>CM072170.1:19678212-20303955 GCA_036850595.1 Rhyacichthys aspro | reverse complement strand
TGCCAGGGGCGCCCACCTCGTTTGTTTTTTATTCGTTGACGAAAGTGTCAATACATTTAGGTAGAGTTTTTGTTCTGATTAATTACTACTGTGACTACTATGGCTACTATGACGAAAATTATTCATCAGCAAAAAATTTTTTGCATTGCTTTTTGCATTGCCGTCACTTGTTTGTGAACACCGTCAGACACCAATAAACACAAATATTATTTTCCTAAATTAAAAAGCCCAATAAAAACAACTCAGTAAAACTTATGTTACCCAAGGCATATAGAAACAGAAATTTAAAAATCTGCAGAAGCCACTGAAAAAAGAAATGTGCGTTTCTTCATGTTCCTTGAGAGGACTGAGAACAGAAAGGATAACTAAAATGTTTTTCTACTTTTTGCTTTCAGTCTCCATCTGCCTCTTTTTGTTTTAAAAACTCTTTCTTTCCTTTTTTCCCTCTTCTTTTTATTCTGGCTGTGAACTTAACACAGACACATGTCATCTCCGTCAGAAGACAGAAAATTGAGAGTTGATGTTTGATGGAGCTGACATAAGGTTATTTGTTCACAAAACACATAGAATTTAAGTAGTAGCCATTTTATTTTAAGGTAGTTGCTAAATGCTAACAGGTGCTCTTTTAAGAGGATTAAATGACCTTAACATTTTTACTGTTTTCTCAGAAATATGAAGACTGTGTTAACTTATAATGTTTATGACACATTAATTTCTAACAGTAAGATTGACAATACTCAAAAATTATATAACTTGATAAGCCTTGTCTGACTTAAGTACACTAAACAAAAATGGAATGCTGGAAGGGGTCCTTCAGATTTCCTGCTGCCCGTAATATTTTCAGATTTTATGACTTTATTACAACTGTCGGTTTTGACAAATTTAAGGACACAAATGTGAAACCTTATTTAAAAAAAAAAGGAATATGTAAATGAAAAACAACTCTGCTTTGATATGATACTGTTATGGATTTATTGTCAAAAAATATGTCTTTTTGAATATTAAAAGCTTTTTTTTATTTATTTTTTTGGAAATAAATGATCGAATTCTAATCCGAGGACATGCTATTTTTAGTGAAATGGGAATACAAAAAAGGCTTATTACTGTGATAAAAAGTACAATTCATTGAATGTAATGTGATAATTGTGCTAAAACATTCCATAGTTAAACCTTTATAGTCTTAAAGAGTGAAAAGACAATATTTTAATATTAAGACATCACATATTTCTTAGTTTAAGGACATGTCAGGACAGGTATCATTAACAATGGGTTAAAGGTGGAATAGAAGATGTTTTTGTAAACATTTTTTGTTATATTTTATAAATTTGTTTTTACTTGCATATAAGACATCGGAAAATAAGAGGTCTTGAAAAATAAAATTTATTACATGTCAATTGTGGAAGTGATGGTGCCTTAAAAACATTAACCAATCAAAAACGCTCTCATCGCGTGTTCTATTGGTCAGTCAGCCTGTCAATCACTCCTGCTACGTGAGGCTGGAAGCGTGCGCGTTCCCGTGTTCTGTTTACAGCTGCTTTTGCGTTGCTACCGTTAAACAGCCTCACTGTGCAGCTTCACTGTCAGGCACACACTGCTCCTTCGTGCAGCTACATTGTCAGGACCACATAGTCATTTATTTCCCTTTTGTTTCTTTTTTCTTTTTCTCTTTATTTATTTGTGTAGATAGGGGGGACAGTCTGTTTAACTAGCGTTAGCTCCATCCGTTAGCTTTAGTTTGTTCATCTAGCTACTCCTCGTTAGCTTCAGGCTATATTTATATCTAGTTAATATTTTTTGTTGTTAGCAAGGTTTTACACAATGGCTGCGAAGAACACTGATGAAGGTAACTGTAAAAGAAAGACTATGTTTGAGGTGGCTGCGAAAAGGAAAAAGATGGCAGATGAAAGAAAAACCAGAGTAAGATTTAGGCTCAATGTTGTTGTTATGTTGTCATATTAAAAACTGCTAGTTGGGAGTGTTATCTGGTGTTTTGTCACTGTATATTGTTAGACACATGTAATGTTTGATCGCTATTCTTTTTGGTGGGCAGAAGTTAGAAGTTATTTCTTATTATTGTAAAACGTTACAGGCAGGGCTACTCTATTTCAATTTTCTAACAATCAATGGACAGAAACCTGTGTTTGTGACATTGTATAGAGAGAATCGGGGCCAGTCAGCTGTGAAGCGCCGTCTGTTAGTCTCTGGCGCGTGCATGTTATTTTGGAGGCGGGACCTCGGAAAGAACTGTGAAACAAGTCGGCTGGTCTTGCGCATGCGGATTTTTCAAAAACTGGCTAACAGTCGCTGCTGTCTGAATGTTCGCAAACATCTTCTATTCCACCTTTAATATGAATCTGTCACCTAATGTTGCAGCTGCAATTTTTGCGACTTTGCTAATGTATTGCTAATTCTTCAGCACCACTTCTCTGTACCCACTGCTTGTTTGTGTCGCAGAGAAACAAAAGATGAGACAGCGCTGGGTTTTTTTGGAGAGTTGTTTTACAGCTATTGCTAATTTTTTTTTGCCTTTCTAAGGTGAAAAACTGGTGTGTCACTCCATAGGTGGCAACAGAATCCATCTCCTCTCACAACTCTCAACAGCATCTCTCAATCTCACTCTGCAGGTGCTGCGCATTGAGCTATCTATCTGCTTTTCAGAGCAGATAGATAGATTCAGGTCACTGCAGCAGACTGTAAAATATGAACGTAATAGTAATGACAAAATCCAACATTTGAAAGTTATAATAAATGTTTTTTGGTCCTGTGCAGTCTGTGGCACTCCTGGTTAGTTTATTGCAGTGCACCATAGATGTGTCAATGCGTCAATATGAGGGAAACACTGCATACTGCTTTGCTTCTGTATTATGTTTTTTACGAGTTCAACACTGGTATGCCCTGCATGTGTACTGAACTGGACTGTGGACTGTGCACTAGTATGAAACAAAACCTAAATATAGATCATAAACTCAAAAAAATGTTATTTGATATTAGAACTTACAAAGTAAAACAGCAATAAGATGTATATACTAGATGATGTAATACTGTATAATACAGAATTCTTGTCTTGACAATAAATACAATTATTAAATAAAATTAATACCACTGCTTAAGGCTACACAAAATAAACAGCATGTTGTTTTTTTGTTTTGTTTTTTTTACAGCTCTGCTGTCGGTGACTGCAGTGAACTATCTGCTGTCCCTGCTGGCTCTGGTGCTCTTCTACATGTACTACACTCACTCCAATGGTTGTACTGAGAACAAAGTCTTCATCAGCATCAATATGCTGCTCTGCATTGGAGCCTCTGTCATGTCCATTCTCCCACAGATTCAGGTTCAAATGATGCCTTTACAGCACATATACACAATTCATCTCTCTACATCAGTAAAGAGCTCCCCCTCTGTGTTGGAGAGGTTAGTTCACCTGGTTTTGGTTTGGGAGAATGGGTGTTCAAATCCCCTCGGGAGCACTTAGTCTGTCCCAGTTTGTGCCAGGAAAACAGAGAGAGTTGTGTCAAGAAGGGCATCCGGCTTAAAAACATTGCCAAGCTACTCATGAAAACTACTGCTGTGGCGACCCCCGGGTAGTGATAAGCTGCATTGCATCAGTATTTAAGGAAAATGGCAACATTAAAAAATATTAACAAAACTTTAATAATAAGCCCAAATATGTGAGGAATGTGAACTGTCAACTTTAGTTCAAAAATTCCTCTTCAAAGATAAGATGTGCCTGGTGTGAGGCTGTTCTCAACCAAAACATCCTGAAGAGTGTCCGGCCAACAGTTAGTGACCTCAAGCTGAAGCACACACACCAGCAAGTTCACCTCTGAATGGCTTAAAAAAATGATGGTTTTGGACTTGAATCTAATTGAGATGCTGTGTCATGACCTTAAAAATGCGGCTCATGGTCAAAAACCCTTCAAGCGATGTAAAAGACTTACTACCAATTATCACAAATGCTTGATTGCAGATATTGCTGCCCTGCTGAGGGTGGCACAACCAGTTATTAGTGTAAGAGAAATGGTATACTGCCTTAGAGCTGCAAAGTATGGGAACACATAGATAAACTGCAGAGACTCTAGATGACTTAAGCAGGAGAAGTTTATTACCATCACATACAGGCCCAGAGACAGTTGAACAGTCAACAGCATAGTATTCAAGTCTCTTATGCTTTCATAGGACTGAGCTTATAAAACCTCTCAGGGTCAGTTCGCAAACAATGCAATAACAAGAGATGTTATTCAGTTGTTATTCAGCTGATAGGGCTCGAGGTTGGGGACATTTTATCCTACAGATGTCTGAGTCTATCTGTTGACAGAGCCCAAGGCTCAGGGCATCACAACCGTACAATAGATCCAAAATTCTCCAGCAATTAGGTTAAGGGGGCTTTTTTCATAAAATCATCCCTTTAAAAACTGCATTTTGAGTTCAGCTGAGTTCAAGAAGGGGGCAAATTCTTTTTTACTACCACTGTATATATACATCGCTTCTACTATGGTACAGAGTTGACCAGCACATTCCTTATGAAGTCATGGATACACACCGTCTGGACCAGTAGCTTTTCCAGGGTCCAGATTCCTCAGCTCCATCATTACAGGTAGTTCAGTCACTGGTCTGGGGTGGGCTGGTCGGACAATCCTGCAGAACCTGTAGTAGTGTAGGAAACTGAAGACAGCAATGTGAACAGAGGAGAAGGACTAGTCCATGGAAGGAAGAGTAGGACTGGTTGATATTAGGAGTGTAGGGTTCGAGGGTGGAGTCTTTGATGATAATAATGGAGGAAGAGGTGCCAATGCTCCTGCGGTGAAAGGAGAATAGGAGGTAGAACTGGGTCGAACCTGTGGAACTTATTGACTGTTTCCTCATCTTTAAGAAATTTTAATTATTGTTTGCTGTTGGACTAAACGGTTTATCTGCATTTTAAAAGTCTCTTTCTAGTAAATGTCTCCCTTTGGCACAAGTTGTTTATACTATAATTCATTATCTATGTATCATGTATTGCAATTCAGCTATGTGTATCAAGATAAAAATTATCAGTGACCCTTTCTACACACAATCACAACCAGTCGCTGTTAATGTGTATGTTCAATAATTTTTTTCCAGTAATATATGCCTTATGTCTTGCTGCAGGAGTCTCAGCCCAGGTCGGGTCTGCTGCAGTCATCCCTTGTTACCCTCTACACCATGTATGTAACCTGGTCTGCAATGACCAATGAGCCAAGTAAGTTTTAGGCATATCACTGAAAGCATCATCGTCATGTATTGAATACCAATGGGCCCTTTTCACGCTGTGCGTCACACAACCGGAAGTAGCAAAACACCGGGTAAGTTGACTTCCGGTCCCATTATTTTCTGATATATTGATCCGGAAAATTGTCTCAATCGACCTGGAAATGTAACTGTAGTGTTCCATTTTGCTCATCAAACAAGCAGAGCCATCCATGTTTAAGCTTTCACGACTTTCCATCAGATAAGCAGCTGCGATCTTGCTGGGTGAACGCAATCAGAAGAGATGAGAGCGCCACATTTATAAATTCTATGAGGTAGCACATACGTTTGTGGGCTTCATTTTAATGAGGATGATATTTATTTAACGTCTGAAAAGACGCTGTCCCATCCAAATTTGCTTGAAAGTACTTGGAAAGAAAGCCGAGCCGACAGTCAACATATGAGCGAGCTGGCAAAAGAATGGGCGTTACTGTGAGATCAGGTGAGCCACGGGATTAAAATGACGAGTGTGTAAAAACGCTGCATTTTGTCTTTGGATATGTTTCTACACGGTCACATTTTATTTTTAAGAATATTTTATTTATAATCACTGATCCGTTATCTGATGTACATAAACACAAAAAGAACATAAAATCTGTTTGATGAGCTCGGCTTTTTTTACGGAAAGTCGTGAAAGATTAAACACAAGCTTAAAGTGGAACACTACAGTTTCATTTTCAGGTCGATTGAGCCATTTTTCCTGATCAACATATCGGAAAGTAATGGGACCGGAAGCCAACCTACCCGGCGTTTTGCTACTTCCGGTTGTGTGACGCAAAACGTGAAAAGCGTCCATCACAGTGTAAATGAATGTGCACAATTTTCGCTGTCACTGTGGTGTAACACTACAGTGAGTGTAGACTGAAATGGTAATGAACTGTCTATTGTTTATAGGCATAAAACATGTTTAATAGATACTGCATACTAATTTAACAATCTTAGTGCAGAGGGAAATGCTAGCAATAAAAAAAAAAAAAAAGGTTTCAACAAGGCATCTGGACTGAGGTGAAGACATTTCATCCAAGGGACTTTGTCAATTTTGAGTTCAACTGGAAAAAGAGCTGGGATAGAAATCCCTCAGAGGCAGGGGTTTAACCTGAAATTACTGTAATTAGACAAGGCCAGTTTGGTTTCATAGTCGTAAAGAGTTGAATGGACAGTGTGAGAGCTGATAGGGAAAAGAAAGATGGCTCCCTTCACTCCGCTTTCAAACCACCTGGCTTCCCTGCCCCAGATTCTGACATTGCTGTCTTTAGAGGAGACTGAGATTGTCTGCAGACTCAGATCTCTTTTCGGATGAACCAGCTACATAAGAAATCTGCTCTTCCATTTTGTCTCTGGTTCATGTCTTTTTTGGTGTCCTTTTGGTATCCACCGGTTCTCAGGGCTTCGCACACATGTTCTTTCAGTTTGTTGGCACTTCCTGCGCTCTGTGGTGAACAGTCCTGATTACCCCTAGCTTGAGCTGCGTAGGATGGTGGGTGTCAAACAGTCGAAATGTTCTGCGTGTGTTGACTACAGAAAGACCAATATGTTTTTTTTAGGGCCGATACCAATACTGATTATTAGTAGTCATGGAGGCCGATAACCGATATTTGGAGCCAATATTAATTCATAGTAAAAGTGAAAATATTGGCTTCAAAATTTAGAATAATACAAACTCAAACACTTGAATTCGTTTAAATGCATTTAAGGATATGTTTATTAAACAGATTTTCAGATTTGCAACGTTTTAAATTTTTTTTTATCTTAGACAATAGACATCTTTGTTTTAAAATTGTAACAAAAAGTGGAGGGAGTTCCTAGGGTCAGCAGCATCTCTTATAAGTACCTAAAAAGAGAGTTAAAAGTGGAGCCACATGCTGACATATGCTTAACGCATCATGCTTAATTTATTACAGCATTCGGAAAGCCTGTGGTTGATTTTATTATGTAAGTGTTATATTTTAACAACGTGGTAGCAGGGACCCTGTCATTCATAACTAGGCTGCTACATTACTAACGATTCATGTTACTACTGAAAAATAGTACAATAGCAACAGGAGAGACTATTCATCTCTCACACACACACACACACACACACACACACACACGTACGTACTTCTGCTATCACGGACTATTTCTATATTGATATTATCAGCAACCTTGTTTCCAGTGATTAACAGACACGTCTGGAGGGACTGCGAGTGAGCAGAGCTGCCGCTTATGTTTATATAGTGTTATTGGGCTCACAGTAACGTTACTAGTAGTCATGAGTTGTAGAGGACTGGGTATTTATTACAATTTCGGGAGAGTCTGCTGCCTTAACTTACCTTCAAAACAAATATCTGCTCTCTGGAACTTCTCCACTCTGCAAAACTTTTCCTCCTCTCCGCCGTGTGTCTAAGCACTGTGCATGCACAGCTTTCACTGCTGATTGGCTGTTACCCTTGCCGTGGCTCTGCGTGTAGACAGATGGCGCTGTGGGTGGGACAATGTTGGAGACAAAGTAATGACTGCAGACAGAAAGGCGCGGCTGCATCAGAACCAAAATAACCCAGCTTTATCTCTTATCGGCCGTCGGATTACAAAAAAGGCCGATGCTGATATGCGTCAAAATGCAGAATATGGGCGCCGATAATCGGCCCAGCTGATAATCCGTTTACCTCTTTGTTGACTTCCGATAAATTTCTACTTGGAGTGTCCTGTCTTCACAAATGACCACTGTGCAGTATAAGAAGGCCAGGTGATTCTTAAACTTCATTTAAATAAACAAATATTCAAATGTATTTGTGGAAAAATATCCATGCATAGATTTAATGCAGATACTTACGAAATAATGGGTGATACAGAGTCTAACTCATCACTTGGAGATCAGCTTCACTCAGATGTTTTTGGAAAATTTCAGGTGATGGTGAATTGTGGAATGCCAGGAAGCTCCTTATCTTTAAGGAACTTCCAGAGGTTCCTATGCTAGTATATATGAAAGGTAGCATTGAAGCTCCTTTCTTACCTACCTTCCATACCAAAGTGAGAATGCGGACAGCTCTTAACAGTGCAACCATGAAATACATCTGGGTTATTGGAATGGAGTTAGGACATTTCCTAAGCAATTTGAGGTATTCGGTTGAGGGTAACTCTTTGCATTATTCCTCACAGACAGGAAGTGTAACCCAAGCCTCCTGGCAATGATTGGTCTAAACAGCACCAGTCCTGCAGCTCAGGGCCAGGTGGTGCAGTGGTGGGATGCCCAGGGCATTGTGGGATTGATCCTTTTCCTCCTCTGTGTGCTCTATTCCAGGTAAATGGCTTTGTTCTTGATTCACTATTACATTGTGATGTCAGAGACTAGTCCAAGTCCAGTTTCTAGTTTTACAAAACAAGCTTGAAGTGAGTTCAAGCAATTCTAAGTTGAGGTGAGGGAAGAAGTTGAACCAGGATCAAACGGAGTGCAAGTAATCAAATGGAGTACCATGAAAGAGAATAGTAAATACATGTAATTGCCGTTATCTCAACACAGTGTTTAGCATTATATACAATTAGCTGCACAAGTTTTAGTTTGATTGATAAGTAAGAGCTATATAAAACCTCATACTCTTTGCCCATTGAACAGCTTTAGTAGTGTCCAATCTGTATAAGACACCTCTGGTGTTAATAATCATCAATGTATGTATCAGAACTTTTTTAGTTTTCAGTTAATAAGTTAAGTGGATATAAATATGTAAAATATGTCTGACTCTCAGTGAGGTTCGCAGAGTAAGTTAACCAGTGTGTTCCCATTTCAGGTTTAACATACTTTTGTAACTTTTGTACTAAACCTGCTTCTTAACACAGGGCACAAGACTGGACTGATCAAAAAGAGCTTCATAAAGTGGGGCTCACAACAAGCGCTTGGCTGTTTATTTTAGGTTTTTTTTTTTAATCATGATGGTTTTTAATTGTTTTTGCTTTATTATACAAAGAAAAATACATGTAAACAAATTGACACACAGAAAAAGAGAAAACAAGAACACAAGAACAAAAAAAACATCATAAACCCGACCATTGTGACAGCTGCACTCTCCGCCACCACAAGGAATCATGTTACATATTGATACAAGCACTTTGGGAAGCAGATGCAAGGACTCGGTGGGCAGTAAAAAAATTGTGACCAGCACAATCTGAGGTATAATTAATGGTGACCGCCCATCCCCCCCAAAACAGCACAGCTGCAGGGCAACAGCTCTTTGCTGGACAACTTGCGGAGTGATTTTGAAAAAGACTCAGTTGGGCAGCCGCTTTCGATAGATTCAGGTAATCCATGAACATGTGTGGTTTGACAAAAGCTACAACTCTCCAGTTTAATAACTTTTAGCACAGAAATATTCTCACAGGGAGAGGGACTCTTCTGGATCTTTGAATCACTCATCTGAGGCGAGCTTAAGCTATGAGACACTTTGTCCCCTCAAACTTAGATATGTTTGGTGCCCTTGTTTCAGCAACCAGCTTTTCAGTTTGTCAGCTAGCTTAGGAGTTGAGTGCTAGCGCTAGCATCTTTTTTCCTATAGTTTTAATATCACTGAATGGCATTTTTGGGATTTGGGATTTTTGCATTGTCTCTAAAGATGACGGTGCAAGACAGAAACCATTCATGCAAGAGTTTAAGGGCTAAATGAAAAATTTTAGTTTAGATCCCACCAGAGCTCAAATAACTCATGGTCTGCCAGAAATGGAGGTCCTTGGCTGCTCTTTTTAAAGTAGCATAGTTGTGGTTGAAGCAAAGCTGTCTTGAATTAAGGTGGATGACAGACCACAGCTTTTTTCCATATTTATAGAAAATCAATTGATTACATGTATGCAAATGACCTCCGAGTAATTTTCTGTGCGTCTTTAGCTTAGTGTAATAGGATTACCGTAGAAATATATGTCCGCTCATAAACAAGGCTGGTATCATTAAACAGCGAGTTTATCTAGAGATGTATCACCTAAAGGTTGTGGGCTGTTGCGAAAAAATTAACTTTTGGGAGGTTGCTAATGTTTTGCATATCCTTTTGCCTCTGTTCTCTGTGTCTGTTTGTATCCACCTCTCGTTGCTTTTGTCACTGTGGAGAAACAAAAGACAAGACCGTGCTGGTTTTCTAGAGAGTTGTAGTATTGGCCACTTTCTCTGGAGAGTAACCACTAGGTTTCACTTGGTTGGCGTCAAGAGAAGTCGTTTCCTCTCACTCATAAGTCCTCCACTGCAGTTCTCACTGGAGTGAGCCAGTGTTGCCTACTCCTCAGTAAGGAAAGTGGCTATTGGCTGTCCTAAAAGTCACTAGAAGTCGCTAAATGATATAATCACTTAATTTCCATGTGTGTTTGAGTTGTCATGTGTTTTTCATCACTATGTTTGGTGTAATAATCAGCCTTACAGTATGCACAGAGTATCATTTGTATAAACTGCTTGCTTCAACCAGTCTTTGGATTTAGGGTTTGATTCCCATTTCTTTTTGTATTTCTAAGTGTACAGACTGAGACATGATGAGCTAGCCAGCTAGTTGTTTCGCTTGTGTCACAGAGAGGCAAATACACAGTGGACGAGGTGACTTACTCACCTCGTCCACTGTGTGACTGAGGATGACTGAGGATGTGTGAGTCAAATGCAAGGATTTTCTTTAGTGCAGAAAATTTTATATTTACATCCTGCCCTGTTAGTAACCCAGATCGGGATCAACCAGTGGTGGCTTAGCACATGCACAGTAAATATGGCGACAAAGTCGCTAAGTTGGCAACACTGGGGTGAGCAGATCATCAGCAGCCAGCTATTAGTGAGTGTATACTGAGCATTTCACAGAGCAGCAAGTACACATGGCGCTCAAATCAATTCACCAAACTCTTAAATATAATTGTAATATGTAATTTGCAGTCACAAAATCCAATGCCCATATGTTAAGCTATATTTGAGGCTCATTTGGAGACTA
Source organism: Rhyacichthys aspro (assembly GCA_036850595.1). Lineage (NCBI taxonomy): Eukaryota > Metazoa > Chordata > Actinopteri > Gobiiformes > Rhyacichthyidae > Rhyacichthys > Rhyacichthys aspro. The sequence continues at coordinate 20,292,769 of CM072170.1, read as the reverse complement.
TGACGGTGCCAATTAGTCTTTAGTGGCATTATATAGTCTCCTTAATGTGTGGGAAACACTGCATAAATCCTTCGTGTTCCTAAAGCTACTACCCACCTGCAACATGGTTTTAGGACAGGCCATAAACCTCTGTCCAGGACCAGGTTACAAACAATGTAATATTGGAAGAGACTCCCATCACTGCTCAATTTGTTCGGATGGAAGTTTAGAAAAAAAATGGTCATCAGCCCTGCAGAATGAGATCCTCTGTGGTGAAGAGGGTAGTGCAGCTGCCTTTGGTGTGGGTAGTGGTTTAAATCTGGCGTAAAAACATGGCAAAGCTACTGATGCAAACTACTTTGCTGTCATGATTAGCCAAAAGGCACTTATCATAATCAGTTAATTTCAGGGAGGACTGTAAGATGACTTCATGAACAAACTCTCTGATAATCCTTAAATTAAATGATTTTCTCTCTTCAGCATCCGTAACTCGTCCAATGCCCAGATGAACAAGCTTACCCTTACCACTGACGAGTCTGCCCTGATTGAGGATGGGCCTCAGAGCAACAACTTTGAGGAGTCTGGGGCCCTCAACAGAGCAGTGGACAATGAAAAAGAAGGGGTCACCTACTCCTATTCCTTCTTTCACTTCATGCTGTTTCTGGCCTCTCTGTACATTATGATGACCCTCACCAACTGGTACAGGTAGGTCCCACTTATGTTCATATGCGGAAACCTATGGAACATTAAATATGTATGTAAAGGAATACTGGGTACAGGCCTGCATATGAAAGCAGTCTCTTGGTAGATTTAAAAATTTAAGGTTTATACACCTTTTATATTTTTAACTTATGCTAGGGTGGCACCATATCAAGAAAACATGCAATGATAAAATATTATTGTGACCTGAAATATTTTAAATTTGTCAGTTGGGGTAGCATAAATGTGTTAAATTTACAGCTGTAATTGGCTAATTATTTTGACATGTAGAGCATAGATTTCCAGTCATAAAGTGTTTGATTTAAAAAAAAAAAAAAAGGCCCTCAGTTACAGCGATGCCACTCCAGATGTTGTAGCAGCCTAATTACTATACCACCAGTGTTGAGGAGAACTCTTTGATTTGTTGGGTCTTGTAACAGGGAGTGTCTCTGTGCCTTTCCTTTTCCAGTCCTGACTCCACTTATGAGACAATGACGAGCAGATGGCCTTCTGTGTGGGTGAAGATGTCCTCCAGCTGGATCTGCATTGCCCTATATGTTTGGACCCTGGTGGCCCCACTCATCCTCGTAAACAGAGACTTTGACTAAAACATTACAGCAGCCCATGCACAGTATCATTAGTTGTATTTCCATATAATATAAAGCAAAATGTTACAATTTCATTAAAAAAGTGAAGTGTAAATTGTTTATAGTTCAGCATTGATATTGTGCTTCCTTTGTTTCTGAACAAGGTGGTTTGTTAAAAAAAAAAAGCATGCCTAATTTAATAACATGAACAGTTTAGTCCTAACTAATATGTATTTATAATGGAACTGTTGTGATATGCAAAGAGTCTGTAATGCTTTAGTGTTTCTGTAGCTGCCTTTTTTCTTAAGGCAGTGGCTGTAGAGTAAATGGTTTAGACAATGTGTTCACTCTCTTGCATGCACAACCATTACACATCACATTAGAATATACTACTAAACCTTGTCTGTTTTACTTTGCTCTGATGTGTGCTGTATTAATATTACATTTATTGCATAGTGCATGTTCAGTTTTGTCATGTATTTCTAGACTAGCTAGTGTTGTGGTTATTTATTTCATTTTGGCAGGTTTAAGTATTGCACATGGTTCCATTAAAAAAACCTTTGTAACGAAACATTTTATTGGGTTTTTACTAATGGGGTTCCTAATTGCCTGTTTGAGGAAAGCCTCAGCTTCAACTTAAAGGTTTAGCCAGGCTAATGTTATCACTTTATACAATCATCTATATGGAAAAATAAAACAATGGACATGTGTAGAAACTTTTAAAGTAAGTGTGTGAGGAATAAATATATATTGGAAGGATTATGTCAGACAGAAAAAACAAGACAATTCCACAAATAAAGTTTATTCATCACTCAAATTTTACACAGACGCTTTTTCCCATTGTTAACCACCACAAATTTATGTAACAAAAAATGTAGAGAATGACCACCATTGTGTTGGCATGTTATTTGGAGGCACTGGACCACTGACAAGCCACAGCTGAAGATGCTGTTAATAATATGCTTGAGTAGAATAGGCATTGCTGTTCATCTATATAACTAATTCTCTTTTCCTGGGTAACTGCTAATGACAACTCAGCAGCTGTGGGTTTATAAAAAAATGTTTAGGTTTTTTTAAGAGCAAATTAAACTTAGTGACAGCGTTAAGACAAAGATTACTGTAGAAAGCACCCAGTTTGAAAAGGGGCATTTATCTTTTGCATTTCAATGTGTTTCTTGATGATGAATTGTGCACAAGGAGAAAGCCTCAAACTAGTCAGACATGGTATGGTCCACACCACATGCTTTTGGTTCAATACCAGTTGAAAAAGCCAGCAATAAGGAATACAGCAGCAATGTTGGAGCCTGCAACTATGCAAATCTTTATGGTCCCTACTGGAATGATAACGCTTACTGAAGCCAAGATGACAAGATCCCCACAAGTTTTGTATCTGAAATTAATGGCTGTGTATGCAACTTTGAAATGAAAAATGTTTATTCCTAGTATTGAAACCTAGTTAATACATTTTTTTTCATTACAAGTGGAGCAGATCAACTGTCTCACACTGTTTTTTTTTTTTTTTTTTTTGGGGGTAGAACTTAAATTTTATACATAGGTTTGAGCACTTTGTAAGGACATTCAATAAAGTAAATATCTCAGCATAGTATTTTACAGCAAGTTCCATGTGGTTTCAGCATCACAATATAACCAGGAAAGAGAGGCCTTCTCTGTGTGGGAGGATAAAGGCACCCTACATTACAACAACAACAGTCAAAGTTACTAATTGGACATGTACATGAATAAAGCTTCTGCTCGGCCAAACCGTAAGCTAAAAGTAGGCTACTGAAGTCTTAATATTATCTTTTCCATTTGGCATAGTTCTCATACTTTTTGGACCCAAATATTGTAGGAGGGTGGCTCTAATTGCATCCACTTAAGTGTAATACATTTCAAGGCTGCTGTAAAAAGGATATTTACACACCTGCTGGAATAATACCAAGTAGTGCGACTGTTACATCCTTCGGTATGACCTCTTGAAAGATCTGGTTTATAGACCAGTACACCTCATCCCAAAAATTCTGTAGTTTAGAGCATGACCAGAAGATGTGAGTGTGATTGGGCACTGCTGTGCCACAGTTTCTCCAACACAAGCTTAGTACTCTAGGGTCCATCATAACAACTACATCTGGTGTCCTGAAATATCTACTAATAATTTTCTATTTAAATTCTCGCCACGTATTTGAATTTGTAGTTTGGTGTGCCTCTGTCCATGCCTCCTCCCACATTTCATCAGAAATGGTTTTGGCCGTCTCTGCCTCCTGTAAGAGAATTGGGTTATTGCCTTAGAGCTTCGAAGTATTGGACCACATAAAAGGACTGAAGAGAGTCTGGCTGTCTTAAGCAGGAGAAGTTTATTACCATCAAATACAGGCCCGGAGACAGTTGAACAGTCAACACAGCATAGTATTGAACATTCAAGTCTGCCCATGCTTTCATTGGTCAGAGTTTATAATACCTCATAGAAGGTCAATACGCAAACAGTACAATAACAAAAGAGTTGTTATTCAGTTGATAGGGCTCGAGGTTGGAGACATGTTATCCTGCAGGTGTCTGAGTCTATCTGTTGACAGAGCCCAAGGCTCAGGGCATCACAACCTTACAATAGATCCCAAAATTCTCTAACACCTCCCATCTTTGTTTTGTCTGAACGGTCTTATGTTGGCTCATTGACAAAAATATCTTATATAACTTAGTTATCAATTTCTTATCCCCTTCCCCTTTTTGGAATTGAGTCAGGAAGTTCTCTATTGGTGTGGGGTCTAGCACTCTTTTCCATTCCTTATATGTTGTCAGAAAAGAGCGCAATAGTAGATATCTATAGAAATCAGTTTTCTGCAGTTGAAAATGTCTGTGTAATCCTTCAAATGACTTAAGGTTGTTTGTGTCAATTAACTGATGAATAAACCTAAGCCCCTGGTCAGCCCATTTTGCAAAACCTTTATCTAAGATATTAGGAGTGAAGGACTTAATATGTCCAGTACTTGTTGGAGTTGAAAGAGCTCTTGGCAACTTAAATGCAACTCTTACTTTGTTCCAAATGTTAAGTGTAGTTCTAGTCCACAATGACATACCATTTGTTGAAGTGTCTAAAAATGGCAATACCTTTAACGGTTCAGAGCACATTGGTTGTTCAATGCTCAGCCAACGTGTTTGAGTGTAATTTCGGATCCATGAGATTAATGGCTTTAACTGTGCCGCCCAGAAATAGTATTTTAGAACAGGAAGGTTAAGTCCCCCTTCTGCTTTACTTCTTTGGAGAGTTTTGTATTTTATACGAGGGCGCTTACTATGAATTTTAAGATTATTTTACCCAATTCAACAAACGTGGATTTTGGTATTGCTATTGGTAGCATTTGGAACAAATATAACAATCTGGGGAGAACATTCATACAAATAGTTTCTATGCGACCAAGAAAGGACAGGAGTAACACTGACCATCGTTGTAGGTCATTTTTTAATATGCCCAGCATTTTACTGTAATTAGCATGGAACAAGTCATGTAGTGAAAGAGGGATATTTAATTAGGTATTTAATGCCATCTCTGGGCCACCTAAAACCACTTCGTTTTACTCCCAGTGGGATATTGCTATTGACATCTATTGCCTGAAATCATTCCCTTCAAGTTTGGTATTGATGATGTAGGCTCTGTCAAATACAACAGGACATCATCTGCGAATAGTGAGATTTCATGTTCCTCTGTGCCAATCAAAATCCCTTTAATGTCATCATCGTCCCTGATGAGTTGGGCCAGCGGCTCAATGCTAATTGCAAACAAAAGGGGTGACAGAGGGCACCCCTGCCTACACCCGCGCTGTAAGTTGAACCTCGCCGACCGAAAGCCGTTGACTCTGACAGCCACCTGTGGGGATGAGTAAAGTGTGTGTATCCAATCCACAAATTTTGGTCCAAATTTAAACCTGTTTAGCGTCTGAATTAGGTATTTCCATGACTACAGAGATTACAGTTGTTATAGATTTGTTCTCTTTTTGATGAGATATGATATTCAATAAACGGCGTAAATTATTACCATAGTGCCTCCCCGTAATAAACCCAGTTTGATCTGGATGTATGATTTGAGTTATGTCATTTAATCTTCTAGCTAGTATTGCTGTTAAAATACGTACATCTCCGTTAAACATAGATAATGTTCTATATGAACCACAATCGGTAGGGTTCTTACCTTCTTTATGTAATACCACTATTGTTGCGTCAGACCATGATAGCGCCACTGTTTTGGTTTCTAGAGCATAGTGATATGCATCCAATAAAGGTGGAGTAAGAATATCTCTAAAACATTTATAAAATTAATTTATGAAACCATCTGGACCAGGACACTTATTATTCTTAAGGGATGAAATAACATTTATATTTTGTAAATAATTCACTATACTAACCTCATCAGAACACGTATCAGTGTCCTGGTACAAAACTTAATAAAACTCTCTCTAGGTTTTATGACAGATTTATTACCTAATGTTAGCTTTTGAACTACATTTAAGGTCTGTTGTTTTTTAAGTCTGAAGGCCAAAAGTCTACTGGCCCTATTTCCATTCTCATAATACTGTTGCTTGGCAAAACGTAGGTTTCTCTCAATCTTTTCTGATAGTAAGCTCTATACGAGTTGTGTTTAAATCATTCAAAATGTTAGGTGCCCTACCCTGTTTATGTTCCAGTTCTCTGATTCTATCCTCTAATTCTTGCTGTTTGGCTGCCTTTTGTCTCTTTTTAGCTGTAGGAAATGATACTGCCTCTTAGATAGGCCTTTGCACAGTCCCACAACATAATAGGAGATGTTTCAGGTGTTCTATTTATTTCTAAATAATTCTTAAACTCTGTTTTAATAAGAGCAATGAAATCCTTATCATTAAGAAGAGGGGCATTCAGTCTCCATTGTTTAAATGACGGTGTCAAGCCTATGTTCCACTGGAGTACAACAGGTGCATGATCAGAGATTGTGATGGGCAATATTGTGATATCTTCAGTTCTGTGTAGTTCAGCTTTAGCGGTGAAAAAGTAATCAATTTGTGAGTAAGATGCATGTCTATTCGAATAAAAAGTTAAGTTTCTCTCTTTTGGGAATTTGGACCGCCATATATCCACTAATCCGGCTTCTACAGATAGATGTTTAAGCATTTTACCCATACTGGATATGGGGGTTTGAGAAGAAGGTTGTGTATCTTTCTTTTGATTGGGCTATGAAGACCCTTCACATTATAACTTATTACTGTTAATGTACTGATTGCATTTTATAGAATATATGGTAATATTACGAAATCATATTGGAGGTAGAGACGGCCAACTGTCATACAGGACCACACAAGTAAGTAAATGCTGAAAATCAAAATGATGACATAAGATGCAAATGTCACGACATTGCTGTAAAATATTTTCAAGTTTGATAAAACTGACATTCAAGTGCTCCGTTGTTCTTTCAAATGTAATTAGATCCTCGGGGAACAGAAGGATCAGAACGCAAAAAACATAACATTACGTGTTGCTAACGTAGTGCAAAGTAGTGGGTTTAAGTCCCTAGCCACAATGTATAAGCGGCAACAAACACAAGCCACAGAGATTGGTTGTGTATAAAAACTGTGAAAAGGAGAGAATATAAATATGACAGTAGGACTGCAGCCTCATATTTGCTGCATAAAGGACTATTAGTTCTCGGCCAATCACGCTAGGTGGCAGTCTTTATAAGCGCTCTCCGTCCTGTTACCCTCCCTTTGACATCACGCACGTTGCTCGTCCCTGGCCACCTGTTTCCGGGTTCCTCCTTTCGGTTTGCACAGGTATGGGAAGTTTCCTTTTCTCCTCTTGCAAAAAGTGATCTCTCTATAATTTGGCGTTCTATTTTTTAGTACTGCTGTACGGTCGCATGCGCCGTCAATCACAATAACGTTGGCTGCATGATTACGGTAGGTTTTCCCCCCTTGGTTAAGTTATGGTGTACGCTACAGTGGCTGTAATCCCTTTCATTTTGTAGGTAGCCACCACAGCTAGCCTTTGCCTCCCCCTTCATCGGAGCTACATTCTGCTCCTACAGTGGTACGTATAACTGTCTGCTGGTGCATGAGCTTTAAATTAATCTTGTAACTACTACTACTACTACTACTAATTCCTGCTTTTGTGCTCTAGACGCTGCTGTTTTGCCTTCGCTGAACTGTGCCTTGCTTTCGCCTAACCGACTGTGTCCCCTTGGCATGACTAATTGCCCTTCTACTGGCTCACTAACTGTGGGCATCATTTTGCCGTTGTGTTGGGGATTTGGCTGCTTTGGCGGGGCCTGTAGTGCGTCGTATTGAACCGCGTACTAACTCGTGGTGTCTGGGAACGACTTAGACTGTTTGAATGTCCTGTTGTACTGATTGATCACTGTTTCTATATATGCAAAGACATATTGAGCTGTGTATCATTGAATTTAATGGTTGTTTGTTTGGCCCATACTGATTTTTTTTACCTTTTTTTTTTTGCTAGGAGCTACAGGCCCAGTCTGGTGGTGGTGAACTCCGTAGGTGGTGGTATCCTTGGTTTGTTGTGCACTTTTTATTTTGTGTTGTGTGTATTTTGTGTTTTGGGTGATTTTTCCCCTTTTAGGTTGCACACCCCTGGGGTAAGCCTCAGCTCCTAGAATTTTATTAGGGTGAGTGTGGGTGCGTGTGTGTGTGTGGGTTCATGGTTTTTAGGATTGTGTGTTCTGTTTTATAATCGACATGTGAATAATTAATAAACTTTGTATTGATTGGAACACCGTCTACTCATCAGTGAAACTTATCTGCGTGCCTTAGGTTTACTTCTTTGAATCTCCAGGTGAAATTCCTGGGGTGGCGTTGTCGGATTCTGGTTGATTGTCAAAAGCTTTGAAAGTACCAATCTAACTTATTTTGTAGGTAAAGTTATTAAATCAATTTATAGTCTGATTATATTTCATGTGGGGTGCACGGTAGCAGAGTGGTTAGTGCTCCTGGCCGACCCAAAACATCGTTGGTTGATTGTAGCCAACGTTGGTTGATTGTAGCCAACCCAAAACATCATTGGCTAACTCTGGTCTTTCCGTGAGGAGTCTGCATGTCCTCACCGTGGGTTCTCTCCGGGCACTCCGGCTTCCTCCCACCACCAAAGACATGCATGTATAGGTGAATTGGTGACTCTAAAGTGTCCCTATTGGATGAATGTGAGAGTAAATGGTTTTCTGTCAATGTATGTCTAAGTGTCAGCCCTGCGACGAACTGGCCACTGTCCAGGGTGTACCCCGCCTAAGGCCCAAAGCAGCTGGGATAGGCTCCAGCCACCCGCGACCCCACGAGTGGGATAAGCGGTAGAAGATGAATGAATGAATTATATTTCATCTCTCCTATAAATACATGGTATACCCCCCCCCTCGTCTGCCACATAAAGAAATAATGTAGGAGTTCAAGCTCCTGCAGATATGTGTAAATACTTCGACCTTTGAAATCTATCAGAAATATTCATATAAAATGTGTACAAGAGGCGATTCTAGCTTTAGCTATTTATAAAGGGACTTCTTAAATGAAATAATATTAGACATTTTTCCATGGGACAGACCAATTTAAAAAAAGTAAAATAAACATTAATACTCACGATTAGTGTTTAGAAAGGCAACTATAAAAAAACACAATATTCCAGTCTCAGGGTCTGCTGGTCCAAATTATTCCAAGTTATCCATTACATGCAAGTTTAAGGGTTTGTTCACACTAGGAAAGTCCTTTAGTTCGCTTGTTTGGTCCCAACCAAAAGCGGACTTTATTTTTTTCTTTTGGAGCGGTTCGGTTTCACATTGTACTTTGCAAGTCAACTATCACTTGTAAACAACAACACGTGTGTGACGATGAAGGGGAAACAATCATGGAAGTCCTGCGTGCTGCATATTTATTCTGCATATTTGTGTTGTTCTTCCAGCTGCAAAATTATTTTGAGTTTCAAGAGCAGCTCATTCAACGCAGGTTTGACTTTCTGTTTATAATTTTGGAACGGAGTCGGCAAACGCGTGCAGCGAGCCGGAGGAGACGGTATGCTCTACGTGCCCTGACACATAGCATGCTGGCCGCAGGATTGTTATGCAAAAGACGGTGGACCAGGTATGAACTCCAGTACCGCATTCACTACAGGCTATGGTATATTGATTTGTAGGGCTGCGAGTCATACGCTTGGGGCTTAATAATACAAATTATTTGATTGACAATGCTACTATTAACATCACTCTGTACTGTACAGAGCAATTTACCACTATCATATCAAATATCGAGTAGGCACAGTGTCTCCTCGCTGCTCCAGGTCTGTCCACGGCTCATTGTTTGTAGCATCCAGTTGAAGTGTTAGAAACACTGGCGGGCTATTTTTTTCCCATAATACCCGGTTACGGTGGCTTGTAAAGTCCAAAAAGGCGTATGTTTCCCGTAGTTGGGTCGAATCAAGACCAGTTTGTATTCACATCTGAAACGAACTGCTTGTTTAGTCCGAACCAGGGTTCGCTTGTGTGTATTCACACCTGCACAAAAGGTCCGGACCAGCCTGGGAAACGAACTCTGGTCCACTTAAAGTGGACCAAATGTGGCAGGTGTGAATACACCCAAAGTGTTGACACTCTGTAGCGGGAAGAATAGTCCCCTTGATATAGTCCATGGCCTTGGCGGAGTCTTGGAACTCCTTACTGTCCTCTTTGTAGGAAATTCTGAATCTTGCTGGGTAAAGCAATCCAAAACACACGCCGTTCCATCCTCGTAAAGCTTTCTGTACTTACGTAAAAGCAGCTCGTGCTTTGGCAATGCTGGTAGTGTAATCTGGAAATATTGTGATCCTTATACCATTATAAGTCAGCGGGGCTTGGTCCCTGGCTCTTCTCAGAATGTTCGCGGCATCTCCATCAGTGCAGCTTGGCGATAATGACACGGGGTCTCTCTCCATCTCCCGGTTTCTTGGGTGCAAGTGCACGATGTGAGTGGTCGACTTTTACATCCCGGTTCATCTGCAGAGCTTCTTTGATAATTTGGGCGACCTCGCTAGGGTGGAGTTCGGCTGCTCATCAACACCTACTATACGGATATTTACGCACCTCATTCTCCCCTCCATGTCTTCACACTTGTCCCGTAGTTTCACTAACTCACTCTGGAGTTACCAGTTACAGTAGTCTGCAATGTTGTTACCTCGTCAGACCACGCTGACAATCCACCTTTCACGTCTTCAATATCCGTTTCCACAGAGGTGATTTCTGCTCGTATTGTGGTGGTATTGCTGGCAATTTCGGCCTGTACAGCTTTGATATCAGCCTTGAGAGCATCAAAATCTTCAGACTGTGCACTCCGGATTTCCTCCCTTATGATTTTGGAGATATCATCATGTATAGAGGCCAGAATCTCAGCTTTTACTTCCTCACTCATACCGGGGCTCTTGGATGGTGGTTGTCTTCTGGAGTACGCTGCCTCGTGGATCTAGTGTTAGCTGCTAACTTTGATGTGCTACCGTTGTACTTGAATTTGTGAAGTTTATCCGCCATTTAGCGAAGAACGTGCGATATTATGTATCCCTTTAGAGCTTAAAACTTTTAACAATCGAATTTAGGTCACGTTTTGTAAGAAATGGTCGTTTTTGATAAAAAGATATTCAGAAATCTGCTGGAGCTCTGAAACACACGTCTTTACTCCATCTTGACTCGCTAGCGCCCCCATCTGACACTGTTTTTAATGACTGAAATATGTCCCTGCTAGTTTTCTCAGTTCAATGAATAAATGACACAGTCATTTTCAACAGAGATCTGCAATTGTGCTGTTGCAGCAGGACCACCAACATACAACAAGGCTTATACATCAGAAATTGTGTTAATGGTAAATGGTATAACACCAAATGAAACTTTGTTATTCATATCTAATATAATATATAAAAATATAATATAAATCATGCAACTAATTCATTACAAATATTTAAAACAATTATGAGATTTTTCAAGATCTATATATGAGATATAAGTAAATGGCTAGATGCATAGTGCTAGTTAAAGAGTGTTTTTTCTTCTGATTTTATATTGGAAAACTCTTAAATGAATCTGTATATACTTTTATGATATTGAGAAAATATACTTTACAGTAACAAGTTATTTTGTATTCATTTTAAGCAAGACTATGTAACTTGAATAATATAATTAATATAATTGTGTAGTGTTACTCGCTGCCACGTGATAGTAGCTTGCCCTATCGCTAGTAAAGTATCTTGAATAGGACTTGATGTATATATGAGAAAAAGGATAAGTCTCATATTTTGTTAAAAATACTGCATATTGTTATCTATTTTAATATTTCATATTTGAAGTATTTTTAGTAGTATTTTTTTCCAATGTTGCTTTGTATTTATTATTAGATGTGAATAGTCTACGAAGGGAGATGATGCTTGTGTTCAGTTGTGATGTATTTTGAAAACCCATCCATATGTGGGTAGCACCAGGAAGTTTTAAGAGCTGACCACAACACAGACCTGAACCAAAGGACTCAGATCCATGGTTGATCCATTTCATAGGCTGTGACATCTGCAAATAAGCCCAGTGGCCTTACACCTTAAAACTGCAGCAACAAGCAACTTCAACTTGAAAGTTACAGTAGTCAGTGTTTAGGCAGTCTATTCACAGAAGGGGCTTAAGCTCATTACCCACTGTAGGTTTACTGATGAGAACTAAAAGACAGACATAACAAAAAAAGTATGAAAGGAAAAAAAAAAATAGTTGACTGTAAATATTACTTTAATATTACCTGGCTGTGTAAAGGAGTCATAATGAAATTAGCCAAACCAATTATAAAATTATGACTTCCTAATGCCATTACCAATGTATGTAGCTCATCCTTGTGCTGCCTGATTTCGTGCCCTAGACTCCACTAAATCTTATGAAGGAGTAGGTTTGGGCACATTTAAATACACTGTCATAGGTTCACATCTTTTGGTAACAGTAGAGCTGTACCAGCTCACAAAAATGCTGATCTGAAGATCCTCTGACCCAAATCTTTACATGTATTAAAACAAAAACTATTACTTGTTAATCACACCCATGAACAGGCCCCAAAACACACATATCCTTGGTTTCTTATTACTGCATATTATTTCTACATGTTTTCACTTATGCATTACAACAAATGTCAACAAATGTGAAGAAAACAAACCATTGTGGCTTATGTGAAGCTTAACTTCACTGTAACAGACATTCAAAAGTTGTGTCCTTCAAGAAGTCTGTGGAGGTTCTCAGTCATCCAGGACATATTCACAAAAAAAGGTATCTGGACGTAGGTTTGAAAGTGAAGACATTTCGTCCCGCATCCAAAGGACTTTCCAATTTTGAGTTCAATTGATGAGAGAGCTGAGTTTATATCCCTCAGTAGAGGGGTTTAGCCTCAAATTACTGTGATAACACAAGGCTGATAAAAGTTAAGGTGTGGTTTCAGTCTCATTTAGAGTTGAATGGGCAGTATGAGTGCTGATGGGGGAGTTGTTATGCTCCTGTGGGCCATTAGCTTATAGAACGAGGGCAAAGAGGGCTCTCTGATCTGAAGAGGTGGTCTGAGGCACAACCTTTCTTCCATTCAACAGAATACTGAAACCAAAACAGTCTCTGTCTAGAAGGACATCAACACCTGAAGAAAGCAGTTATGCTAATGCTGACAAGGGACGAAACGTCTTCACCTCAAACCTATGTTTCTTGTCTGTAAAAAATACTCCTTACACCCTGTCCAACTGCATGGACTCAGCCCCCGGTCCAGGACTCAGCTCACACAAGTAGAAGAGTGTCTCCTCACTGGCCTCGGCCTCAGTTAGAGGTTCCAGTCTGATCAGAGAACTCCGGCATGCCTGCTTCAACTCTCCAGTGTAAAGCAGCTCTAAAGGCAGCTTCTCCTCCACGGCTGTAGGAGAGCAGGCTGGAGGCTGCTGGCCGCTACTGGAGGTGGAAGTGCTCCCAAAGCCCAGGTCTAGCTCTGAAGTGGCAGGGTAATCATCAAAGAAGGCCAGCAAAGGGCATGAGGTGTACTGGATCAGCTGCTTATCTGAGCACATGATGGGGAGAATGAGCAGGAGAAAGCTGCATATACTGTTAAGCCACAGAAGCCCACAAGTCCTTACCTGTGTTGTCCTCCTCTGTCTTGGTTTGGTTCAGATATCCTGCGCTTTGTTTGGATGCAACACTTTCCTACAAAGACAATAACTATTAGTGGCAGCAGTCCTCTAAATTCTTAAAATATGAAATCTGTAATAGTGAATGTACATTCCATGTAATATTAATTTAATAACACAGACACAGGCAAATTTCATGACTTTACAGCAAAAAAATATACTGTCACTTCCAATTGGCGTAATGTATTTCCACTTTTCCAGGGTGCGCTGTGAAGCCCCCTGGAAAGATTAGTATGGCAGTGGCAAAAAAAATTATTATTTGGGTGAAGATTGGTGCAATTTCAGTCACGTTTAGGAGCTCAATTTAGCGTTTAATTTACGCCTCCCATTCATTCACATTACATATTTCAGGCATTCCCAAGGCGACACAGTTGTAGGTAGGGGATGGTTGTCCTTGGCTTTTTTCTTCAGCATACCATACAGGATGTATGTATCAAATTTTGTTTCTCTACGACAAACTAAATTTTTGGCCCCCATTATAAATTTGTAGGAGGCGCTGGAGAGCCAGTTTTGAAGAGAGCCCAATCATTTGCATATCATTGTTTTCAGGTCATTAATGTGCACAAACTCTTCATTAGGTTCTAGATCTGACAATGCTTGTGAAATTTACAGGAGATTTTGTTGTCCCCCAAAATGCCCTCCTCGTTACGAGCTTGCTTCGGCCACACCCGATAAGATATCCAAAAAAAAAAAAAAATGGATAGTTTTTGTTGCCACATGTGACTAGGTGACTCTGACCAAATTTGGAGCCTTTTGGATGAAAACCCTAGGACAAGAAAGATTTTGAATGAGGGGTGTGATTTTGGGCGCCGCATGTTCCAGCCAAAATGGCGGACTTCCTGTTTGTCAGGGGGTAAAGCCATAATAATATTTTTTGTTTGGCTCGATGTAAGGAATGTGTGTACCAAATTTGGTGACCTTACGGCAAAAAAATGTCCTTTGACTTCCCATTGGTGTAATGTATTTCCACTTTTCCAGGGTGCGCTGTCGAGTCCCCTTTTTAGGTATTTGTGTGGCAGTGGCAAAAAAAATTATTACTCAATGGTTTTGAATTTATGTTATGGAGTGTCCAGCACAATCCATGGACCTTAATCCAACAGAAAACTTGTGGGGTGGTATCAACAATGCTGTTTCTGAGGCAAAACCAAGAAACGCAGAAGAATAGTCCAGTGGTCCTGGCTGTTCACACTTCTCAAAAGCACTTATTATACCATGAAATATTTTTCAGTTTATGTTAGGTAAATGTTTGAGTTTGTGATGAAAAATGCAGGCACAATTTTTTTGAACAGCCTAATTTGTCCTTTTCTTCACTTTCTGTAAAGCAATAACAAATTTGATCTTTTTTTTTTTTAATTTGGAATAGAATGTGCAGTGTCCCAATGTTTTGTGTGTGTGTGAAAATAAAAGCTATTATAGGATTTTGAGCTTTATTCACTTTTAAAAACACTACTATTATTAGGAACATCACCATGTAGAAAGTCTGCTAGAGGTAACTGATAATTGGATCTGAGCGTTTTTCATCCTTTTTCATCCACACTGAAATTCGCACAAAAGTGATTAAGGATTTGTGAAATTTGTATATTTTAATATGGGCCATACATAAAAATATCTGAAAAGGAGAACACTAGATCCCGCAAACAGAATTCGTAATTATGATTTGTCATATCATGACAAACAAAAAAATAATTGACAAACAGTAAGTTGGCCTTCATTAATGGATCATGTGACCAGCCGCTGAGGGCCCCATTTGGCCATCCTTGAACTTTAACAGATTTGTCCTTGGGCACCAAACCTACATACAAGTGCAATATCACAAGTTGTTGAAGGTTCTGTTGAATATAATGTCACTATTTATGGTTATATTAATTGCTTGCCACCAAACAGTGTTATTACTTGTGTGAGATTGTTTAATATATTTTGAGTTATGTTTAATAACATTCATGTTAATGGTTGTAAATAGTTATTTAGTTTATGTAAAATGTCATGCATATTTAATTGACAATATAAAAAATATTTGTGAACCATTGGAGAATGTTTTTTAATGCTCAGTTGATCAATATTTGCTCAAATGTAGGTATTAGATTAGCACATAGCATGTTTTGCTCATGGGGAATATTCTTTTAATTCCATGTCAAAGTCAGCCGTTGTAGTCATTTCTCATTCAAATGTAGGTATTTTGAACATGGATTACTCCAAAATTCCTCAGTAAAAGTACTGGGTGGTAGTAGTACTAGAGGTACTCAGTAGATTACCACAATTGTACACATTTCACGTTGTACTCATGGTGAAAATGACTGATTGGCTGATTTATTTATTTTTCATTATTAGGTCCGAGCCAGCGATGGCCGGGAGGGCTTACTGTTTTCGCTAGGATTATTAGGCCCAAACCGGCGATGGCCGGGAGGGCCTATTGTTTTCACTTGGATTATTTTTTTGGTCTGCACTTTGAGCGCTAATTTGACCCCCTGAACATGCTCAAAAACTCACCAAACTTTGCCATAAAAAGGTGGCTCAACAGCGCACCCTGGAAAACTGGAAATTTAATTGGAAAAATTATGGCAATAGGAAGTGAAAGTACTTTTTTTTTGTAAAGTCACGAAATTTGGTATACATATTCTTTACATGGAGCCAAACAAAAAATATTATTATGGCTTAGCCCCCTGACAAACAGGAAGTCCTCCATTGTGGGTGGAACATGCAACGCCCAAAATCGCACCCCTCATTCAAAATCTTTCTTGTCCTAGGGTTTTCATCCAAAAGGCTCCAAATTTGGTCAGAATCACCTAGACACGTGAGCCAACAAAAATGATCGAATAGTGTTTTTTTTTTGTTTTAATGGGTGTGGCTGTGACAAGCCCCTAACGAAGAGGCCATTTTGGGAAAAAGAAAATCTCCTGTAACTTTCACAAACATTGTTGGATTTGGTGGGACCCAATGAAGCAATTGTGCTCATTAATGACCTGAACACAATGATATGCAATTCATAAAGCTATCTTCAAAACTGGCTCTCCAGCGCCCCCTACAAAATAATAATGGGGGACAAAAATTTAGTTTGTCGTAAAGAAACGAAATTTGGTACATACATCCTGTATGGGATGCTGAACAAAAAAGCCAATGTCAACCATAACGTAGCTACAACCGTGTTGCCATGGGAACGCACAAAATATGTAATGTAAATGACTGGGAGGCGTAAATTGAACGCTAAATTGAGCTCCTAAACATAACTGAAACCGCACCAAACTACACCCAAAATTTAAGACTGTTGAATAATAATTTTTTTTGCCACTGCCATACAAATCCATAAAAAGGGGACTCAACAGCGCACCCTGGAAAAGTGGAAATACATTACACCAATGGGAAGTCAAGGGACATTTTTTTGGCCATAAAGTCACGAAATTTGGTACACCCATTCCTTACATGGAACCAAACAAAAAATATTATTATGGCTTTGCCCTCTGACAAACAGGAAGTCTGCCATTTTGAGTGGAACATGCAACGCCCAAAATCACACCCCTCATTCAAAATCCTTCTTGTCCTAGGCTTTTCATCCAAAAGGCTCCACATTTGGTCAGAATCACCACGGGTGCCAACAAAAATTATCCATTTTTATTTTGATATCTTAATGGGTGTGGCCATAACGAGCCCTAACGAGGAGGCCATTATTTTGGGAAAAAGAAAATCTCCTGTAACTTTCACAAACATTGTTGGATTTGGTTGGACCCAATGAAGCGTTTGTGCACATTAAAGGTCCCATATTATGCTAAATCGACTTTTCTGAGCTTTTAACCATGTTATAACGTTGTTTCTACCTCAAACACATACCCAAAGTTGTGTTTTGTTTCATTCGCGCATGTTTAATTTATTTAGTTTGAGCTACAGTCCTTTCAACGAGTTGTTTCACGCAATGACGTCAATATGTGAAGTAAACCACTCCTTTCCAGGAAGTGCTCCTCCACACTCCTCCAGCCCCTCCTCTCCTGCACTGTCAACAAGTGCCGTGCTCTGCAGCTCAGAAGCACAAAGCAGCATCGCTGCTACTGTGTTAGCTTACTTACCGTCAGCAACATGTATTACTAACAAGTATTACTGCATAGCTCTACATATTGCTAGGCTACTTTATTATAGTTCTTTCAATATACTGCACAACAGCTACCTTAGGAGTCTCCAGGCAGCATATGTTAGAGAATTTTGGGATCTATGGTAAGGTTGTGATGCCCTGAGCCTTGGGCTCTGTCAACAGATAGACTCAGACACCTGCAGGATAACATGTCTCCAACCTCGAGCCTAATCAGCTGAATAACAACTGAATACCAACTCTTTGTTATCGTACTGTTTGCGTATTGACCTTCTACGAGGTATTATAAACTCTGACCAATGAAAGCATAGCCAGACTTGAATGTTCAATACTACGCTGTGTTGACTGTTCAACTGTCTCCGGGCCTGTATGTGATGGTAATAAACTTCTCCTGCTTAAGACATCCAGACTCTCTTCAGTCCTTGTATGTGGTCCAATACTTTGAAGCTCTAAGGCAGTAACCCAGTTCTCCTACAGCATACATTCTCAACTTCAGTAGGCATTGTACGGCCATTTCCACATGTGCACCTATAAAAAGAAGCAGTTAACACGCGCTATGCTACAGGTTACACCACAGAAACATACACAATAAATAGTTTCTCATTTACCAAGCAGAAACGTCTTTAGAAGCCTTCGAGGTTTTTGTGTTTGCTCATGTTCTTTGAACTCAGAGTCAGACTCTAGGTCGAAGATATACGGCTCAGTTACTCTCAAAGTCACTGCTGAAAAAGTTATTACTACGATGTACCGTGTTTACTTCAGTCTGTTTCCAGCATAGCTCGCGTAGCTATAGCGTGACATCATGAGCCAACACGGGAGAGCTGAGCCTTAAAGTGACAGCGCCAAATCAGACCGTTCACTTTGGACTCATGATGAGAGCTCATCCAAACCGCTTGTATAAAATAATTATTGTGTGTTTCATGTTGCAAAACGTGATATGGTAACCTAAATGTATCCAAAATACACTGTATAATGTTCAAAATGGTATAATATAGGACCTTTAATGACCTGAACACAATGATATTTAAATAATAGGGCTGTCTTTAAAACTGGCCCTCCAGCACTTTACAGTACAAAATAAGTCTTGTGCAGGACATTTATCCCTGCGGTTGCAAGGTGAGGCAACGTGCAGTCTTCCCGAGGAAATGTGCCCCCCACGGTCGCAAGGGATGCAAGGGCCTTTGATCCCTCTTGCGGCTTTAATTTTTTTTTTTGTCTTGCACTATCACCGCTAATTTGACCCCCTGTAAGTGCTCAAAAACTCACCAAACTTTGCCCAAAATTCAGGATCGGCAAAAAATAATTTATTTTGGGGGGTCACATTAAAATCCATAAAAAGGTGGCTCAACAGCGCACCCTGGAAAATGGAAATACATTAAGCCAATGGGAAGTGAAAGTACATTTTTTTTGCCGTAAAGTCACGAAATTTGGTACACCTATTCCTTAAACCGAGCCAAACAAAAAATATTATTATGGCTTCGCCCCCAGACAAACAGAAAGTCTGCCATTTTGGGTGGAACATGCAACGCCCAAAATCGCACCCCTCATTCAAAATCCTTCTTGTCCTAGGGTTTTCATCCAAAAGGCTCCAAATTTGTTCAGAATCACCTAGTGCCATGTGCCAACAAAAAAATCCATAGTTTTTTTGATATCTTACAGGGTTTGGCCACAGCAAGCTCGTAACCAGGAGGCCATTTTGGGAACAACAAAATCTCTGGTAACTTTCAAAAACATTATTAGATTTGGTTGGACCCAATAAAGCGTTTGTGCACATTAATGACCTGAACACACTGATATTCAAATAATGGAACTGTCTTTAAACTGGCTCTCCAGCACTTTACAGTACAAAATGAATTCTTGCCCAGAACATTCATCCTCGCTGTTGCAAGGGGAGGCAACGTGCAGTCTACTCGAGGGCACATTTCCTCGGGAAGACTGCATGTCGCAAGCAGTCTTCCTGAGGAAACGTGCCCCCCATGGTCGCAAGGGATGCAAGGGCCTTTGACACCGCTTGCGCCTTTAATTATACTTATTATTCATTCATTTATTAATTCATTCCCATCTGACTCTCTTTCATATGCGTTTGCGTCTTTTCACCGTAACAGCGGGCCGAGTGTTACTGTAATGAGCGGTGCAAATGGGCACTCGAAAATTACATGCGGCTCATTTGACCACGAAAAGACGAAAGGCGGCTTCACTGCAGTGTCTGCAGGAGTGTGGAGGCTTACACCTGGGTCCCATATGACCAGCCTTATGGTACATGCCTTTAGATTATTTTATTCAGGTATTTGTAAAGATTAAAGCTTTAAAGATAGCGGCCTCTTACACCCCATTAATGTATAAACTTACTGCTGCAGACAAAGTAACCTATGACACAGAATTACAAGTAGGATGGCACTACTAGACCTTCTACTCGCTACTCAAGGAGGAACGTGTAAAGTAATTTGACTGAATGCTGCTCTTATGTTTTTTATGCTGCCAATGAGCTCATAAAAAATTACTTAGTAGTACAGAGAAAAGCCTGTGGCAACTGTATTAGAGGTGTGGATTCAGTTTTGGGCATTTTAACGTTGCGTCCAAAGCACTGGGGGGTGGTTTAGTTAAATTACTTATAGCTGAAGTTTTACTTATTGATAACGTTTGTGTCTTAAAATCTGGTGAAATTGCAAGTATCAATCCTATCCTCAGTGTCAATAACTGGGGGTAGATGTTTGGTGTTCAGTGCCCATCCTACCATATTTCTGAAGCACTTGATGCATATGTTTTGCTAGAAACAATATTCACTCATATTGGGTGATTGGTGGTGTAATAAGAGGCATGCCTCAGCGCTTTGCGGTCCCTGGGGGTGGGGTCATTTAAATCCATCGATACAACCAGTCTTACTGTAATACTATTGTTGTGGTAATTGTTATATGCCAGTATGTTTTGGCCTTTTGACTAACTTTAATTTACTGCAGAGTTATGTTAAGTTAATCTCATGGCCTGAGGAATGGTTTTTGTAGTACAGAAATTCACTTTTGGTCATTTGTTTTAAATTAAACCACTTGAAAGGGTTTTATGAGTAGGGATCTGATGGAAAATTTCAGTCTTCCTCTACTTATGACCTAAATGTAAAGAAAGTCAAGGCCAACGCTGCACAGATAACTTGGCTCCAAGTCTAGATGCTATCAGGTATACACCTTTCCTTTGATATGGGATTACGTATGCACTGACCTTCAATTAGGCTTTATAATCTCAGGCCACAGAAGCATAGACAGACTTCTATATTCAACACTACACTGTGTTGAGTGTCTGGGTCCTGTACTGAAGGTCAATAAACCTCTCCTGCCTAAGACATCCAGAAAGTCTCCAGCCTCTCTTTCTGTTGTAACTCCTCTCTAGTCCAAGGGTAGCTCAAATATTTCCTAACACTGAATTCATGCTTAAAACTGATGTGGTGCTCATGTTGTTGGTTAGTGACAAACTTACCTCTAGGGCATCATAATCTATACCAAACGGCTTCCTCAGCATGGCCTGGAAGTCCTCCAAACTGCAGTCAATGCTGTCCAGATAGTCCATGAGCTCCATCCTGCAGTAGACCAGTATAGAGTCCATAAAAGCCTCACAGTCAGTTCTTATTCAGTGTTGGTGTTGCCTGTGCTCCGCATTTCATTGTTGGTTTCCATCAAATATTGCTTTTCTATTTCTCAATGAAATACAAAAGCACTGTTTTCTATTTCATGTTTGGAATTAAGCAGAAAAATATCTTGGTCTCCTGGACTGAAACACCTGAAAAATCTGTTTGTACCTGACAACCATCTCTGAAATTACAAGCAGCTAACAGACGAACCGGAATAGTTCTGAATTCGTATTCTGAAAAATAGTTTCAATAGTGTCAATAATGCAATCTGGACTGGTTTATGCCTTGGTGTGAAGGTGTGAACTGTAAACAAAAGTTTTGTTTGCAGACTGCTCTTCTTGTTCTGCTGTACCTTTTCAAGACAAAACAAGATAATGTAAAATACTAATACTAAATTAAAAAAGTATTTCATATTGCGGTTTCCTGCACTTACTTTCCCAGCAAGTTGATGTTCTGTGATATGGCACCGGTTTCTTTAAGTATGAAGTCCATTATCTTGACGGGGTCCTCTTGACTGAGAGCTGAGAGTTTGTTGAGCTGCAGGGCACTGCTGGAGTCTAAAGCACTGGTCCTGGTTTTCTCTGAGGGGGCTTGGCTCTGTGTGGTGTGCTCTGTGCATGTTGTGCTCACCTCCATCTCTGCAGGCACAGAACCACTATCCAACTCCACCTCCACAATTTCTACATCACTAAAAAAGTGGTTGGTTTTATTTAGTATATTTTTGTAAACCAATGTGCACAGTTAGGCAATATGCACAAAAGACTGTGTAAAAGAGGGCATTAAACACCAAAAATCACAAATTCTGCTAAAACAAGACATGTAGATGTTGTGCTGTTGCAGAGGGGGTAAAATCCTAAACCAGTGTTGAGTGGTTAGAGTACAGTTGGAGTGGTGCAGTACATCAGCCATAGGCTACATCTGCAAAATACTACGAGCTACAAGATACTAATGAGTCTTTCCAATTACTTCAATCACAAGTGTACATCACAATAAGGCTGTTAACCAATATATTACATACATTTAGGGCTCAGGACGAAAGCAGCTGGCATAGATTCTAGCCACCTGTGACCCAAAACCAAATATGTTTTTAGAATTCTAGAAATGACAAATGAACTGACAAGACATTCACCATTCATTCACACACAGACACTGTAGAAATGATAAGCTAACTCAGTAGCCACAGCTGCCCTGAGGCAGACTGATGGAGACGTAGCTGCCATACCAATGGCGCTAACAGCCTCTCCTACCACAGCCAAACACACCACTGCAATTGCACTAATGCAATCATACACCAGTGCCACAGACACTGGAGGCAAGGTGGGTCAAAGACAGTCAAAGACAGAGACTGCAGTAAAAATAACAGCAGTTAAACAGAAATTGTTATTGGTTAAATAAGGAATGCAAAATATTAAAACGTCAGGGTCAGGGAAGAGAATAATGGATGAACAATTGTGTAAATATAGATAATTCTTGTTCAATATTTTACATAATTATAGTCATCTTAAGTGCATGTTTTCTCACCTTTGCTCATGGGTCTTTGGTGACCCATGTGTGACCTCAGCATCAGTGTCCGTTAAGTCACAAATAATAACTTCATCAGAGATCTCAGAGCTTGTGACACCGTTCAGACTGTTGACAGACAACTTACAGAGAGAATATATATAACAATATAGCATTCATCTCTATAGTCAGTGCTGTCACTGTCATTACATATGTGATACTTACCTGCTCTACACTCACTTTGTCATCATAAATCTCATGAATATATTTGGTCTTCTTTCCATTGCTGTTCATGAGAATAGGCCTGTCAAACACACATAACTGATTCTTCAGAACTGGGACAAAATGTGTCCTTAAACCAAAAACTATGTTATGTCAAAATACTAAAATATTTTCTACTCTAAAAAGGTTTAACTAGGAAATGTTTTAGCACAATTATCACATTAAATTCAATGTATTGTTCTTTATTTGTTATTTTTATTGTTAGATAGACTATTGGAGACAGGCAGCCGTAACAGACTATTTTTTTTATTCTGACTACATTTCTCACTGCACATTTTAGAAACGGCTAAAACAACAATTGACATTTTTACAGGTCACTTAAAATTTCTTAGAACTATAAATACTGTCGCTGAGTAATTCAGTGCATTTGTGAATACTAGTATCTGATACTTTTGTCAACTATCAGGTTAAGATTTTGAGAGAAATAATGATAATTTGTAAAATCTGTTTAAAAATACTTGGTTGTTCAGTCCTCTAACACAAGAATGTATTCTTAAGCCTACAAAACATTTTTATCGCTGTTTAAGCTAGTGTAAGTTTAATTGAGCAGTTTAATTGACAAACATGAAGAAACAAACTTTTTAAATACAAAATATGTACATATTAAAATAATTATTTTTGTTGTTTCTATCAGCCTTGGGCAACATGCGTTTTACTGAGTTGTTTTTATTGCACTATATTTTAATTAAGGCAAAACATATTTGTGTTTTTTGGTGTCTGATGGTGATGACAAAAAGCAAGTGACAACAATGCAAAAAGGACATTTTGTTAAAAAATAGGAAATTTGGGAGGTTTTATCAAAGCAGATCTTATCTCCAAGTTATCATATGGTAGACGTATATATAGTTGAATTTATTTGGGGTTACAGTTTTATTTTTTTTAAATTGGGTTGCCATTTAGTCCTACTCAATAATCAGTGAAGGATTAGCTTGTATTATAACTAATTCGCTTCTCTGGTGGGCTAATAGTAACTGTCCAATATCAACACTACAAGTAATTCCCGCAGAAATAAAACTTACCGTTTCCGTTTTAAATTAAGGATGCGGTTGTTCTGTACCAATGTGATAAGAAAATGTATCAGCTGAAAAAAAAAAGCACATTTGCAAACACACCTGCATTAAATATACATAGAGAGTTGTTTTGCCACACAAAGCCAGAAAAAAGAAAGGGGAAAACAATGGAAAATTTAAGGGCTTGAGCATGCAGAAAGGCATCTATTGAAAATAGAAAGGGCAGGCAAAACGACTGATAGGAACTGTACCTACTTTCTTTATGAGTTGCTGTTGATGAGCATGTTTCTGTCGGAGGTCTGAGATCTCTGTCCACAGAGTTTCATTCTCCCTAAAAACAACAAAGATAATTTTAGCATTTCAATTGTCTTATGGTATCTCTTTTGTTCGACGTAAGAAACATACAAAAAACAAACAAACAAACAAAAAAACCCAAACATTTTATTTGGCCTTGGACAAAGAAATGAAAAGGCATAAAGCAATATGAAGAAAAAGTGTCATTTCAATGTAACCTTATTAATCCCCAAAGAAAAATTCTGTTGTTACAGCTCTTCAAATTAACTGCACAAATTTCATCTGCCATAGATGGATGGATTAATTGTACATTCTTGTGGCATTCAGTCCTGCAGATCACTGATCTCATGCATCCACTGACTGCTTTCTGTTCAAAAACCAAAAGCAGGTGTTGTCCCAAGTTGTTTCTTATACACTGATCTGATGGAGAGGGTATCAGGTGCTGGGTCTGTTCCTGGAAACAGTTCCACTGATAATGTAGAAGAAAATAAACTGTAACGACAACATGTGGTTGCTCACGTACAATGCAGGCCCTCCTCCTTGACATCTCCAATTAGAGGCAGCAGTGGGGATCCATGTCATGACTATCACCCAGATTTAACTGCTCTTAAATTTACCACACTTCTAACATTCCTCACACACAGCACCTAACAATGCACACAACAATGCACACACATGGCCTCAGAAGTCGTTGTGAGTCATCCCATCTCTGATTTTCTTGGGCCTCTACAACCGCCTACCTGTCCTCTCTCAGAGACAGGGTGGTGTTGTTGTGGCTTCATGCCTTTGCTGCGTGGTGATACATACACACAAACATAAACATGCACACAAACCCACAAAACAGAATGTTATAGGGTATGTGATCATCATTGTGCATACAACCATCAACAATTTTGTGTTTGTGTCTCCTGAATTTTAATAAAGTTCCATTTAATCAAATTTTACATGTAGCTATATGTATAATATGCATAATTTTGCGCATGGTGTCTATTTAAAAACGAGTCGTTGCCTTTTTTGAACAGAAATACAAATCTGAGTAGAGTAGGGTTGCCACCTTTACACATCCAATGATGAGCTAATAATAGTAAAATAAGAAGAGATATGCACAGATGATTGCTACGAGCAAAACCAGGTCTCAGAGTGCTTGGCACTCCTGCCTCAGAAAAAGAAGGCTGTGGGATTGATCCTTGTGCTGGCCCAAGATGGCCTGTCTGTGTGGAGTTTTTGAGTTGTCCAGCTTCCTTCGACTATTTTTTCTCTGGCAGTTGCAGAATTATACTGCAAAATATAAATTGGTATTAATTAGTATTATTAATACATTTTGATCTAATTCACTGCCCTCACCTCAAAGTTACACAAGCACATTCAATGACCTCGCCTTACTGTAAATAATTGTTTTGATTTTCCATAATGCCAAAATTTTTCATTCAAATAATAGACAGCAAAATAGACACAACATATTGCAGATTTCTTGATTTTGCTGACAGTTTCATTCACAGGAATTTGCAAAATACAACACATGCTTGTTGTCCAGTAGATGGCCTAGTAGAGCAAATGAAGCCCTTGAGTGAACCAATTTGATGAAAAGCTTCAATGCTTCATGAAGCTTGATCTGCCCATCACAAATTATCACACTACTCTATGAGACAGATGTCATTATGTTAAGTTACCCGGCAGATTGTATGCTGTTAAGTTTGTCATGGAGGAAGCACTGGAGCAAAAAGTAGAATCAGGGGACCTGATCATGGCGTAGGCTGTTTTATATTTTACATTTCCATATTTGTATTGTCCATGTTTAAACTGTTGAATGTTGTGTCATTGTTTTGGTCCTTAATGTTTTAATTTGTTAAGTGGCAACTGACGATAGCACCAATGTCCAAGACTGTATTGTTGGTAAACTCAGACATGTCTGGTACGCTGCCAAGAACGGAAAAAAAATGCACAGACTGAGCAAACTGTAGCCTGGTATACCAGACTGTCCTATTTTTTCAAAAGCAGGAAAAGAGTTACTCGCAGCTCGCCAGGCTAAGCAAACTGCTTAATTTAGTGTATTTAGTGGAATTTAAGGTTTACAGTTTACAGATCTGTAATGGATTTACACTTGGCATTTTTCGCCAGAAATACATACACTGCTACAGCAAGGGAAACACAGGAAATACACACGAAGTGTCAAAATAAACTTCCGGTACCCTTTCAAAATAAAGCACTCTAATAGCACGGC
This sequence comes from Rhyacichthys aspro, assembly GCA_036850595.1. Taxonomy (NCBI): domain Eukaryota; kingdom Metazoa; phylum Chordata; class Actinopteri; order Gobiiformes; family Rhyacichthyidae; genus Rhyacichthys; species Rhyacichthys aspro. The sequence continues at coordinate 20,266,341 of CM072170.1, read as the reverse complement.
GACAAAAGTAGGCAAAATAGAGAGATAAGATCCCCACGGGCGGCGCAGCAGACGCTTTTAAATATATGCGCGTAAAACGACTCTCGGTGTAAATTTGGGGTTGAGTGTTGGGTACCGCCGGTTGCAACCATAGAATGTATCAATAATGGAAGCAATGTCTCCATTTGGTCTAATTCGTCCAAATAGTCACCATGAACAGCGCTTCCATCTAAGATATTTTGACTCCTCCTATGGAGGATATTACTAAGATGGGCAGAGAGGGCAGCGTCTAAACTGCTCCTGGGTGGGCTTTTCTAATGCACGGTTCAGAAACACGCCCCTCATCTCAGAGCCGACCGGAGCTGAACAAGCTAACAGCTAACAACATGCTAACGGCTGCTGCTAACTGTTGTGGATCAGGCCTCTCACTCTGTTGTCTCTCAGCTCGGGGAAAGTCCACAAACTTTACAACAAAGTTTCCTGCTGTAAATATCAGATCATTATTATCAATATTAAAGCGTTGTTATTTATAATAATCATAGTTTTAAGCATGAGGAAATTTTTATCTTAATCTGATAAACCTTTCTAGCCCTGTTAAAAAATAAACGAACATATTTCATTATATCCTTCGTATTTGTTTAAATATCTGTCCCTAATTTGCAACTTCTGTACATTAAGGCTTTAGTATTTGAGGGAGGCACATTTTGACAGTAAAATAATAAAGCCTCATTCTTATTTATATATGATGACAATAATAAAACAACAATGTTTAAGCATATAACACAGGAAGATATTCAAATAGTAGATTTATAATGCCTCCATGATCTTTTAGTTTATATACGTTAAACCCAGGACCCCTGCAAATGTGCAGCATTAAGAAAGACCTGTATTTTCCATTTACACATAAACTATAGATAAAGCAACACTCAGATCCACTTTTAAAGGTCCCATATTATGCTAAATCGACTTTTCTGAGCTTTTAACCATGTTCTAATGTTGTTTTGTTTCATTCGCGCATGTTTGAGTAATTTATTTAGTTTGAGCTACAGTCCTTTCAATGAGCTGTTTCACACAATGACGTCAATATGTGAAATAAACCACTCCTCTCCAGGAAGTGCTCCTCCACACTCCTCCTGCCCCTCTCTCCTGCACTGTCAACAAGTGCTGTGCTCTGCAGCTCGGACGCACAAAGAAGCATCGCTGCTACTGTGTTAGCTTACAGTCGGCAACATGCACACATGTATTACTGCATAGCTCTACATATTGCTAGGCTACTTTATTATAGTTCTTTCAATATACTGCACAACAGCTCCTTAGGAGTCTCCAGGCAGCATACATTCTCAACTTCAGTAGGCATTGTACGGTCATTTCCACATGTGCACCTATAAACAGAAGCAGTTAACACGCGCTATGCTACGGGCTACACCATAGAAACATACACAATAAATAGTTTCTCATTTACCAAGCAGAAACGTCTTGTAGAAGCCTTCGAGGTTTTTGTGTTTGCTCTTGTTCTTCAAAATCAGAGACAGACTCTGGGTCGAAGATATACGGCTCAGTTACTCTCAAAGCCATTGCTGAAAAAGTATTACTACAATGTACCGTGTTTACTTCAGTCTGTTTCCAGCGGCAGCACGTAGTTCTAGCGTGACGTCAGGCAGGAAGTGGGCGGAGCCAACACGGAAGCGCTGAGCCTTAAAGTGACAGCGCCAAATCAGACCGTTCACTTTGGACTCATGATGAGAGCTCATTCAAACCACTTGTATAAGATCATTATTGTGTGTTTCATGTTGTAAAACGCGATATGGTAACCTAAATGTATCCAAAATACACTGTATAATGTTCAAAATAGTATAATATGGGACCTTTAAGGTCTTTTTTTTGTTAGTGTGACATTGATGAGTGTTTAAGTTAAGAAGCATACAAGTATTTAGTCACACGTATAATCTCAGAGTTACTTACTGAGCAGAAACAGTTTTGTATTTCTACATGTTTTATTGGCTAAACATTAAATAGTGTTTTTCATTTTTGTCCGTGTCTCTGTGTGCGCTGTGAGAAAGAGCAGAGCTGGACGACTGTGAACCACTGTGGAGCAGTTAATAACTAGAATGTGAACAGATTAAATGTTTTTCTTCATCTTTTTTTGATGTTTGTAACACTTATTAACACAATTTACTTTACTGTCTTTAACTGCTGCCTGAGAGTGTTTTAAAATGATCTTAAATGAGAACCCTAAATAAACTTAAAGGGCCATTGTGTAACTTTCATAAATTTCTACCAGTTACTGACACCTGTGGCCGTTAGAGGAACTGCAGTCAGTGTCGTGCTCGCTCTCACGCGCGCGTTCGTACGAGCACGACTGAGGAAGCGGAGTATTAGCGTCAACACAAACTCTTTTACAGACTTATCACAGACTCAACACAGACTCTGAGATTTACTGGAGTCATGTTTACGGAGGAGGTAAGAGAAGTTACACTTCTGAAAGTTTGACAAACTTTATTTGAGACTAAACTATACTTGACTCTCGAGACTGACAGAGAGTAAACTCTTGAGACAGAGGCAAGAGAACGACTAATGTTTGACAATAGCATGTTTTATAAAGTGTTTTTCAACACAATACAGTAGTTAGAGCAAACTCTGTGTGCTATATTATCGACTGTATGTAACGTTTGTCAAAAAAGCGTTGACAAACATTAGCTTAGCTATAGCTAGCTTTAGCACTAGCTCACGTAGTTTCCATCGAGACAGTGTTTACACAGGAGTCTCAGCAGAATAACGGCAAAAGTTAGTGAACTTATCTCTATCAGACGGGATACGATACATAATGTGTTACTTTTACTGTTATTTTGCCGAGACATTAGAGCATTTCATTTTTATTTGATCAGCTAATGTCTAAACAGCTGCACTGTTCCTAAACCTTGTGTAAAACATCAGTGACAAGCACCAAAACAACACTCATTGACCTCTTATTTATTCTGGAGAAAAGCAAAAAACATATTACTAAGTACAGGAGTTTTGCTTGTTTCTAGGTACCACTACTGTACTAAATTGGTCTGGCATTAGGTTGAGACAACATAAATGTAACCCCACTGTACCATTTCAGTTTATCCTTGTTTATTTTACTCTTGGTTCATTCAGAATACCTCTAACATGAAATTTGGCTCAATAAATGAACAAATAAGTCATATATTTTTATTGTTCTCTTCTCAGGACTCCAGCTCTGGAGTTTGAAGCTCTTGTGCAGGAGATCACTAACAGTGACTGCAGCATCTGTCTCCGGAGAAGGATGAAGTGCTCCAGATGAATGGAACTCGTCTGTGAGGGGTTTTTACTGGATGTGCCGGAGAGAGTCACACCAGGACCAGCCGAACCCAACAGGGGTCAGCCAGCTCGGTGCACCTGCCTGAACTGCCCAGTCATGACAACAGATCTAGAAAACAAATGCTGCAGGACGATCCAACAGGGCGTCTCAGAACACCACATGGAGCTGTTTTTATTTATTTATTTATTTATTTTTTTCAGAAAACTAGATTTAAAAAAAAATACTTTCATTTGTTTTATTAATTGAAAGTTTTATATGGTGTTTATATACAGGCAGAAATAAATATACATTTTTATAGATTCTTTCCTGCACATATTTATTGTAAAGGAATTGCTGTATTTGAGCACTGTCTCTTTTTATTGCTGCCCTTTGTTTTTGAGGCTGAAGTCATGTTCTAAAGAGAGAGAGAGAGAATAATAAGCATTGGTGTCATTTTTACGGTCATGACATACATTTATTTACTTTATTATAACATACAATACATAGATAATACAGATAAAGTTTGACAGGTAACAAACATGTCCACAGCATTGTAGATAAGTGCATATTGATATTATGATGTAAATAACAAAACAGGCTAGACTTCTCCACTGGTGCATGATACCTGAACATAACGGTTCCTTGTGAGAGACAGGTAAGGACTGTGGACATGTGGCTGACATACCTGTCTTCTGCAGAGTAGTGTCTGGGCCAGTTCAGCTGTAGGTGGGGACACAACCCCAGGGAGGAGACCAGGGGCCCGAGGGTCATCTGGCCCATGACCTCTTTGTCCCACATCCAGAGGTGCATGCTGGATCTGCTGAGGGCCCACTTGTGCTCACCGCTGACGTGGTGCAGTACACCTCAGCACAGAGCCTAAATATATTGAATTTAGAGTCTAAGTTACAAGGAATGATCACATCTGAGTTCATTTTTTATCTGAAATACTAACTGAAAACAAACTTACCTGTCAGATCCTGCAGTTATTGATTCAGGATGGTGTGGCAATCCAGTCTATTTTCTTGGTGTTTTCCACTGTTGTTTTCTCATAACTAAACAATTCACCTATTGTTAGAATACCGGAAAATACAATATTTACAACAGCATTACTATTGACAGTGCCACTGTATTTTCAACAAAAAAACAAAATATAACTACATTTTCATTGATCGATTACCTCCATGTTACTAACCAGCTTACCATTTGATTATTAGTTACCTAACATACAAATAAATGCACAAGCACAGCTAATCCCACCACATATGTTTACTTTATTTGTATATACGCTCTATTGTGTGCCGTGCTGTGTATCACAACCGAGACAAGCGGATGTGATTTTCATTATAATAAACAGTCCGACTTGTAAATAATCATGACATGAATATAACGAGTTAACCAGTAAAAGACGTTTGGTAGAGTTACCTTTAGCTCGTCTGTGATGACAATTACATTCGGTCTAACAGACAGTTGTAACAATATGGCGATTCGATTCCCGCTCCCTCCTGTTCATACTGTCGTTGGGCAAGACACTTCACCCGCCTTGCCTCCAGTGGTGTATGAATGTGTGTGATTGTAGAGGTGAGTTTGGTGGTGGTTGGAGAAGGCTTGAGCGCCTGGTGCATGGCAGCCCGCCACTCCACCTGCCCCAGGTGTGAATGTGCATGAATGGGGTGAATGGAAGCATGATGTAAAGCGCTTTGGGTGCCCGAAAAGGGCATGAAAAGCGCTACATAAATGCATGCCATTTACCATTTTTGAAAATGATAACATGTTAATAACTTAATAAACAATTAAAATAATACCACCACATCTTTTTTTATGAGACTGCACTTCCCCAGATCTAACATAAACATCCATTCCATAAATTTCAAAAGATATAAGACTTTTCCATTTGCTTTGATAACTCTGGTAATAGCCTTAAGGGCTGTTAGTATATCTGCTAAAATAAATTGCTAATAAAGACTTAAGCAAATATACAATTTGAATGTTACTCACCAAAAAGACTGGAGCCAAGCTTCTTGGACGGTCTGTTAATGAAGGGCACATAATACTACAGAAAAATAACTCAGTAGTTTTATGCAAATCTTCTCTGAAGAGCAAAAAATGACACAACTAACAACTAGCAGCTAGCGTTAGCACCGTACAGGCTAGCAGCTGCCATGGCTCACGCAAAATGGTACCCTGTCAATCAAAGTAGCCACTCCCTTAATTACGCGTAACTCTACAGTTAAACTGAGGGCAAACCAAAGAATAAAAAGTGGCTTGGTTGCAACCCATGCCCACTGTGGTGGCGCGATTGTCATGGCAACCGTCACAGCCCTACTACTATTCAGAACTGCTAAAGTTAACTAACCTGACTCCATCAGATAGAACTGCTCCACAGAAAAGTCTATTTCATAGTACCATCTTGGAAGGCTCCCGTTGAAAGCGTTAGCAAAAGGGAGGCGCCTTCTGTCGAAAACTTGGTAGGTGATTGGATGAAGCACTGACTATTATCCGCCTACCATGAGGTTTCTTTTCTTTTTTTTTTTCAACCTTTTTAAAAAAAATGTATTTAAACCGATTAATGTACAGTGGTCCCTCGTTTATCGCAGGGGTTACGTTCCAAAAATAACCCGCAATAGGCGAAATCCGCGAAGTAGTCAGCTTTATTTTTTACAATTATAATATATATTTTAAGGCTGTAAAACTCCTCACCACACACTTTATACACTTTTCTCAGAAAGGCATTAACATTTTTTCACATTTCTCTCTTGTTTAAACACTCTCAAAGTTCAAACCTTAGCATCTTCCTCTGCCTTTTGTGTGCGACCGCAGGTGCCTTTGTCGGTGCAGAACGTTTCATCGACATCGTGGGTTTTGTCGGGGAGAAAACTTGCAAACATACAGCACTTCAGAGTCACACTGCTAGCGATCGAACATTTATGTAAATTTGGCAAGCAGAACACATTCTGTACTGTACAGGAGACACAGCACAGAGAAGACTGATTGACAATGGTCTACAGTCCCTTAGCCAATCAGGACGCAGAACACAATGAGTGAGTTCTCCCTTAGCCAATCAGGACGCAGAACACAATGCGCGTTCAAAAAAAAGCATGCAAATTGCACTAAAAAAATTCGTGAAACAGCGCGGCCGCGAAAGGTGAACCGCGTTATAGCAAGGGACCACTGTACATACAATAAGGCACGTTACAGTTCAGAATGACTTCGAAGTTTTTTTCTGAGTATAACAACTCATAATAAACTCAGTAAAAAGTGAATGAATAAGAAAAGAAAAGAAAAATAAATAAATAAATACAGTAAGTAAGAATTCAAAATACAATTCAAAATAAATTCAAATAAATAACGATGTAAAATAAATATAACAAAATAAAAAAACAAACTAGAAAAAAAAAACAGTTTATAATTCACAGGATTAAGGGGTCAGGGTCAATTACTTTATAATGCTGTATAAGATTATGTAGCTCATTTGCACCTTTTGTGGTCATATATTTTAAAGATTTACAATATAATTTAAAGTCATTATAAAACCCTTTGAAGATGGGTGGGGATTTAGGAATCTAGATGAATATAATGTTTTGCCATTATGAAAACTGCATTTACTAGCAAGCCAATATCATTATCTAGAACAACTCCATATAAAACTTATATATGGGACATAGGTTTCACAGATATCTTCTTTTGACCAAACCATTCTTGCAATTGAGTCCAAAATTCTTGCAAAAATGATACCGTATTTTCTGGACTATAAGCCGCTACTTTTTTCCCACGCTTTGAACCATGCGGCTTATACAGAGATGCGGCTTTTCTATGAATTTTTCTTCAGCCCTCAGGGGGGCCCTCTAGCAGGAAGTGCAAAAACGAGACAGGCAGCAGTAGTCAGTACAAACAAGAAAGCGCCAGTTTTTATTCTTAGCACATGCAACCCAAGACGCACAACAGCAAAATACGGTAATATTTTTACACCCTCACCCCCTCATAATGGAAAACAAATGAAGTGACAGTGGTTTGGTGTTCAGTAGTTTCAATGCTCAGGAGGAAGATGAATAGTGACTTGTGGTTTCAGTGCACAGGAGAATGAACTGACTTAAATAGTTGCGCAGTTGTGCTTTAACAGTGCGCAGGAAGAAAAAGTGACAGTGGTTTGGTGTTCAGTGGTCTCAGTACGCAGGAGGAAGAAAAATAAAGCAACTTGGTTTTAGCGCACAGGGGGAAGATGAATAAAACCATCAATGACTTTTCTGTTTTGTTTGATCAGCACTTTTACTGCCGTGTTACAGGCACTGTTCGGAAAAAATCAGTTCAGGTATATGAATAAACACTTATGGTACAAAATCTTTCTATGTAAATATCTTATTTCTCAGCCTGGATATCGGCGGCTTATAGTCCGGTGCGGCTTATATGTGACAAAATATATATTTCTTTTAAATTTTAGTGGGTTATATTTAGATGCGCTCTATAGTCCGGAAAATACGGTATATAATATGTGATTAGGGGTTTCTACATTTGAGTTACAAAATGCACACGCGTTACATTCAAAGTTGAATCTAAGTCTGAGTAATTTGCTGGAGGGATATATATATTATTGATGATCTTAAAATGAATTTCTTGAGATTTTGGCAGTTTTTCATACATACTAGGATCAATTTATTTAAGTTCTTGTACCCTACTATATTGTTTTGGATAGAGATCTTTGGTTATCGTTTGTCTAATGAGGTTGTTGTTACATTTTTTTCAAGAAATTGAATATTACCTATATACAAATTTGGGAGTCTTGATATAGAATTGGAATGAAGGACCACTTCTTTCGCCAAGACCAATAATGGTTTTGGTATTGCATTAATAAGACAGAAGAACTGTTTTGGGTGGCAGAAAAGGTTCCACTTCAAACCGAAATCATTGTAGGATAGCAACAGCCCGGCGTCCACTGCTCACCATCTATCTCAGGCCTTCAACATTCACCCTCGCCACCATATGCCTTGGGCCCCTTATAGGTAGGCCGTATCTTCCCCTTCATGCTAACGTGACTCCTCGCTTTAGATAAAAAATTCATTCACATTTAAGGCAACTTCATCAACTTGTGTCATTAATACTCCCGTCCTCTGAGTGTGACAGAAAAATTGCTTCCACCGAGAAATTCACAGCAATATTCAAACTGTCCAGCCTCCATCTGACAAAAGAGGGAATTTATATACATAGGGGAATTTTTAGCAGCCTTCAGCATTTACCAGGACATACGTGTATCCCGACCGCAGAGCCAAGCTCTGCCGACTTGCACTTATAATATGAGAATAACCTATTCATCCTGTATCACAAAGCTTTCACTTCTAAAGCCACCACTCTCATATCTCAATGCAATATCTGCCTAGACTGGTCTGTACAAGATTCCACAATCCTGATCATGCTAACTGGCAGTTCCCCAGCAGTCTCCTGTCACACCAGCTCTCTCTGCCCTCAACCCCCCAGCTAGCTTGTGTTGTCAGGCAGATTTCATTTGCATGAGACCTTCAGAATCAACAGAGCAATAGCCAATCAGATTCTCGATTCTGCAGACCAGGGCCAGCTAGAAGGTATTACGTTGAACGGGACGTGTATGCGTCCTGTGATTGGATGAGCCCTTGCTAGAGTCTGAAAGGTGACAATTTTCAAAATATCAAACTTAACCCGGAGCTCCGATTATTTTAACTCATAATGGCCGAAGGAGGAGAAAAGATTGATCTGGTTGCAGATATTATTTCCACGCCATTTTCAAGCTGGATATTGTTAGAAGAGGTCAGCCAACCCCTGTGCTAGCTAGCCTGTCCCAGCAAGGTAAAGGGTTTGTCCGTCACTTTCAGACTAGCAATTATGAACGGTACCCGTGGCTCACAGCTTCTGAGAAGAGCTGCAAATTGTACTGTTGGGAATGCCTGTTGCTTGCAACTGATCGATTTGGTGTTTGGAACCACACTGGGTTTGCTAACCTAAGTTGTTTTACCAAGGCAGCAATGAAACATCAAAGCACGGCTGGGCACTTACAAGCTACGGTGTGTTTAAAAACGTTTGGAGACACTTGAGCGGATCTGCAGCTCAGCGAACAGGCACGCAGGAAGACGGAGCTCCACAACGAAAAAGTGGAAAAAAATAGGGAGATATTGAAAAAACTGATGGATTGTGTCATGTTTTTGGATAAACAGGAACTTTAATTTAGGGGACACGATGAAAGTGCCCAGTCCTTAAATAGAGGTAACTGCGTGGAGCTTCTTTCTTTTCTTGCTGAACATACCACCTGTCCACTAACAGGGTGTTTACTAGGACATCAGGAAAAATACAGAACAACCTCATTTATGCTATTGCTGAGGTGATGGGAGACGAGATCAAAATGGAAATCAAAAGAGCCCCTTTTGTCGCAGTGATGGTTGATGAAACCACGGACGTGGGTAACATGGCACAGCTCTCACTCGTCTCACTATGTGACGGACACAGGTATCAAGGAGTGTTTAGTCAAATTTGAAGATGTAACCAGTGGCAGGCGAACTGATGACCTTGCCGCTCTTATTTTCCATTTATTCGAGGAATATGAATGTTCTCTGGACAAAGTTGTGGCACAGTGTTATGACGGCGCAGTGGTAATGGCATCTGGATTAAATGGGGTGCAGGCTAAAGTTAAAGAAAAGGCACCTATGGCCTTATTCATTCACTGTTATGCACATCGTCTTAATTTAGTACTGACTCAAGGGGCCTCAAAGCTTAAAGAGTGCAAGGTCTTTTATATCAATTTGAATGGCCTAGCTGCATTCTTCTCCAGATTCCCGAAGCGCACTCAACTACTGGATGACATATGCAAGCGGCGTCTTCCTCATGTTGCGCCGACGCGGTGGCAATATACATCAAGATTGGTGAATGCAGTTTATGAGAAGAGACTTACGCTAAAGGAGCTGTTTGATCACATATTGGAGCACCATGATGAGTATGATCAGGACACTGTGCTTTTTGCCGATGAATTTAATGCACGTCTGGATGATTTTGAGTTTGGTATTTTGCTCAACACATTCAATGAGATTTTTTTAGTACGCTGATGTGCTTTTTGGAATACTACAGACAAAATCATTGGATGTGCAATTTTGCATGGCAAGGGTGAACGAGTTTTGTGACACAGTTGAGCGAGCAAGGGGCAAATTCAGTGAAATATGCGTATATAAGAAACAGTGCGCATCTCAGGTGGTCCAAGCATGCGCAGAGGCCAGGGAGCGGCACAAGATGACCTACGTGCACACTACCAACATCTCCACATCAGCATTCTGGACAACATTCTTTCCCAGATACGGAATCGATTTCAGGACCACGAAAGGTTGATGTTTCTCTCCCTTCTCGACCCTCAGCACTTTCAGATATACAGGAAAAAATTTCCACAAACAGCCTTCTCCAGCTTAACACAGAGCCACGGATCACTATTTGATCTTCCCCGACTTAAAACAGAACTGACTGTAATGTATGCCATGGATGATTTTGAAGGGAGAAGTCCCGCTGATCTCCATGATTTCCTTCGGAGCAAAAATCTGAGTGAGAGTATGGGACAACTTTACGCACTGGCCTGTTTGGCTGTTACTATCCCTGTGTCCACTGCGTCTGTCGAGCGGTCATTCTAAGCTTTAAAGGTCCTATATTATACTATTTTGAACATTATACAGTGCATTTTGGATACATTTAGGTTACCATATCACGTTTTGCAACATGAAACACACAATATTTATCTTATACAAGCGGTTTGGATGAGCTCTCATCATGAGTCCAGAGTGAACGGTCTGATTTGGCGCTGTCACTTTAAGGCTCAGCTCTCCCGTGTTGGCTCATGACGTCACGCTATAGCTACGCGAGCTACGCTGGAAACAGACTGAAGTAAACACGGTACATAGTAGTAATAACTTTTTCAGCAATAGCTTTGAGAGTAAATGAGCCGTATATCTTCGACCCAGAGTCTGATTCTGAGTTCGAAGAACATGAGCAAACACAAAGACCTCGAAGGCTTCTACAAGACGTTTCTGCTTGGTAAATGAGAAACTACTTATTGTGTATGTTTCTATGGTGTAGCCCGTAGCATAGCGCGTGTTAACTGCTTCTGTTTATCGGTGCACCTGTGGAAATGACTGTACAATGCCTACTGAAGTTGAGAATGTATGCTGCCTGGAGACTCCTAAGGTAGCTGGTGTGCGGTGTATTGAAAGAACTATAATAAAGTAGCCTAGCAATATGTAGAGCTATGCAGTAATGCTTGTTAGTAATACATGTTGCTGACTGTAAGTAAGCTAACACAGTAGCAGCGAGGCTTCTCTGTGTCTGAGCTGCAGAGCACGGCACTTGTTGACAGTGCAGGAGAGAGGGGCAGGAGGAGTGTGGAGGAGCACTTCCTGGAGAGGAGTGGTTTATTTCACATATTGACGTCATTGCGTGAAACAGCTCGTTGAAAGGACTGTAGCTCAAACTAAATAAATTACTTAAACATGCGCGAATGAAACAAAACACAACATTGGGTATGTGTTTGAGGTAGAAACAACGTTATAACATGGTTAAAAGCTCAGAAAAGTCGATTTCGCATAATATGGGACCTTTAAAGCGTATTAAAACTTATGCCAGAAACACGACCGGACAGAAACGGCTTTCAGAATGAGCCTCCATGTCCATAGAAAAGGACTTACTGATGGAACTGAAACGCACAGACCAACTGTACAACAGAGCCACTGAAGTGTTCTTGAGAAAAGAAAGGAGGATCGATTTTATTTTCAAATAAGCAGGCGCTGTGGAGGAGATCTGTGTTGGTGAGTACAAGCCTTTTATTTTTAATTTCTTTTTGCCATTTTATTTCGTTAGTACCCCTTATCATTCCTGACGACGGCCTGTATCCGGACCGCTGGAATAGTAACGGGTGTTAAATCAAAGGTAACGAAGTAAAATGACAAAAATACAAAAAATTACCAAAGAAATCTGGTCATTTGCAATTTATAGTGATAATAACGTGGCGCATTGAAGTCACCTCAGTTAAAACTGCACTAAAGTGCGTTCAATCTCAGCTGCGCCACATTTTCAGTTATTTGCTGTTGTATAGCCTATTCTCAAAAAATGCAAATGGTCTGTTTACTTTATTTTCAAAGAATAGTTTGTTTTGTTATTGTCTGGTGGTGTCTTATATGAAATGTAGACATTGCGCAATTTATTGGACAGACTTGTTTAAGCTCACATAGCATAGTTTTGGTGGCATTTTGTTTGGCATCTTCAAGTAGCCTTTTTAATTTTTATTTTTTGACAGTATCTGTGAACTTAGTTTCCTACTCTAAATTGTGAATGCATGCTTATTGGTTTTAAATGCTCCTGAATTAAGTGTTGCTTGACGAGCCTATATTGAGGTGATGTTGTAATGTGTAAGTGGGATGTCACTGAAGGCCTAAGCTTGAAATGCACGGCCCGCCACTGGAGTCAAGATTTAGCCCCTTTGACACTCAAATCCTACAATTTTGCTCAGCTAATATTTACTAAATTCTGCAATAGACAACATTAATCATTTTCCAGTCACAACAGATACCCTCTGCGCCTTTTTAGTGTATTGCTTGACAAGCTACTTACAATTCAAATTACAACATTCAATGCCAAAATCCATCCTATCCAAGCCTGTTCACCAACCCCTCAAATTATTATTGCTCAAAGGCATTACAAAATTGCTACATCAAATGCTTACCGTCCTCCGTCTAGGCCCCTTTCTCCCCATGTCATCTTACTGCACACACACAAAAAACCCCTAAATAAAAAAATATGTATATAGAAATATTTATTAATATGATAATGGATAAACATATTAAATATATAATGTTAATTGACAAATGCAAGAGAATGGAGGTCAGTACTTTAGGCATTACCTTTCAGTGTGCACAGGACAGGCACGACCACTACATATTCCACCATATATTTACACACATTATTATTATTAACATATGAAGCACATTCAAAGAAGCAATCATAACTAACAGCAACTGAAAAAAAACAGAACATCTGCTGCACACTTGGTTTTTAATCCATTTAATGTTCTTCGTAACGGACTCTCCCTATGTACCTAACTCAGGGCATGTAGACAAACTGCAAAATGTATAAACTTAGCACAAAAAGCATACTGCCAGCAGCCCTGACCTCAACCCCTATGAACACTTGTGGGATCAGCTTTGGCGTGCTGTTCGTGCCAGAGTGACCAACACAACCACGTTGGCTAACTTGTGATAAATGCTGGATAAATGTGAAGCCATTCCACAGCAGTGTGTGACCAGGCTGGTGACCAGCATGAGGAGGGGGTGCCAGGCTGTTGTGGCTGTGTACGGTTCTTCCACTAACTACTGAGGCTCCTGTTTGATACATAGATAAAATGTTAATTTAAATTGCCAATAAGTCTTGTTTCTTTAAACTTCAATCATCCAATCCACCAAACAAGAGTCAATGGCAGAATAAGCTGTTTGGCTTTGGCAGAGAAGATTTGGCAAATTTTTCATATGCGCAAACCACATACTCAGCTCTGCTACTCATCCTACAAATGGATGTTCCATACAAATGTGGCTACTAACTAAATACTAAGGCAGAGCAAGATAAAATAACTGGAAATAGTGTGTCTTGGACAGGTTTTCTCGTTCACACCATCGGCCATCCATCATCAAAGTACCATTGTTGGTACAGCCGGTAGCTGGCAAACCGGTCAAGAGATGGAATTTCAGAAAAACGAACTGGCAGTCCTTTATGGCAGAAACGGAAAGAAGAACTGCTGGTCTGCCAGACCCAGAAGTTGCTGATGTGGACGCTGCATACTTACTTACTGTAAAGTCCTCCTGAGGGCAGCAAAGCATAACATCCCCCTACAACAAGAACTACATCCCGGGCTGGAATGGGGAGTGTAGCTGCCTGCTGCGCCAACACCAGCAGACGAGCTCCAGGAAAGAAATCGATTCAACAGCAACAACTTTACTGCAGAAGCTGGACGAAACCCGATGGACCAGGTGGACTGAAGTAGTGGAATCTATTGACTCACCCACTCTAGCCGGAAGGCGTGGCAGACCATCAACCTGCTCTCAGAGAGAAAAACAACCCCCCGCAGATGTCCAGCAAGTATGACTGGCACATCCTGCACAAACCCACAATAACACCGGCTCCACCAGGCAAGGCAGCACAAGAGATGCTACAGTCTATCCCTGAGGACTTGTCCAGGGAAGCTTGGCTGGTAACATCCTGGAAACAGGAGGGACCCAGGAGGCGGTGTTAAAGGAGAAGACCTGCCACGCCACCTGTGGACCTTGCTGAACCGTCTACGCACTGGGGTGGGCCGCTTCAACTCATCTCCGTAGAAGTGGGGCCTGACGGACAGTGCGACATGCAAGTGTGGTGAACCAGAACAGACTGCTGAGCACATGATCACCAGCTGCCCTCTGTACAGCCCACCTTTTGAAGCTGGCCTCTTTGACTTAGGACCAGAGATGAAGGCTTGGCTCTATGACACTGAGTTGACCATCTGATGATATACAAAAAAAGAAGAAGACTGGAAATAGTGGGTAAATAGCAAATTGAAAAATGTTGTAAATGTTACCCACACGTTTACATATGGGTGACACAACCAAAAGATCTCATAAAGTAAGAAATGAGACAAGGCAGAGAAATTCAGGAAAGAGATGACAAAGTAATTGACATCTATCAGTCTGGAAACGTTTATAACGCCATTTCTAAAGCTTTGGGACTCCAGCCAACGACTGTGAGAGCCATTATTCACAAATGGAGAAAGCATGGAACATTGGCAAACTTTCCCAGGAGTGCCCAGGCTATAAAAATTTAAGAGATTCCAAGGCAAAAACCACTACTAACCAAAAAGAACAATTAAGGCTCAGGTCACTTTTGCCAAAAAACATATTGGTGATCCCAAAGACTTGTGGGAAAATATACTAAGTTTTTAAATTTGAATATTTATATGTTTATATAAATGATCAAGCATTACATGCAATAAAATCTGCAAACACAGAGCTTTTTCGTGATCAGTGTAATGAGGAAAAACCCTGTGAAGTGGTTTTGATGAATAAACAGCTGTTTTGGTCACGCCCATGTCTTTATCACATCACGTAATTCCCGTGCATGCTCTTCTGAGCAGCTAGGGGCTCCACTATGCAGCGGATCTGAAACGCATCCAGTGGGCGAGGGAGTGTGACGCTGGTCAGTGGCGCTCTGCAGCAGAGTAAAGATGCATGCAGTGGAAATCAGGGGTTAAAGCGCAAACTTCACAATGAAGTGTCTCCAAAGCCTATATAATATTGCAACCCTAAATAGTGGGCTTGTAACAGCCACACCTGAAAACATATCAAAACACGAATGGATAGCTTTTGTTAAGACAGGTTTCCAGATTACACTGAAAAAGTTTGAAATCCCTCAGACAAACAATGTAGGAGGAGACAGTTAAATAATGAAGGATAAAATCAGGGCTGTCACGTTTTCAATTCAAAATGGCCGTCTTCCTATGAGTGATAGGGTGTGAACTCTATTCACAAATAAATAAATAATTTTTGTTGGCACACGTGTCTCGATGACTGTGACTAAATGTAGAGCGTTTTGGATGAAAACCCTAGGAGGAGATACATTTTGACAAGTGTGATTTTTGAGGTTGCACATTCCACCCAAAATGGTGGATTTCCTGTTGGGTTTGGGGTGGATCCATAATACAATGTCGTATTTATCTACCAAGTTTATGTTTTTCTATGTTGAAAAAAATATAATTTTGGTTTCCATAGGCCCAATGTGTTTTGATTTTCCAGGGGTCGCCACTGAATCGTTTTAGGCCAAGTCTCCAGACTTTTCGTGCATGTTAAGGGGGAAAAATTTGTGCTCCAAGAGCAGAAAAAAGCAATAATAATAATAACGGACACTAACAGTTTTACAGGTTTAATAATTATATATATAAATATATATAATATATATATATATATATATATATATATATATATATATATATATATATATATATATATATATATAGATAGATAGATAGATAGATATACATATATAGATATAGATATAGAGAGATAGATCTATCTATATATATATATGTATATATATATATATATATATATATATATATATATATATATATATATACACACTATTAAAAATATTAAATATTACATTATTATTATTTCATTTTTTTAAACGAGTGCTGGGATTGTTTAGTTTCTTGATAAATTTATGGGAGTGGTTGTAACTAGGCCATAATGAGGCAGCGATTTTAGAGAGTATAAAATCTCCTGGCCTGAACGCAATGGTATGGCAATAATAGGACCACCCCCTGTCTACTACCAAGTTGCCAACTTTGCAAGAAAAGAGGATAGAAGGTGAAAAATGTAATTTGTCATAGCCAAATGAAATCTGGTTTTTACACTAACCAATGGCACCTGAGCAAAAAAGTCTATGGGGACCACGCCTATGTCCAGCAGGAAGGCAGCCATTTTGACTTAGAAATGGTAAAACCCACAGTCATAGCCTTTGGCCCTCAGAACATGCCTGAACACTCACCAAACTTTGCACAATTGCAAGCCCATTAAAAAGAAATATTATTTGAAGTCCGAGAATGGGGGAATGTAGTAGTAATTTTGAATTGAACACGTGCCAATCCTGCTTTATAGCCTTCATATTATGACCATCTCTTCCTACAGTTTATTCATTTTTCATTTACTTATAGTAATAGTGCATGATTGGTATATCTGTTTACAAGTGAGATGATCAACTTCACAACATATTACTGTTATATCACAGCAAATCCCTGTGCTGGGCAGCTGTAAAATTACAGTATACTGCTAAAGTTCTACACCATTTTAAAGTAAATTACCGTGGAAGTACAGCTACTAGTAGCCAGTTAATTACTGTAATTTTACAGTAAAACATTTTACAGGGCATACAAGTTCAAAACCCTACAGTAACACACAGTAATACAGTAATACACAGGCTGTTGCACTCAGTGGTTTTCTGTTCATTAAGGGAGAGAAGACAAGGTTAAACAGAATAACTGATGAAAAAGTCCTTCAATCACACCCTACAATCAGCATCTGCAAAGTGTAAGTGTCCTGAACAATTCTGATAAGGCCGAAATGAGATTGACAATGAAGTAACAGTATTAGTGTCTGTATTATTTCTCTCGATAAAGACAGTGTCCTGTCTACAGAAGGAGACAGAGCCCTACAGCTACATCACTAGAAGGAGCTACATCACTAGAAGGAGGCCCCAGTCTACGGCTTGAGGATGTAAAGGACTGCAGCTCCACTGTCTGTGTTCACAGCTGCACTGAGAGGAACTGCTCTGGAGCTTTTTATTCTACAATCAGACAAATGTCTCTGTTCTCAGAGTAGTAGTGTGAAAAGATAAGACAATCCAGTTCTAATCAGCTGTACCCGACAACATGATTATGTGAAAAATAGGCATGTGAATCGTGAAAAAAAAAAAAAGATAAATTAATCGCAAATCAGGCTGTAATTTATCACAAAAAGTAACTTTTCTCAACTCAACTTTTAATAAACACACTGAATCTTCAATTTAACAAAGGGCAATTACCTTTATTTTGAATCATTTAACTTTGCCAAAATTTAACTTTTGTCTATATACATAGAAAAGTATTAATTTTGGATTGTTCAGACTTCAAAACTGAGTCACTATGATAGCCCAGTCTATGAATGCAAAAATGATCTGACAAATAACTTAACTTATATAATATAACTTAAATGAGAAACCTTTATCTATTTAAATACAGTAACTTAAAGTACATTCCCAGTACATTCACTTTGTGGTTCAGAACTTTGACTTTGAAATGTCAATTTGTGTGAACTTGTGTAATTTAGCTTATATTACTTTACTTTTTTCCAGGGAACCATCCAGTAATCTCTTAAAGCAGAATTGTTCATTTAGCAGCATGTCTTTTTTGTTTTCCATCGCTAGCTCAAGTGTGCAGCCGCGTTAGCCACAGGAAACAGAAATGAGGTGCTGGGTGTGAAGAGGGCAATGCGTCAATTAACAATTGTGGATTTTTTTAACGCACTGAACCGCAAAAGTTAGCGAGCTAATTTTACCAGCCCTAGTGAACTTGTAACTTTCAAATAGTAAGTAGTAAATAATCTTTTCCGAAGTAAAGCATTTGCACATCAACACTTTGAACATTATACGTATAGCCAACACTATTACAATGCAAATGCAAACGGGGGACCCCAAAGACTGGACTCTAACGAGATATATCTGCACAAAAAGTTACTTTGTCATTTAATGTCATTTAAACCTTGTTGGTTCCCTCATCACCTGTCTTCTCTTTAAAGATGCCGCAAACAGCACTGTGACTGTACCCGCCATAATGCAAAGCCCTAAAATGCAGAAAAACTACAAACTCTTGGTTGCCCCTGTGCGGCAAAAAAAAGTTGCAATTTGCCTCTTTAAGGAATATAACTGAAGTTAGATCATTGTATCATTATATGTTATGGAGTTTGTAAGTAATAGCCATTTATCAACATTGAGAGAGATGAGAATGGGTGTCTGAGACTCACACTTTTGGTACACAGTACAAAGTCCAAATAATTGGGTTGAATTTCTTTGGAAATTTCAAAATTGCTGCTTTAATTGAACACACCCAGATATTCTATTATGTGTGTTATGTGTGTGTGGAGTGGTAAGAACTGGCACTAACCTCTTGAGCGCGGCCAGTCGCACATCAATGTTCTCCTGTTTGCTCTGAACACTGTGAACACTGGCCAGGATCTTGGTGAGGTCCTCTTGTCTAATCTTGTTTTCTTCTGGACGAGCATTAGAGACCTTAAAAATTTTTTAGTTTTAGATAAAATGTAATTTACACTACATTCTTTTATAACAGACTTCATCAAACACCAAAATCAAGCCTTTGAGCTTGATTGGCACTGAGAATGGTACTGGCACAAGCTCTTTTGTTTTAAACAATGTCAACATATATTATTTTTCCAAACAAGCGCTGCAAGATGCCGGCAAAATCTAAAAGAAGAAGAGATGCTCATTTGTGTGACTATATTAGAAAAAGTATCAGCTCACCTTCCTCTTGATGTTCTCCAGCAGTTTGTCCTGTCCATGCTTAAAGTATGGATGCTGAAACTCCACTAGTCCATCTCTTTCCTGCTTCACGATGCCTGTATCAATATGCATAACTTTACGGAATCCATCTGCACACAAGTAATAAAAAGGTAGGTCATTCTTTAAAAAAGGTATTGCAACACCAATAAGGGTAAGTAATACATTCAATGCAACCTATTATTATTTAATTTACTTGAGTGTGAAATGTAAAAAATTTTTCTAACCAATGTTTTGCTCTCTTCATTCTTCTAACCACTGCAGTTGTCTATTCTATACTAAACTAATACTTTTATTACTACCACACCTCACTTCCTTCTTTCTGCACTGCATGTACATGCAAATATCTTGACCATGGTTGCCTGTTTTACCCAAAAAACAGTCACAATTACTTAGCCAATTAAACATGAGCCCATGAGCAAAGATAGAAATGTGCTGTGCCACAGTGAGGTTCAGTGGTGGATGCAGTCATACACATGTTGAGCTGCCTGATGAAGCTGGCTATGTTGTTGTGCTTGAAGAACTTGGGAAGTATCTCTTTGGCAAAGCGCTGTTCATCCAACACCATGAAGCTGTTGCCTTCCTGAAAACAACACAGAACAGTGCTCACACCTGACATCACAGGCTCCGAAGAGACTGAGAACAGAATTTATCAAGTGTTTTATTTGTTTGTAAAATAACAATGTGTTTTGTTTTCTTGTCAACAACATTTATGTAGTAGTTAAAGTTATAAATAACAAGTTTGTAACATGCAATATAGGGTAACTTTGATGTGGCAATAAGCCTATATAAGAAACACATAAGGGATGAAGAAAATTGTTTACAATTTTCTTCATCCCTTTCCACAAAAAAGGAAAATCATACCCCAAAATCTTTATTAAGTTACTTTAGCGACTGTCAAAATCAAGTGAAATCAAAAGTGACTTGCAATTAACTTGAACATAACACAAATAATCAGTAGGATGCCCCATGGGTTGTAGTTTACGCAGTCGAAATAATCTATTGTCATAGCCAAACAATGCATTTTGTGAGTTTTATTGAGGTAATTGCAGGCAAACAATCAAATTTATTCTATAGGCCCACCCAGGAGCATTCTGGTCCCATGCCGTTTCCTCAATCCAAATTACTAAGAAAAGCAAGCATAAGCAAATGTATTCTCAATAACACAAACTAAGCAAAAATACTATTACAGCAAGTAGACAAAATCTAAAAACGAATAACACTGAGGACAGTTTTAGGAGACACGGGAACTAAATGTGCTGTGTGGAAACAAACACTTTATTTTACACCATGTTCATCTCTAAATGCCGAACCACTGTTGATATCTCTGGGATTTCATATGTGCAGCAGACGAATATGATAAGGCTCTATGCAACCCTTTATTTCGACAAATTATTTGTTGATTTATCTGTAGATTTAGTTTGATTTAGGTGAAATTAAGATAAAGTGTAGTGTAGTCTGCGAATGGTAAAATGTTGTTTTTGATTAGCTTCATATGGCTAGGTGTTCCGTTATCTATATCATTATTATGCCAGATTAAAAGCAAAAACAGCTGGTTACTGATTTTATGTTAATTTACAGAAATGGACACGTATTGCCCTATTTTTCATCGGAGTGCTGCAATTGTTATCTGTTTTGACTTGGCTTCCATTATTTAAATTGCTAGCGCTGCGCACAATTAGCATTACCTGGCTCCAGCAAATAAACTCATTGGTGTCGGCATCTTCCACCAGTGTCCACAGCTTGGTAAGGAAAGCCGGGACGTTCGAGCTGGGTTTCATGTCACCAGTTTAGCACGTTTTTATTTAAACAGCACAATGTTTCATATATTGTATAGAAATCTAAACAAGTCTGCGCTTTTGAACAAAATGCAATGGCGTGCAACTTCCGGTTCCAGAGGGTAGAAGCGGATTGGTCAAAAACACATTTTTACGTAAGAGCTCTCACGTGGAGTACCAGAGTCTGTTTGGCTTCGAGGGAGATTATAAAACACCCTCAGCAAAAACAGATGGAACATTTGTGGGGCAAGATGATGTATCCATTGTTTAACACATGAGGCCTACATAAGAATTTACTCGTTTAGAGACATGCTATCATTTCCATAGGGGCCCACTATAAAGGCAGCCACTGTGTTAATATGTGCCACTCAAAGCATGCTTTAGTTCACAACTTAAAATATTTTTAATGTTCTGTTCAACAGAATCAGTCTAAAACTTGCAGGTCCAGTTCACTTGTATCTAAACTATACTAGTACCTTGGATGAGAGCAAAATGTGTTCTACTTCAAAATCGCATGTCGAGATGCCGTCTTCATAAGCTTTTATTCTGAAAGGATTTTCAGAATTTTTTTCTTTGTGTAGTGTTTGAGGCTAACATTAACGTAGCAGTCCATTTAAAGATGGGCTCTTCTCTGAGACTACAATGTCATGTTTCAAATTAAGTTTGTAATCTCCTCTCATGGTCATACGATATCTGGAAAGACGCAAACGCACGTTGTTCAGGTTATTGGTAAATTGCTGAAATGTAAACAGTTGATAAAATGGCGCATAGTGAGTGGTAGACCCCTTCCTATACACAATGTCAACCAGGGTTTGACACTAGCTAATTCATTATCCTGAAAATGCAATTGCAAGGAGAAAATAAAAGTACAAATTAAGTAGTGGAGACTGATGACGCACTTTCCATTCTTGGAGAAGTGCATACGAAAAGTCATATATTCTTTATGTAGGCTGTATTGTAATCTCAAAAAGTTGCTTAAAAACTGCTTAATTGTAACTTTATTATATCATCAAACAACATTTATGATCATCTTTCTTTTTAAGATGAAGTTGATCATTTTTACTTTCAAATGCAGAAATGACTAAATTGGTATTCATCTTGTTCAATGGCATGTGTATTTGTTTCCATACAGAATATAACATCAGACCATCTAAATGAACTTTTTTAGTACAATTATCAACAACTTGCCCCTTGCTTTGGTCTCCTCATAAATGACTCAAGTCAACTAAATTCTATCCTTAGATGACCACTAGATGGCAGCCCAATAAAGCAAATAAATAAGCCTTCAACATATTTATTTATTTATTAGTCTTTTATTTTTCCAAAGACATTTCATATGTAGACATCTATTGAGTCCATTTGCGACTCTTTTTTTGTAGTGTCATCCCTCTGTAATATCTAGGGTTAGAGCAACACAGAAGACTAACTCCTATGAGCTAACTAACTCCAATGAGTTTGCAGATACAGAGGCATGGGAATCTGTAAGGTTGGAGGCCAACTCTGCCAGCCAGTAGCCATCAGAGCTGAGTGGGGTTGACAAGTGCTGGCCTAATTGGATTGGATGGCAATGTTACATCAAAAGACGTCACCTGCTCCTTTAAAATGGCTCTAATTAGTACATTCTTCAACTAGGACATGAGAGATTATCAACGAGTGGGAATCAGCCAGCATTATACGCACACAGGTGACACGTGGACCCACACTGGCCATCAACCTCCACAAATACTCCACAGATTTAAATGTAACAATAGTGTGTACATTTAAGGTCGATTCTCCAAATGTATTATTGAAGAAACACATTTAATGATAATATTCTGTAAAGGATAAAGGATGCTTTACACAACAAAACATGTACAGCCCAAATGTCTTTGCCTTATCATCACCATATCAAGCACATGGAAAACAAAGGCATCTTTTTTTGAGTGATGCTTTCATTAGATTAAGCAACATAAAGCAAACTTAGGTGAGTTGCCTTAATGTAACTAAATGTCAGAAGTGTCATAAAGTCTCCTAATCATGAGGTCAAAGGCTAGTTGATTATGATCCACTGTATGTACCGCTGCAAAAAAAAAAGCTGAAGATCTTTCCATTTTTTTCTCAGCTTTCAAAACACCAAAAAGAAAAAAGAACCGAGCTGAACCAGTTCCCTTTATTTTTGGGACTTTTCTGTGCTGACTTAAAGCAAAAATGTCTGTTGATATGAAATGTTTACAAGTCACTTTTTGTAAATTAAAAGTAAAAAAATAATGGGTCTGAGTAAAGTTTGCATTTTTGTAAACTAAAGCCACCGGCCAGTGTGGTTGTGGTCTTCAAACAGGTATGAGTCTGCAGAGTTCATATGGCTGTCAGAATGGAATGCAGTGGTTGGAAAGAATAGACTTTTTCCATTGGACAAAGAACTTGGACATTGCTTTTATTGTTGTTTTTCGCACATTACCTAACTTACAAGACAAAAAGACCCCAAAGACAAACTACGTTTCTGCTGACCTATTTTTATGGACAAAAAAAAAAGTATGTCAAACATAATCAAATGGGAAACTACTTTTGAATTTGAATGAAGAGTTAACAAACAGCCTCCTGAATCAGATTGTATGCTTTTATAACTGTATGAACAAGCCAAAGTAATACTAGGGGCCTCATAGACTAGTTCAGTTATGTTACACTTTATTGTAGTATTTCCCCATAGGGAAACCTATCTGAAGTTAATCCATTATCCAGTGCTGCTGTGGCAACCTGTCAGAATCAGAGGGCAGACCTGAGCAGCGCCCTCTCCAGATTTTAAGCCAGTATCTTGGTCATGGTACCGACAGGAGGATTAGCCCATGTGTTCATGTTTTAGGTTGTGCATGCAGCTATGCTTTGACTGTAATAGCCAAGGACACTGCATGTGATTGCTAAAGATTAAGAAAGGTATGAACTTGTTGAACTTCTCAAACATTATTCATTTTTAGAGCTCTGCAGCCACAGTTGGAGAATTCCGTACGGTAGGGTTCGGGTCAGTACAGGGCAGTACAGGCTGGGTCCAGAAAAGCTGCATCTGCTACTTAAACAATGACATTTCAAAGTGCCAAGAAAGCCATGTCTTTACTTAAGATATAAAACATATTTGAAGCTGACCTTTTGAAAGTTGGATGGATTGTCAACAATTAATATAAAAAGTAGCATGAATCCTGGTGTGTAGCAGTGTGAAAGGCTGGAGGTACAGCCAGTAATTTACAGCAGTAAACATTAAATTGTTACCTGTTTATTCCCAGCTTGGTGAACATTAAATTCATACAACTGTGCCAATTTTGTATAGTTTGGGACTTTGTATATGAGGGCACAGGTTCTGCTTTTGTTTAACGCATTGCAGACGATGACTATGTTTAAATTGACAAATTCAAAGCCCAATTCAAAGCCCAGCGGAAAAGCCGGGGCTGACGTGGCATTGTCAGAGAGAATGGGGGCAGTGATGGTAGAGTAACTTTAGCATTACGTCCAATCTAGGCTAATATACAAAGCAAAGACTGACGAACTGTAAGATATTTAAAAGAAAAAAACAAAACAATGCTTTAGGTTAATTTTGATGTCGATTTAGACATGAGGCAGAAATCAGATGCCAAAGCTCCCTCAAAACTGTTCTATAGAAATAGAACTGAAGAACTGCTCAGACCAGCACTGCATTCATGTGCTCTTTGTATTTAATAGCATTAAGCTTTTGTTAAAAAGAGAATAGAAACAAACTTAAACCTGACTTGTTCATAGCGTTAAATGCTAATAGACCCGACTGATTTATTCTGTAATCATTGGGTCATTAATAATAATACACAACAAACTAAGAAAAACATATTTTTTACTCAGCAACATTGCTTTCCAAAAGCACATGAAGACATCATAATCTACAGCAGAGTAGTCCGACATGAACAGAGCCAAATAACAGACAGACAGGAGCCAGTGGCAGCATGACCCAAAATATGCGTCTTTGCTAAAAATGAGTGTCTCTAAACACTGTTCTTTTTTTTATTTTATTTTTTATTATTATTAGATGAATAAATTTTCCCTATCTCCCTATTTGTCTGTAACAAATAAGAATTTCCCTTTGGGGATAAATAAAGGAATTCTGATTCTGATTCTTTTCATGTTTTTTCATATGTGCGTGTGTCTCCGAGTGACCATGTTTAATCCCTGCAGTAACCTAGTTCTAACAGACTTCTGAACTAGGTTACTGCAGTGACGGGCATGAGCTTGTACTGAGGGCTGTACCATAGGTGTGGTCACCTTACATGAAAGGAGTGGTTACAAATATCATGACATCAGGCTGAACAGGAAGTGCATTCAGCCGCGTTCAACCTGATTAGGCACTTAAGATCAACAGCTAAAAAAAGTTGTTTTAGGGTTTAGTTGTCCTTTAATGATCACAGCCCAGTGGCATTAACACCTGTGATCATGAAGTGGCTTGAAAGACTGGGGCGCAGTGGCTCAGGTTGTAGAGCAGGGCGTCCAATAACCGGAAGGTGTATGAATAACCGGTGAAAGGTGTATGGCAGTTTAATTCCCTCTCCCTCCTGTTCATACTGTTGTTGTGTCCTCGGGCAAGACACTTCACCCACCTTGCCTCCAGTGCCACATGAATGTATGTATGAATGTGTATAAATGTGTAATGTGTGTGATTGTGGAGGTGAGTTTGGTGGTGGTTGGAGAAGGCTGGTGTATGGCAGCCCGCCTCTCCATCTGCCCCAGGTGTGAAGGTGTGTGAATGGGGTGAAAGGAATGGAAGCATGATGTAAAGTGCTTTGGGTGCCCGAGAAGGGCATGAGAAGCGCTATTTACCATTTACCATTTCCTCATGGCTTGAACAATTAATCCACTTATTAAGTTTGCAGATGACAACGGTCAGACTAACACAATAATCCTACTCTAAACACTAAAAATAGATCATAATTGATAATGATGTACATACATCTTGGTACATCAATGGGAGGAGTAAGTTCTAAATTTGCACTAGGAGGGGGGATATGTTATTGTTTAGAATTGGCGTTTAAAATGCATAGACACAATTCATTTCAATACAATCGGATGTAGGAAGGTTTGTGACTTAAAAAGGGGACAAATACCGCAACGGCTTAATGCTGAAAAAGGCAGGAACATTAACAGTTTAGTAATAAAGTGTAATCTTCACTTTTATGATTTATATCCTTGCAACAGAGATTGCAGGTGAAGTGAGTCCAGGAAAGCAGTCCTTGAAAAGTAAGCTAGAGGAAAAGAGGAAAAATCTGATGGTCCTGTGTGTAAAGGGCAGTGAGGTGATAACAAATTAAAAAGCATAATGAAAAGTCAAGTGAAATTAACAAAAAAGTGAGGATGTATAGGGCCCTAGGTGACTTGTGTTACATATGGATTTAGGGATGTTAAAAAATCTATTTATTCTTTGCAGAAAGGACTTAACAGACACTAGACACTGTCTGTCCTTAAACACACATCAAGGAATAAAATAACATAAAGTGAGTGAGCGTGAGGAGCTGAAAACCTTGGGAAAAAAATCTCCTAATTTGATTATGATGTACAAAGTATACCACTATAATAAAACATGATAATCTAATGACAAAGTGTAATCTCTAGTCCCTGATGCTGTAAAATACATTTTACATAAAACGTAAACAACTTTCACAATCCTTCTCTAAAATTACTTAAAATTTAATAGAAACGCAGTGGTTGTTACAGTAGAGGCAGCTGGCACAACCATGTATGTTAATTTTGCACTTTAATTGCAGTCTTGAATTGCACACCATTCAAGAAAAATTTCAAAGAAGGCATTTGGACGTAGGTTTGAAAGTGAAGGCGCAAGATGCATAATCCAAAGGATTTTGTTAAACACTAAGTTCAACTGGTAAGGAAGCAGACTTTATATGCCTGAGATGGGAGCATCACAAATCCAGCGGTGTAACCACAGATTTCAGTTGAGAAGAACTCAACTTTATGCAAATGAGGAGCGTCATTGAGCCCGTTTACATGACCAGAATAATCCGATAACTGTGAGTAATCAGATAACAGTAAAATTCTGATTTGACGTGTTTATATGCACTTCTGAAATGCGATAATCAAAAAACCCTGGTTTGCATGTTTCAGTCCATTGTTGGATTTCCTTCGGAGTATGTACATACGTAGTGACGTAAGACACACACTTCCATCCTGTTACTTTCAAAACATTTGGTCTTGTCTTGTTGAACATGGCAACGCCTGCGGTCTTAGCGTTAGCTCCTAATGTGGGAATCTGCAAAAAAGGCTCCATGCTACTGCTGTCCTTTGTTTATACGTCATGTTTGTTGTGTTTTGTTCTCCGCTAATGTTGTGACTTAATAAAAAAGTAACTTCCATTTCCTGCCTTTTTTTGGTTTTACACATGTGCAGATGTAAAATCAGATTAACGGTTTTACATACACGAAGATATCAGAGTATTGGGGAGAAATCTAGGAGTGTTAATCCAATTTCTCATAATCAGATTACTGCCGTTATCAGATAAAGGAAATCAGATTATGCTGTTTACATGATCACTTGAATATTCTGATAACTCCAGAAATCTGATAATGATCGGATTTTTAGTGAGCATGTAAACAGCTTCACTGCCGAACGACAGCTATTCACCGAACAGTATTTGATACCGGAGAGGAATGAGTCCAGTAAAAATTGTAGTGGGTTGAAAAATTTAATTGAACCTTCCCTTCCAGCGACTTGAATGAGGGCTGTTGCCGCAAATTGAGTGAGCTGAGCTGAGACAAGTGATTTTTTTTTACAATTTTGGTGGGAATCCACCCGTAATGTAGCCTGGCCAGCCAGACAGCTTTCTCTTTGTATTACATACAGAGAAAGTCAGTCTGGCATTGCCCAATCTGCCTCTGATTTCTGCTCCGGCGCTTTCTTTCCGACCAATCGTAGCAAGGGAGGCGGGATTTTGTTTCGCGTCATATTGAGCGCGAGAAAACAGTAGCAGGTTTAGGGAGCTTACTACGATCGATATAAGCACTGAACTCGATATTACACCCCGTGTTCTCAGATTTTTATGACAAAAACAACAGAAGTCATTCACCGTCACCGAAGCATCTTCTCTCTCGAGCCACGCTGGTGTACGCAGTGGTTTGTTGACAACTAGAATAAGTTTCGCTTTCCTTACGTCACATCCGTGGTTTCTCTGATTGGTTCACTCAGCGAGCGTTAGTTCTGCCCATGGTCCTGCCTTGAAATCCTGTTTAAATCGAGCGATCCCAGACTAACTTTCTCTGTATGTAATACAAAGAGAAAGCTGTCTGGCTGGCCAGGCTACCCGTAATGCCCCTTCAGAGAAAAACAGTTTTGGTTTTGGTTACAATACATTGTTATCAATTGAGGAAAGATTGTGTCTCAGTCCATCTCCTCAGCTTCGCAAGGGCCTTTCCATTTTAACAGTGTTTTAATGCACTGGACAGAGAACAGTGTCTGGGGATTTTGTTTTTATGGTGGACCAGTTGCTGACAAGAGAGTATTGCCAGGTTTGAAGTAAACTGGAATGTTGTGTTTGCAAAAAAACCCTTTGAGTTTTTGAGATAAACCAGATACATGAGGGACTATGCTCTTCCCTTTTGTTTCTGGTTCCTGTTTACAGCAGTGTGTTGAAACCAAAACCAAAAATCTTTGTCTCTAAAAGGGCATTAACACCTGAAGAGTGTACTTATGCTAATGGTCCACAGGAGTATAACGACTCCCCACCAGTACTAAAACACACACACACACACACACACACACACACACACACACACACACACACACACACACACACACACACACACACACACACACACACTGAAAACATGGTCTAGCATTTATCCAATTACAGTCAATGTCCTTTGAATAAGAGACAAAATGTCTTCACCTTCAAACATACATCCAAATACCTTCTTTGATACCTTTTCTTGAATATATCCTGGATGACTGAGAAGCTCCAACCACATTGCACACCATTACAACTTAAGGATTTAATTGAAGAACAAGGAAATGAAAATAAGGGACATAGCCCAATAGCTTGAGTGGACCATGAAAAAACTGTAGACTGGCATGGATCTTCCCATTTGACTTGAGTGGTTATGTAATGTGAACTGGCTGTTCTTTGAGCTGGCCTCAGGGGGTTTTGTTTCATGAAGGCGAGAGCGGAATGTGCAGTGGGGAGAAGGAAGCACACACTGGTTCTTTTGAATTGTGGATCAGCACTGGGCTCACAGCTCACAGGCAGGACAGTCAACACTTGGCAACAGCCTGCTGGACAACCAGTATTCAAATAAAATATAGCTGCAAGCAAGATATAGTGTCCACACAGCTCACAACAAGTGAGACATCTGATGAACATGAGCACAAGACATCACAGCGGTATTCAAACTCCTGACTTTAGATTGGTCAAAAGACAACCCCATTAGCCTAAACTAATCTATCTGTAATAACAGTGCCCTTTAGTCCGAAGAAACCTGAATGCCAATAATAATAATGGAAGAAAATATATATACATATTGGATACAGAAAATCCCTAATTTGCAGACACTATAATATTCATATATGGTTCCCAAAGATTAATAAAGTCTTTTTGCTTTCCTTTGACAACATATATTAGTCTTTCCAGTCCAATACATTCTGAAAGTTCCTTTATCGACTGTTGTATAGAAGGAGCAACAATACTCTTCCAGCTCAATGCAATTGCTCTCCTGGCGGGTAGCAGACCAAAATCAAACAATTTAGTTTTTTTCTTTGTTTGTGAGAAACCCTCTGGGTATATTCCCAGCACACAAAGTTTGGCGCAAACGGGATCTTAATGTTAAACACTTTTGACATACATTTGATGACATCATTCCAGAATTCCTGGATCATTGGACATTCCCATAGGCAGTGAATAAGTGTTCCGATATCTTCTTGTAAATCCCTTCTCCATGCAATTAACTTTTAATTAAATTAATTTATTGCAGAGTCTTTAGTGTTAGACATGAGTAAATTATAATATTTAGATAGTTAGCCTTTCCCTTCCAGTTGTCTAAGAGTCACTTCTTCTATTGTTGATAATTGGGGGATGTGCACAGCCTCCTTGGATCTAGAAAAAATGATGTTCTCCAACTGCAAATATTTAAAGAAGTGTTTTGAAGGTATTTGATATTTGTCACACAATTCACTGAATGTAAGCAATACTCCATCTCTGTACAAATCTTTAACTGCTTGGATGCCCTTCATTTTCCATGATTTAAACCCTACATCCTTTTTGCCAGAAGCAAACTGTTGATTACTCCAAATAGGAGTAAACTGAGATAATGTTGCCGCTTCCCCCAGATGTTTGTGTGCAGGGTGCCTGTGAGGTAGTGTAGGCCTGAGCAGCATGAGTAGCAGTAGAAAACAGGGCAGTAAGTCATGTCCAAGTTGAAATTCATTTACAGTGCCACCAAATATTTGCATGTTGCTCATCACAGTCTGACACACACCTCTCTCTGTACTCCCTAAACACAGCACACACCTGCCTTTTATACAAAGGCCAATCAATTAGCCTGGTCCACATAGCTGAACCAAAAGAAGGAAACATTTTAAAAGACACATTTCCTTCACAGTGCACTAGGACATCACCCACATTGAAAGAATTCATTCTCTCTTGACCTGTATGCCAAAACAGAACCCAACAACATAATAAAGATGAAAAAGGAAAACTTTCAAAATGGTTGCTGATGATGTCATCAATGACATCCTCCCCAAACATTTCCAGGTAAGTAACTTAAAGAAAGGACAAGGTAAGTACCAAAAAGATCAAAAACAATGGACCTTCTGACCAATGAGCCAAAACAATAAAACAATGAAACTGATTGTGTGTATGTGTGATTTGTAAGTGAATGAATGTACGTGTATGGAAAATGAAGAAATGTAAACTAATAGGGCTAACACAAACAAAACCCGGGATATGTATGTACAGCTCATTAGCAACATTTGTGAATGAATTTATGAGTGTGTGTTTAATAGTGTATTGAACATAGTGTGAGTATAGTGGGACTGGGACAAGTGAAGTTTAGGACTCACTTCATCACAGTTCCACATCAGAATAGTATTTCTCAAGAATTTTTTGTACCTTTCCCCAATGTTTTATATATCCCACCCCATGAGACTAATTCCCCTATAGGACAATTCTCTTGGGGGCTTGTTAGGCTTTAAAATAAGAGTCACTGTGGCTAACCATAATGGATCCGGGAGTGTTCCTAATTTGAAGAAGTTTTACAATTATACATGTTAAGGAGAGGCTGTACTAGTTTATTTTTAAAAACTATTTTTAAAAATTCTACCGGCAGTCCATCCGGCCCGGGTGCTTTGCCACTGTTCAAATTCCCTATGGGCTTCTGATATGTCGTTTATTGTTATTGGACTGTTGTTTTGGACATCTTCATTAGTATTACATTCCGATTTATACAGTAGTTTATAAAATGTCCTAAAGTTGTCATTTATCTCTATGGGGTCAGTGGTCAATTTACCCGTGTCCACTTTTATGCTCAGGATTGCATTTTCAGCTTGCATCTTTTTTATTCTCTAGGCCAGAAACTTACCAGCTTTTTCTCCTTGCTCATAAAATGCTTGTTTGTTCCACATTAATTGTTTTACCACTTTTTCAGTTGCCAATTGATCATATTTAGTTCTCATGACCATTAGATTGTGTAGCTTTTTTGGATCATTAGAACTATAAAGTTAATTTTCTAGGGTTTTAATTTGTTGTTCCAATAACAGTATTTATTGATTGTATTTTTTGTTTTGAGTACTAGCATAGCTAATAATTTTGTCCTCTTATATAAACTTTTAAAGCCTCCCATCTAACACTGGCCATAGTTTCCTCTGTATTTATTTCAAAATAATTGTCAATACATCTTTCCACAAATTTAATGAATATAGGCTCTTTTAACAAAAACGTTTGCAATCTCCATCTTTTAGCACACCTTTCAGTCTTACCTAGATTGCCGCATGGTCACTAATCACAGTGCTATTATATTCACATTTTACTACTTCTGGTTGTAATTCCATAGATAAAAATAATCAATGTGTGAATGGCTGTTATATGACCTTGAGAAACATGAATACTTTCTATTGGTAGAGTTTTGTATCCTCCAGACATCATTTATCCTTCATTCTTTCATATAGCTCTGTATTTGTTTTCTAGTTTTTGTATGAGTGTTATAACTTTGAGTAGATCTGTCTAGGATTGGGTCCAAGATACAGTTCCCCCTATAATATACAGACTTTCTAAAGCAGAAACAGTTAGAAATAATGTATCAAAAAAAAGATGGGCAGTCTTCATTGGGGCCATACACATTAATAAAATTTACTTTTGTGATAGGATATCTCCCTGTACAATAATGTATTTCCCACCAGGGTCTGTGATGAGTTTTGATTTTTGAAATGGTATTGATTTGTGTATTAGAGTAACAACCCCTGTGGCATGACTAGTAAAGGAAGCATGAAATACTTGACCAGGCCATCTTTTGGTCAGTAATTGTATGACTGATGCAATCAAGTGCGATTCTTTGGTCATTTTTCTCATTCCCCTGACATTTCAGCTTGAAATAATAGTATTAAAGTTAGTTTCCTGTCTTGTCTTCTCCATATTTTATCATGATTGTTCATCAGCCTTGTTTAGGACCTTTGACATAAAGACCAAAAGCACATTGTAACCGTGTTTACTCACACAAGTTTACACACACATTCTGGCATTCACACACATTCAACCCGGAACATATTATAAACAATCCCACACAGAACATACACATTCCCTCTTGTGAAATGCCCCCTCCACCTGGAATAAAGTGACTTTTGAAGGCACTGATCCACAACATTGGGGAACAGCTAGTTAATATGACTCCATTAAAAATAACCCTTGAAACTAGCACTTTTCAACCATGTTGTCTTGTATTGTATACTTTAACCCTTATCTTCAGTG
This sequence comes from Rhyacichthys aspro, assembly GCA_036850595.1. NCBI lineage: Eukaryota > Metazoa > Chordata > Actinopteri > Gobiiformes > Rhyacichthyidae > Rhyacichthys > Rhyacichthys aspro. The sequence continues at coordinate 20,233,223 of CM072170.1, read as the reverse complement.
TGGCTTATATTTCCAAACTTAACTGCCAACATTTACACTAAGTAATATTTAGTATTTAGCTGAACTGGTCTTGAACATTGCGAAAAAAAAACAAACATATAATAATGCATAATAATTTGTGCATTGGAAGATCTACCCTATAAATTTACATTTTCACCTGTTACTGACTGTGTAGGTGCAGGTCTTTACTCTGCTGCATCAGGATGCCTCACTCATCGCTGGTCCCTGCTGCTGTTAATAGAAGTTCTTTGTAGAAATCTTTGGCTTCTTGTGGTGTTGAGAAAAGATGAATCTTGCCGCCATACAGGATCCTGAGTTTGCATGGGTTATATTGAAATCCATGGAAGGCATTGACATCGATGAAGCGCCTTATCACCGCAGTTTCTGCGGAGAGGACCTGTGCAAATGTAATCTTGAGCCTGTCATGTGTAATTTCTTGTTTCCTTGCTTCTCAAAAAACAAACTTCTTTTCTTGGAATTTTGAGAAGCGGACCAGGACGGCTCTGTTTTGGTTTGGCTTCCCCGTAGCTAGCGTGCAATGCACCTGCTACAGCGTAAATGTCTTTTGGGTGGCAGCCTCAGCCATCTTTGCAGCATTGTAGTTATAAAGTCTATGAGTGGTTGCTTTCCCTCTGCTCCCTCTCGTATACCAAAGACACACAGGTTTTTCCTTCTTCCTTGGTTTTCTAGGTCTTCTGTTTTTGCCTCCAGGAAAGTGATTCGCTTAATAGCATAGCCCCGATGCAAGCTGTATTGGCAGAAACATCTTGTCTGGTCTGTGTAATTTTGCTTTTCAGTGTCGCCAATGCATTGGTCATTCCAGTCAATCTATTACACTGGGGAACACAATTTTTGTTGAGTTAGGTCTGACAGCTGTTTTTAACTAATTTTTGGGTGCAGAATCCAAAACTGATCTCAGTTTTTCTCTATCACATCAAGTTTTTGAACTGTAGGATCCCCGTTTTCTTAAAAAATATGAAAAATACTGTACAGATATGTGCTTGTTTTATAAAAATGTTCAAATATTGACCTACAATGAAATATGAAAGAAACAGGCATGACTGCAATGTTTATTGAACACTATTATATTTTTACAAAGGATATGGCTACTGTAATTATAATTGTGTGCAAGTAGTTTATGTAAAAATTTCCGTTTATAGCTCTTTCTGGAGTGTTCAACTTGAGGACTATCGCCCATGGCTTGTCTCTCTGGGTACTCTGGCTTCCTCCCACCGTCCAAAGACATGCATGTATAGGTCAATTGGCAACTCTAAAAGTATCCCCAAGGCCCAAAGCTGCTGGTATAGGCTCCAGCAGTAGAAAATGAATGAATGAATGTAGCAGGAGCAGACATGATCTGGAACAACGGAAATATATACCTATGTAAATAAAACATTTGAAAATGCTCTTCAACACCTCATTCATTTGTGTACCTAACTTGATGCTGTATTGTTGTATTTCAACGTAGTTGCCTAGGGGTGTGCGATATGGTAATAAAAGGTTGTATTATGATATAGAATTATGACAATCTACTAATTTGGGAAGACTGTTGTAGTAATATGATAATTTGTATTGAAGACACTGATAGCATTGTGTAAGACCAACAATACAAAGCCATGTAAAATCTGGCTTTATAATAAAATTGTTATTTTTACTATATTGGTCAATCCTATGGCCTCCCCATATTTATATTTTGTTGTGGTTCTTTTGTACCAAAGGAATAACAGTTTGCAGCTGATTTTTAAAAAATGAGCGGGGTTTTATTGATTAAAGTTCAACTTTTATGGTGTGTGTGATGTCTGATTGCATTAGGATTAATAATACAAACATCTCACCACTACATGATACACTATATATAATATACAACGTTCAGGCAATATGTGAATAAATAATCATATTCATATATAATGTACATACATGTCAACTATCGATTAAAATGTGTGCTTGAGGTAAGCTCTCTAGGCTATTGCTGTGGTGGATACTACGTTAAAATCATCAAAAGATGCAATCAATAAGTTAATGTACAATATTTTATTGTGTCGTAATAAATACCGTAGTTTAATTGACAAAGTGCCTGAAATTGCTACTGTACTTTACACACACCAGAGCCTTTTGTACGGCTCTGTTACACACCCATAGAATGTATAAATAACACACCAGTCTGGTTGCCATAGAGCCCAATTTAAACAGTCAGTACAGAGCAGGGGACGATGTAATCAGCTAATCAAAAATAAAGTTATTTATTAAAAAATCCTAACTGTCACAGATAGGGGCATTTACAGTATGTGTCGATCCAACAGGGTAACCAGATGGTGTTTTTAGAAATAGGCTAGTGATCTCGTAACATTATACAGATATTTTTGTTATAACGGGGGCTTTTCAGTTATATTTAATAAATAATTGGCAGTAAACAGGCAAACATGAAACTACGTTGCCCTCACAAATCAAATAATATACACAATTACGTGAACCAAACGGGATGCTAATTTTGTCTTTAGGCTCTTATTTATTATTATTATTATTATATTATTATTATTATCGTCAACTTTAACAAGCGCAAATGAATTATACTTTGTACACGGACCCATAGCGGCCTCTAGCCTGGAGCGTGTTCATTTCTGCTGGTGCCAGCTGCTGTGTCATTTTTACTCAAATCCACTGGGTGATTTTGCTTCAGTATTGTGTACCCTTTATTGAAAGACCGTCCAACAAGCATGGCTCCACTTTTTTGGTGAGTAAAATTCGAATTGTATATTTGGAAAGCTCTTTATCAGCAACTTATCTTAGCAACTTATCCTAGCAGCTATGCAAATAGCCCTACAGGCTTTTACCAAAGTTACTAAAGCAATTAAAACCAGTGTCAATATGAGACTGAGAAGTATATATATTGGATTTTAAGAAATATCTGGCATTATTTTAATTGTTTATTAGGATGGTAAAATGTGTTAGTTCTCATTTTTTAATATGCATGTAGACAGTTCATGTAAAGCCAGGACATTACTGTGATTAGACTAGGGACAATATTATAATATTGACTGGAAATAAGAAATAAAAAGAGTCTCAAGAGTTTATTTAATACTATATTTTGTGAATAGACCAACTTAAGAGAAAGGTTTCTATGATGCAATACTGCATACTGCAATAGGGCTTTACTCCTTAATTCTTATTATAGATGCTTAAGGGTAAAAGAGCAAGTATATATATATATATATATATATATATATATATATATATATATATATATATATATATATATATATAAATATAGATAGATAGATAGATAGATAGATAGTAATCATGTAATCACAAAAAACATCAATATAAATCTATATTAATAGTATTCCTGCCCTTCTTAAAACAAAATAAACCATCAGTATTGTATCTTTGAATTGTATTTCACTTAATTTTGTGTGTATTGTTTCCTGAAGAAGGTGATCCAGATAAACCTGACCAATCCCTGGTGAAGACCACACTTCTGCCACTTCTCCTTTGATTATTATTCCAGCACTGACGTTTTACACATCATAGAACAAACATGCACAAGTATTTGTTCATGTACATTACTGAAATGCTACCCTAATGTACTAAAGCCTACATTACAAAACATATTTTAACACCATACCCTGACAGCAATTAGATCTGGGTCGGATCCATTTACAAGTCACCTGATTGGCATAGCAGTCAGATCCATTGTGCACCTTTACGCCACCTCTGCGCCGAACCACGATGTACAGCATTTGATTTGCAGTCCCAGAGAAAGGTCTGGTATTGTTTTGGGCCGGAACTGGAGACCGGAGCTGCCTAAATCCAAACTTTAACAAACTTTTTTTTGGTAACTGACGCTGCCATCAGAGACAGCAAGCAACAGTGGAGCTCTTGGTAAGTTTTACAGAAATATTATTTAAATGCCTGTTGTCATGTTTTATTTAATAATTCGAGTTAATCAAGTCCATTGGCCCCCTTTACATCGGCTCATTTGTGTAATATATATGTTTAAGTTGACATAGTAACTTTGTGAACAAACCGGCAGGTTAGTTGCTATAACTGAAAAGGAACATGTTGATACTTCACCCAGTTAATATTTTACAAGAAAAAAAAAGTCAAGTAAGTTCTTACGTAATTTAGTTGATTTCACTATTGAAATAATTAAATACTCTATCGGCATTAATGTGCAAAGCGAACATATAAAGTGTAAACAGTCAGCTGTAAGTGAGCAGTGGGGATAGTCCATGATTCTAGACTCCTGTCAGCTGTTCAGGAGTCTGATGGCGGAAGGAAAGAAAGAGTTCTTCAGTCGTGTAGTCCTGCATTTCACACTCCTGTACCTCCGGCCTGAGGGTAGAAGTGTGAACAGTCTGTGTTGGGGGTGGGTGGGGTCCTTGATGATGGAGGCAGCTCTCCTGTGGACTCTGCGCTGGTAAATGCTCTGCAGAGTGGGCAATGGAGTCCTGGTGATCTTCTCAGCAGTCTTCACCACTCTCTGCAGGCGTCTGCGGTCCAAAGCTGTGGTGCTGCTGTACCACACGGTGATGCAGCTGCCAGGATGCTCTCAAAAATGCAGCTGTAGAAGTTGCTGAGGATCTTAGGCGACATGCCAAATTTCCTCAGCCTCCTCAGGAAATACAGCCCCTGCTGAGCCTTCTTGACCAGCTGCGTGGTGTTGAAGGTCCAGGTGAGGTCCTCACTGATGTGGATTCCCAGGTTCTTGAAGCTGCTCACCCTCTCCACTTCAAGCTTCCGGATGAATAGTGGTTGGTGAGGGCTCCTTTCCCTCCTCATGTCCACTATCAGCTCCTTTGTCTGTCACACCATGACACCAGGCTGGCCACCTCCCTCCTGTAAGCCGCTTCGTCACCACCAGTGATGCATCCAATCACTGCAGTGTCATCCGCGAACTTAAGGATGGTGTTGTCCTTGTGGGAGGCGACGCAGTCATGGGTGAACAGGGTGTAGAGGATGGGGCTGAGGACACAGCCCTGTGGGGTGCCAATGTTTGTGGTGAAGCTGGCTGAGGTCCTGGTCCCAATTCTGACAGACTGAGGCCTGCCAATCAAAAAGTAGAGGAGCCAATCACAGAGTGTGGGGTGCAGTCCAAGTGAGAAACGTTTGTGTGTGAGTTTGTGGGGGATAACCGTGTTGAAGGCAGAGCTGTAGTCAATAAAGAGCATCCTGACGTAGGAGTCTTTATTTTCCAGGTGGGAGAGGGAAATATGGAGGGCAGCAGCTATGGCGTATGAGGTGGACCTAATGGAGCGGTAGGCGTACTGTAGGGGGTCCAGTGTGTCCGGGATGCTGCTCTGAATGTGGGACAGAACCACTCTCTCGAAGCATGAAGTGCAGGATCCCTGACAGCTGGGCAGTGCAGGTCCTCAGGACATGGGGGGTTGACATGATCGGGGCCTGCAGCCTTGTTCTGGTGGGCTCTCTGCAGCTGTCTTCTCACCTGGCCATCAGTGGGGGTGACGGGTGGAGCAGAGGTGTGAAGCACTGGAGGGTGAGGTGTGTAGTGGGCATCTGGGGTGGTGTAAAGACTGGAATGGTGAGGAGGGGTCCAGCAGGGAGTCCGGGGGCTGAATTGGTTGAAAAACCCATTTAGTTTGTTGGCTCTCTCCGGGCTGCCCTCCTGCTGCTGGGCTCTGGTGTTTGGTCCTGTTATTTGCTGCATTCCCCTCCAAACATCCCTGGTGTTTTTCTGCTGGAGCTTGTCCTACAGCTTCCTACCACAGGCGTCTTTACACACTTTATATAGCCCAGTATCACAACAACAATTGCCTCAAAGGGCTTCCCAAAACAGACAGTAAATATACAAACAGGTTGAGCAGGACAACATCCCCTGTCTTTAGACCTTCCATCAGGGTAAGGAAAAATTCAAAAAAGAGAAACCTCAGGGAGAGCCACAGAAGGAGGGATCCACTCCCAGGAAGGACGGGTAATGCAATAGATGTGTCCAGTTCCAAATAGTCCATTATATGTGCAGGTGAATGAAAAATGTATATGAATATAGTCCATGTTAATATCATAAGGAACAGTTCATCTGAGTGAGAGGAACTGGGGTCAGGAGGGGTCTGTGGGTTGGGACAAAATCACAGATGGGCCACAGCCAAGGTCCAATCATCACTGGGACTTCTAACAGCAGCCAGACATCTTCAACAGTAGACACTCCCCCAGAGGAGAGTGGGACAGAGGTACAACTTGTGAATAGCAAAGAACTAAGCAGAGATGTAAACTATAATGTAATAAGATTGATGATGGAGCCAGAGGATAGAAGCTCAGTGTGTCATACTTCCTCCAGCGTCTAACCGAAGGCTCTACCTCCCATTGTACTTTTGGAAACTCTAGGAACGACTAGTAACCTTGCATTTTGAGAATGGAGCGCTCTGTTAGGACGGTATGGCACTATGAGATCTCCAAGATAGGATGGGGCCTTCCCACTGAGGGCCTTATAAGTAAGGAGAAGAATTTCTAACTTGATTCTGAATTTAACTGAAGCCGGTGGACGGAGGCTAACACTGGGGTGCTCTCGTCTGTTTGTTCCTGTTAGTATTCTAGCTGCTGCGTTTTGGACGAGCTGAAAACTTTTCAAGGAGTTATTTGGACATCCTGCCAGCATAGAATTATAGTATATATTATAATAGTCTAATCTAGATGTAACAAATGCATGGATTAGTTTTTCCAGCATTACTTTTAGACTTTCAGACTCTAACCTCTGAAACAGATTGTGGTTCATTGTGTTGACGGGTACACTGAGAGCTATAAGGAGTAGGACAGAGACCAGTCCATTATCTGAAGCTACTGACAGATCATTGGTGACTTTCACCAAAGCTGTTTCTGAGCTGCGTTGTGGTCTAAATCCTGACTGAAAATCTTCAAATAAATTATTGTCCGGCAGGTGACTGGATAGCTGTTTAACCACAACTCTCTCGAGGATTTTTGAAATAAAAGGAAGATTGGATATAGGTCTATAATTTTCTAGGGCGCCTGGATCGAATGTTGTTTTATTCGACAGGGGATTAATCAGTGCTGATTTAAAAGACTGTGGGACATAGTCTGTTTCCAAAGAAGTGTTTATTAGAAGACCTCTTTAAAAAGTTTGGAAGGGATATGGTCCAAGATACAGGTGGATGTTTTAGAGGACATAACGACTGAGGTTAATTCATTATAGATCTACAGCGGTGAAGCAGTCTAACATTATAAAGGGTTTAATTGGGGACGCTGTTAGAGCTCTAATCGGTTCTGAGCTATTAGAGGGGTGGATTTGATTTATTTTTGCTAATTGTTGTTATTTTATTATTAAAAAACTGGAGGAAGTCATTGCAGCTACGAGTTAAAGGGATGGTAGGTTCTGGTGAGCTGTGACTGTTCGTAAGCCAGGTTACAGTGCTGAACAATAATCTATTATTTTCTTTCTTCTATTAGCGTTGAATAATACATAGTTCTAGGTTTATGCAGGGTTTTCTTATAATTTAAAAGACTTTAAAAGTTTTTCCCAGGTCCTGAGTGACTCCTAGGAGCTGGAATGACTCCATTGCCTTTCTAATTTGCACGTGGCTTGTGTGAGGAGACGAGTTTCTATATTAAACCAGGGTGATACTCTGCTATTTCTAATGACCTTCTGTTTTAGTGGAGCCACACTATCAAGAACTGGCTGCATTGAGCACATGGCTGAATCAACGAACTGCTCTCCGGATTAACTGGAGAAACACTGGCTAATATTGGCTGAATTTCATTTTTAAATTCAGAAACAGTCTTATCAGATAGTATTCTTCTATACTGGGGTTTGTCTAGAGGAAGAGTGTAGTCCTCAAGCGTGAAATGAAAGGTAATTAAAAAATGATCTAGGATGAAATGATAGGACGGGGTTATGAGACTTAACTGACTAATCTAATAGTAATAGTGTAGGTTACTATAAGGTCCAAGGTGTGGTTGTGCCTATATAACTTATATTTTGCACAAATCCAACAGAATCCAATAAGGCCATAAACGCACTGCCCAAACTATCTCTGCTGTCATCAACATGAATGTTCAACATGAAGTCCTTTACCATAATAATTTTGTCAGAGTCTAGAACTAAGCAGGATAAAAAAATCTGAGAATTAATTTAGAAACTCAGAATAAGTGCCGGGAGGATGGTAAATAATAACAAATAAATTTTTTTTTGTTTTTTTCCAACTGGGATGAGTGATTGACAGCATAAGGCTTTCAAAAGAGCAATAGGACTGTTTAGGTCTCGGGCTCATTAATAAACTGGAGTGTGAGATTACTCCCACTCCTCAACCTCGGCCTGTGCTTCGAGATGTTACGCGCAAACGCGGACACGACTCCTGCCCTGCCTATGGCAAAGTCTGTCGTCAATGTGGGACACAAAACCATTTTGCAAAGGTGTGCAAGAAAAAGACATGATGTGATTAACAAGTGAACAAAGCTGAGGATACGAAGGGTGAAGTGTGTGTGACTGGGTGGGGTTGATTTATTTAGACTAACAAATTAATCCTGTTGAAGCCATGTTTCTTTTAACGACATTAAATCTATTTTATTAACTAATAGCAATTTTAAAGAAATAGACCTGACATTTAGTAATCCGCATTTGACTTCTCTTTTGCATTTCTCTGCATTTAAATTGTATGTGTTTTTTATTGATATAAAAATTCTTCTGGGGCCTGTGTTTGAATTATAATGACGTCTGCGCACTCGGGGGACAGACACATTCTCTATGGGTTGTGACAGTCCTAAAAAAGAAACAGAACAGCAGAACAGACTGCTCTGTGACTGAGACTGAGCTGCTCCATCCAAAGTAGGATGGATGCCCTCTCTTCGAATGAGACCAGGTTTTCTCCAGAATGCTTTCCAGTTGTCTATAAAGCCCACGTTGTTTTCCGGACACCAAATAGCCATAACCAGCGGTTAAATTATGACATGCGGCTACACATTTCATCAGTGGTAGAATCAGGAAGAGGGCTAGAGAATGTTGCGGAGTCTGACATAGTTTTGGCAAAGTTACACATCGAAGCTACGTTCACTTTGGTGACTTCTGACTGGCGACGTTGCACATTATTACCACCGACGTGTAAAATAATTTGCCTAACAAAAGTTCACAAAAGTTTATGTAGTCAGTGATACAGTCTGTGATGTCATTGATCACATCCCCCATGTGGCTATAGTAACATGGTTTCAGAAAAATAACATCATACCAACATTCAAATATGGTGGTTGTAGTGACAGGGTCTGGGGTACTTTGCTGCTTTAGGACCTGGACCTGTAAGTGATGGAACCATAAATTCTGCTCTCTACCAAAAAATCCTGAGGGAGAATGTCCGGCCATCAGTTCATCACCTGAAGCAGAAGCACACTTGAGTTCTGCAGCAGGCCAATGATCCATAACACACAAGCAAGTCCACCTCTGAATGACTTAAAAAAAATAAAAAAAATGAAGGTTTTGTAGTGGCCTAGTCAAAATCCGTACTTGAATCTTATGCTGTAGCATGACCTTAAAAGGTGGTTCATGCTTGAAAACCCTCCAATGTGGCTGAATTTAAACAATTCTGCAAAGAAGAGTGGACAAAAATTCTTGATCTGTTGCCTTATAGAAGCATTCAAAAATACTGTTCTGCAGCCAGGACAGTGCATGTTATGGCCTGGACCAAATTCTGACAGGCACAACACTTTCTGTGCATAAATTCTCCGCTTAGCGTACTCCACTTGTTTTGATAAGGCGCATTCATTGTTGCCCAAAGAAATCATCGGTGAGGATTTGAACACCTTAAAGTATCACACATAAAAACGTATAAGTAAATAAATTAAATAATAAAAGAGAAGCCTTTTGCATTCTATCGCACTTGAATAATTCTCAAGTTAATATAATTAATACAAGTAATTAAATTTAATATCAATAATAAACGGCAATGCAGTGGAGGAAATCTCTGTGACTGGTTAAAAGCCAAACACCCGTGAAACTTAAATTCAGCCTCTTTAGACCTGCGCCACCTCAAATCCTGTTTTAGTGATATAATGAAGACAAACACCAGATGCTTGTCAACAGTGGCGGGCTTAGCAAATTTAGCAAACTCTAAAACTTTAGAGGGGGTCCTTCCTCATGTCTGCCTTAATGTACCAGAAAGCCTTGAGGTTGAGAGATTGTGTAGCCCCTCCACAATTGTCATAAAGCAATACTTCACAATAACAAAAACGCATATTCGGCTTCTTTTCTGATCTCACTTCTTAATATAGTAGTGAGTAAATTTACTAATACTATTAAATTAAATTCAATATTTGACATTGTGGGAACATTATTGTTCTTTTCAGTTACTGTCAGTTCTGACACAAGCACAGTGTGGATCAACCACTGTGTCTCTGTTTTTAGGTGTTTTTTAACTGTAAAATAAATTGCAGGAACCTCTACATTAATCTTAAGGAGTAATGCTGGCTGAAGCATCCAATTTAGACACTTGATTCCCATCACAGAATCGGAAGACTGGAGATAGACTTAAGAATGTTTAATGGATCGAGAGTGTGTGTGTAAGTGTGTGTGGTCTGAAAGAAACATATGCAAAAGGAACAATCAGTAATAGTATATGACAGAAGCACATCATATTCAAATAGTAACCTGAACATCAGAGATCCTGGGTTACATTCGTAACCTTAAGGTGCGCCGCTGTGGTGAGCTGAGCTAATAGTAGTGCTAGCTTAAATTGCCGGCAGACTGGACCAGTAATACCCAAAATGTTGGGGCCCTTGCATGTTGGGGGCCCTAGGCGTTTCCTAGGAGTTTCCTGTACGACATGATGGCTAGGTTTGGACTTGGTGAAGCTTTTATTCTTTGGATTAAACTCTTGTACTCATCACCGAAAGCCTCTGTCCGAACAAACAATACTTTGTCCCCCTCCTTTCTTCTATGTCGCGGTACCAGGCAAGGCTGCCCACTATCCCCGTTACTCTTTACTCTGGTAATAGAGCCACTAGCTCTTTGGCTGCGTTCAGAGGATGGCTTTAAAGGCATTGTGCGCCAGAATACGGTTCATAAGGTTTCATTGTATGCAGAAGACCTTCTCCTGTATGTCTCCGATCCTGCTAACTCTTTCCCTGTGATTCTTAATATCTTAAATCATTACGGCGCTATATCTGGTTACAAACTTAATTATCTGAAGAGCGAGCTTTGCACAAGCCAAAGTTCTTCCACATACACTAGTGCCGTTTAAATGGTCGAGTAGCGGCTTCCGATATTTGGGTATCCATGTTACCAAATCCATGTGCCTGTTTTGTTAGCCAAATCCTTTTTCGATAAGTTAGACAGACTGGTTTCAACTTTTTTATGGGACGGCAAACCTGCCAGGATCGCAAATCAATTATCCAGTCACCTAAGGAAGAGGGAGGTTTTGCCCTCCCCATTTTTAGATTGTACTATTGGGTAGCGAATGTACAAAAACTCCTTTTTTGGTTACGTGATGAGCATGATTCCTTACCTGTCTGGGTGTTTCTGGAGCAGGACTCCACCCAGTTCTCCCTGCGTTCTGCTGTATGTTCACAACTTCCACTTCCGCTTTCGCACCTGTCCAACTGCCCAATAGTTTGCGTATCACTGAAAATTTGGAATCAGATTAGAAAGCACTTTGGCCTTTCAGGTGCTTCAGTTCTGACTTCGATTTATAGGAATTGCACTTTTGAAGCCTCTAGGACGGATCCAGCATTTTGCTTATGGCACAACAATGGAATCAAGTCTGTTGGAGATCTATACACGGACGTCTTCTCATCTTTTGCACAACTTGTTGCTAAGCACAGTCTGCCTAACCACCACCTTTTTCGCTTTTTTCAGATTAGAGACTATGTGAAGAAACTATTTCCTCATTTCCCGAACCGCCCTCCTGAAACCCTGGTAGATACCCTTCTGACTGTGGATGCCAATGATAATGTATTTCAGTTCTTTACAGTTCTATGTGGTCGAACACTACATCGTCACTTACTACTATCAAGACTGTTTGGGAGACCAGCCTTGGTATTACATTGTCTGAACAGCAGTGGGATTCTGCATTATCTTTGATTCATCTATCTTCCATATGTGCTTGTCACAGATTGATTCAGTGCAAAGTTTTTTACAGGGTCCACTATACAAATGCTAGATTGGCTAAAATCTACCCCTCTGTTAGTGATGCCTGTGGCAGGTGTCACTCATCGCCAGCAAACCATGTGCACATGTTCTGGTCTTGCTCTGAACTGACGTCATTTTGGTCTGATATTTTTGCTACATTAAGCGCGGCCTATGGTTGTGCCATTGCTCTTAACCCTCTGTCGGCGCTTTTTGGCCTTCCCCCCACTACAGACTTACCCAAGGGGTTAAAGTGAGTTGTTTCGTTTACGACCCTATTGGCTCGTAAGTTGATTTTGCTTAACTGGAAACTTGCCCACCCTCCTTCACATATCCGTTGGGTCTGGGAAGTGCTCTACAACCTGAACCTTGAAAAGCTTAGATTTTCACTTAAGGGCTCTGTGAAATTATTCAATGCCACCTGGTACCCCTTTTTACGGCACACAGAATCTCTTATTTACACTCATGAATTGGCGGCAGAGTAGAGAAAGTTCTATATACATATATATATATATATATATATATAGGGGTGCACGGTAGTACGGTAGACTGTGAGGAGTCTGCATGTCCTCCCCGTGTCACCGTGGGTTCTCTCCGGACACTCCGGCTTCCTCCCACCGCCCAAAGACATGCATGTATAGGTTAATTGCTGACTCTAAAGTGCCCCTAGTGGATGAATGTGAGAGTGAATGGTTGTCTGTCAATGTACGTCTCTCTATTGAATTTATGTATTTATTATTGTTTTATTTATTTATTTCTATTTAATTTGTGTGTGTGTTGGAAAAGAAATCCCATTCTTTTGCAAATCTCCTCTCTTTGTCGAACTGAGAGCCACAATCTGTGATTACACAGTTGGGTTGGCCATATCTGCCAAATTGTGACTAATATTTGAGGACTGTGGTTTCAGCTGTGAGATCAGAAAGCTGTTCTATTTCCCAAAAATAAGAGTAATTGTCCACCATTATCAGAAATTCTGCCTGTCTGTATAAGTCCATACTGAGGATTTGTCAGGTCCGTGTGGGGAGTGTGTTTGACATCAATATCTCCCGCGGCTGTTTGTGAGGGTATTCATTGCATGCAGAGCTCTGGTTTACAAAGTCTTTTATCTTACCCTGCATGTTAGGCCAGTGTAATGTGTACCTTGCTTGCCTGTAGCATGCCACGCCTCCTTTGTGACTAACGTGAATACGTTTCAGCGATTCCGGACGCAATAATCTTGGAATGATTATTCTCTGACTTCTGAAAGGCACACCATCCTGCACACTGATCTCTTCTCTGATAGACCAATGTTCTCTGATGGCTATACATGTCTCATACCTATGCTCAGGCCACCCTGCAGAACCACTGTTTTCAACAGCTGGAGACATGTGTCCTCATCTGTGTGCTTTCTTATCTGTGCTTGGTGTTGGCTAGTGACATTCAGGTAGCCAGAATGATTTATGTGTTCAGTGATTTCTTGTGCCCTCTGCAGGGTGCATACGGAATGGCGACTGTATGCATCAGCAGGTGTCTTTGCAGGAACTGTGGATCTGCTAAGAGTGTCACTAATGTGCATGTCAGGGCCAGGTTTGTACATTACCTTGGTGTTGTAGTTTTGCAATGTGAAAAGCATGCTTTGCAGTTAGTTGAAGATTGAGAAAGATGGAGATGAGCAGCATGTGATCTGTTTCGGCTCTTATCTCGTCCCTGCCATAGAGATAATGGTGAAAACACTGATGTCATGTCTTTTTCATGCACACCTTTGCTAAATGGTTTTGTGTCCCACATCAACGACAGACTTTGCCATGGGCAGGGCAGGAGTCGTGTCCGCATTTGCGTGTAACGTCACAGTATTTGCGTACAATGTCATTGGCATGTGATGCATTGTCATGGGGCTTGTCTGAGCAGTCTAGCCGAGGGGGTGGCAGTCGCTGCTGTTTGCAGCAAGGATGTTTTCAAGTGACCGTTCTTGAGTCATTAGTTTTAACTTCATGTCAGTCATTACAGCTGCCCTTCATATTTCAATGTCAAAATTGTCAGATCTTTTTCTCTAAGACGCTGACGCACGCTTTTGTCACTAATACCGTAGACCAGCCTGTGCCTTATTAGCTTCTCTCTTAGTTCACCATATTCACATGATACCTCCTTCTCCCTTAGTCGTGTTACAGATGAATCAATTGGCTCACCGTTGACTTCGACATCCGAAAATGTATCTTTCAAATATAACATTCCTCTTCGGCTTGAAGTAGCCCTCTAGCGCATCCAGTATTGCTTTGACGTTCTCTTGTTGTTCCATGGTGAGGGTCAAGTTGTGATTGTGGATGTGGTGGCATTCACTGCCCATCACATGCCTCATTGTGGCTTCGGATTTCTTGGCCATCCCCGAGGCCAAGGAATAGTCTTCAAATTCAGTTCTAAAATTGTCCCAGTTGTTTGCTACATCGTCAGCTTCATCTCCTTGGAAGGTGTGATGTTCGATGCCATGGTGTCGCCTGTTAGCCCACAGCAAGGAAATAGCCTCAACCAGCCCTTAAATGCAAACTTTAATCTGGCCAGGGATTTGTTTTTGTTGTTCTTTTTTCCCAACACCCGCTTGTATTGTTGTGTTAACTGTGAAAATGGCATCATCAGTGAAAACACATAAGACATAAGAGCTGGGTCCCAGTGCACAAATGGCTACACACAACAATTGGAAAATACTGTTTTGGGCTTTAAAAACTCTGCAATTCTTTTATTTTTAGTATAGATCCAGTATAGATCCATTGTGAGGCTTCACAATGCTCCAGAAACTGCAGTAAATGTAAAAAATATAAATATATTTATACATTTTCTTTTATGCTTTCAGCACGACAGTGTTGTAGTGTTGTAGATGATAGATCTATGGATGACACTGCAGGGCCTCAAAGACAACAAAAAGCCCTTCTTCTCTTGCCCTGTTAAAGGCCTCTCAAATACGACTGCAGCATCTAATGAAAACACACTGAGTTATTGAGGCTATAAATATTCAACTGTCTGATGAATAGAAAGGACGGTCCATTCACTGCTGCTAAGTGTCGTCATGTGGAGTACAGCCCAAATTCATCCAGGCTGAGTTTAATTACAGAAGTTACAGCTTCAGTAACAGACAATACTGAAGCTGTAACATTTACTTTTTGATTTCCATATCTGCCCTAATTGCTGTTGTCTGGATTGTTTACAGTTATACTGTGATCTTCTTAAAGAGGGTATATGTAACTTTTTTAGAAGAACAAATAATGTTTTTATTTGCCCATATTTGAGTAGACCATAATGTGATGAGAAGAATAAGACCTTGACTGTCCACCACGATTGCCACTGCAGATATTTTCGCAAAATCAAGTTAGTACCTTGTCAGTTTAGTCCCAAATCAAACCATTTACAATGATATAATAATAGACTGCTTCACCCCAGTAGACCTAGCTGAGCCAACCTCAATCATCATCCCGATTCCTTCCAAAGTCTTTAAAGAGAGATTCCCCTTAATTAATGAGTCAATTTTGAATATAATAAACACTTCTTCATTATATCACAGTCTTTTAAATTTGCAGTGATTAAACCTCTTTTGAAGAAAAAGTAGTTGAACTGTTATGCAGTCACAATAAGGGAAATGCAGGACAATAATTTATTTAAATATTTTCAGTCAGGGTTTAGACCACACCACAGATAATGGCCTGGTCTCTGTCATAGTCCTTTTGGATCTCATTGCAGCCTTTGACACAATAGACTCCAGTATCCTGCTACAGAGGTAAGAGTCAAACATTGGCATTAGAGGGTCAGCTCTCTGCTGGTTTAAATCTTATCTAACAGACCGATACCAATTTTTTATAGTTATTAAGCAATCATCAGCGTGCACAGTAGTTAGCCGTGGAGTACCACAGTTCTCCTAAGGCAATATAATCACAAAGCATAATATTACCTTCCATTGTTATACCGATGCCACTCAATTGTATTTATGTATGTATTTATTTATATAGACGTAAGGACCCGGATGATGGTAAATTATCTTTTCCTACACCCAGAAAAAATTTTGGTGATTATATTAGGCCCCAGAAATCTGCAAGACACACTAGTAGGCCAAATAGTTACTCTAATTACTCGTTCTCAAAATGCAGTTGCTTGTGGTTCCCAGTGTTTCTAAGAGTACTATGGCTCCCAGCTCACATTAAAGAGGTAGACAATGGCTCCCAACTCACGTTAAAGAGGTAGACATAGTCTCTATATTTAAGGTTAGACTTGATATGGCTCATGGTCAGGACATATACTGTAGATGAGATAAGCTGCTCTAGGCCTAGACACTGGGGGAAGTATGACACACTGAGCTTCTATCCTCTGGCTCTGTCCTCACTCTTATTACAACAAAGTTTATATTATTATTATTATATAAACTTTATTGTAATAATAACGATTACATTATATATTATTACAATAAAGTGTGTGTGTGTATACACATATACACACACATAAATATGTGTACATATACATGTGTGTATATATATATATATATATATATATATATATATATATATATATATATATATATATATATATATATATATATACACACACACACACACACACACACACACACATATAACATACAGTCAATAATATATAATGCAGCTCAAACTGCTGTATTGTGTTGAACACACATGCACATTTTTCCTCTGTAAAAATCTTGTGTCAGTCCTGTGGTGCGGCTGATGCTCTGGTTTCTCAGTTGTGGTTGAGAGGCTCATGCTAGCGAGCGAATTTGGTTCTCTGCCAGCAGCCTTTCTGTGTGGAGTCTGTCCTCTCCGTGTGGAGTCTGTCCTCTCCGTGTCTAAATTGCCCACAGTGGATAAATGTGAGTGAATGGTTGAAAGTCTGTGTCTATTTGTAGCCTAAGTATTAGTCCTGTTAGCAAGTCCACCTAAGGCCCAAAGCTGGAAGATGAATGAATAAATGTATTTTATCCACACTACTGCTCTTTCTAAAGCACTTTGTTATTTTTATCTGTCAAAAGGTACAATTGTAACACACCTAAATTTAACTCACTGTCAAGTACAAACGATTTCTTTGTATTAGTTCTGTAGTAACTAAATGAAGCCAGCAGATGTCACTGTAGCCAATACTGAAATTAACTGCCATCTTGTTCTCTATTAGAAGTGCGCAAACCGAGGCATACATTAAATAGAACCCAAACTTACACTGTAGGAGTAGATCGCATACGAGGAAAACTGAAGCTCACAATTTATGTGCTCACACGAACCTCAACAAACCTGAAATTTGCACAGTGTATGGCCACCTTTAGACAGAGCAATACTGCATTAAGAGAAGCAAATTGGCTGCTAAAAGGTGCTTTTTAGTGTGCTAAATTGAGTTCTCATTAAAATTTGTTGAGTTCCTGTATTATTATTATGTCCAGTAAGTGTTTAAACAACAATATGTCCATTAACCAACCTAGCAATGCTACCATGTATTGTGTTACAAATGTGTGGTTAATGAATGTTTTGTAAAATTTTATGTGTATTGTAAAACAGGCGAAATTGTATGAAAATCTGAACTCAATTACTACTAATTACTATTACTTCCATGTGTCATTCTAATACCACGTTTTGTGGTCAACAGGGCAGTGTTTGCCAATTTATTGTTTATAATTTACTGTAGATTGATAAACTGTAGTTTGTGAATGATTAATACCAAATTTGGCAAGTTTCATTGAAAATATTATTATTGATGTTCCCCAGCTTATGCTGGTTGATTTTTTTGTTGTTGACCTAAAGCAAGCTTGGACTACTTGATGCGGAGCTGCTATTGGATCATGCCCTCATTACAACCAGGTAAACCCTGAGGCATACTATAAAAGGATAAAAAGATAGGCCACTACCTGAGAAGATGAACTTTATTTGGGAAATTTTCAGAGATACTAATGTGGTGGCATATTGTTCTATTAGTTAATCAAAGAAGTTGGTAAATGTAAATGTGGTTGCTAAATACACTCTAAAAGGTCATTAACACCTGAAGGGAGAAGTTATGCTAATGAACTACAGGCTCCCCCACCAATACTCACACAGCCCATACAACCACTAAAGACTAGGGATGGGTATCGTTAAGATTTTATCGATACTACTCCTTTTATTGATACTGCTTTTCGATCCAGTATTTTATCGGTATTCTTATCGATACTTTTCTGTGTGAAAACAAGGAGGGAGAAGAAAAAAAACAAACTATGAACATGAAACCCTTTTATTTTAGAACAATTTAAAACACAATATATTAATTTAACGTACTTTGCAACACTAAAATAAAATTATCAATAAATACTTAACGTGTATTTGTATTAATAACATATACCTTAAAGTGACAACTTAAATTTACTGGTGTTACCGCCCTTGCAAGCCACGTTTTTGTGACATGTGAGACAGCGTGCGTTGTCTGCATCTATTTTAGAGAAATACAGCCACACTTTGGACCTTTTTGCCCGGGTTCGCTCTGTCATCCTTGTGTATTTGTTGTCTCTTGTCAGCGGAGGAATACTTGTGTTACTTGGGTGAGTGAGAGAGCGTGAGCAGCCCCTCCCCTTCGCACTGAAGCAGGAAAGGAAGAGAGGGAGAGATGGCTCATCCTTTAAAGCCAGATCGAAACAAAGTAGTGCACGCCGTGTCCACGCTGTTGCCGTGCCACTACGCCGGTACCGTTAACAATACTGTTAAGGCTGAAACTTAGCAGTCCAGTAAAAATTGATGGCGTGGCACCGGTGCCAAAAAAATACCGGGTTTCGGTACCCATCCCTACTAAAGACAGGGTAACCAGGGTATACAGTCTTTAGCTTTCATGAACTTCTGACCAATCACAGTAGTCTCAGATTAAACCAAACCCTCTGAAGGATTTAAAACTCAGTTTTCTTAATGTTTTCACTTTTAAATCTATGTCCAGATAGCTTCTTGAATATGTCCAGGATGACTGAGAACCTCACAGAAATGCTATAGACATATATACACATTAACACGTATAAACTGGGGTAAATAGCATTTGGTTTGTTGGACCCATAACTGGATTTTCATTGATTTTTCAGTCGTCAGGTTGTAAACCTTGACCTGAGAAGACTGCAGTGTGGGAAAGGGCCAGCTCTTCATCAGCATCTGTATGTTAACATGGGCTTCAAAGTTAAACAGTTGAAACCCCAAGAAGTCACAGCTCCACTATTTCACTGATGTGACTCAAGCACCAACACAACACAGGTCACTTTCGAATTAGGTCATATCTTCTTAAGTTTGCATATGTTTTCTAACATCCAAAAAGGTGCTTCTTGTGGGAATTCCTTTGTCTGAAAGAGGATTTGTTTAGTGTGTGACAGCACTGGAGTAATGAGTAGCTCCCACAGCCCCTGTGTTGAATAATTGACTGTAAACACTCTGGGAATGTTAATTAAGCCTCTCACACAACCAAAAAACAGAGAAGAAAGTGGTTGTGTGTGGCTGGGGTAACCTCAGGCAGCTCTGTGGCTGAAACTCTGTTGGAAACAAAGCCAACATTAAAGCATGTCTCCAGTGAAGCTGTATGATATTGGTTGGGTCAGTACGACACAATTTTAGTGTGTTTTCAAAAGGGGTACAGTGCATTCCAAATAAGCCTGCCATACCAATTTGTTCACCCCTTGACTTTGGTTCAAACAGAGTAATGCAGTTAGAAGGTGGATAATAGAGCTGAAAGGGAAAACAGCGCTTCCTCCAATAAAGCTTGTCTTGTTCTTGTGTCATATTGCAAAAAGAAAGACGCGAAATGTTGCACTTTTTGGCATACAAAGCTACTATTTAGTAGCAACAGCTGTTTCTGGTTTTAGATGGTGCTAAGGGGTGATCTATAAAACTCACTAAGAAAAGTATGGCTTACAGCATGAATTCTTGCTTGCATTTGCCTGAACCTAGGAGTCAGGGCTAAACCTGTTCCACAAAGACTAGTCTAGGCTAGTCAGCCAGATTAACGCTAATCAGACTTGATAAGCAGTAATTATGCTGTGCATCGGCAGAACATTGAAGTCGGGCGCTGATTCAGTCAACTCTCAATCTAAAAATTATGGCGAGGAAATGCCCACTACTGCGAAAATCCCTTTAACACAGAGTAAACGAAGCTGACAAGGAGTGGAGAAACTACGCTGCATTTGCATCAGTTTGGCAGAGCATTCGACAAGTGAAGGAGGCTCGCTACTTTTTAGTGTGTTTTACCGAAGTCACAAAGTGCAATGAGGTGCACACAAGAAAAATCCAATACAGACTATTTAATCTGCCAATGATGGCATGATTAAAAAAACAAAAAGCTTTTTTAAGACTGACCTTTTCTCCAGAAGCAGTAACACTGGGAAAAATAAGTAATCCACAAACGTGTAAAGTTAATGTAATCTTGAGGCCTTATAGTTTTAATATTTTAATGTTTTTATTGATATTTAAACTTTTATCTAATGTGTGTAATTTTATCTTGTTGTGTGATGTGTGTATGGGAGCAATAGACTGCTACACAATTTCCTTCGGGATTAATAAAGTATCCATCCATCTAATAAATTAGTAATACAGTTTTCTGTGTCTTAGTGGTAAGTAAGTAAGTTCATTTATGTCTCACAATGGTATTTAGAGATATGCCAAAATGAACCCTTGTTGCTTGGTTCTGTTAGAACTTTGTAAACACCCATAGATTGCTATTCTTACAGTAAATAGTTGTCACTTAAAAAACGCTGTAAAAAAGTTGTTACTGAAAAACTGGCATGATAGGATAACTCTGCTATTCCTAAAGCCACTAAAGTCTTGTTTACTGCTTTAAATTTCTGCTTTGAATTTCTATAGGAAAACATACTTGGTGGACTTCAGTCAGTGGGTAGGAGATTCCAGGTTGTCTTAGAGCTGGTAATTCTGTGGGGCTGACTAATCCCTCCTTGCATTTGGTACTTTTACTCACGTGTGTATGTTTATGGACCAAGCCAAGAGTACAAAATAAACGACCAGTAGAGGGCCTCATTGCAGTTAATTGGTGAAAACAAAAAACAACAAAACCAAAAAAAAAAAAACTTTCGGAACTGGAAGGGGATCATGAAAATAGGAAAATGACTGATACATTGTAAGTCCCCCAGTTGCTCTCCTTCACTGAACTGAGGAGAAAAGGGCCTGTTATAAACACAAACGGCTACAAATATACATATAGTTTATCTAAGCATGTTGTGATATGTTCAACATCCACTGACTAGTAAAAAGATAAATGTAATAGATTTGATTTTATAGAGTCCTCAGTCTGTCTGTTCTGGAACATTTCAACTCCCACGTTCAGCACAGCTTTGACCAAATTCTGAGGATGATGAGAGCCATAGCATCTGAAAGGGCCACACACAGTGCACCATCTAGGTTTTTTTTTTTCTGTGAGGGTAATTTTGTTTAAGACTGTAACTTGTATGGCCATTGGCTGAGGAGGTTTAAAAGGCAGACAGTTGAAAATCACTTTTTATAAGCCATTAGCCAGAAGTATGACTCTCTCTCTTCTCCTACACACTTTTTGTTACTTGCTTGTCCCAAGACATGTTGGACTACTGTGTTGTAACTTGTGTCAGATCATAGCTGCACTTGCAGTGGGCATATGTTTTGCATGTAGTGAATTCCTTCCTGTTTTTAAAGTGACTCTAGCATTGAATTTACATTTTGTTTTATCTGGGACACAAGGAAACACATTTTCCAATAATTTGATCAACTCTGCGCAGCACTTTCCAGCTATTTCACAGTTACATTTGTTCTAAACAAACTTTAAAAAATGAAATTCACCTAATTCAAGTTATTCAAATTATTGAACATTAAATATTAAAATGTCTCTATATTTAAAATCTTATATTATTATGTTCAACTATAATCAGACTATTAAAGTATATGTACATGTCCGAGTTTACATGCATTTTAGAATTCTCGTTTATTAGTATTTAATACTACAGACAAGTCAGGTGTATTAACTTTTTTCTTTTTAACAAAGGTTGAATGCAATTGAATACCAAGACTACACGAATGCACCATCAGCCTGGGGACTCAGTAATTTGTGTCTCAATTGTGTCCCATGCATGTAAACTCAAACAAAAACAGAAGTCCAGTTCCATAGCGAGCTATAGCCATTCTCCAACTAAGTTATGCATGCAAATGAAGTGAGTGAATGCTGTGAGGGAGGCAGATAACAGCTACAGGAAGAACCTGCAAAGTCCACACAGAAAGGTTACCACTGCTACTCATTTTGCAATTTTTATCCCTCTATTTTATCAGTTCATATAAAAATGCATGCACTGGTAGCAAATCTCTTATATAACCAGACAATTCCATCCAGTGCTTCAATTTCCTGAGGTGAAAGCAGTAATATCACCAGACCTCTTTAATATAAAAGAGCAAATCCCAAAAGATTGCACTGATATTACTAACTCTGTGAGAACATTCCCTGATATAATGCATTCCAAAACTATTGTCGCTGATCTTAACAACAAATATGTGAATATGATTTGCTTCAATACATTAGTCATGTAGAAGCAAAATGCAGTAAAACGTAAAAAAAAAAATACTTTAGAGTACTTATTGAGGAACCAGAAGAGCCTTGAAAACCAGCATCATTCTCTGCAAGGCTGCCTTAACACACATGCTGAATCTCAGGAACAAGCATAGATTAGGGGCCTATAATGAACAACAGTAACTTATTTCAGCTTCCCTCTGCTACCTCTGTACTGTCTGTGGAGTTCTCTGTCAGTCAAACACCTGAAGTGATTTGCTAAGATCCGGTCTTTTTCTCTTCCTTGTGTGTCCTGCCTCTCTCACTGTCTGTTTACTTTTCTTGGTTCATGCTCACTTGTTTGATTGGTCTTTAGTTTCAGGCACAAATGTGAAGCCTGAGTATTGACTGACTACTGTCAATTAAAACTAAAAGTTAAAGTAATTCCCTAATCATATTTTATTTATTTGTATTTATGCAGAATATATCTACCACAAGTACTCCAAGTTGCTTTACAACAAAAGTCTAATTCACACACAAACACACTGAGAGGCTTTGTTGTTCTGGAGAAGTTGTGGTGAGGTGGCTTGAAACAAATGCCCAAAGCAAATGTGCCTGAGTGTCTCTATGCATGCACTGTTTGAATTAGGCCACAACAACAGACAAAGCTGTTGCTAAGATAGAACTTTCACTGCTGAAGAAATGCAGTTTTCATGCAAGACCATTTGGGTGCTACCTCCGTGGTGATGCCCTGGCCTATAATCAGGTCTCTCTTGGCTGAGTGCTGCATGAATGTATGAGCCTCATTTAAATGCTGTTCAGGTTTGATCGAAGGTATTCTTAAAAAAGGAATATCACAAAGTATTTCATCCTTATGACTCCTGACCTATTTGGTGCAACATATTCATAGGTGTATATATATATATATATATATATATATATATATATATATATATATATATATATATATATTGTTGTCCGGAGCACAAAAGCTGGCTCGTAATGAGGCAGAGGGGCCCTCACAGCAGAAATGCATAGCCTCTTAACACTCATGGGACACTACATCATTGGAACAAAGGGGCTTTCATGGGCACTAGGCAGACTCTAGAAGCTCAAACGTCAAAAAGACACAAAAAGAAAGCCAGATTGTGGTACACTTTCTTTTACTTTTTATTTGCCCACTCAGAGCAATGCTTTGAGTTTAATTCCAGCCTGACATAAGTATAGGTGATTCAAAATAACATACTTTAGGACTTAGGAGGGATTCATTTATTTTACTTATTTAGCTGCTTAGGGCTGCTATGCTGTTGTCGGAACAAATGATGGAATTTTTATGAAAGAAATAAGGGATCACCCCAACATTATGCAAACTTTATTGCATCTAATTCACCATCTAAACACAAACTGACAAGAGTTTCTTGACTTTGCTTTAATTTCTCTGCACATAGCATCTCATGGGGATTCATTACCCAATTATTGCTCTCTTTAGACATGCAAAGCAAGTGAAAGGTGAAAGGAGTTATGGCAAAATAATAACAACAATAATAACAAATATAGCTACAACCGCAACCACAGAAGGCGCATATCCTCTAAAGGACTGCAACTTTGCAACTCGCTTTAAAACACAAACTTCACGGCAATGTCACTTGTGTCTACAAATCAAGTAACTCTAATGTAACCCAAAATTAAAATAAAAAAATAAAATTTATTTTTGATGCAAAGTTTGGTAAATGAGTCAAAGGCCACGACTCAATTTCAAATGTTCAAGAAAAAATGTCTGCCTTCTTATTGGAAATAGAACATGGTCATAGACTTTTTTGCTCAGGTGCCTATGTTTAATGTGTATACCAACCTTCATGTGGTAAAGACAAACTAAATTTTCCCCCTCCTTTCACTTTTTTTTCAGATAGATTTTGGCAATACCATGGCAACATGGTGGTAAATAGGGGGTGGCTCGATTGGCTTTTTTATTTGTCATCCTTTAAGGGATGTGTGTACCAAATTTCATATTTTTAGGACAAACAACATTTTTGGGTCCCATTAAAAATTTGTAGAGGGCCTGTTTTGGAGATAGCCCTATTTTATTTACCCCAACAGCAACACCTACATAATAATTGAAAGCTAATTAATAACTTGTTGGCACATGTGTTGAGATGATTTTGCCAAACATTGGAGGCTGTGGAATAATGGAGATATTTTATCATATTTTTTGAACAATGGGTGCAATTTTGGGGTGCAACCAAAAAAGGCTGACTTTCTGCTGGGTTTAGTTTGGTGACATAATATAGCTTTTTGTTTGCCATGACACGATATATGTGCGCGCAATGTTTGATTTTTCTATGGTTAGAAAAATGTCCTTTCGCTTTACATAGGCCTAATGTATTTGGACTTTTCCAGGGTTCGCCACTGAGTAATTTTTCAATATTTTTGTCTTTGGGACAGGTTTGAATTTTCAGATGAAAATTTCCTTCTTGTGCATGTTCACTGGGTGAAATGAGCAATATTTTCAAAGGAGAAAAAAAAACTATAAGAACCCTCCTGGGCTGTCACCAGCTCATGCCTATTAATAATAAAAATGAAAACTCTTGTCGATACAACAGGCCCTCTGGCCTGTCGCTGGCTCAGGCCTTATAACAAAAACAACTAACTGCATCCCACAGCTGCAACCAAGTTCTCTACCTTGCAGATCTGTATGGTTAAATACAAATGGTTTCTTTAAACTGCTAACACTGTCCTTAGAGTTTCTTTTGGAACAATGAGCTAGGATCAGTGGTGGATGACAGGAGCTTGGCAGAGGTTTAATCATTAGCAGTTCTAAACACAGAGGCATGTCTGGGTAGTTGTGCTTGGCCTTTTAATGGAGCTTCAACCCATGGCTCTAGCGCTGACTGGCATGCATTCTAGTGGTACCCAGAGAGATATCATTGAAAAGAGGATCTGTTTAGAAGCTGCCAGAGTTGTATACAGTTGTCCCTCACTATAACGGGGTTCACCTTTCGCGGCCTCGCTGTTTTGTGGATTTTATTTAGTGCAATTTTGCATGCTTTTTTTTTTTTTTTTTTTTTTTTTACAGCATATGAGCGCATTGTGTTCTGCGTCCTGATTGGCTAAGGGAGAACTTGCACATTGTGTTCTGTGTCCTGATTGGCTAAGGGAGAACTCGCGCATTGTGTTCTGCGTCCTGATTGGCTAAGGGACTGTAGAC
This sequence comes from Rhyacichthys aspro, assembly GCA_036850595.1. Lineage (NCBI taxonomy): Eukaryota > Metazoa > Chordata > Actinopteri > Gobiiformes > Rhyacichthyidae > Rhyacichthys > Rhyacichthys aspro. The sequence continues at coordinate 20,207,469 of CM072170.1, read as the reverse complement.
CATTGTCAATCAATCTCCTCCATGCCGTGTCTCCTGTACAGTACAGAATGCGTTCGGCTTGCCAAATTTACATAAATGTTCGATCGCTGGCAGTGTGACTCTGAAGTGCTGTATGTTTGCAAGTTTTCTCCCCGACAAAACCCACAATGTCGACGAAACGTTCTGCACCGACAAAAGTACCTGCGGTCACATCCAAAAGACAGAGGAAGATGCTAAGGTTTGAACTTTGAGAGTGTTTAAACAAGAGAGAAATGTGAGAAAATGTTAATGCCCGTCTGAGAAAAGTGTATAAAGTGTGTGGTGAGGGGTTTTACAGCCTTAAAACATATGTAATAATTGTAAAAAATAAAGCTGACTACTTTGCGGATTTCGCCTATTGCGGGTTATTTTTAGAACGTAACCCCCGCGATAAACGAGGGACCACTGTATACAGATTTGGTTGTCGGGGACCACACTTGAAATGAAGGAGTACAATAAATTCCCAGCATGCAGCGCAAAATGTAACTAATTAGCAAAAATAAAGATTTTAAATGATGACAGTCCTGTTTTATTTTCCTTTAATCTTGAACTCGTTTATGTACAAATTTCGTGTGTTGAATTTGATTGTTGGATTGAGCCTAAAGAACAGAACTCTGTTTTGTGTGAAGCGTGTATATGTGAGTGCTGAAATTCTTTTCTTTTTTTGAAATTTGCCACATAAAGCTAGTTTAACAAATTTTACTAGGTTCCTGGTTTGCACAGGATAATGGTATTTCTGTACATAACTCTGTTCCAAATACCTCCTGTTCCTGTGGTCTAATTCACCATGTCTTTAACCTGAGCCTGAGTCTCAGAGAGTCCCTGTGGTGTGGTATACATTATGCCTCGTTCCTGTCCTGAAGACACTGCATCCCAGCGATGCAGCCCATCCCACTGACATTGCAGCCCGTCCCACTGACATTGCACATCATGAAGACACTGGAAAGACTTATCCTTGAAAGGCTCCGGCCCATGATTCCAACCTATTCAGGATCCCCTTCAGTTCGCCTACCAGCCCTGCCTTGGAGTGGATGACAAAATCATCTACCTGCTCTACAGAATCTACACCCACCTGGACAAGCTGGCAAGCTCTGTGAGAATCATGTTTTTGCATGGATGCATGTGGACTATCTGACTGGCAGACCACAGTCTATAGTGCTGTGTCAGACAGCGTAATCAGCAACACCCCCATCCGTTCCTCATTACTCCCTACTCTACAGACTCCCACTACTGCAAAGAGCTGCCACCTTCAGAAATTTTGAATCTGCAGTGGTGAAATGTATTACTGGTGGTGATGAGAGCAAGTACAGGACGATGGTAGACAACTTTGTCACTTGGTGCAAGAAAAACTGCCTACAGCTCAATGTGACAAAGACTAAGGATCTGGTGGGGGATCTGGTGGGGGACCTGAGAGGGACTAAGGCTCCAATGACCCTCCACATCAAAGGTGCCAGTGTGGAGGTGGAGTACAATTACTTAGGGGTGTACATGGACCACAAACTGGACTGCTGCAAGAAAGGGACAATTTTCTGAGGCGACTGAGGTCCTTCTACATCAGCAGGATGCAGCGGTGGGCCGTTAGGGCCAGCAAGGCCTTCTCTGGTGGCCTAAACATGCTCAGAAAAGTACATTTATTTTATTTTATTTTCATAAATATGTAAACAAAATTATTCTCTGTTCTCTTTTGTCATATTATATCCACTTAGTTGAGTGGCTTCCAATGTTGTTTATCATGGTAGAGTTTTTATCCAATTATATTTCAGCTAGCTTGTGTTGTGAGGCAAATTTCAATTGCATGAGACTTTCAGAATCAACAGAACAGGCCCCTGTTCACTGTAAGTGAACGGACACAGTCAGTTACAATAGCCAATCAGATCTCGATTCTGCAGACCAAGGCCAGCTAGAAGGTCTTACGTTGAACTGGACGTGTACGCGTCCTGTGATTGGTGTAGCTGTTGTGCAAAGTGCAAATATGCTACGCTTCTTTTTGGTTAATTATGGTTAATAATTGCACAATCATTTTATAGTAATGTGTAACAGGCTTTATAGCTTAAAGTGTTTATTTTATTGGTAAAATTATCTGTGCTTAATAAGAAATTATACTTTTTATGAGTCATGTGATCTTGCGAACCGGAAGTCTATTTGAGCAGTAGCGGGAGATAAAAGACACGAGAGAAGTCAGAGAAATATGAAAAACAGTGATAAAGACTCAAATATCTGCCTACGAAATCATTCTACCACTGGTCAAACAGGCGCACACGGTAAAGTTTATCTGTAACACTGTTATAGCCTAGTTACAATGGAAATGTGTGATTTATGTGAGTTTGAAACATCGTATTTGTCTTTATTTTAGTTTTCACGGTGTTCCACGGTGTCCCACGGTGTACAAAGGTGTTTCACGACAGCTAGCTAGCCCGTTTGTCCGTCATTTCCAGATGAGCAACTATGAGTGGTATGTCACTGAAGGCCTAGGCGTGAAATGCACGGCCCGCCACTGGCAGGATGATACTGAGGATGTTCTTTGAGTATGTTGTAAATAAGGACTATACTGATCAGCTACAGCAGCTCATTCAGTAATAGACGCTCCCACACTGTACCACAGAGAGTGGTGTGTGTGTGTGAGAATATATATATATATATATATATATATATATATACACACACACATATATATATATACACATATATAGACATTTTAAAAAATGTCTTTATTTTTTAAAAGAGATGTTTTTCTTAATTATATGTTTTGCTTGTTTATTTTATATACAAATCTGGGATATTGTATTTTGATATTTATTATATTTTTATTACATTTTAATTCTATTTCTTTCTTTAATTTTTTTGGTCGGGAAAGTTGCATGTCTGTAACAAAAGGAATTTCCACTTGGGAATAATTAAACGAATTCTGATTCTGAAGTGTTCTATTCATGGTATTGAACTGCTGGTCAAGTAAAAGAGCACAGCGGAGTCGGAGGCCCAGCTGAGTCGGAGGCCCAAACAGGTTTGGGAAGTCCATATGAAGATATGTTAGACAAAGTGACAAAATTGAAAATAATTGACAAAAATGACGAAAAGACAATCAAAACAAGCACAAAACATTACAGCCCTGCCAGGCAAAGGCAGGGCATGCTGAAAGAGAAGAAACCCTGTTAGCATCACAATAACAGCACAATACAATTTGGATGTCTGCTGTTGTGGAGCAGGGCATAATTTGCATCAGTGTCAAGAAGCAGGAGGATTATGTCTGCTCATAGTATGTCCGTTTCTATTGGTAACACATCTTTTGGTCACATTTCCACCGTTATTTTCTTCTTATTTGTGAGAGAATCAGGACACATGTTTTAATTCATTGTTTATACATGAGTTTAAGAGAAGAGTTTTGGAGAATGACAAAATTAATGACTATCCTTGCAAGGATAGAAAGACTGGTTCACATGTGTGTTTGGTTGTGTAAAAAGGGCAAAAAGCTGTTTTCAATTACAGTGGCAGTCTGAAGTTAGAACTGTGTGGGAGAACTGAAGTCAGAACTAAGTGGGAGGACTTTACGAGCAGCCACTCTAAACACAGCATGAATGAAATGAGAAAAGAATAGGCACTTAGTAGTCTCCCACCTTCTGGTGCTCCCTTTATCTGCTGAGTGGTGAACTCACTTCACTCTTTCAGTATCATCATTTAACTCTTCATTACAGTAGGTAAAATATTACTGAAAGACTTTGATTGGGTGTAAAGCACTGAGCTTTAAAGGGCATACGAGGACAAACAATTCAAGGTCTCAGCAAATTCAAACTCTCAGCTGAGTGAATCATGTGCCTTATATGGATTTTATGGTATTTGTTCCTTCTCTCTCTCTCTCATAATAATGTTGCTTCTGTACACCCTGTTACTCACCATTGTGTCTGGTTCTGCCAGGGGTAGAATCAATGCAGAGATAATAGTCTTGTTAAATTGAATGTGCTACACATGCCTGATATTACTATTTTAGTGGCCTTCTTTCTGCAAATAATATTATGCCGAAATAATGTATTTTAATCAAGACAAATAATTAAGGATGTCCAGAATACATATTATATTAATACATATTGCATAAAAATAAATAAATAATAATTTTCAAAGAACAAGGTAAAGAACACAAGAGGAAGAAAGAAATTTGGTAGAGAGTCTCAACATTGTCCCAGAAATAAGTCCCATGATGTTTTGTTACTGATGCCCACTCACTTTTTCTGGTTTTTCTAATGAACATGTTTGAACCATAAGGAAATATAGTTTCTGCAAGTATGTAGACTTAAAATCTAATATTCAAGATTTCACTGACCTCTTCTGTTTGACTTCCTGTCTGACACAAAGCAGTGGCATGCACATACATTCGATTGTGGAGTCCTGTCTCAACCACAACATCATGAGGCCAATAGAAAGAAGGATTCCTTATGGGTTAGGGATAAGTGAATGGTCTTTTGGACATCTGACTCCACTAACCTCAGCTGTGGAAATGAAAGACTGTTTATTAAATTTTACAGACCACCTAAAAAGGGTTAGAGCAATTAGACCTTATTCTTACATTATTTCATGCAAAAAAAAAAAAGACTTCTAGCTAATCTAGCTACTAAGATAACTCTAAAACAACAGAAATTTAGCTAATTTTCGTATTTTTTGCATATCTGTCACACTTAAATGTTTCAGATTATCAAACAAATTAAAACTTCATAATATATATAAGATAACTTAAGTATACACAAAATGCAGATTGTAAGTGATGATTTGTTGATTTGTTAGGGCAAAAGCAAAAGCTTTCCAAACCTACAATTGCCCCTTAACCTAATAACGGGTTCCACCCTCAGCAATCAATACTAATAACTGCAATCAAGCATTTGAGATAACAGGCAATGAGTCTTTTACATCGCTGTGGAGGAATATTGGCCCACTCTTCTTCTCAGAATTGTTTTAATTAAGCTACATTGGAAGGTTTTGAGCATGAACTTTTTAAGCTCATGCCACAGCATCTCAATTGGATTCAAGTCCAGATTTTGACTAGGCCTCTCCAAACCTTCATTTTGTTTTTAAAGCCATTCAGAGGTGTGTTTTGGATCATTGTCCTGCTGCCGAACCCAAGTGCGCATCAGCTTGAGGTCACAAATGGACGGCTGGACATTCTCCTTCGGCATTTTTTGTTAGAGAGCAGAATTCATGGTTCCATCAATCACCGCAAGTCGTCCAGGTACTGAAGCACTAAAGCAGCCCCTGACCATCACCCTACCACAACAATGTACCACTACAATATTTGACTGTTGGTGATTGTTGAAACAATGTGTTACTTTTACGCCAGATGTAACGGGACACACACCTTCCAAAAAGTTCAACTTTTGTCTTGTTTTTCCAAAGAATCTTTTCCCACACGTATTGGGAATCATCAATTTTTTTGCCAAAAGTAAGATGAGCCTTAACGTTCTTTTTGGTCAATAGTGGGGGGTTTTGCTTTGGAAGTCTGCCAATGGATGCCATTTTTCTCTTTCTTATGGTTTAGACATGAGCATTGACCTTTACTGAGACAAGTGAGGCCTGCAGTTTAACTTTAGATGTTGTTGTGTGTTCTTTTGTGACCTCTTGGATGCGTCGTTGCTGCGCTCTTTGGGTCATTTTGGGGTAGCAGGCCAAACTATAATGGCACTCACCATGGTTTGCTGGAGTTCCAAAGCTTTAGAAATGGCTCTGTAACTTTTCCAGACTGATAAATGTCAGTTTCTTTGTTTCTCACCTGTTCCTAAATGTCTTTGGATGACGTTTTTGGCCTTCTGCACGTTGTCAGATAGGTTTTATTTAAGTGATTTCTTGATTCAACAGGGCTGGCAGTAATCAGGCCTGGGTGCAGCTAGTGAAAATGAACTTAGCTCTTCAAAAAATGTGATTAACCATAGTTAATTCATGATTTAACAAGGCATGGCAATTACTTTTTTACATGGGAAAATATGTTTTTATGGTGTGTTTGTATTTTGTATGGCTGTCTTGCTCTTTGGATGTGTCTTGCAGTGTTGGTTTAAAACCCTCCACTTGTTTGTGTGAACCTTGTTGCAACTGTTTGGTTCAAGTTAAAAGATCTGCCAAACTCAGTAAATGGAACAATGGTCTGAAGAAGGCTGTGGTAGAAACGTCATCATTGAATAAACACTTCACATATGGAGACAATGGATGTGCAATGTTTTGTTATTATTTAAGTATTCTATCTAAAATGCAATTTATATATTTTATAAGTTTTAGTGATTTGGTAACACATGACATGACATCACACTCAACATTTCTGATTTCCTTTGCTTAAATGTGCAATGTGTGTGTTTGTTTTCTTTTAATTTAGAAAATCTGTTTAATCACCCAGTAGCATATTGTATTAGAAATGATCTGTGAAAAACAAAAAAACAAAAATGAAACCTTAATACATTATGTAGGCTTTATTATGAAGGGTTAGGGATTTCAATAGATGGGAAAGTCACCATAGTAAGCACAAGCTGAGCTGCCTTCTGCTCTGCCCTACTCAGACGAGAACAAGGGCCATTCATTTTTTTCTACAGATCTCCCTTTACATGGGCCACTTGAAGAGTAGACTGGGAATCCCACACACACCTTGCATGCTGTTCTACATACAGCAAAGCCACTTTCACACATTGAGTCCGGACATAATCACGCTTATTTCACCTGCATCACTTTATTCATACATGCAAATTACAGCTGCGATGTTAATGTTCATACATCTTATGAATAGTCCAGGTGGCTTTAATGAAAGGGGAGGAAGTAGTGGGGGAAGCTAACACAAAGCTAACAAATAATTGAGCTGAGTCGTTTGAAGTGATGCGGGTTATTGCGCTAATATTGAAACAACAGTTATTCAAACATGTAAGCAACTTAACCAAACAGTCCAAAGCAAAGTTCAAACAGCTGCAGTGAGCACGAGGCTTCAGCGCCAATTCAGCAATTGCATCATCAGCTTACCGCGAAACGTACACTGTGAAATGTTCTCACAACGGAGCACTCTGGACTGAAGGATTGAGTGGGGGTGTGAAAAGTAGGGGAGGATTTTGTTCACACATTCAGGACACGCGGCTATGATCGGTGTACGGCGCAGATCTCAGTGGATGTGTAAAAGTGGCTAAAGTTAAAAACCAAGTATGCTCTCTTGTGCTACCACACTATGATAAGACACCTCACAGCAACATCACATTACTTCTTTTGCTGATTGTATTGAAAAATATGTGTATGACCTGTATTTCCTAAAACAGTTATACAACACAGTCACAAGAAATTCTATGGCTTTTTAATATAACTGCTTGGATGCTCCACCTCTGTCTTGTGCTGTTATGAGCTGATAGATTGTGGTCTGCAGTGAGCCTTACAGGCTTTTAACAGACTATCTCTCTGATATGTGCTAATTGCATTCCATATTTGCTGGTGCGTAGACAGTTGTGGCATGAGCCTTTGAGCCACAACCCATCTGTACAATCTTTTGAACCCAGTCAAAAAATACCCTCTGTAAGCAAAAAGGCATGAGTGACTTGCTGGAGAGGGCTCAGTTTTTTCTGGTGTTTGGTTTGCAAGTGTTTGTGTCATACAGTAATTCACTTAGAGTTCTGTAAAAGGTTTCTCTTTTCTCTTGTCATCATTCTTGTCAGTGAAAACAAATGAGTTCATGTGTCCTGCAGTCTTGCAGTAGATTGATCTTAAAGAGGCACAATGCCAGGGATTTTAGACCTCATGAAAAGATATCATCACCACAAGCATGACACTTGCAGCATTCCTATGTGGCTGGAGTTTAATAAACTTTGACAGGAAGATTAAGTTACATCAATAACAAATTTTCTGCTAACAGAGACTAAACAGAGGAGTGATCATGGTGACTTTAGACCTCATCCACTATCAACTGTTTGATTATGCTACCTTTCTGCAGTGCAGTAAAACTGTGCATTCATTAATACAGTTAATTGTCAATAAAGGTCGTATATTATACTATTTTGAACATTATACAGTGTATTTTGGATACATTTAGGTTATCATATCACGTTTTGCAACATGAAACACACAATAATTATCTTATACAAGCGGTTTGGATGAGCTCTCATCATGAGCCCAAAGTGAATGGTCTGATCTGGCGCTGTCACTTTAAGGCTCAGCTCTCCCGTGTTGGCTCCGCCCATTCATGACGTCACGCTAGTGCTGCGCTGGAAACAGACTGAAGTAAACACGGTACATTGTAGTAATAACTTTTTCAGCAATGGCTTTGAGAGTAACTGAGCCGTATATCTTCGACCCAGAGTCTGGCTCTGAGTTCGAAGAACATGAGCAAACACAAAGACCTCGAAGGCTTCTACAAGACGTTTCTGCTTGGTAAATGAGAAACTATTTATTGTGTATGTTTCTATGGTGTAGCCCGTAGCATAGCGCGTGTTAACTGCTTCTGTTTATAGGTGCACATGTGGAAATGACCGTACAATTCCTACTGAAGTTGAGAATGTATGCTGCCTCGAGACTCCTAAGGTAGCTGTTGTGCAGTGTGTTGAAAGTAAAGTAAAAGTATTGACGGTAAGTAAGCAGTACACAACACAGTAGCAGCGATGCTTCTTTGTGCGTCTGAGCTGCAGAGCACGGCACTTGTTGACAGTGCAGGAGAGAGGGGCTGGAGGAGTGTGGAGGAGCACTTCCTGGAGAGGAGTGTTTTACTTCACATATTGACGTCATTGCGTGAAACAGCTCGTTGAAAGGACTGTAGCTCAAACTAAATAAATTATTTAAACATGCGCGAATGAAACAAAACACAACTTTGGGTATGTGTTTGAGGTAGAAACAACGTTATAACATGGTTAAAAGCTCAGAAAAGTCGATTTAGCATAATATGGGACCTTTAACTAAAAATATGTATACTATATAAACCTTTAGTCAAGTTTGTGTTACAAAAATCAAGCCATGACAAACCTATAATATAAATGATAAAAAGAAACAAAAAGATTACTTTAAAAGGGCATGAAACCAATATTTTTCAGGTGTTTACAGCACTACTCAGTTTGAAAGTATGTTGTTCTGAGTACTGATTTATTGAATCCACTGAATGACTAAAATACAGGGCAGTCACAGCTGTAGAGTGAGGATTTCTATATGCTTGGTGCTTGTGTGGGAAAATCTTTTAGGCTGGCCTGCTGCCAGCAGGACACAAAAGAGGTTACAGGAGATTAAAGTCAAACACAGCTCCCACAAAGTGGAATATTTGTCCTTCTGAGAAATGTTAGCAGAGGTAATACTAGTGAGATCTGCCCTCCACCTTCTCCATGTTAGGAACCACTTCATAACAGATGTGAGCCAGCAGGAGACTGGGACTCCAGCTCGGTTTAACCCTGAGCTAGGGCTTTTAAATATTTGTGTGTATAATATTGTACCTATGTAGTTTGAAGATTAATATATTTATATAATTGTGCAAAGTGTTTTTTAGTTGCACATAGTATTAGCGTAGACCCCTTTAAACAGATAATGTCTGGCCAGTTACCACTACATAACTTTTAGCCCAAAAATCTATATTCTCAAAATCATTTTAATGGTTCTTTGACCTGAGATTATGTGTATTTATGTGTATCTCACTGACACATAACCCTCACCTGGACAGAAACCTCCAATGCAACTTTCCTGTCCCCAGGATGTGGACTCATTGACATTATGTGAGTGACATGTTTTATGGCACCCAGAGAGAGAGAGCAGAAAAAGGCCAAATACTGGACCCTAGCAGAGTTGTATTTGTTCAAAATACATTAAAATTACCTACAGTTTTAGAAGACATCTTTTTTTTTTTTTTCTTGCAAACTTGCCAGCTTGAATAGCAGTAGTATGCTGTCATAACAACACAGTATGTAGAAGGGTCTCTGTCCTCTTCTGGCTAAAAGTTAAACAGGGCTGTTTTAAATGATTATAGGGTGCATGGACATGCATAGGGGTCATACGTTAAATTGCCCACAGTAAATAAAAGTGAGAGTGAATAGTTTTATCACAATTTTATCACACACACATCCCACACAGTTAATAGATGGTACTTAAATTCATTAATTTTCTACCGCTTGGTCCCGTTAGGGGTTGTGGGTGGCTGGAGCCTATCTCATCTGCTTTGGGCCTGAGGCAGGGTACACCCTGGACAATGGCAAGTTGGTCGCAGGGCTGACTGTTCATCTCAGACACAGACACAGACATTGACAGACAACCATTCACTCTCACATTCATCCACTAGGGGCACTTTAGAGTCATCAATTCACCTGTACATGCATGTTTTTGGGTGGTGGGAGGAAGCCGGAGAACCCAGAAAGAACCCACAGTAACACGGGAGGACATACAGACTCCTCACACAACTCCTGAAACCCACAACCCTCTTGCTGTGAAGCAGGAGCGCCAACCACTCTGCTACCATGCACCCCTGGTACTTAAATTAGGCAATTTATTATCTAGCAACGGGCATCTCAGGAGAAGCTTGGAGAACTAAAGATTGCTCATCTGTTTTTTACACATCAAGCGGTAGACTAGATGAGATGAACAGTCAGTATCAGCTACCGTTATCAGCTCAGCAGGTCTTCCACAACTTAAATGGAGTAACATTACACAACAAGTTACTCAAAGCAATGTGTGTTGTGATACAAAGGTTTTACCAATTACATCTATTTCAGTAAAGTACAGATACATGACAATTGTAGTATTTTGCTTTACTTACCACTATATGTCTTAAGGTGAATACTATGAATTAGTTTAACTGTTTAATACGATTCTGCAAAATCACTATAGAATGTTCGTACCACCTCCCAGTTTTTTGTCTGTTGTTTGGCTGGTCTTTCCACCAGAACATTGTTGAGAAACATTCACAAAGGAAGGTAATGTGATGTGTTGTCTTTCCTGCCTCACCTCAGCCAGTGTCTGCTTCCTCTGATTGTTCGCTGCCAGAGCAGATGAGTAAACTCAACCGCTCTGACAAATGTAAGGCAGTGCTACAGTTTCTCATCTAAATGTACATCTAAACATATGTATATTGTCCTTTAAATACTCATGCTGATGATTTGCTGCATTTCACCCATTATTATCAGTGTTTTATTGGTAAATGTAGCTTCACAATTTGACTGCAAAACATTCTTTGCTAAAACAAATACAAGACTAAATAGTGGGAAAACTGATTTGCCAGCAGTTTGACAAGCAGTATGACAGACACACCCACACACGTTGACAAATCTTACATTTCACAGATCTTTATCTTTATCTATATTAAAAGTTTTTATCTTTAAAAACAGACATTTACAGTGTCGACACGGTATATTGAAATTAGATTTGAAAAACTGCAATTACCTTTAGTACAAGGCGGACTTTCAGTATCCAACTTCCAATACTATCACATGTAAATACTACTGAGAATATTTCATAGCAGGTGACACAGGACCACAACTCAACATGTGTTGACCATGAATCACTGGGTTTTAAAGAAAGGTGGACACTTGGTATTGTGGCGGTTAATAATTTGCAGCAAGAGAGGTTGTGGACCAGAAAAAATATTATCTTACAAGCTGGACATATGAAAAAGAAAAAGATAGGAAAAAATTAGTTATACTTATAAATAACTGCTCTCTTTAAAAAAAATGTTAGTACCAAAAGTAGAAAGCAATTATGGGACCATGACCTTAACACTACAATCACAGATCATCAACGGAGTACAATAATTAAACACTATTAAATAGTCGAAAAAATATGCTGTATGCTGCATAATATGCTTCTGTGTGGAAATTTATAATACATGACACCTCACCTGAAAATTCATTAGTAATTATGGTATTGTGCCTGACTGACAATCCTCCAACACTGGCTGGACAAAGCTAGACCCTCTGTCTCAAATTGGATATCTAATTTTCTACAGTTACTCCCATTAGAGAGGCTCACATATGTTTTAAAAGGAGATATAAATAGATTTTTCACAGTCTGGAGACCATTCCTAGACTTCTTGGAGAAGACCATGCTTAAGTTGTTTTGAAAGGTTTTGCATCTGTTGCATCCTATTAAAAAACCACTCACAGTACTAAGGATAACTATATGACTCTCTATGTCCCTTGCCTATATATACATGCATGTCTTTGGATGTGGGAATGATGCCGGAGTACCTGGAGAGAATCCACAATTACGTGGGGAGGACATGCAGACATGCCAGCCAGGGGATCAAACCCACAGCCGTGCTCTGAGGCAGGTGTACTATCCATTCTGCCACCATGCAGAACAAAATACTCAAGAATTACCATACTGTTTCAGAAGACATGTTTTTTTTCTTCCAAACTTGCTGGCTTGCATAGTCTTCCTTTTTCCAACATAAAACATTAAATCGTTTGTCAGATGACTCCCTTTCATGATGTGCAGACGCAGCGGTTTAGAGCTCTCACAGAAGATGCTATTTGTTTGTACGGTAGTCGTGAATCCCTGTTACAAATTGGGATTGCACTACAACAACTGTCAGATATGAACATGTCTCTACATAGCCACCGTATTCCAGCAGAGAGCAGAACGGGGCAGTGGGCAGTTGGGGTGGGACACTTGCTCGGCTAATACTGAAAAATCTCCCAGTTTCTATGTTGCCAATGTCCAGTCTCATAACAACAAAATGGATATACAAGCTGGTCACGCTAGCCACTGCGGCATTAGAAACAGAGTCCACCCCTGCAGGTCTTACCGGAGTCACTGTGTCTACACCAGGAAGAGCTGGTGCACAAACACTGCCATTATTGAAAGACACTGCTCCCCGGGCTTGGAGCTCCTGGCTGTTAAATGTAGACCTCACTATCTGCTCCGGGAGTTTTCTGCACTCAGCTACATGCTTTCAGCTATAAACAAACATCAGACTGCCTCTACAGATGGGGTTTGTATTGTGGCAGGCAACTTTAATCATGTCAATCTGAAGGCTGTGCTTCCAAGGTCTGAACAACATGTGAAATGTGCCACTAGAGGGAAGAAAATACTGGACGGTGTGTATACTAACATCCCCAAATCATACAGAGCCTCTCCCTTCCTGCATCTTAGACAGTCAGAGCACCTGTCACTGTTCCTTGCTCCAGCTTACCGCCCCATAATCAGACGACATCAACCCACCATAGGCTTTAGGACTGCTTTGAATGTACTGACTGGAGTCTGTTTCACACTTAGGATATTGAGGAATATACATTAACTGTCTTTTTTTACATAAGGAGTTTTGTTCATACTGTTACCATCGACAGGCAGATCCGGGATTTCCCAAAGAGGTACAGCTCCTCCTGAGGGAACGGGATGCAGCCTACAGTCTGAGGACAGACAGCCTTGCCAGACACAACCTCAAAAAGGGTATAAAGAGCCAAGAGCCAAGGTGGCCTATAGAATGAGGGTCGAGGGTCACTTTTCCACCAGGGACCTGGCACATGTATGACAGGGCATACAGCACTTAACTAACTTCAACAGCAGCAGAGACCTGCCTGCAGGAAGTGATGCATGAATGGCTGAAGAACTGAACCACTTCTTTGCTCGGTTTGAGAAGGGATCAGCCTCTGCCAATACACCCAGGCCAGCCACAGTTGATCACATGTTCACCCAGCAGACACATGAGGTTAAACATGTTCTGAAAACTGTAAATGTCAAGAAGACAGTTGACCCTGATGAACTCCAGGGCAGGGTTGTCAAGGACTGTTCTCACCAGCTTGCAGAGGTTCTAATCTCAATCTTCATCTTCAATCTCTCCCTGGTGCACACTACTATCATGGGCTGTCCAAAATCTGCTGCCATCACACCAGTGCCCAAGCCATCTAACATCAGTTTCCCTAATGATTATAGACCAGTGGCCTTAACACCAATTGTTCAAAGTGCTTTGAGAGACTTGTCCTGAGGCACATAAAGACAACTTTCTCTCCAACATTGGCCCAGCACCAGTATGCCTACAGGACAAATAGATCCACAGAGCATGCCTTAAACACTATGCTCCACATTGCAAACTCTTAACTGGAGCAGAAAGGGGCATATGTGAGGCTGTTTTTAGATTTTAGCTTGGCCTTTAATACAATTGGACTTTGAAGAACGGCCCACAAACAGTGAGACAAACAGAGGTCCCTATACCTCCCCAGACCTGACCCTTAGCACAGGAGCACCGCAATGCTCAGCCCTGCTGTATATTCCCTCTACACCTGTGACTGCACACCCACTCACCCCACAAACACAATTATCAAGTTTGCAGATGACACAGCTGTCATAGGTCTTATCTAAAATGGTGACGAGACTGCCTACAGGGATAATGTGTCAGGGATAATGCCTGTCCCTAAACATTAAAAAGACAAAGGAGCTCATCCTGGACTTCAGGCAGAAACAGGATGTGTGCCTGTCACTCAGGATAGGAGACCAGAAGGTGAAGTAGGTGACTTGCTTTAAATTCTTAGGGACCCACATCAGCAGTTACCTAAAATGGAGTCTAAACACCACTGCTGCAGTGAAGAAAGCCCAGCAAAGACTGCATTTCCTCAGGACACTGAGGAAAACCCAAATCTCTGCCAGGTTGTTGAAAACCTTTTATCACTGCTCAATAGAGAGCGTACTGACCAGGGCTTCACATGAACTTTTTTGGTCACTAGCCACTGTGGCTAGTGATTTTTAAAGTTACTAGCCATTGGGTGTTTTAACTAGCCAAAAGTTTCAATTACATGTTCAAAATCATTAAAAAAAATCCAACATTTAAATATTAATTAAATATACAGTAGGTGACCTGTGTTATAAATCATCTCGATTTTCTTTCCATTTATAATTAAATTATCTTTTCTTTTTCTTAGCTTCTGGCTGATCGTCTTGATTTTGTACATCCTCCTCTGGCGTTTTTGTCTTCTTTTCGGGTCTTTTCACTCCCGCTATATGTCTCTACATCTTTCCCAACAGCGGCGCGAATGGACTTGTGGCAACTAGAGCGGGCTCAGCATCCGCTCTACACTGGGTGCTCATGGGAGTTGTAGTGTTGTATCAACGAGTTGCAAAGTATATACAGTAGTAAGAGCATTTGAAAGGACTACAGTTATAAATGTATTTGTATCGAATCGAACTAGCCACAGTGGCTAGTTGGAGAGACGGCATTGCCCGCCGCAGCCTAAATCTACCTGCATTTGGCGGCTTGGCGGGTGTTAATGTCAAGCCCTGGTACTGACGTACTCCATCCTGGCATCGTTCGGTAACTGTTTGAAAGCAGATAGGGTAGCTCTCCAGAGGGTAGTTGACATATCACAAAATGTGGAACACCTGGCAGATATCTACAGGTCACAGCAAGGCCTGCAGAACTATTGGAGACAATACTCATCCCTTCCATCATGTTTTTACACCACCCTCTGGCAGGCGATACAGGGCCCTGTACTGCCGCACCACAAGACCAAAAAAACAGCTTTTACCCTAAAAACTTAATTTGACTTGTTTTTATCTGTGCGTATGTGTGAATGTGTGTGTGAGTGGAAAGTAACTCTGGGGAGAGCTGTTTTAAATTAATTGTTGTGTTTCTCAGTGCAGTGACAATAAAGAGAATTTATTCTACATCACCAACGGATGCTTCATGATTGTACAAGTCAGCTGAGTGAAAACATAATGCAAGGGTTGAGCCTTTCTAGTTCTTCTGTACTAACTGTGTTTTTACTATTTGGAAACCCAAACACAAGGAGAATTTCCCAACTCCACCATGACAGCAAAGAAATGCCTTACTCTGACCTTGCTGTTGTTAGGTGACCCGTATTTATTTTATGTTCATTCAAACAGAAGAGTGGTACAATTTATTCCAAGAGTTATTTGGAGTAAATGTAACAAAGTAAATATAACTAGTTCAGACGCACCTATTGCATCTTTAGTAAGTTGAGACATTTTTGATCAGCATCATGCCAGCTGTCAGCTGCACTTTGTTAAAGTTAAGTCAAAGTCTGTTGTCATACAGCGGCCTATGAAAGCTGGTGGGAGGGAGGTAACACAACTCTGAGGCAGGTTCGGCTGATCCTCTGTCAACAAACACTGTCTGATCTTTGTTAAACACGGCTGTTTGAGCAGATGTGTTAAGTCAAATAAACAGTGGCTCAGTCTATCAATCACAGACCTTCCAGCAACAGATGTGCCAGAGCAACATACATTTCCACTATGGGTATGGTAAGAGCAGCGCCAACTACGTAAGCAATAGTGTCATCAAAGTACCACAAAAATCGTGTCTTTTATTTGAGATGTATTGTAATTTATATGTATCTGAGATCCATTGTTAGCCCAGTGGAAACGCGGCTCATCACACCTACCCTACCATCACATCGTCACCACAGTTTATATGTTTCACATTTTTAGTCTTAGACTTGAAGAATTGTGGGAAACTTTGAATACAACTTGAGATTCACACTCAAATGGTGTAACCATCATATAGTACAAATTATTGTGATGAGGACATTAAGAAAGACACAGCCCGTGTCAGTTTTAACTGTAGACGGATAGATTCTTGTAAAAGCAGCATGAATGAGCATGAATAGGCTCCCATGACAGACTGACATGACATTTATCTAACTCTGTTGTGTGAGTTGAATAACGGACAGCTTGGGAAACTGGGAGCACCTTTGTTTTCTGCCATTGTTCTTCTTCAGAATGTCCTTCAGAACACAACACAGGAAGTTAGAGAAGCTGTCTGACAGGAAGTCAGATGACGTTCACAATGCTCTGGTCCCAGCTCAAAACGAATGGGCTACTCCACTTCCACCTACTTTGAAATTCTAAAATACGCATTTTATGTTTTTAATTGTGAATTGTTTTAAATAAATTATAAATGCTTGTACAAAAATTGAACTTTTTTGGCAATAAAAGTCATTATTTAGTGCTATATTAGGAACAAACCCTTGTGAGATATCAAAACTGTATTATTTAACAATCCCAAGTGAAGACTGTAAATTTTGCCAATAAAATATTTGCCATGGGGTCATGTTACAATTTAAAAAAGCAAACTGCAGTACAATGTATATTGTAGTTTTAGTTTAGTTATGTATTCCATATACATCAGACCTGCAGGTGGTGTGATAGACTAACTAGGCATTTTTGAATCCAAGGTTTGCAATTTCAAAACAGAATTCAAGATTGACAAAGATGAGGAAAATATCTGTTTTATAAATATGTGGTCGCCATTTTGACAATGGAATTCAGAGCACAGTCAATTTTTGTTTGTATGCTTTTGTTGGATCTATTTTGAGAGAAACAGAAAAGTCAGGTCTCTTTGTTATCAAAGCAGTTAGTAGCCATGTGCTATGTCAATCAAATTAAAAAACAGACACTTAACATTGACTATGGACTGTTTCTTCATAAAAACAGGAATTTTGCTGCTCTAAGGTTTTTTTCACCTTAACCTTTACTGCAGTCTATTTGCCTATACCTGTGGTATGATATTAGGCTCTTAGTTTGAGCAGCAGCTGGATTCTCGTGACATTTGTGAATCCATCTAGTCCTGTTAATCCCAACCCACCTTTTAGGTTGAATGACATTTTGTTGTCAAGTCCTTTTGCTCTGATTGGATAAAACAACAACAAAAATCATGAGCGCCTACTGGCAGCAGATAGTACAAGTCACAGTCCAGGTATTAAATTGAAGTATGTGTTTTTTGCAAATGCTTTATGTGGAAGCTCTAAGGTAGTCCTGTGTAGCATCTGGCCAGTCAGTGTTTCCATTGAAGGAAAAAGAACACTATCACCTCACATTTATCTCAGAAAAAAAAAAGAAAACTAGAAGCTACTACCTCAAACTCCAAATATTTCAATACACTCAGATTAATGAAATAAATTTTTTGTATTGCTGATGTGAGGGATTTGTAATCCACATCCAAAGTAAGACTAAACACAGAACTAAAGGTAGTATTAATCTGGGACTGAGCCACAATTTAGGACCTTGATCCGGGTTTACTTCACAGATCTACTTCTGTTTAAAGAGCCCTGATGTAAAATCTGAGCAGCATTACTGCAGTGATAGTTGATGTGGGACATTTCCTGAACTCACAATGGCCCCTCACTGAGAGTCCACATGAGCAACAGTGGAAACATCTGCCCTCAGAAGGCTTTCCTCTGCCCTCTCCTCCCTCTTCTTGTTTGTACACATACACGTGACTGTTGGTGAGGCAACAGCACAGAGGCCTTTAACCACCGTTATACTACTGTCAAATGAAGATATAACACAATCTTAGTTATTGAACAAAAAAGTGAAAAAGGTCCATCTTACATTACCCATTCTAACCAAACACACTGTTTTAAGTTCCGCACTGCATGCCTTTTTTCAAGTTTCTAGCTTATTCATAACATTATAAATGTGTTTTAATGGGCTAAATAATATAATAATATATACAAATACAATACAAGTAAATGGACAATACCTGAAAACATTCCAAATATCAATAAACATAAAGACAAGCAGATTATAATGCCTTCTATGTCAGTCTTCCATCATTACTAAAATAAAATGTAAAATGTAAATAAAAGTATCCGTTTGGCTGGCATGAGAACTCACGCCAATATGGTTGCCATATTGCAATATGGTAGTGATAGAAATTGTGTGGTTGGATGAACTACATTTCAGTACCACTTGATAACTTTTTGGATCCACTCTACCTTTCTTTAAAAAAATATAAATATATTATAATATAATATATTATAAAAATAATATAAAATTAAAAAAGAAACACATCAGACCCTTTTGTGCAGGATAGGGCACCGATCCGGTACTCAGATCAAAAACTAGTGTCGATCCAGGCAAAAAAGCTGGATCAGATATACTATGTGTGACTCTATGTCTGTGGCGTGTACACCTTCAGGTCTTGGGGGAAGATGACAAGATGGAGTGAGTCAAATCAGCAGTGTGGAGATATACTTTTATAATAAACTACTCAATTGTTTTTGAGGGCAATGCACCGCATGCGCTCATGTGCAGAGCAGGGTCAGTGAATCAGGGAATAGTAAGAGCGAGATACCTGCAGATAAATTTTGTCACAGTCCTAGGTTTACCAGCTTACCAGCTTCCTGTCAGTCCATACAGGCTCAGACAAAACAAGAAAACATACATTCAAAAATATAAAATTGTGATAGAAATTCTAAGACTAGTTAATTTTGGCTGTCTCTTTTTGAAATCCCATTGTGTGATCTGAACTGCTTTTGTTTTGTTTTTTGTTTTTGAAGGAGCTGGGAGCAGTAATTATCTAAGTCTGTGTATGACAGGCCAAAGACTACACTCTCATTAAGGCTGGGGTGTCTCCTGGAGCAGACTGTAAATAATTATTTTTCTTCATTTTGTGTGCTTACTGGTTTAAGCTGTGGCCACATGTCTATTCATCTTGCCGTGGAGCACTTAAACAATTCTGAAAATAACTATTATCTCGAGCCTAAACAGTGTTTTAGAGCTGGGACAGCACTAACAAAGCACTGAGCCAAGTTGATGTCAGGTCTGGACAGGTCGTACTCTGCCACACAAGCATCCCGTTCACAAAGGCTCCAACTAGCAATAAGCTTCAGGAGCTCCACATGAGACAGTCCCGGCTGCAGGGCAGTCCATGAAGACAGAACATTAAAGAAAAAAATGTCGCCCACTAAACACCACTACCAAGACTAAAAAGGTGGTCATTGACTTTGGGCTGAAGTATACGTCTCCTTTTTTAAATAATGCCCATCAGTGAAGCACAAATGGAGAAATACACATAGGTAGTTCACAGGGAAGGGCAGAGTTAGCTTAAATGGGCTGGCAACACTTATGGAAGATAGATTTGGCTGATTTACAAACCTCTCGTTCTATCATAATCTAAACTTAAAGGGTTAAATAAAACCCAGTAACATTTTTCTTTGCCTGGAACAGCCTTTTTTATGTTTAGATGTTTATAGTTCTCCATCAAAAGAATGTGTTGTCTTGCTATCTTCTAAATGCCTCACTGCTTCCTTTGTGATCTATTATTGCACAGAAATGTGCTAAAATAGCTGTCCATAGTTTAACAAAACACTGCTACCCCCTGGTAAAATACACAGTCCAAAGAATCTCCATGGCAGACATCAGACAAACTTTTTAGAAAAGAAAAAAAAAAGGATGCTGCATTGTGCACTGAAAACAATACAGTTTACATGGTAAAAGCACAAGAAGTAAATGAGCAAGATAATAGGATGCAGTTAGAAATTGGTTTGTTTCTTCTCATTGTCAGACTCAGACCTACAATCAGTGGACTTTTATAATTATCTCTGTGAAACTTTTAATAATCATTTATGTCTGTTGAGCTGATCTAATGTATGCAATAATGTTTTTAAATGCAGATGTAGCTGATAGCAACTCAAAGTCAAACCCACATCTAAGCTTTACTGGTATTTACCGCATATTCACACTGTTTTTGAATTTTGATGGAAATAGCATATATTTGCGCCTTAGCCATAGTTCTGTTGTTCTTTCCTAACCACCTAAGGATGTACAAATCCAGCTTTTTTAGTACCAATCCCGATCCAGGTGCTTTAAGTATCTGCAGGTACCAGTTGGATACCAATCCAACTGGTATTTTAATATAAATTATATAAATAAAGACCCTTGTATTTGTTACATGACCCATTATGTAGATGGGGCTTATCTTCACATTTTATTAGGCCCCTGCCGGCGATGGCCGGGAGGGCCTATTTTAACTGTATGCGTCCGTTATTAGGCCCGAGCCGGCGATGGCCGGGAGGGCCTATTATAACTGTATGCGTCCGTTATTATTCCGCTTTTTTCTGCTCTTTGAGCGCAAATTTCGCCCCCTGAACATGCACGAAAAGTCAGGGAAACTTGGCCCAAAATTCAAGCCCGGCGAAAAATTAATTTACATGGAGTCCGCGAAAAAAAATATGAAAAATGACTCAGCGGCGACCCCTGGAAAATCAAAATACATTGGGCCTATGGAAAGTGAAAGTGCATTTTTTCCAACATAGGCAAGCGAAACTTGGTAGATACATAGGCTATGTCAAGGCAAACAAAAAATTATATTACGGCCCCACCCCAAACCAAACAGGAAGTCCGCCATTTTGGGTTGAACACGTGACGCCCAAAATCGCACCCCTCATTCACAATCTTATTTCTCGTAGGACTTTCATCCAAAAGGCTCTAAATTTGGTCAGAACCATCTAGACACATGAGCGAACAAAATTTATCAAATACTTTTTTGATATCTTAATGGGTGTGGCTGCAACGAGCCCTTAACAAGGAGGCCATTTTTGGGAAAATAAAATCTCCTGTAACTTTCACAAACATTGTTGGATCTGGTTGGACCCAATGAAACGTTTGTACACATTAATGACCTGAACACAATGATATGCAAATGATAGGGCTATCTTCAAAACTGGCTCTCCAGCGCCCTCTACAAAATTATAATGGGGACAAAAATTTAGTTTGTCGTAGAGACATGAAATTTGGTACACACATCCCTAATCTCATGACAAACAAAAAAGCCAATCACAATGACCCCCTATCTACAACCGTGTTGCCATGGGAATGCCCAAAATATGTAATGTAAATGAATGGGAGACTAAATTGAACGCTAAACTGAGTTCCTAAACGTATCAGAAAGTGCACCAAACTTCACCCAAAATTCAAGACCATTGAGTAATAATTTTTTTTGGCAAAGCCATAAAAATCTATAAAAAGGGAGCGCAATAGCGCACCCTGGAAAATGAAAAATACATTGGGCCTATGGAAAGTGAAATTGTATTTTTCCAACATAGGCAAACGCAACTTGGTACATACATAGGCTGTGTCAAGGGAAACAAAAAATTATATTATGGCTTTGCTGCTTGACAAACAGGAAGTCCGCCATTTTGGGTGGAACATGCAACCCCCAAAATCACACCACTCATTCAAAATCTTATTTCTTGTAGGATTTTCATCCAAAAGGCTCTAAATTTGGTCAGAATCATCTAGACACATGAGCCAACAAAATTTATTGACTAGTTTTTTGATATCTTAATGGGTGTGGCTGTAACGAGCCCCTAACGAGGAGGCCATTTTTGGGAAAATAAAATTTCCTGTAACTTTCACAAACATTGCTGGATCCTGTTGGACCCAATGAAGCGTTTGTGCACATTAATGACCTGAACACAATGATATGCAAATAATAGGGCTATCTTCAGAACTGGCTCTCCAGCGCCTTCTACAAATGTATAATGGGGGCCAAAAATTTAGTTTGTAGTAGAGACATGAAATTTGGTACACACATGCCTAATCTCATGACGAACAAAAAACCCAATCACAATAACCCCCTATCTACAACTGTGTTGCCATGAGAACGCTCAAAACATGTAATGTAAACGAATGGAAGGCGTAAATTAAACGCTAAATTGAGCTCCTAAACCTAACTGAAACCGCACCAAACTTCACCCAAAATTTAAGACCATTGAGTAATATTTTTTTTACCACTGGCATACAAATCCATAAAAAGGAGGCTTGACAGTGCAACCTGGAAAAGTGGAAATATATTAGGTCAATGGGAAGTGAAAATACATTTTTTTTGCCATAAAGTCATGAAATTTGGTACACGCATTCGTTACATCGAGCCAAACAAAAATATTATTGTGAAATTGTCGTTTGACAAACAGGAAGTCCGCCATTTTGGGTGGAACATGCGATGCCCAAAATCGCACCACTCATTCAAAATATTATTTCTCCAAGGATTTTCATCCAAAAGGCTCTAAATTTGGTCAGAATCATCTAGACACATGAGCCAACAAAAATTATCAAACAGTTTTTTGATATCTTAATGGGTGTGGCTGTGACAAGCCCCTAACGAGGAGGCCATTTTGGGGAAAATAAAATCTCCTGTAACTTTCACAAACATTGTTGGATCCTGTTGGACCCAAGAAGCGTTTGTGCACATTAATGACCTGAACACAATGATATTCAAATGATAGGGCTGTCTTCAAAACTGGCTCTCCAGCACTTTAAAGTACGACATGCAGTCCTGCTTAGGACGTTTGTCCACGCGGTTGCAAGTGGAGGCGACACGCAGTCTTCCCGGTTGCAAGGGAGGCGAGGGCCTTTATCGCCGCTTGTGGCTTTAATTATTATTATTATTTTGATAGCTACTATAATCGTGAGGTCAGCCCTGATCTATCCAAAGGGAAGAGAAATCATCCTCAGGTGGAAGACAAGTTAATAAACCAGCTGAGGGATTTTTAGGGAGTGTAGCTTCACTGTTTTTACATAAATAATGAATCAAATGCATCTTACAACATCAGCTTTTTTTGTCAAAACTCACTAATATAAATCATATTAGTGAGTAAAAACAGTCGTTTGCCCCGTGGGGCTCTGTGGTAACGCTCAAAGGCAGGGGCTGTGAAAATCTGATAAAGGTACAAAAAAGGCTATAATAATAATAATTTTTGATCCTAGTATCGTATCGATACATCCTTATAACCACCAATTATATATGTCGTGCAATAACTCTTTTTGAGCCAATTCTGTCTGTTTTGCTTACGTTGGTTTTGTCTAAAACCACCATATGTTTCCTAACCAATACACATATTTGATGTATAGAACTGTAGCAACTCAACAGTTCTCACATACCAAAGAAATGAACATCTCAAAGTCTGGCAAGGCTTTTTGTTAAAAATATAAAATAATGATACCACTCTTCCAGTAGTAATAAAACTGTTTCCCAATGTTATAACTGTGCACCACAAAGCTGCTCTGCCTTCAGCAGCTCCCCAAACACCACCTGCAGGACTGAATGCTAAGGCCACTAAAAGACTTGAACTATTTTTCAGAGAAGTGCTACATGTCACATTTGATTATTAATAATTATGTGCACAGCTTTACTTTATTAGAAACACCATTTATTGTTACTCATAAAACACTGTAAACTAATCTCAGTAAAAACATTACAACTAACATCATAGTTTCATTAAGGAATGTGTAATGGCAAGCCTTGAGAAAATAAAATCTTTGTGTTGAGAGTGTAAACAGAGCAGATATGGAAGATCATTTCCTGTTTCTTTGTCAGGCCTGAATGCTTACATGACATTTGTGACCTGGTTCTGTCTTCTGGGAATGCTGCATGTGTGTGGTGTGTGTGAGAAAGGAAGCTTATATTAACTAACTAGTGTCAAGAACGGAAATACTGACCATACACTTAGCAGAGAGGAATCAATCCAGCTGCTGTACATTTAACCAGCAACAAAATAACAATACTTTTTGTTTGTGCTTTACATGTGTATAAGTATAAGTAATAGTTTTAATTTTTCTTTGTTGCTTTCCTTTACATCCCACTCTTATATGACCAGCAATAGCTCAGACAATCTGTTAGAGGCAGCGAGTCCTCCAAAAGACAAAGAAGGACGAAGTATTCTCTAAATCAATAGGAAGTGGTTGCCAGAGGCCAGCTTCACAACATGCTAGCTACAGCACTATGAACAGGTCCCTGGAGCAACAACAGTGAGAGCAATTCTTAATTCTCAACCTAGCTTCACTCAGTGCCGTTGTTCTACTTCCAGGGGTTGCCCCCCCTGAAAAGTTCTTGCCCAGCAGCCATATATTTTTATATCTTTGCATTTATTCCCCTCTTTTCCACTGACCAACGCTCTTCTTTAAAAATGGACGAAGAGAGACTCTTTTTTAAATTAATATGACATTTTCATGCAATAGCCTAAAGCACAGCAGCTGCTTTGATATTAACTACAAAACTATTTACTGACCAAAGTGCTGTATCCAATAATAAAAGCTATTCCTGAATCACATACAAATCTTTAAATTACTTTTAGTTGGGCTAACATTGTTATTAATTTAGAAACCTACACTTAACCAGTGTTGTCCTGGCGCTCACTGGCGCACACAAAAAATACACACACATACGCAGAGTCAGAGCTGCGTGTCAAATGGTGCCCCGTGTGAACTGGCCTTTATTTTGCCCTGACATACTGAGCTCTTGGACCCTCCCATATCTTTCAAATTATGTTAATTTACAATTCTATTAAAGATCACTGGAGGGAAATTTAGGAATTTATTCACCACATTTAAAAGACACCATCATCCCTACTGCTTTATCCTTAGCATATGTACAGTATAACATAAAGAAGATTAAAGATACAGATATTTAAAATAAAATATAACATACCAGCCAAAGCCCTCTGCATGTGTTAGCAGCCTTACTGACTGCCTTAACATAAAACATTTTGTTTGTATGTTCTACTCATCTCTCTGACACTGTCTACATTGTGTTCAAATCCTCTTTTATCTGCTCCAGTTATTACTGAAGTCTGGATCAAGCAACAGGACGGCCAGGGCATTGTCTCAAAGCCAGACTTCTGCCCACGACATTCTGATCCTGGAAGGACCAAATAGTCTGAAAGTCATTCTGAACGTGTTAGTATTAGATAGTTAGATACATGCTTGTTCACCAGATTACTTTTACCTTTAATTTGTCCTTTTCTGTTTGTTTCATCAGTGTGCAATGTGTTGTTGCTTACAAATAAATCCTATGAACATGGTAGAAGGTGAGCTTGGCCAATGAAACCAATTAGTGTTATTATTAAATAGCACTGAATCAGGGTTAGAGAGGGTTCAAAATGGCCTTTAGTGTCCTGCGCTGTAGTCACTTTTTGAACAGAGTAATGTGGTGATTCATGTCTGCACATAAGTGTGGCATGGCGGTCAAAGTCTTTCACACACCAGTGAGAGGAGGTCTGAAAGCAAACCTGTCCATTACTGCTCAACAAGACATACTTTTATCTGGTTTAAAGGCTATTATTTTATTCTCCATTTGATTTGAAGCAGGGGCAGTGGAATCTCTTAATGAGGTTGAGGGGTTTGATACTTTTCTATACAGAGTCTAAGCTTGAAGAGCTTACAATAACCTCCAGGGTGCACCTTCTCAAGCTTCTTTCATTCATTCCTTCTTTTTTCAGGTGCTTGTTTGATCATTAACTGTTGAGCACTTTCAGTTTAGCCTGCATACACATTGGGCAATGTGGAGCAATGGGATGCTGAGCAAGTGGAGGACATGCTGTGTCCTGAAGGTCACTGCCAGCACAACAACCATCAGGTGGACAGTTGGGTTGCTGAGAACAGTGATGGGTCTGTGTAGCATCTCGAGGATTTCAGTGCTGCTTAGGCTGGTGTTCTGGAGAATAGTCTCCCAGTTTTGTTCATGTAGGTCAAAGAATGTCAAACTACAAAAAGGTAATTATCTTACCTCACCTATTTCTGACAACTGACACTGCTGGTTAAGATGGATTGCAGCTTTTGCTGCATTTAAATATTGTTTCTGAAGGTTCTCTTATATGGTTCTCTTATATTAGTGTAAACAATATGTATAACAATATTATATATATCAGTGTGGGCCGTGCATTTCACGCTTAGGCCTTCAGTGACGTCCCACTTACACATTACAACATCACTTCAATATAGGCTAGTCAAGCAACACTTAATTCAGGAGCATTTAAAACCAATAAGCATGCATTCACAATTAAGAGTAGGAAACTAAGTTCACAGATACTGTAAAAACTTAAAAATAAAAAGGCAATTTAAAGATGCCAAACAAAATGCCACCAATTTGCAGCATTTCTCAGAAGCTGTGAGCCACGGGTACCGTTCATAGTTGCTAAACCCTTTCCCTGCTGGGACAGGCTAGCTAGCACAGGGGTTGGCCGACCTCTTCTCACAATATCCAGCTTTTCGTGAAAGGCCCGTCTTGAAAATGGCGTGGAAAGTATATCTGCAACCAGATCAATCTCTTCTCCTCCTTCGGCCATTATGGGTTAAAAATACAGCAATAGCTGGTTTAGTTCGATTTTCTACAAATTGCTACCTTTCAGGCTCTAGCAAG
Organism: Rhyacichthys aspro; assembly: GCA_036850595.1. Taxonomy (NCBI): domain Eukaryota; kingdom Metazoa; phylum Chordata; class Actinopteri; order Gobiiformes; family Rhyacichthyidae; genus Rhyacichthys; species Rhyacichthys aspro. Next base: position 20,180,621 of record CM072170.1, on the reverse strand, counting down.
TGCTTATCCAATCACAGGACGCGTACATGTCCAGTTTAACGTAAGACCTTCTAGCTGGCCTTGGTATGCAGAATCGAGATCTGATTGGCTATTGCAACTGACTGTGTCCATTCACTTACAGTGCACAGGGGCCTGCTCTATTGATTCTGAAGGTCTCAGGCAAATGAAATTTGCCTGACAACACAAGCTAGCTGAAATATAATTGGATAAAACTCTACCATAATAAACAACATTGGAAGCCACTCAACTAAGTGGATATAATATGAAATAAAGAGAACAGACAATAGAGAATCATTTTGTTTACATATTTATAAAAATAAAATAAAATAAATGGACTTTTTCTGATTTGCCTGAATAGCACAGGCCAGTAGTTTCAATGCTAAAATGATGAAAATACCAGGTGAAAAGTAATGAAACGTGATCGCCTGTGGTCGCCCAGCTAGATGTCATACAAAAGTTATGTGTCTTAATATGAAGCACAGCAACTACAGGATGTAGTTTCAGTAAATAATGGGATGGATGTAAATACAAAAAACAAACTGCTATTTTCACCTCTCAATTCTATTGATTATTGCATGACCTGTCCATCCTGGGAGTGGATCTGTCCTTCTGTGGTTCTCCCTGAGGGCTCTCTTTTACCCCGGCTGGGTTTTTTGAGTTTTTCCTTACCCTAAGGGTCTAAGGACAGGTTGTCTTGTTTGAATTTTACTGTTTGTTTTGTGGACCCCTTTGAGACAATTGTTGTTGTGATACTGGGCTATACAAATAAAATTGAATTGAATTAAATGAACTAAACCAAAACATATATACATAACATGTACATGCAGCAATAGTTGGATTATCAATCACATAATCCAGGGTTAGTCCGAGTAAGAGAAAACAAATTACTTCTATTCTAGTAGGACCTGGTAGTGCACATGCATTATAAAACTCAGATTATATAATAATTGATGTTTCTCAAATTTCTCATCTTGCATGGAACTGCACGGGTTGTTAGCAACTGGGATGTAATTTTAGCTGCTGTAATTATAGTGAATCAAAGCACTTGCTCAAAAAAAAAAATCCTCTTTTCCATTTCTCCTTATTAGTGATTCAACTCATTCTAGTTCACATAAAAGGTCTAACCTGAACATGGAGGAGCTTTTTTTCCCCAACACCTTCAGAAACAGCTCACTGTAACTGGGGGATCTTACAGATTATGTGATTCAGAACACTCTGGGTTTGGTGAGGAGGGGCTTTCTGTTACTGACACCAAAATGGAAGGTTTTCCCTCAGAGGTTGGATCATTTTCACTAACACTGCCTGTTAGAAAAAATATTGTTTTGTAGGCCTTAAAAATCAACAATTCACTCTGAAAAAATCCCAATAGTATAATAATGACCTCCTTGTTTAGGTATTCAGATGTGTTAAAGGGTAAAGGACAGAGCATTGTATTAGTAAGTTAATAAGTCCTCATAACGAGCCAAAGGCACATATGAGTGTACAGAGATTGTACACATGGCAGAGCTATTTTTGCCGAGTCAGTGGTGTTTTAGAGTGTGCAATCGATGTTGCCAGCCAAAAGCAGTTAAATGAGCTTAAATGAGCTGCAATTTGTTTGTTTCTGCTGTAAAGTGGAACCATGTGAAGCAGAGACTCATATCTCCTGAAGGGTGCTTTTTCCTTGTATTTTTTGAGAATAATTGGAAATCTCAATATTCTAGTTACCACATTTCAAACATAATTACAAGCCGTAGGCATTGTTTTCTTTTCTGATGTGGTCCCATTTATTTTTTTCTCCTTCTGGGAATAACAAGAGGTAAGAACACATGAATACTTTCTTTTTCTTATTCTTTCTTCCTAATTTACTTTTAAACTGCCCCTTTTATTAAACTGTGAGCCAAAATGCAATGCAGAAAGCTGCAAATCCAGTGACTGGTTTTATATATATATATATATATATATATATATATATATATATATATATATATATATACACACACATACACACACACACACATATACACACACACACACACACACACACACACACATTTGACCTCATTTAGGCTTCAGGTCCTAAAATGTGACGTGTGCAATTTTTGCTGAAGTCTAATTTTGAAATTTCAAACCAAGATGGCTGACTTCCTGTTTGTTTGTGGGTGGTGCCACAAAAATATTTTAGTTAATTAGTTGCAATGTGAAGAGTCACTGTTCCACAACCAGGAAGGTGCCAAGTCCCATAGGGGTAAAATTTAAAAAAAAAAAGGAGCTGTGGTGCAATTTTGTATTACACTACTGTGAATTACCTATCAAAAATGTATTTGGTGAGTTTTTACATTTGCAGGCTCCTCTCCATAGTTGAGTGGCTCAGGCTTTAATAATAGGCTCTCATTTAAGGTTCTCAAGGACAGACATTAGACAGAGCTTCTTCAGTGTGGTATATTATTGAGCATATTTGAACTTCCCCATTGTGGGATCAATAAAGTCCTATCTTATCTTATCTCTCTTATAAATTAAATCAGGACAGATGCAAACTCTTATGATAGGGCAATTAGACAACTGGAGAATTAAACCAGGCCATGTCATTTGTTGTCTGACCTATAGTTTCTAATGAACTTAAGTGGAATTTTTAAACCTGATTAAGTTATGTTGTTATTAAATTGTTTAAACCAATATAAGTTTAGCTTTCTTTGAGACTTTGGGGCTAAATTGGGGGGATTCTCCATGATTAAGAACATTAAAAATGTTTTGCCTTTTGTCCAAAAGGCATGCACAGATGAGCTGTTGTAAGATCTTTGTTTTACTTTGGAATTTTTGGAACAATCTGAATAACCTTTCAACCAGGTTCAGTCAGCAGTGAAATAAATCCAGCTTCAATTGTAATTGAAATAAATCAGCTGCAATTTGGTCACTTGGACATGTTGTCAGGGTGGATCTACCCATGTCTTAAAGTTCTCCTGAAAATTTTACTTGTAAAAACAGTGTTGTAGTAAGCACCGTTGCATGTGCCATTTTCGGTACATCATAGACGACTAGCACCATCTGCCTAAATAACCTTTAATACAACAGTGTATGGGATTAGCCTTGTGGACCAGACCTGACTATTCTGTTAAATGCTGCCATGCAGTTGCATTATCTTCAGTAGCCACACGTCAACAACTTAACACCACACACCATATGCTGTAAAGTCTCTTTCATCAACTCCCAGAAGTCCATAGATTCTTTCCATTCTGAGTTTGTAGAGGAAATATAAATATTGTATTATTGTTTTCAAAAGCGTAGACCTGTTCGTATCTACTTGACACAAATGTGTGTGTTTGTCAGACATGCAAAAATGCTACCTTTTCAGACTGTGGCTATGATAAGACTTTGGGGAGAGAGGGCAAGTAAATAGCCCTTATTCACTCAGCTATAAGTGAGGTCACACACACATTCATGAGTGTTTGTTCAATTGTATTAATATCTTTCACACACACAGCTTGTTTGGAAATGAAACAGCCGGTAGGTTTTGGATCCCAGTTCCAGCAACTATATGGTCAAGTCATATAAGGCCATGCTCATTCTAAAAAAGTTTTCCACTGCCAGGATCCTTCCTACAGAAGTGGGTCCTCCTAAGCCAAGGCTAGACTTCTAGACCCATATGAGCGCCTTTTGGAACAGGCTTCAAGTGAACGAGCTGCACCATTAAAAGTCCCAACCAGCTATTTTTTTTCTTTAAATAAAATACTCAAATGCTTAATTTATTACAAAATGTTAAGGAAATAAATTAACAAGTTAAAACTTTAAAAAATACAATGAAAAAACAAGCACATTATTTTTAGAATCACTGTCTGATTAATAAAGTGTTTTTGATTTGATTTTGATGGTAGAGTCTGAAACTGATTCATGGCTGGATGGACAAAAACATTGTGAAGCTGAATAGCTAAATAAATTTATGCCATAAGTATTTTTGTGAAACAAGAGCTGCCAAACGTGATATGTTTGACTTTTGAAAGCCACAGCAACAATTTGCTGGTAATGTAGGCCTACATACTGAAGTCAATACTGAAGTGATAATACGAACAAATGTCAAAAATCTTACTAATGCAAAATACAGAGCTGCGCAGTTTGGGGCAATACATCATGACAATAAAACAAAAAACAAGGCCCAAAGTAATCCAAAGTCTGGAAATGTTTTAAACAAAGACCCAAGAAAACAGTCTTGTGCACACTGTGTAGATGTGAAATGTCATTACAGCAGCACAACTGAAATTCGTGAGCATTTGAAAATAAAACACCTAGCAACTTTGCTAACTTCAAACCATGAAACTGCAGCGTAGGTATAAAGCTAACCCTTACCATTGTGAGTTTTATCTCGAGTATTGTTTTTTGTGTGTCCATTATACAGAACAGAAAATTGGTAATTCTATAGAGCCTGTGCTAAAGGCTAACTTAAAGATGTTGTTTCTAGCGCATTTGCCGTGAGTCTACTTAGTTAACAATGTTTATGCCATGGCTCTACAAGTAATAGTAATATTTTATTCATAGCTGATTAAAGCAAACAATGCACTTGGTTCATTTTGATTATTGACTTCTCAAGCATTTCATTTTACAGTTGTGGTCATGACCTATCTCTGATCTAAAGTAAGATCTTGTTGACAACAACTTATTTGTAATCTGATTTCTGGCAAAAAAAATTGACACTTAAAAAATTAGCAATTGGCAGAAATTAGCACTTAGCATATAGCTGATTAAAGAAAACAATGCATTTCCAAAACTTGGTTCATTTTGATTATTGGCTCCTCAAGCATTTAATTTTACAGTTGTAGTCATGACCTATCTCTTATCTAAAATAAGATCTTGTTGACAGCAACTTATTTGTAGTGTGATTTCTGGGCAAAAATTTACACTTACATGTACATCATCTTTATCAAGAATGTAGTGTTATTGCACTGATTATTTTGGGCTGAATTTGTTTTGCACTCATTTATATTATTCTTTAAAGTGAATGAACGCCCTCCTACCATTGTTTCATGATTGCACTTTTTATTGGCCAGTTTTTAGTAATGTTAATTGCTGCACTTTTTCTGGAGCTTTTTGTTGTTGTTTTTGTTAAGCTCATGCAAGTTATTTAAAGTAAATGATGCCCCAAGTGTTATTTTGCTCAATATCTTTGGTAGATGACTTTATAGCATTTAATGTGCTAAATAAATACAGATGTACTTAAAGGCTCAAATATTTACTTTTGTTATTACTTTCTAAGAGAGAAAATAAAAATTTAAAAATAGTCAACAGAAATAATCAAGAGACTAATAGAAAAATAATGGTTAATTGCAGCCCTAACTAGACCCCTACTAACTCAAATGTCACCAGAAATAATCTGTGGCATTGCAATTGTTAATTTATACAATTACGAGTAATTATTATAATCATGAGAGGTATCACAGGGTTTTTTCAAGGTCCAGTTCCAGTCTCAATGTTTTATTAAACTATGATTAAAAAAGTAATACAATATAATGAAATGAATGTATCATGAAGTTAGGAAAGAAAAAATTTATTGGTTAAAACATCCATTCACAAATATAGTTTTAATCACTATCATGCAGTTACACTGTACAACAGTGGATCACAATGAGCATTGTCTCAAAACTGTAACTCTAGTTAGAGCCACTAGACACTTCTGATATTAGGCACTGCTGTCAAATAAATTAGTAACATCAAAACTTCTTTTCAATGTGTGCATCATATTATATCTTGCCAAAATGTCAGTGCAAATGCCATTAAAAGAAGGAAGATCCATGTCATATCTAAAATAACATAAGTACCTATAAAATCAAATGTGATATTTTATAAAATTCCAAAAGAAAAAAAGACAGAAATCCCAAACTGAGATTCAACCTAGTGTTTGATAGTTTAATCTACAGGCAACAGTTTTTGAACTGACTAAATATTAGTCCAGATGTTTAAGCAGTCTTCTAAAAACTCACATTTTCCTAGTGGCGCCATTAGCTCGATGTACAGTACTAAAACTATTCTAAAGCAGCAATGGTTACATTGACTCTGGATAACAATAAACATGTCTACAGAAACAAATATCATAAACAAGCACTCAAGTCTTCTGTTGTCCATAGAAGCTGTGATGAAGGTTGCGAAAACATACTAAACCTCCATGAAACAATAAAACACACCCATAGACAATTAAAGAACAAAAACATTGTTGACAGCACATAAATTCCAAGTTTATCAGGAAGTAACAGCCTCTTGACTGACTACGATTAATTTTAATAAATATATAGTTTGAGATGTTGTCTTTTGTCTGCTCTGTCACATTTTAGTGGTAGTGGCTTTAAAGATAAAGATATCATGTCTTTATAAACCATTGTTACGTTCTCTTAGGAACAGTGAGCATAGCAACGTCCAGTTTTTCACCACCTTTTCTGCTGACTGTCACATAAATGATTTATACAGTGAAATGTCAATCTGAGCCTACAGCAACTTGTATATATTATTTCAGATAAGAAAATAAAACTATACAAATTGTTACTGAAGTACATTTTAATGGATATATTTTTGTGTACAGGCTGCTGCAGCTTGGACTCTTAAAATAATCCAAAATTTCTAATGAGCCAAAACGGTGAAAGTTAGTCAGCACCATCTGTGGAATTTTTTACTATATAAAAACAATTTGCTCTGGGTTCAATAAAATATCACTGAAAATTAAAAATATATCTCAAGCTACCAAATTTGTGCATCTCAATTTGTCTCATTTTGATGTTTTTGTTCTAAATTACCTCAACCAAAGTCATCATGTTTCATATGCTTTTAAGGCCTTTTTACATATATTTACTTTAATCAAACAGAAGACTGAGTAGCCTTCAAAGCTCACTGACATTGTCGGTGGTATTTTTGTTGAAAATTTTCTTGAGAATATGTGTATCAGCTAAGATACACAAGCTTTTTAAGAGCAATCTGTTAATTGATCAAAATAAACATACAAATGTTTATAATTATAATTATATTTCACATGTTTGGCATATGTTTCTGGAGGTTCTCATTCATCCAGGTAGTCATAACGCTAATGGGTTAAAAAGAGTCATTCAGGTGAGAAACAACCCCCAGTTAATACCAACAAAGATGTTCACCTGCTGAACGACCCTGATACTAATTCCTGGCCTCTCATTGGGTATTAGACACCCCTCTAGGGATAAAAATTAATCTCACAGAACAGTTTAATTTAGAATCGGCAAAGTCCATTGGATGACTTCAGTTTCCAAACGCACTGTCAAGATGACTTTTTTTTATTTTAACCTCTTAGCACTCTGCTTTGCATTAAAATAACATGAATTTTAGTTTATCACTAAAAGCCAATTTATTTAAATACATAGTTTCTGAGGTTATCACATAATTTTGTTTTTAATAAGAGGTCTAGTAAGATTTCACATAAAAAATTAGAATGTTCTAAATTGATGTTTTGAACAAGTATTTGTCTTTATAAGGGTAAAGTTTCTTCAAACAGATAAGGCACAGCTTAGATGGCTGCTTAACACTGACACCAAAGCTCAGCTAAAAAATTGGTTAGTAAACTGAAAACTTGGAAATGCCTATTTATTTTTTAAAACAATGCAAGTTTGTGCTGGAAAGGAAGCATATTAAAATGTATAAATAAAAGAGAGACTTTTTTTTTTTTTTTTTTAAGCTTCATAGTTTTCCGGATTTTATCTGTTGGGTAGTGCCACTAAAAAGTAGGTAAAGGTCACAGGAGTTTAATCATGTACCTTTGACAGCGTAACATCGTTTCTGTGACGGACTAAACTCAACCCGACTGAACATGACCATACATGGTGTTGTCATTCCATCATTAGCTTTAGCCACACAAAGGCTACACATCCAGGTCATCGGGCCGGGCCCTGCTGCTCATGCGGCTGCTGGCGCGACTGCAGGGCCTGGCGTCGAGCAGAGACAGAGGCTGAAGCTCAGGACCTGCAGGGGACAGTTTCTTGTGCTCATGCGTATCATCAGGGAAGTCAAAGGCTTGTGCATGGGAGTTTGAAATAGTGCTTCCTCCACCCGTCTGACCAAGTCGGCTCTGCTCTGTGGAATAGTTGGCCCAGTTCTGCTCATTTGCCTGTTTATTGTAATTTCGGCAGGAGCCAGTCCCCCGCTCCCCAGTGGCCAGCTTGTAGCCTGGAGGTGACATGGGTGACAGTGGTGCCGTCGGGGAGGAACAGCCATTATAGTAAGCGTACTTTGTGGTAGAGAGTTCTTTTGGAGTAGGGCTTAAAGTTCCTCCACTAGAAAAAAGTGTTGGCTGCTGCTGTCCCTTAACACGATCTTTGATCCTTTTAAATAACACATAGAAAAGCTCGATAACATTGAGCAGAAGGGAGACCAGAGAGACCACCAGCATGAAGATGATGAAGACAGTCTTCTCAGTGGGACGAGACAGGAAACAGTCCACTCTGTGTGGACATGGGGCCCTCTCACAGGTGTAGACAGCAGACAGACTGAAACCATATATGTACCATTGGATAACTAAGAAGCCAACCTCAAACAGAGATTTGAAAAATATGCTAACAATATAAGTTCTTAACAAGGCCCCTTTCATCTTTACTTTGCCGTGTTCCTCAATGCCATATTTCTGCTTTTTCATCTCAATTTTCTTCAGGGGGATGTCAACATCACCTCCATCATTTTGCACGGCCTTTAGCTCCTCTTCCTTCCTATTGAGTTTCTGCTCCTTTCGGTTGAGATAAAAGACATGAGCCAGATAGAGTAGTGTGGGTGTGGACACAAAGATGATCTGCAGGACCCAGAAGCGCACATGGGAAATAGGAAAGGATTTGTCGTAGCACACATTCTCACAGCCAGGTTGCTGGGTGTTACACTTGAAGGCAGACTGCTCATCTCCCCAAGCTGACTCCACGGCTGTACCCAAGACCAGGATTCTGAAGATGAACAGGACTGACAGCCACACCTTACCACCTGCTGTGGAGTAGGCCTGGACTTTGTCCAGCAGGCGACCCAGAGCACTCCAGTCGCCCATCCTCAGACTGTGCTAGCTCCTGAAAGCAAAAGCACAGGTTAAATAGACAAATGTCAGTTAATTTTCATCCACAAATCCTGGACCTATTGGTTTCCGTTTGACACATTACAAAAGTTACAATTTTTTAATTGCTATTTAACAAATATAATAAAACATGCACTCCAGTACTCCATCTCGTAAGTTTCACCTACAACACATCTGTTCCCTTCTGTTCATTTAAATATCAGCAGACATATTAGCAGAACACAGCACTATCAGCTTAGATCATACAGTCATCGTAAATCACAACTGTGTACCAAGTGTAGCTTACTTTGTAATGCAGTACAGTTCAGAAACAAACAGGGTCAAACAAATAATTAAGCAAAATTTGAATCTTTTAAAAAGTGACAGTTCCAGAACTGGTTTTAGAAAAGCCCCTACTCTTAGCAACAGACTTGTGAAGAGTTATCTCACCCTCACTCAGAAAAAATCTTGGTTGAACCTTAAAGCAGGCAGGAATAAATGTTGCAACTTTACCCACTGTGGACACATGCAAAATTCCACATTTCTATAGACATTACATCAGTTCAAAGATTTAATGTGTATTAACTAGGGGTTCTCCGATTGATTGGCCAATAATGGCTAAAAATAGTGTGATTGGTGTCTGGCATTTTTTGACGTGTCTCAGCAAGACATTAAATTCGCCGTTGGCAACATTTGTCAAAAGGAAATCCCCCACGGAAGAAAGCAAGCCAAAAACATACTGTATAACATGCTGTATAACTTAGCCAGCACTAAGACGGAGCAGAGTAGCTCTGCAGCCAGATGCCCCTCACACAGCTCTTGCTGTCACAAACTCTCCAACTACAGCAACCGTATGGCATATTCTGTTTTCTTTTCTGGTTTATACAGCACTCCAGGGTGTGCCTGTTATTTGTTCCTTAATTTAAAGTTCAGTGAAGTAAAGCTAAGGGGTGACTTAGGATAGTTGTATGTAGCCATAATAAGGCACAAGTTGAGTGTTGTTTTTTGTTAGGCATTTTGTTGTGTGTAGTTATTGTGAGAAAAATCTACTGTTTAAGCTGGATAAAACTAAATAAGTAAATAAAGAAAAGAAAAGAAAACATTGTCAGTTGAATACCCTTTAACTTTTACCACCCCCTAATAATTAATATTAAAAATAGGCTTCTGTGTTTTTAAGAATGAATTTATTAAGGTACTTAATAAAATATAATCCATGATTCATGATTGGTGATCAGTATCAGCCGATAATAATTTCAGTGATGAGTGATCAGCCTCAAAAATTGGGATCGTAGCACCCTTAGTATTAACTGAAACACCCCATATGTTGTATATGCACTTTAAAGTTCATGTGATCGCTTCTATATTGGCCAAACCAAAGGCAAAACCAAATTTCACTACCATTACCATTAAACATTAGACACACCATTTTGTCTTGGTCTGTTTAAAATACTGGTACAAAACAAACAACAAAAATATGTGAAACAGCATTTTCAAAATCCACAAAACCAAAATGAATAATATTCGTTCAGGACATGTATAAGATTCTTAGGCAATGGGTTGAATGCAGCATGTGCTCTGTACACACAGCACACAACCACACACAACCAGTGTCTATAACCAGTGACAGTGACTATTTCTACTGGTTTCCCCTCTTTTTATTTTAGCTATTTACTGGAGAGATTGGTCTCAACCAGGACTAACAGAAAAACCCAACCAAAGGACTTTCAACAAGTTTCCAGATTGATTTATGGAAGGAGTATATTTAGCTAAATTTTACAGTTTTACAGACTGAATGGTTGTAATTAATGCATCTTGGAAATGTTTTTGGTGTCATAAAATGATTTGTTCTTGATAGTAACATAGTGTAGTGTCTAGCAAGAGTCTGATCTGCTTTAGATGGCAGCACAACAGCAGGGTGGGTAGAATTGATCCCTCACAGTGATTAGGCCCCAAGTTTGACTTGACCAGGGCGAGTGGAGTTTGCCTGTCTGGAGGGCTTTTCCTCAGGTACTTGTTTACCTGAACTTTTACCTAACCGTTTTCTGTATTTTTTTTTTTATTTTTTTTTTGCTATTTTTGTTAAAAAGAGACAGATTGACACCTTAATGTACTGAGAGTTAAGTGCACTGACATCTAGTATGAGTCTATGTGCTACACCCAACCACAGTCAGTGCACAGCTTCAAAGACAGCTACACTCACAGGTCGACCATCAGTTACCATCTTTACTGGTGAATGATGTCAGAGCTCTTGTCACTCAAATTTATTTTTCTTTGCCCCGGTTTCCTTGCCTGGCCAGCCATCCTAATTATATTTAAATAATTTTCTATTGCATACAAAGAATTAATCTGGCCCCTCTCAATACAAGTTTTATTTCCAGGGGGCAGGACAAATGGATGCTGACTAAACCAATCAGAGATACAAAAGACCTGACGTCACAGCACTGACAACAAATGTATTTTCACTACTTTGCGAGTCACTGGTTTGGGTTTCCCCAACCAACCTTGAAAAACATGCAAATTATGGGGTAATCTTTCAGTCACTGCTAATGACCAAGATACCTGGTCTACATTTAGAGAGAGTCCCTGGGCACTGCACAGTGACTGCCCTCTGCTCCTTACACTTTGTCCTATTCAATGATGGATGGGTTAAATTAAGAAAACGGGTTCTCTCACGAGGAATAAACAGTGCAATTTAACAGCAACATGTTTGTGGAGTTTCTCAGTCATCCAAGACATTTTCAAGAAAAGTTTTTTTGACAAGGCATCTGGACATAGGTTTTGGGTGAAGACGTTTCATCCCTCATCCAAGAGACTTTGTCAATTCTGAGTTTACCTAAAACCTACGTGCAGATGCCTTGTCAGAAAACCTTTTCTTGAGTGCCACTTAGCTTTGTTATGTTGAATCTGAGCCAGATGGACTGCGACAAAAAAGTGTGCATTTTCCCTGTTTAATTTCAGAGAACCAGCAAAATGACCATAAGGCTATACTACTATATTTATTCTAAGGCTAAAAGTGAGTGCTATAGTGTTGTGTAGTTTTGTTTAGTGGTTGTCATACGCACATGCAGAAGGTCCCATCTGATCAGCCGTTAAAACAAAGCAGTGTCAGGCAGAAAGAATAGCAGTAAGAGTAACAGTAATATTATTTTACCAGTCACAAGTAGTGAGAATAATAATAATTGACATTCTATAACATTTACTTTTCCAGGTAATGCAGCATTACCACAATAGCTCAAACTGATAATCTTTTTTTTCTGTGACCATTAAACCGGCAGTGGCTTTTTTGTTTTTGTTTCAACTGAGGAAAACTTCGGTCTAATGCTGGACTAAAACGTTCAACTTTGGTTTAAACATTAAATTAAAGCAGGAAAGAGTGTGAGTATATTGTGTGGCTAAATAGTTGATTGAACACGTCCTCCACAAATAAGTACACGTTTTACCTTTAGTGACATCAATAACATCTGCAATACTGTGAAAAAACTTGCAGGAACTGCAGTCTCGGGGGTTTAAATATGGCTGTTGATAAACAGACAAAAGAACACAGCATCACACGGTGGCTGAAGGTAACACTACAGGTTTCCTGTAACTGTTTTTACTATAACCAGCCTCCCTCCACTGGCACCATTGTGTCAAAGATCGACACATAGAGAGTGGGTTACAAGGTGAAAAATAAATAAATACTCAATAATACTCATTTGAATCCTTTTTCTGAACAACTGACACAAAACCCAACTCAAGGGTTAGACATTCTTGGTCCAGTGTGTTCTTTGGAAGGCTTATGTCTCAGAAGCGTTGGCTCAAAAAAAAAAAAAAAAAAAAAAAAAATGTACAAGATGTGCTTTGATGTCCTTTTCTGGTAAAGTTGTAAATTTGTATTACCTTTCTTATTAGGTATTTTTTCTGCATGACTTTCCAGATTAAAAAACAGCCTGGGAATTTCACAAAACTGATCCTTAACAATCAACATAAAAATCAAACTGATGCTTAGCTCTCAGGCTGTGTTAATAAGCTACCTACACCAACATAACGCTGATACCGGCACAGTTTTTAATACTACAATTGGAGTTTTTCAATGCAATAAGGTCAAAAAACGTAAAATAAAAAAATAATCAATCTTGAAATAAAAGGAATGAAAATCTAATCTACTTATCCTAATGGATAAGTAGATTAAAGACTATATGAAAGTTCCATTTGAGTATTTCTCCAGCAAAATAGTGGAAGGCTGTAGTGGTTCCCTGAAATAGACTTAGATTCAATTTAATTTGGCTGCTAGTGTACTTTAGCAGTGAGTTAATATGGATAAGTGGGACCTTCAGTCTAATTCACATGCTACAAAACCAAGTGCATGTGCTTTTACTTATCCCATCACAACCCCTGCCCCATACTGGACCTAGGCTGAATTATGCACAATTTCGGGCTCAAATACTAGTAAAATATTAGAAAACACTAAAACCCGCCACTTTCTAAATGACTGAGTTCATAAGACGGAACCCACTAAGACATAAGCCAAGAGAACAATAGACTCCTATACAATGTCCCACGCAGCAGTACTTATCAATGGAACTTCATTAAAATGAAACGAACCTAAAACATTTAACTGCACTCTCTGTAAAAATATGTACCAGACCAGGTGAAAGGTACTTCCAATTACACAATTGAAAAAACAAAACAAAAAACAAAACCTCAATACAAGAACCAAAACGAGTGCACAGCAACAACTCCAATAATGGTTATCAGTGATTCCCTATTATTTTCAAGTCAAAATACTCTATCCTTTCAGTATGTTTTACTTTATTAGGCTGCGTTATTTTTTACGTCCTTCCTTATTATTCAATATCGAAATTGAGAAATCAGTTCACCTGAAAACAGAACACAAATTTTGTATAAAAAAGTAAAATAACCGTTTACTTGAGCATTCCACTGACTGTGAAGCTACTACCATGAAGAAGCTTTAAGCATCTCAAATAGAATGGAAGTTAAACTTACCGAAAAGTGCCAAAGCCCCGTGACTCGTTCTTCACAAATTTCTGACGGGAACTCGAGACGAATCCACAGTTTGTCCCGACTGAGTGCAGTTTGAAGAAAGTTTGCCCCCCCGCTATTCTTTTAACAGAGCCGTCCCGTTAGTCACCTGACGTTTACGTCAAGACACGAAGACCACTGCGAAGTTTGGAGTACTTTCATATCTTACTGAATAGAAGTGCAGAGGTTAATGTTTCCTAGCTCAGAGGAAAGACAGCTTTCAAATTAAGATGGGATGTTTTGTTTACTGTAATCTAAACAATTAACATCGTAATGCCAACAAGCAAATTCTTTATTTTATGTTTACATGTTAGGTAGGGTAGCGTAATCATCAATTGGTATATATATATATATATATATATATATATATATATATATATATATATATATATATATATATATATATATATATTGGTTGGTTTAAGTCAACAAATAAGTAAAATAATTAAAGTAAAACCAAGTGCATATTTTGGGGCTCAGACTCATGTTGATGATCCAGTGGCTCCACCTGTTGGTTGGCAGGATAAAAGCACAGGTGTTAATGGCACTGAAAATTTGTTCTTTGCTCTTATTCTTAGAAACTGTATTGAGTCCCCCCGAGGACATATACAGCACGACATTTTCATTATTTTAAAGGACTTAGAATCATCTATTGCACGGCTTGTCCGTCCTGGGAGTGGATCCCTCCTTCTGTGGTTCTCCCTGAGGTTTCTCTTTTTCCCCAGCTGGGGTTTTTGAGTTTTTCCTTACCCTGATGGAGGGTCTGGGACGGGGGATGTTGTCTTGTTCTGCCAGTTTGCATTTTACTGTCTGTTTTGTGAAGCCCCTTGAGGCAATTGTTGTTGTGATACTGGGCTATACAAATAAAATTGAATTGAACTTACTACTCTACCATAACCAACTCTATAAAGCATACTCAACAAACACACAGCCCTACGCCTTTGCAAAGATGCTGTCCAATATTCCTTTTCCTCTGCATTTTTCATGATTAAACAGATTAATGCTGAAGCTAGTTGCAAACCTCCCTTAAATACTGAAGAGAACATTTTGTCCTGTAGCTCCATTGTGTTGAGTTTGTTAGACTGAGAATATGTGTCATAATATAAATGTATGAATGTTGGCATTTAAATAAAGTAAATAAAATATGTTGAATGTGTATATGTTTTCATATACATGCACTGTTTGTCTGTTATTAGTATACAAGAATCTCCAGAATAGGTGTTTATTGTGTCTGTACACACATAGTAATAATATTTCAAAGAGAGAAGGGGTTTAAAATAACTGACTACAAAAACAACATTGAAAATGAGTTTTGTCATGTAGGACCAAAGAGTTACGTTATTTACAGGGAGACATTTTCAAATCTGATCTAATAAAAAGACATAAAAGTGGTTTAATGTACACAAAGACACATAAACACAGTCAGGAAAGGGTCATTAGCAAAAATTAAACAAAACAAAATGAAAACAGTAAATGTGATAAAAAGAAATAAAAAAAATAAAAATAATGATAAAGTAGCCAAAAATCAGCAAAATGTATACTAAAACTAACCAAATGTAGTGAAGCTGTTCTTATTTTTGCTTTAGCCATTAGGTTGCTCGGTTGTATTGTGAAACAAATCAAGCAACTTGTAGCATGTAGGTGGTACTTGATGTGGGGAGGTGAAACTCATTGGGCCTTAATTTTATAACAGAAAGGCAAAAATGAGTTGCCCTTACTGCTGCCATAGTATTTAAGGGTAAATTGTAGACCTCCATAAAAGCACAAGTCTGAAGAAGCACTAGTCACTGCACATTAATCTGAAAAGAGTTATAACATCACTTCCAAACTATTTGGAGTTTAACAATCTGCTGGGAGAAAGTTTTTTACAAGTGGAAAGCATAATACAACAGCAGTCTATATCTGAGGCCTTGGACACTGACAGACAAAGACTCCCAGCCATAGTTGTCCATTTTAAGAGCTAACCAAGAGAAGTAGAGCAGAAAGAATTCTGTTTTACCTTACATTCCGTGCAAACATGCTTCCATTAGGCAATATTTTTAGCTTTATCTGTCAACAAAGCTGATGAAAAAGCACCATCACAGAGACATGAATGATTTTAAATTTAATGCTCCCAAATTGAGATAAAAAGTATTACCTTTGGCCCAAGTAATCATAGGCATTGGGTATCAAATCATTAGTATTAAGTTTTTTAAGTATTAACTTTTATCAGTCTGGCCTTGAGTCTCACTTCTAATCTAGGTGTGGTCTTTTTTGAAGCACATAACTTCGACTTTGACTTCTCTCATTCTGAAAACAAAAAGTGATGCTAAAAAACGAATAAATGTAATTGTTCCCTCTAGAATGGACTACCATAACTTTTTTCATTCAGTATATCCATAAAGTTCTGTAAGGGGCATTTGATAATTCCGAATGTAGGACTAACTGAACTAACAAAAGGGAACATGCAGTACTTAATCAGTAGTAGCCTCTTTTTACTTCCCCTTAAATCGGAAGTTACATTTAAAGTCCTTCTCCACATGTACAAGGCCCTTAATGGCTATTCAGCATCATATCTTAAAGAGTCTTATCACCCTGTACAAACACTCCGGTGTCTTTCTGCTCTGCTTTCCTCAGCCCGGAGTTGGATATCTCTAATGACCCTTACATTTTTTTTGTCTGTATCACACTACACCATGAAAGGGGCTCATTTCATAGACAAAACTATGTTTTCATGTGTTATAGTTTTACATGGAAAATAGAAATTAAAAAGTACTGCAATAATGTATTGTAAATATATAAATGCATTTGCTTTTTAGCTAATTGATTGTATTTTCAGTCTGTTCATCTCCTTCTGAAGAAGTTGAGGCAGATTGAGTCCCTCCAGCAGTAACTGGCACTGAGTTTCATACTGTTTAACTGGATCAGCAGGGAAAGACGTGAGTACTGCGTTGGAGTTTCCAAGTAATGCACCGCCCTAAAATAAAGCAGTAATGCGTTAAAGTCACAATCTACACAAATATGGATTTTCACAGGTGGTAGGCTATCATTGGCAACGTGCGTTTGTCCCTACTTCATGTTACACTACTAAACTATTAATACAACAATAAATACACCCTTATGATCTCAAAGTTTACATACACATTTTGAAAATGTAGATTTAAGACTGATAAGATGGATGATTTGGTTATTTGTCAAATGTAAATCTAAATAGAATTTCCCAAAATGTTTCACATTCTCTTTATTAAAGCTGCTGACTGCTACCAAGCTGTCCCTGACACATTTACTTTATCAGACTGGCTAAGACAATGTGACAATATACAGTATGTTGAAATAAAAGCAAAAACTGCTTATCAATTATTTACCTGCATAGAACACTCCATGACAGAAACAGCAATAATAGCATCCTCTATGGTCACAGTCTCTCTGTACATGAGCCTGGCATGAGCTGCAAATCATAAGAATTGCAATATAGAATGTGGTTATTTTATAAACTATATATATATATATATATATATATATATATATATATATATATAACATTTGTATATGTTTTTTGTTTGTTTTTGCAGTGTCTCTTTATAGTTTTTCCTGTCAAAAAAAGACAGGCAGCAAATAAAATTGAAGAAAATATTCCTCTGACCTTCAGCCAGTCTGCTCAGACTCTCCAGCATGCGGACAGTTGTTCGTGCAGCATTGCGGTCATTACTCTGTCTCTGAAGCTGGTAATAACTTGTCAAAACACGATTGGCGTCTTGTGAGAGCTGTGGCTGCAGACGTTTGATTAAACAGAAGTATGCTTTCATCTTATCTATGGACCACAGGCTGGATGAAACAACAGGGAGTCCTGGACATACAAGAGGGTAGAATCTATTTTAAATCAAAAATGAATTAAGACAAATATATTGATCCATATCTAAATGTGACTGCTATTTACTTACAGTGTTGTGAAAAAGTATTTGCCTTCCTAATTTCTTTTTCTTTCTTCTTTTTTTTTTTTTAGACAAACATAGGAAACAAAACGCTATTTTTAAGGGATGATTTTATTTATTAAGGGAAAAGAACTATCCAAACCTACCTATGTGAAAAAGTGAAAAAAAGGCCCCTTAACCTAAAGAGAGCAGAATTCATGGTTCCAGCAATCACAGCAAGTCAAATGCAGCAAAGCAGGCCCAAACCATCACACTACATACTAACACCTTATTTGACAGTTGGTATGATGTTCTTTTTCTAAAATTCTGTGTTACTTTTACGTCAGATGTAACAGGACGTACACCTTTCAAAACTTCTTGGGGAAGTTTTGGATAATGGCTCTCATCGTGAGACAGAAATGGCTTTGTAACCCTATCCAGACTCCACAGATGTCAATTACTGTACAGGTTCTATATAAGTGATTCTTGATTCAACAAGGGGGAATTACTTTTTCAAGTAGGACCCTGTAGGTTTGGATAGCTTTTTTCACTTAATAAATAAAATCCTCACTTAAAACTGCATTTTGTGTTTACTTGATTTATCTTTGCCCTTTAACTGAACAGAGTGCCCTTCATGTCCCGCCCCCATTTCCACTCTTGGTTGCCATTTTCTGTTGTCTTTACCAGGTTGCGCTTGTACAAAACAACAAATTGTTATTTTGGGATTTTAAACATTCTTGACAAAATGAAAAATGCCTCATCGATTCAACCGTGGATTATACATTTGAGCCAGAGTCTGACCAAGAGCACTAAGAGCCCCAGGAAGAGACTGGGGAAGCGAATGGGACAGCCAGGTTGAGAACGAGCTGTGGTAAGATATAGGTGGGCAAACTAACTCTGTTGAAAACACTCTTAATGCATCGAAAATTCAACATACACGGTTTTCTCTCACAGAGGTGAGTGATAAGTCCATGTACGTTGCAGCCAGTGTATTTGCGTCTTGGTATTGTGATGTTTAGCTTCTATTAGCCTCAGTGTCTACACTGAGAACAAAAACAAAATCTCTATAGTAGCATGTTTTTCATGTTTAAAAACGCTTTAAGCGATAAACTGACATGAGAGCATACGAACGCTGCTACGCTGTAGTGAAGTAAACAATACGGCGGACACGCTCTTCGCTTGGGTCTTCAATCGAGTCTTCACTCTGCAGCTGAAAAGGGAAGCGACGCGAGAAGAGAGCTCACTTCCTTGGATTGTTTCGTCACAGTCCAGCTTTTTGAGAAACGAGGTATTTTTGCCCCAGTGGACAGACTCTGCCCCATAACAAAGAGATCCAGCAGTTGTTTTATTTCACACTTTGTGAAATAGTAGAGACCGCTAAACACACAATTATAGGCGCAGAAAGTACGCAAAAGTGTTTTTTGCATGGAATATCCCCTTTAACTGTGACTAATGTGCAAAAAAAGAAGAAATCTAGATGGGGGCGAATACTTCACACCACTGTCTATTTGTGCATTTTTGTATATTAATTTGTGTAAACTTCTTGTGCGGTCATACATCACAAATGCACTGCAGTGTCAGTATATGATCACTGCAACGATATTGCATGCTTAAATTTACAATTTCTGCAATATAATTAATTTATACAAAAAATACTGCATTAGTAAATAAAAATAACTGATATGTAGGAAATGAACAGTACCTGCACTGCCTCTGTCCTGCAGAATAAAAGAAGAGATGGTCCAGTCCCACTCTTTGTTTTTGGTGTCCAATAACACCAAAACCAGGTCAAAGCGGCTCAGCAGAGGACTTGCCAGAGCCACATTAACTGACAGTGACTCGTTGGGATCATACTGGCCTTTAGGGTTGGTAGCTGCCAGGATGGTCGTTCTGGTGTTGAGCTTACACACTATACTGTAGAAAGATTTTTTAATTGGTTGGGTATATCTCCAGATATACATACCAGCCATATATTTATTGCTCCACATTATGATAGAACAACTTTGAGTAAGCACAAAACCTCTTTTCTGATATATACATGTGTACTTTTGGTATTGTCTAATTTGAATTGATTGATTTTTCAGCTACAGGACTTTTTATTTTGAAATTTTATTTCATATTTGACTTTTTACTTAACATATAATCTACTTATCTGTTTTTTGCTTTGAGTTTTCTAGTTATTCAAGAGACAGAAAGGGAAAACTGTCCTGGAAGAGGTGCTAATGGAAAATGACACCTGCATCAGGTATAACATAGGGCCCATGGTCTTGTACCCTGCTTTTGCCACACTGATGGCCTGCTGCTCCATTGCTTCATGTATGCTGATGCGGTCATGTTCCTTGATGCTGTTAAATTCATCAATGCAGCATAAACCACCATCAGACAAGACTAAAGCTCCTGCTTCAAGATGCCAATCACCTCCATCCTTCACTGCAGCAACTGTCAGACCTAAATGACCATGAAAGCAATATAGATTCAAATTATAAATATAGTAAATTTATGTACTGGTTAAGATCTTGAAACTGCAGGCAGACTATCAACAGAGTATACCTGCATTTGTTGATCCAATTCCAGCAGTGAGCACAGAGCGAGGCATGATTTTTACTGCATACTTAAGGAATTGAGACTTTCCTGTTCCAGGGTCACCCACCAGCAGCATGTGACACTCACCTTAAAAAATGTTGTTTTTTTCTGTTTTTTAAATTGAATCTATTTATAAGCAATAAATAACCATAACAATTGTAAATGCAATGAACCCTGATACAGCATTCCCAGATAACAGAGAATTACCTCTGATTTTAGTGCCTGTAGAATCTATCCTCTGTACCCCTCCAGCCATAACCATGGCCACAGCCAGTTTGATTACATACATGCCAAATATCTGTGGGCAAAAGCTCAACAAGATCTGATCCCTCCCTACAGAGAGAAAAATAAGTAAATATTAAACAACAACAAAAATTAAAATAAAATTAATAAATTTATATATATTTTTAAGGTTTATGTATTTCCAGTACTAACCAGCAAGTCTATTTAGTTTGTAACTGTCCCAGAAGTCTTCAATTTCTTTCTGAGCCTCCTCCATAAGCAGAGAAGGAGCGTGTTGGTTATTCACCTCAATGTTGTTGGCTTTCAGAATGAGCTCCAAGTCACAACAAGAGCCCTCACTAAAAGGCCTCCAGCGCTGGCACAATATCCCATAAACAGTCACATCATCACCTGCAAACATTAGGTTCACCCATAATTTCACAGCAATCATTATGTTCAGCGTATTAGGCCTACTTATAACCCAGCAGGAATGAAACTAAATCATAATCTCATGGTGAGATAATATAACAACCCTATGGTATGATATTCTATAGTCACAACCATATAGTGACATTTATTTTATCATAACAGTGTGATGCACCCATGTGGCATCAGGGTTAAGCTGTGGCTATTGATTGCCTCGCCTGGCACATCTGTGGGCCCCAGGTTGCCCGGGTTAGGTGAATATTTGACCAGAAACACCATTGTGACCTCCGGCTGTCTTCCTGTATGCTGTTCTCTGCCTGCTTCCACCCTGTTGCCTCCAGCACCCATGGCATGCCACCTGCTTGGTTTGATGTTAGCCATGGTATAGTTGAGTTCAGGTTGCTTTTCAGTTTGGTTATGCTTGGTTAGGCATTATGTTTGGTTATGCTCAACACTGCACATACACTTTTCACTCACATTCAACACCACCACACCACTGATAATGCAGACTTACACATTTCATATTGTAACATATTACCTTAACTGTTAATTTGGTTCAATTAGATTTGATTTGGTTTCACTGATTTAATAAAAATTATTTTGCATTAAACTTTTTTAAGGCGTGGTGTCCTCTCATTGTTTATGATCCCTTGAGTCAGGGTTGTAAACAGTGCAATATTGACACTATTGTTATTGAATACTAATCAGAGCATGCAGTAAATGTACTTTTACCAGATTTACAACTGTCAACTAAGTCATCCTCCAGAGCTACAAGCATGGAGCGTGGAATACTGCCCACTGACAACCTCTGCACCTGCGACATAAGTAAAACATGTTAAACAGAGAAGTAATGTCCACTTCCTCAACACAAAACACAAGCCTGAAAGGATAAAGGCCATACTTGTTCTTGGATCTTGATTTCCTGGTAGTCTCTGCAGGAGGCAGGCTCAGTCTCTCCAGAGAGACAGCTAAACTTGAGCGATTCACAGCGGTCAGGGTTAGGGCAGGCCATTGGTGGAACAAAGGTGTAGAACTTGTCAAATTCAGCGCATACTTTGAAAACATACTGGCACTTTAAACACTTGTAATTACGTTGAAATTCTAGAACCTGTCAAAAAGAAAAGAAATATGGATATTTATTTGATGAAGAATTTGAGTCAATATGCAGAAGCTATTTATGCCCTGATATTACTAACAGCAATAAGTATAAGTAAATACATCTAACGTAGTTAGATCAGCCAATAAAGCCGCAATTTGTAGTTTTTAAAGAATGTTTAGCAACTAAAAGACTTGGAGTGCAATTATACTGCTGCAAACTGCAATAGTAAAATAAACTGTCAATATATATGTTATACATTATAACAAGAGGATTATAACTTAAGTTATATTCATATGATGGGTTCACTTAAGATGATAGGTTGCCCTGTTACTCAGAGTTAAGATAGTGGTGAGCTGAGTGTACTTTGTCTATGAAAGAAAGTTTATTATATATTTTCTTGGCTTTGAGGCTATATATTTTAATTAAGTTGTAGAAAAAGTTACATGGTGTCACTTAATTAAATATAATATGCAATAAATATGCTCAAATTGGCACTGTGGCATAGTGACAGATGTGTTCTATGATCGGAGATAATGCATGATATATAAGCTTGAGAGTGTGTAATGTAAAAACTATACATGAAAAGTTTATACATCAATGATTTAATTTCAGGCTGTTTTAAGAAATTTAATTTATACATTTATTTGGCGGCTTAATGGCTTAATCATGAGCCTGTCATCAGATTGAGTGCAACACGCTACCAGTCCCAGTTGTGGAGGCACCGGTACAGTTGTTTGTTATAGTGTAAGTATGCAA
Organism: Rhyacichthys aspro; assembly: GCA_036850595.1. Lineage (NCBI taxonomy): Eukaryota > Metazoa > Chordata > Actinopteri > Gobiiformes > Rhyacichthyidae > Rhyacichthys > Rhyacichthys aspro. Next base: position 20,157,616 of record CM072170.1, on the reverse strand, counting down.
ATGAGTGTGTGGGTATATTTGTATCTGTTTTTAGTGCTAATGTACTATGCTGTCTTTTAATCTGGACTTTGAGTCTGTTATAAAGTTTCATGAATTTAATAATTATTAATTATTTAATGATTTTTGTTGTGGAGACTGATGGGCTCACTCTTTCATTCTGTACATGAGTGTTTTATTTGTGAAACACACACCTTAGCAGCAGTGGTTCGTATGATAGTACCAGTGACTGATAGAAAATGGCCCACATCTCTGGACCTGGGGATGGTGTCTCTGGTGAGTTCAGGGCAAACAGGCAAGCCTAGAACATACACAGACATACAATCAACTCGACATCACTCATGCCTTTTTAATTGTTCAAGTACAGCCAAAGCAATGCAAGCAAAATTACTCTCTTTTGTCACTTACCTGTGATACGTGCATGAAAAGTGCACATTTTTTTAGGCTCCCTTACTCTATGTTGTCTATCATCTCTTGACATATTCTCTAACAGCTCTGTGGCTGTCTCTTGTAAAACCTTATCAAACAGAGCCAGGACTTCATTGGGATACACATTGAAATAGTCCCCAACCTGTGGCAATTTAAAGTTTGAACAGTTAGTTACCATATCGCAAAGTTAGATGATATATAAGGTAAGTGACTAAACAGTTTTTACGCAGCGCGACCTCCATATTGTCTTCAAATAATGTCATTGCATTAACAATAATGGCGTGGTGAGTGTCTTCATCAGACTCTGCAGTGACTTGGAGAATATCTTCAGTGTGATGCTCAATCAAATAATTCCTCAATACGCGGCGTATGACGGACTCTTCTTCGGAACTCAGCATGGTGAATTGAGCCATCCTGTGTGGAGTGATTATGAAAAGCACAAACTTGATAAATATAGTAGTAGTATATTTATGTCCCGGTGTATGCAGAAAATAGACTCGTATTATAAACAGTAAAAAAGTCTGCTCAAAGAGTAATAAACTGCTAAGTACCAGGTTTTTGATGTGAACTTTTGAGTTTTTTTTGTAAGACAGCACAATATATTGTGACTAGGATTCCATTTGATGAAAAACTAAATATACATTTAGGCAGAAAACAAAAAGACTTGCAACTGCTTAATTATCGGCACGGATAAAGCAATATTTCTATACTTACATTAATCATCATTCATGACATAAAATTATTGTGATTCTTCTCTGCGGTTTTCAGCTTCTGCCTTATGTTTGGCGGGTAGAACCCACACGCAGAACTTAGTTTTGGGTTAAGGCAATACTTTCTACAAGGTAGCTGAAAGTCAGCAGCTGTTTGTTGCTTACCGAAGCCATCTGGGTGATGATAATAAAAAAATACTTCAGATAACTCACATATTTAGTGTGTTTAGGCTTACTACAACAACAACTGAGTCTTACACCTGGTCACTTTACGGGAGAAATACTACCTGATAAGAAAAACGTTGGGGCGAAATGTCCATCCGCACCCTTCTTCTTCTTCTGATGGTTTATAACAATTGGCAAATACACTATAAAGTGGAATAGCGCCATCTTAAGAACAATCCACAACATTTTACTCCCTCCCTCGGCTGTTCACCTCACAGCGGCCATCAAAGGAAGAAGACCTGTCTCTATTCGCGAACTGCCTCAGCGTGTTGCTGATGCTGCTGCATGGAGGATGTTATCAGGACATCGTGCCTCTCATCTTTTAAGTCCCGTGAATAGAGCTTTTCAGCCCAATATTACAATTCGACTCTTTGTCCTGAATATCTGTTTTTTCGGAAAGGAAAAATGGAGAGCAATGGAGTAGACGGGAGTAAAACAGGTACAGCAACGAGATTGTAGTGATACGCATCGAAATTTTAGATGAAAGCTAACGATGCTAGACATATTGCTTTTTGTCTTGAGCGGCCTATTTACTGAGTTTGCGCAACCCACTATATGACTCACTTCTATGTAGTGAAGCCATTGTCATCCACTGACACCGGCACAGTCCATGGATCCATCAGGGGTTGTGGAATGTTAAATTAGGTTATTTATGACTTTCCGACAATAAGTTTTTTTTCCCATATACAAACATTTGCCATATAAATTAACATTTAACTGTACAATTTTTAAAAGTGCCCGGCAGCCTTCCAGTCCTGGTCCCCGGCCTCAGACCTAGCTCAGTCTCTGATAGTGGCGACACGGGCGTTGGCACCTACAGCTCTGACAGTATAGAATGTACCACCTGCATCTTTGCCTACAAAAATATCAAAATAAAAGTTATAAAGTATAGACCTTTATGCCTGGGTATATCCAAAGCGTATGTATGCAATAGACACCTCTTATAGAGATCTGCCACTAGAGATCATGATCACTTTTAAAGGTCAGATTTACAAAGACTGTGGACATGACCAGCTCCGATTGTCAGCTTCGAGTGACTGTAGTTATTATTTGGCCTCCCGCCTCTCCTCGTCTGCCTGCTGCTACCTGACACAAAAATTGTGATTTGATGAACAGGACTGAAAACTTTATCTTGAATTCAAGAATTTATTGTTGAGTCACTTACATTTTGTGTTTTTAAATGTCCTTTTGGCTTCCTTCATTGTGACTGTAGTCTGTGAGCTTTGAGACTAACTTTTATGCCTGATTTAACACATTATTTCTTGTACAGTTATACTAATATTTTCATTTGATATGAATAAGTTATAGCTTTTAATTCCAGTCTGTATCACAGTGAACCTCTCATTAAATGGGCTTACTCTTTCCACACTTTTACAAAAAACCAATGAGACTGAAAGAGACAGGACTCATCGCAGAGATAAGAGATAAGATCAGGCTTATAACTGCCATAGAGAATTACCAATTGGTGTACATAACATTGGAGAAAACCCAAATGAGTGACTGTAGAGAAAGGAAATCTGTTTACTGGCAACTTTAAACACTAGTAGTTAGCTCATGGTAGGTCTCTAATCTTGTGAGGCCCTAGACTTCAGCTTGTGCATTAAGAATCGCCCTTTTTAGCCAATGTAGCACTTGTCAGATGGCAAATTACATAACGACAATTGAGTACAATTTAAGTATTTCAGACATTTGTGAAGCCCACAAACAATAAGCAAAAAGTAAAATATACGTTTTGAGATGGTTACATGAATTTCTATCCTATTTTTAATTAATTGGCACTGATTGCAACAAATCAGACAAGGTAAGTAGGTAATTTTGCGTTTCTAAAATTCCACACTACAGCACCACCCCAAAGTTTACAGTGTAAAGGTTTGCTAAGGTTCAGGCTGAACCTCATTGGAAAACCTGAAAACATAGCAAACGTTTGATGTACAAATAATAACTCATAAACATATTAGTGGACAATTAAAGGACTTGCATTATTTCATCTGTGTGGTCTGTCTTTCCACAGATGATTGCTCGTACAGCCAGAGAAATGCCACTGTTCAGCCACATTCTTTGGGCCAGCTGTTTCTCCCAGGGCTTTCTCCTGATCACGTCAGACCTTTGTCTTTAACCTGCTCCTATGATCGACTGTCACCCCAACACCAAAACACCGCTCAGTGGTACAAGTCCTGCCAGCAGCTCACGTCCTTGTCTCCCAGTTCAGCTATGAATATGGACAATCAAGAACCCATCAGAAAGTGTTCGTCTCTTAACAAATTGTCATCTTGGACTGTTTGTGACTCCAGTAGGACAACCAGCTACAACAAACGAGACACATGTAATAGAAGGACAGATTTTTATCTGCCTTTGATGTCCTCTTTTCATTGCAGTAGTTCCCTTTTGCGCTCCCCAGGCTCTGGTCCCTCCTACCACTACAAACACATTCAGAAATCCACCAGTTTGGAATCAGACTTATCTCTTGTCAGGAATCATTCAGCCTTTTCCTCACCAATTAAACATAACCTCGACACAAGCCATACTACTTTAAAGGACAGGAAAATGGTGCATGAAGATGGCATCTGTGGCTGGGGATTAAATGAACAACCACTACTTGATTCTCCTATTCAGCCTGAAATTCGTACCCAGATGTGGCTGAGTGAGCAGATGGCTTACAGGCCAAAATATGAACTGGGAGACAGTGTTGGTATGACTGGTTACAAGGAAACAGTAGATAATTATGGGGATAAGCTCAAGATGCAACTTGGAAATACTCTACACAAATCAGGAGTTAAGCAGGTGAGAAAAAGAGAACCTACTGTCATTACCAACATTGATCAACGAATAACAAACATAACTTAGACACCATTAGTAATTTATTTATTTAACACATGGTGAAGAAAAATAAATTAAATAATAATAATTAAAAAAAATATATGTAATGAGTATATACATATACTATATATGCTTATATTAAAACCACACCCAAACAAACAAAGAAACTGATTTGAATAAACCATGCCATTACAGTTTTAAGACTTACCAAAGTCTACTGATTAAAGCCCCCAAAAATATTTACCTCATGTAATTTAAAGAGAAGAGGTACACTTGGAGCTTCATGTTTGGAAAATGTTCCTCACAAACTGTTTCTGTAAAAGGAATAATTTGTTAAATATGTTGGAAAAGTGCGCCCCCAAGCCATATTATAATACAATAAATAAGGATAAATCTGACTATAATATAATGTTAAAAAACATGAATTGTGAACAAAATGTTGTATTTTCCTCAGAATTCCAAGAGATGTAGTAATCTTTTTGCAGACATATCCAATCTGTTCTCTCCAACAGAGCCTATCAATCCATACACCTAAAAACATGCTGCTGAAACTATTATTTCTTATTATTAATTTGAATACGGATTTCCTGCAAATAAGATAAAACTTGATTTTGTTTTTACATTTAATAATAATTGGTTAGGTTTAAACCACACTGAATGATTGTAAAGATCATAATTTATTAAATGAATTAATAATTTATTTATAATTGTTGTAGATTTCTATTTGAGATAAAAAGATTGGTATCATCTGCAGACAGTTATGGAAAACTAGTATTTGACACATTAGCAAAATCATTTATATAAATAAGAAACAATAATGGCCCAAATAATCAAACCTTGTGGTACACCACATTTTAAGCTGCTTCTTGTTGATTCATAATCTTTAATATAAACATATTGCTTTTTGTCTGATAGATAATTACTAAGCCATTTGTAAACATTGCCCCTTAATCCATATTGATACTGTTTTGAAAGCAAAGTGCCATGATTTACATTATCAAATGCTTTAGAAAGATCTAAAAATACACCTATTTAAAATTCGTTATTGTCTCTTTATGTATTCTGTCCATTAATTCAATATGTTGAATAATTTTACCAAAATCCATACTGGTGATTGTATAAAATAGCGACTACAGATTGTAGTGTTTATGGATTCTTCTGTAGACCAGTTTTTCAAGAATCTTTGAAAAGCATGACAATATTGAAATTGGATGATAATTTGTAAAGGAGCCCTTGTCACCATTTTTAAATAGGGGAATGACTTAAACTACTTTTAGATCTGATGTTGTTAGGCCAGTTTTCATTGACAAACAGAAAATAAAAGCTAATGGTTCCATGATTGTTGATATTACATCTTTGATAAGAGAGATGTCTATTCCATTATGGCCCGGAGCTGATTTTTTTAGTCCCAACAAAATTTCCTTCACCTCTTTAGAATCTGGTGAATCAAAGTTAAAGTATAAGGGATGGGAAAGAACCCTTTATGAAATCTAATGGATTTACATTTGTGTCTTCAATTTTTCTGGCAAGGGAGGGACCAACATTTGAAAAGAACTCATTGAATTTACAAGCAATGTCAAATGGTTCAAAGAAAGTACGGCTTCCATGTGTAAAATTTGAGGGATAATTTAAGGAAGGTCTTTGTAGTAGTTGGTTTATAGTTTTCCATGTGGCCTTGATATTGTTTACTGATTTTAAAAAGTGAGACCTAAAGTAATTTTTCTTTGCTTCTGTTAAAAGATGACTGTATTTATTTTTATAGGATTGGTATGTAGCTAAATTTAATGGAGAAGGTGATGACAAACACTTTATATTGAGCTTATTTTTAATTACTGAAGACTAGAGAACCAGGTATAATTATGTTTTATGATTTATCATTAGAGCAATTTACAATTGGAAAACACATTGAAAACATTGTTGAACAGTTCCATGAATATTTGATAAGCAGAGTTGGCTTTTTTACTGCATACCCTTTCAAAAGAAACGTACCAATATTTCTTTAAATGCTGGCTTATTAAGGGCATTAAATTGTCTGTTAGTGGTTGGTGACTTTTATTTTGTATCTTAATGTCATCCAATGAAACAATTTGGAATATTGAGAAATTTTATGATAGTCCTGTAACCAAAAATCCTGATTTTGTTTCATGGTTAAAGGTATTATATAAAACATTGTCTATTAATGTAGCAGAATGTTCTGTTATCCTTGTAGGCTTAGTTTCTGTAGTAAATAAATAATTTGCATGTAAATTGTTCAAAAATGAGTAGAATGAGTTTCACTTTTAAAGAGGTTTAAAATCACTAATAATGTGACACATTTTGTCCTCCTTATTTACAATTTCAAAGGTAATTGTAAGAAGCTTTTAATTAGAGATGTCAGTATTTGGTGGTCTATAAATACTACCTATGATAACATTTTTGCTCTTTTTTATCATACATTATTTCACTGTAGAATTCTATTTGTGTGTCATTAGATTTTAAAACAAGATCATGCTGAAAATTAAAATCAAAGCAGAAATACTAAGCCTCCTCCTCCAGACTGTCTAATAACATGAGTAGAATTATAAGTTGGCAAATCATACAGGCCAGATTCTTTGGATTCTTCTGTCAGCCATGATTCTGTCAAAACAATAACTGAGAACTTGTGATTTAATGAGAACAAAAAAATTAGCAACTGCTCATGATTTTTTGGGAGACTACAGATGTTTAAGTGAAATACTGAGAATAATTTATCCATATTTGAAAGAAAGATTGTAAAAGATTGTACAGGGAGTTGGATTGCACTTCATTATATTACTTACAAGAATTACAGAGTTACAGCAGTAGTTGAAAAGAAATTATTGTCGTGGTCAATGTCTATACCATGAAAATGCTAATCCTGATATAGTTAGCATACTAGTTTAACCCCTACATATTTATATTGTCTAAGTATTACCCCTTGGATAAATGGCCATTGTCCAGGGTGTACCCCAGCTAAGGCCCAAAGCAGCTAAAATAGGCTTCAGTCACCCGCACCCCCATTGGGACTAAGCGAAAGAAGAGGAATAAACAAATGACTACAATTAGACTGAATTAATCCAAATGCCTATTAAGTAAAACAGCTGTGTTTTCAGATGTTGAAGCGAGGCCCAGTGCCTATTCCTAGCCTCGTGAAGTTCCAGGAGGGGCTCCTGAGGCAAAGAGAACAGGAGATAGACTGGTATGTCACACACACAAACATTGACACATGCCACATTGTGCCCTACGAAAAACTTTAGTAGGCATTTTCTAGCATCATTTGTCCTTTAAAATTGTAGCTTTATAGCAAACAAGTTGATTATGTTTGGTTCTTGTCACAAAAGCAAGCTTTTTAAATGTTGTCTTTGTTGGACACACAGAGTGTATTTTTCACTTGGGACTTTTCTCTTCACTTTGGTTTAGTCTACTGAAGTTTTAAGCATTTAAAGGAGCGGTTTGGAAGTATGTGAATCTAATGGTCAGACCCTTTTCATGCCTGGTCTAAAATAAACTTTAACCAGATGGATTCTCTGGAACTGCTGGTCTAACTAACAGACCAGCAGTGGCTGTTCAACTACAAAAGAAATGTTTAAACTAATTCTTTATAAATAGTAACTTGTAGTAACTCATCAGTTAGTCCCAGTTTTGGTGCCTTTAAGTATAATTGAGCAAAGACAGGTTGCAGTAAAAAATGATGTGGCAGACACAGTTTTTCATCTAATAATAATATTACTGTTGTGTGCTGTTTTAAATTATTACTGTGGCATATTTTAGGCAAAAGCAGCAGATCCTGCAGTTCCAGGCCCGAATCACAGAGAATGAGCTGAGAGTGCTGCAGGTCCTGCAGAGCCACAGAGGCAGGCTTGAAGACCACTACATCTGCAGTACAAAGGTCATCTTTTGACATATTTTTATTGAGCATCAAGTTCCTAATTGGATTTTTTTTTTAATAACATACACATTGTGATTTTTCAACAGGATAAAGTTTTGGGACTGCCATTCAAACAAGTGTCTGATTCACCTTGTGATAAAGAGCTGAGTCAGAAACTTACTGCTGCTGAAATGGAAATACTCCATTTGAAAAATATATTTAAACAAGTCACAAAAAAGTATACAGAAGACATATGTAAAATGGAGGAAAAGGTACGTTATTTTAGTTTTAATTTTGTTTAAAACAAAATGTGTTACACTTGCTACAAAATACAAAAAACACAGACAAAACAAAAAAAACCCTGTCTGGTAAAAAGGCACTTTTGAAAATTACTCAAGATCATTTGTGACTTGCAAAATCAGAAAATTCCTTTTTAGGAGCTGAGGAGAAGAATGCATCCACAATGATTTGTTTTGCATTTAAAAGAAATAAAAATTTCTTTTGTAAAGATTAAATATTTTTTTGTGTTTTATCTTGTACAGATACAAACACGGGATCGGTACATCAGTAGTCTTAAAAAGAAATGTATGCGAGAGAGTGAGCAGAAACAGGAGAAACTGCAGCGCATTGAACCACTGGAGAGTTACCTCGCCGATCTGCCAACACTTACCGAAGTGCAGTCTCAGACCCAACAGGTAAATGTGCACTTCAAAACTGGCCATGAACGCCTGTGCTGTACTATGTTTTGAGGTTATGGGTTGTCCTGATCAAAACACTACAAAATTAGGGATGTGGCTGGCCTAGTGGTCACCAGTCATAATCAGTTACACTTATCTATCCACATCTAAGAAAGAAAAAAAAAAAATTGGGAGTTGGGCATAGGGCCAAACAACTGCACTTTGGTGTCATCCGTCCACAGGACATTGTTCAAGTCTTGTGGTTAGTCCAGTTTTGTGAACCTCTTGGTTCAGTGTTCATTTGAGACATTAAGAAGTTTATCATCGCAAACCCTTCCAACCAAAAATCTATGGTATTGTTCTAAATCTGCTGTTGTTGACTTAAACATTTAATCTGCTCTGTGACTGTTGCTGGCTTTGAGATGTCCGTCGTAGGTTTTTTTTATGTTTCTGTTAACATTGACCCGTCTGACTTTAGGGTGAATTTGCAGGCATGCACACTCCTGCAGAGACTAGCAACTGAAATAACCCCTACCAGATTGATGTACAGCTCTGGAATGTAGAGACATTACAGCAGACCAACCGACTGCCAAAACTTCTGCTTTTATTAGTCTGGACACGTGCTGATGCTCAGTTAATCAAACCCTGGTGATTAGCAGCACGTGAGTGCAACTTAGCCTCTCTAACTAATTAACTAATGGAAACAGTACAAGATGTACCCAGTTCTGCTCACTTTTTCTTATTGTGGCCTGTTTAAAAAATAATGGTGGAAAAAATATATGTTGTATGAGGTTGTATTGAGGGCTGCAACAACTAATCGATTAAAACGATTATTAAAATAACTAATTTAGTCATTGAATAATCGGCGCCGATGTATAATTCATGGTATTAACTATTAACATACTGATAATTTGCTGTTAGACCATCTCCCAAAAGTGGGCAGTAATGAGCCACCACACGTTTGTGATCCACCAGTACAACACAAGAAGCAGAAGCAGCGATGACGCGCGTTGTATTGGTCACGTGACACAAACTTTCCTCCACGTTGTAGGAGTGTGTTTTACACGACTGAGGCTAAAGCTAAGCTGCGTTTAAATTTAGCTTAGGTGAAAAAAGAGATATATTTAAGTTACACAGAGTGTGGAAGTAGGTAAACCACAGGGCACTCTAAATGTGGTTGACTCAGGACTAATTCACTTCGTGAGCACTTCAAATATAAGCAAGGTTAAACTGGAGCAGGAGAAAGAACGGGACCACTTCACTAGCCTGGCCAGCCAGACGGCTTTCTCATTGTATTACATACATAGAAAGTCAGTCTGGGATCATATAAAATCATCAAAAAAACACTTTATTAATCCCCCTAGGGGAAATTCAATCTTGGTGCTCTTCTAATCTTCATTTATATATATAGATTACAACTATACAGATCAAAATCCGTTTTTTAAGACGACAACAATCACAAAAAATGGCTACAAAATTCTGGAGGGACTGTCTATAGTAGCGTATAATTAAGTCTACAATAGCACATGTCAAATATCAGCCAGTTCAGAGAAATAAAACAGAAATAGCGGAGTTAATTATCCACATTAGTTTAACTGTATTACTACACTGGGGAAAAAGTGGGGTTGTTCAGATTCACAGAGTTTGTCGAGGCTAGAGGCACAAAATGTGAAAATTGTAAATGGGCCCAATGATTTGGGCTATGGCAGTGCCAAGTGCTTTTTGCCAACCAAGAACGCACTGACGGCATTGTATTACGTCATGTGTCGACCCTCCAAAATACTGTCAATCATACAACATACAGATATTCATCAATGTAATATATAAATAAAAATATACATTTTCTGACCAGTCTTAATTTGTGGAAGGATCGCCATTGCCATTGAAGGATCCTTAAATTCCCCAGTTGGGCTTGTAGGAATTCTCTACATTAGAAATAAATTATGACAACTAGGCTTACATTGCATTATTAAAGATGTGTACAAATAGATAAGACAAGATAACATAACATAAGATAAGATAAACTTTATTAATCCATGAGAGAAATCCTATCAATACCAAAAGTAAAAATAAGTCCCCAGCAGCCCCTGCCCCTTGACTGTGCGATTAGTTCAATGCCATTTTGGACATAAATCTTCTCCATGTCAACTCCACTATTACAAAGGGGAGCCTAAGTGTGTCCTTTTTTCAACACTCATATTGTTTTTATTTTTATATATAAAATAAAGACTAAAAAAATAATATTGTCTGTTTGGGCTTAGCTAAGGGAGGTCCAGCAGAAAGCCAAGGAGTTGGAGAAAACTGTCTCATGGTTACAGAAAAGCCTGGAACAAGGACATCTACTGATGAGAGAAAAATATGTCAAGATTGAACTGCAGACAAAGCGAGAAAATGAGCTAATTGCATCTGTACACAGGTAAAAACATCCCTGGTATAACAAAAACTAAGTAAATTTGGAAGCTGTTTTGTTAGATGGAAAGGTTTTTATTTAGTCTTTTTGTCTGAACAGTGTGCACATAAATTACTCTCTTCTCAAACTTTGATATAAAAGTCTGCAACAGAAAGTGCAGCAGTGCTTGGAAGATGGGATCAGGCTGCCTATGTTGGACCTTAAACAGCTAGAAGTGGAAAACGTTCAGCTGTTAGCACAGCAAGACTACAGCAGCAAGGTACTTGCTTACACACAATAAAAACAAGAACTTGATCTGCAAATATTGATTTGATTGCCTTGAAATTATACACACAGCCTGTAGGCTACACACCAGCTTTTCTAACTGTAGTCCTGAGTATTCAACTATTTGCCAGTGCAAAAAGCTGATACAACAAAGGTTGCAATATTCCAGTGGTTTTGTAATTTCTGTGCTTCACATTAAAGATTATATTCTTAAATTTATATAGACCAATGCTGAATTATTTTCTGTGTTTTTACTGACTGGTGAGGCTTTGAACAGAAATCTATTTAGGCTCTGTGTGCGACATTAAGTGTCTGAGAATTGAATTTAACATTCAGAGCAAAAAGGTGACGCAGTAATTAAGTCTACCCACCTGCACATACACAATTTTGTATAGCAAACCAACTGTCACAGTGGTAACTCAGAGGAGTAGGACACTTAGTTATTTAGTTTGTTGCTGATGTGTGTACACTATATTCATTCATTCATCTTCTACCTGTCACAGCAGCTTTGGGCTTGAGGCACTGTACACCTTGGACAATGTTAGTTAGTCCCAGGTCTGATATTTAGACATTGACAGACAACCATTGACTCACATGCATTTCACTTGGCGGAGTATGCACAGAACTCATGGTAACACAGGGAGGACTAGCAGACTCCTCACAGAAAGACTGAGAGTGGGTGAGTGAGTTTAACACAACTGTGGACACAGCAGAACCTGCTCTTTGCTTGTGGCCTCTACTCTGTCTAACCTTGCTTCTGTTTTTAGTGTCCCTCTATGCAATCCTCCCTGTGCATTCCGGCCACATAAGAGTAGTCTTATGATGTGGGAAGATCACCTCACTCTAAAAGCATCTCATGTACAGTGGGACAAAACAGTTTTAAAATGTTGAACACATTCTTTCATGACATTGGCTGCCAAAGAGTAATGATGTCTCTTTTAAGGTAATTGATCATCAGAATGAACTGATTGAGAAGCTGTCATTACATCTGACGGTAGGAAGGTTTTTATGCATTTATAATATGATGTAATGTTATTGTAATTGGTGTGATAAAGATATTTTAATAAGGCTTGACAGGGAGGGATGACAATTAGATATACAAATTAGCAGCGGTGGAATGTAACAAAGTAAAAATACTACAGTACTGTACTTAAGTAGAATTTTCAAGTATCTCTACTTAAGTAGATTTAAAAACTTTGACTTCTACTCCACTCCATTTTTCCTTTGCCTTTACAAGTAGAAGGAAATTTGCATTTGCGAATTGTCGTAAATGTGCAACACCTTAAATTAAATGTTAAAGTAAACAAATATGCTAAACCTAACCTGAGTTTTACAAAGCACTCTTGAACACAGCATGATATTTTTTTTTCCTCTATGTGATCTGTGAAATTATTAAACATACATACAGGTGAACTTCACCTTAACTAGTAGTAGAATGCCTTTATAAGGTTTTAAGTCTCCTAAGTGATAAAGGATGCTCTGAACATGTCAAAACCCGGTTCAGGCCTCCCTGTGTGGAGCGATGTGGGACACACAGGGAGGATTGGTTCAATAAAGACTGAGATGGTGGAAAATGAGTAAACACACAAACTGAAATTTTGCTTCAGTTTGTTTACAAAAAATTAAATAAATTATAAAAGCAGTACAGCGAGTGTGTCTGACACTCAGTGAAAAGATTCAGAGAAGTTAATAAATTATCCCTCATCTGATTTTTTTACACGAGTTTTGATGTGAAAAATTGATGGGTAGAAAGACATTGTTATTTTTCTCTCCTTATGAGCAGCAGCGGCAAAAAGAAGAGGTCATGTTGGCTAAACCCTGGTCTTTGTCGGAGATGCCACAAGTGAGCCAGCTACTCAAAGAGATGTCTCTGTGTGTACGGGACCTCCAGGCCCTGTGCAGCATCCTGGCCCAGAGAGCACAGGGCCAAGAGCCCAACCTGTCCCTGCTGCTTGGCATCAAGTGTACGCTCAATAAATAATACTCAAAACAAGATAATGTTTCCAGACTCCACATATATTATTATATATAGTTATAGTTATGATGTTGTACTGTGTTTGACAATTCTTTGCTCTCTTTAGCTCTGAGTGTATCTGCTGAGGACAGTAACTGCAGAGCACTCCTGGAAGAGGAGCTGAGGATCAAGCTGCTGGAAGTTGCTCAGCTGAGAAGAGACATTGAGGAGCTGAGAACAAATATGACTTAGCCCTCTGTTCTGCACTGACATGGTCTAAGTTATAGACCCTGTAAAATTGAAAGCATGTAAATAAATACTGAATAGCTTGGTACCAGGTTTTCTGTATTACATTTGTGTGGATTAAGCAAACAAGAGTTCCAAAATACTGAAGTAGCGTGTAGAAAGACTTTCTGCCATAAAAAGCAGAAAGCTATATTTTCTTATTTAAACCAACAGTAAGAGTCTAAGATTGTAACTTTGGATAAGAATATGTAAATAAATTACCCTCCACATTATTCATTTAACTTCTTTCTCTTCTTTATTAAACACCTAGAAGCCATTTATGAACGGCTTTGTAGTCTACAGAAGTGATGCAGGATTGTTAAATTAAACCACATGGATCAAGCACTGCCGTGGGATATGTCTTGAGGAATGTATAGTGCACTATTATATCCAAATGTAGGATAAATATATTTGTGCTATAATGCTTTACTGTGATTAAGTGACAGATCAAATGAGCGAATTTGGAACCAAACTTTATTTAAAGGCAGCTCAACTTAACATAATATAAAATAATACTTTAAAAGGATATATTATGTACAAAAATTCAGACAGGGTGGAAAAAACAAACAAAAAAGACATAGTTATACCCTCACCACAGTCATAGGGTTGTGGGACTGACTTCTGCAACAGGTTTTCTTTGTGAAGTTGGCATGTCCTCTATGCTATTGTAGATGAATTGGCGATTATTGAGCATGGTGAATGAATAGATTAACAAAAATCAAAGAAAATTTTAGGTGTGTTAGCATGTTTCTTTGGATAAGTATATTGACAGGCAGCAGTGCAGCAGCAGGTCAATTATTACATTTAATACCAAGAACCGGCTCATTTAATCAGTCCCTCCAGGATTTCGCTGCCATTTTTTGACTGTTGTGGTCTTAAAAACCTGATTTTGCAAGGCATTTTTTAAAAAGTTACAATGAAAAGTTGCGATTATATTTTCAGTATAACATTATCTATTTACTATGACACCACAATGTTCAACGCCTTTTAGATGTAGTTTTTGCCTCAAATGCTGAGAATACAATTTTAAATTATGTTTCAGCTAATTAACATCCCTTAAACTGTATCTGCATGCATCAGGTTATGAGATACATATATGCATTTTAGAATAGAATAATGTGACTGTAATTTGTCGAGTGGGTTCATTGTTTGCAGCTCTCTAAACATGTTTTGCACTTTTGATTTTTTTTTTCTTTCTCCATCACATAGAAATCAACATATCAATACAGGCTGTATGTCCATTTATTATCTCAATAAATGGCTTCATCCAGCCTTTAGATTCAGGGTTTGATTCCCACTCATTCTGTATTTTTGAGTGTAGCTACCTTGCTAAATGTTTAGTTTATGTCACACAGAGGCACAAGCCGAGGACAAGTCGAGTGACTGAGGTCACCCAGGCTGGGTGAGTCTCCGGTTTCATGATAAATCCACGGTTTGAACGCTTAGGGGTAAACTGGTGCAGCTGAGAGGGACTACATGAGAGCGGACAGGACCGTCTGTGAGCGCTTTGGGGTGGGGAAGGGAGAAAGTGAGAAAGTTGCGGCGTTTGGACAAAATTGCAAAGTCACACTGATTTCGCGAATTTTGCCTTAATAGTTGCGATCGCAACATCGCGAAATTCTGAAGGGACTGATTTAATGTTAGAGTACATTTGTGCACTTTACCAAACACATAAAGGGAGATTTTTGATAAAATCTTATGGTGATCTGTTTTACGGTTACATAGATGGGTTAAAAATTGTTACTGTGCATGCTCCTAAATGGTTAATGTTGCATGCCACATTCACACTGTGGTGGTGGTAAGCTCCCTCTGCAGGCACAGCTGCCCTGGGGCAGACTAACAAAGTGACAGGCTGCCAAACCAATGGTGCCAGTGGGAATCTAATAGCCAAACTTCCAGTTATTGGGCACCCTGCTCTCCCTCCTGAGCCACTGTTCCTGTGGATGGAACATATTGTCACATGCCATAAAATGAAGTTAAAGCAGACCCATCTGAATAATAAAAGAGATGATTGATTTTGGTGCATTATTACTTTTTGTATAATGTCAGATTGAACAAAAAAGTTACTTTGGGACTGTTAGCTACATGATTTGTACCATGGACTTCCATTAGAATTTTTTTTTTACACCCCCTTTAAATGAAAGTTTAAAATTTTTTTTACTGTAATTTAATTTTCTGCAACTCCAGAAAATTTGGTAAAATTAAAGAGAATCACAAAATTTTATCTCCTCTGACTTTCTTTCTAAATCCAGATTTTATGGTCATTGAGCATTCAGCATTTCATCAAAAGAGGCATACCCTAAAGAAATTTGTGTTGTTGTGAGGTGCATTTGTTGAGATAACTTTGGTTGTGATTGCTCCCTAGCCATGAAAATCTATTTATTTATATCAAGTTAGTCAATAAATTTTAACATTTGTGTTTCATGAGTTTCATCCATATCCTTTGTATTTTGACTGTGTGACAAGTTTGTGTTACGTTGGAACCATTAACTACAAGATTTGTAACATAGACTTCCATTATAAAGACATTTTTTGACCAGCCCCTTTAAATTAAAAACTGAAGTTTTGTAAAAATAAAGTCAATCACAAAATTGCCCCGTTTTAGCCCCTGCACACTGACCTAATTGGTGACCCTTACAACAAATTGGCCTACTTGTGTAATTCATGACTACAAACTAGGTATGCACCGATCCACGTGCTCTGAATATCTGCAGGTATCAGATACTGATCCAATCCAACTGATATTTTAATATATACCATATAAATAAAGACCCTTGTATTTGTCACATGACCCATTGTGGCGATGGGGGTTATTATTACATTTTATTGTAATAAGTAGATTTGTCCAAATAAAAATAAAGACCAGCTCTTTTACCATTGTATAGACATACAATGTCAACTTAAGGTTAAAGAGTAATTCGTATTTATGATTCATTTTTTATGATTCTTGTGGTAGGTTACTAACCCAGAGGTCAGCATTGATCAAACCAAAGGAAAGAGAAACCATCCTCAGGTGGGAGACAAGTAGCTAAACCACCTAATGTATTTTTAGGGTATGTAGCTTTACTGTTTTTACATTAAAAATAAAAAAATGCCTCTGAGTAAAGACGTGCTGTCTTTACTCAGAGGCATTTTTTTTAATTGTGGGGCTCAGGTGGAGGGGCTGTTAAACTGTTAAAAGTATAAGCTACAGTTAGCTTTCCTTTAGCTCGCTGCAAACAAGAAGCTGCAGACTGAACAATAGTTAACAACTGTAAACAAAGCAGGTTGCCCTTAATGTTCCTCTCTCCCTGATCCAGGCTAACTCTTCTCTGCTCTCGTGAGCCGCTGCTGTCACAGGTCTGAGTGGTCACAGAGACAGCAGGCTGCACAACGTGCGGTGGGTTTTACTCAATAACAATTTAGTAGTTTATAATAAAAGTAAATGTCATCTTCCCCAATACCTGACGGTGTATGCGCCACAGACACACATAGTACATTGAACCTATGACCAATACCTAATCCAGCTTTTTTGTCTGGATCGGGACTAGTTTTCGATCTGAGAATGGGATCAGTGCATCCCTACTGCAAACCAGTATAAAAAAATTATTTTTTAACTAAAATGGTTTTGATATGTAGTTTTAGTCAGAATGGTTGAAGTGAAAAAATACTGTGTGCCAGTTTGTATTCGTCATCAGATATATGAGCAGCAAATCTGTACCCCCTCTTTTTCCCTTCTATTCGTACACATGCACTCACTCACACACATCTTCAAATCTTATTTCGTGAAGCTGAACATGAAGGCAGCAGTCCTTACTATCCATATCAGAACAAATTTGCTTTTTAGATTTTGTTTAACAGAAGCTATGGAAATTCCTAATTTTTCTGGTTTGTGTCATGAAGCCTGGTTGTTCCTCAGTGGGAACAATGAAATGCATAAATCAACTAAATATGAGTACAAACATTTACCTTCAAAATGAGTGCAAAACATGAGGGAAATCCTGTTTTATTCTGCCATGGCCAAGGAATAAAAAAATAATGCTTTTATGGCTTTCTGTGAGTTTATAAAATGGCATTTTCTTTACATAAGCATGTGTGGGATGGGTAGGCCAATTTGTTGTAAGGGTCACAATAGAGTGTGGGAGGGGCTAAAATATGGCATTTATGTGCTGGACTACTTTTACAAAACTTCATTAAGTTAGCTGCAGAGAAATGGAAAATTGCAGGCAAATTAGTTTTTCACTTTACTTTAGGAGGTGGGGTCAAAAATTTGTTTTGTAATGGAAGTCTATGGTACAAATCTTCAAGTTAACAGTTCCAATGTAACAAAAACATCTCACACAGTTACAACACACAAATACAATGGATATGGATATTCATTGAAAAACACATACCAATTATACAAATTTCCGTCAGCAGGGCATAAAGGTTAAAACGGGAGGGGGCAGGGGATGGTTGGTGAGCAGTGTAGTGTCAGCACTTTACTTTACTGATCAACACTTGATTTCACAAGGTTTCTGTTACTTTTCCACTAATGCACAGACACAAATCTAAACAACATGCACTGCATTATTTGCCACTGATCAAACTGTGCAAGTGAAATCAAATACACCAAGACACATGTATTAGGTTAGGAGGGATGTTTTATGGGGCTGGTGTGGCTTTATATTCAATCTATGTCTACGGCTTATGTTCATGACCCAAGAGACCCAGGTATAAAATAAACATGTACATACACTTATTCTCCCTTAGTCCATTAGAGATTGTTTGATTCTGTTTTAGGTGAAAGATATAGTATAGATAAAGAATAGTTTTAATGAGTGATAGCTTGACTGGTCCAGGAGGGGTTTTCTGTGTCTGCTGGCTTTGAAAGGCTCTTTTCTTCTTTATCACCGTTCTCTGGTTCATTCCTGAGGGTCATCTTCTCCAGAGCTAAAGTGAATACAAATTGAATTAATGTAAAATAACATTAGCATCTGAAAATGCTGATGTATTGCCACTTCAAGGTCAAAATAAACATAGAGTGTTCTCTCTATTTCAGCATTACACCTGACAATGTAAGCCCTGTTCAAATTGAAAAATGAGTTTATATGGGTTTGACTGGACTCACATCAAAATGTTCCAGGACCAGGATAGGTAAATCTATATGTATCTTTTCATATGTCCCATTTGAATAAATGTAAGTGGGAATGTTTCTTTGTGTCAGTATGTCATTAACTGACTATTGTCCAAGGTATATTACACCTCACACCTACAGGATAGGCTCTAGACCAGAGGTCATCAACTAAATTTGCTTGACGGGCCAGCTTGTTTCTTCACAGGTGCGGGGGGGCAGACTTTCAAACTAAAATATATTGTATAGTTAAATAAATAAATACATACCTACCTTTTGCTTTTTCTTATTACTTTATTAGATTTCATTACTGTTAAATATCTTTACTTGTTTTTCTTTTTTTACTCTAAACTTTGATTTTGAGGTTATTTTAAGTTGGAAAAAAACATTTAATAAATAAAACAACAGCTAGCGGAAAAACTGCAGAAAAAACAATTAATTTAGGCTAAATAAGCAAAATTTCATGTGTTTTCTCTACCCGTTTTTCCCCTTATGGTTTTTTTTTTAAATGTGCTGGGGTGCTGGATGGAAAGGTGTGGAGGGCCTGATGTATCCCAGTTGATGATCACTGCTCTAGACCATTCTCACATAAAGGATAAAGGGTGGAAATTTTTTTCTACTTGCCACCACTTAGAGATTCCTTTTGATCTATTATTTTCCAGTAATATGGATTTTAAAATTGTGTACAGGTAATGACCATAAAGAGATTAAAATGTCAAAACAAGTGTGGTGCTTGTCTACCTTGCAGAGAGGCAGCGCTGTTACCCTGCTGTGCTCTGCTTCCTTCCTCCAGTTCATCCAAATAGAGGCGATAACGATGGCCACTGTCATCTTCATACTCCACATTCTCATCATCACTGTCCACCTCTGGAGCCACATACACCACCTCAAACTCAATCTGCCCTCGCTGACAAAAAATGTTCAGATAAAGATATGGAAAGACTAGGAAACATATTACACATCTGTATACCAACCTGCTGAGACAGAATAGTGACAGCCTCTTTGTGTTTGGCGTCTCGCAGGTTGATGCTATTCACAGCCAAAATAGCGTCTCCCACATGCAGCCCTCCACAGCGGTCTGCTGGCTGGCTCTGGTGGATCTCTGATATCAAGATGGGCACACCGTGTTCCTTCCCGCCCTGAAAACAATACACAGCCAGGAGTATTAGTGTATTTTGTCAAATTTATACAAGACTATGTTTGGTTGGTTTGTTTTATTACTCATTACATTAAGCATAGATTAAGAGAATTCAGTTGTGTAGTGAGAGAGACTGGCAGTATGCTTATACACCACTGTGAACGGCTCAGCATAAATAAAGAAGCATGACCATCAGGTGACTCAAGGAAGACTCTTCTGACTCATTGGACCATATATCCACTTCAAACATGATAACATTACAATATTACTTTTGTTTTTACTTAATTTACTTTACTAAACCTTTACTGTCCTCCTAAACCCCCTCTGCCTTTGTCTTTGCCTTTGCTGGTGTCTGTCACTGTCAATAACAATCCTGTTTATTTAGACAAGACACAAGGTAAGGCACAACAACACTTTAATTATCCCACACACAGTTTTAGAAGCACTTCTAAAATACAGAAGAAGCATAGAAGCACTTTTAAAATACAATAACAACGCCTAGGTAGAAAGTAGTGCAAGTTATGTTAACAATACAAAACCAAAAACAATCTATATACAAATATACAGAAGGTAAACAAAATGGGTATAGGGGTGCACGGTAGCAGCAGTGGCGTGCTTACCATTAGCCAAGTGTAGGCAATTGCCTAGGGCCTCCAACATGCAAGGGCCCCAAAAAGCAGCCAAATGACCAAATTAATATTTTAATTACCAGTACCAGGCTGTTTGTTGTAGCTACTTACTTTTTTATTTATGTAACTTTTTACTGATATAATTTGTGTTAGATCTGACAGTAATTGTGAGAACAGTTTTGCTCTCAATTGTTTAAGTAAATTAAAATCATACATCAGTATCATACATCAGTAAAGATTTTAAACCCAAAGAACAATAATGTCAAAAACACGTTTGGCTTCTTTTCTGGTTTGAAGTATTGCTGTATGACAATTGTGGAGGGGCTACAGAATCTCTCAACCTAAGGCAGACGTGAGGAAGGGCCCCTTCTTAAACGTTTGCCAACGGCCCCAAATTTGGTAAGCCCGCCACTGGATAACAGAGTGGTTAGCGCTCCTGCAAGAAGATCATGGATTCAATCCCCAGACCGGCCAACACTCAACGTTTCTGTGAGAATGCATGTTCTCCCTGTGTTATCGTAGGTTCCCTCTAGGTTGTCTGGGTTCCTCCCACCGCCCAAAGACATGCATGTATCTCTAAAATGCTCCTAGAGATAATCTAGTAGGGCCCCTAGTGAATGAATGTGAGATTGAATAGTTGTCGGTGTCTGTGTCTAAATGTCAGCCCTATGACTAACTGGCCATTGTCCGCCCAAGTCCATAAGCTGGGATATGCTCCTGCCACTGGCAGACCCCCAACGGGGACTAAGTGGTATAAAATGAATGAATGAATATATAGGTACTTGCTGAAACCTTTCACGGATGACTCCCCAAGAATCCCGGGGATTTTGAAAAGTCCCTATACTTGGTACTTTTTTCAGGAAAAGTTTGGTGCGGAGGGAAGGTTGGTAATGTCGGTGGAAATGCGCAAAGGTTTTTCAAAACTCCGGGTAAATAAGAAAATTTGTGGAAAGTGGTTGTACTCTCTTCACTCTTTCAATCACATTGGCGTGATCACTGACCACCCACAGATGTGTTGATGAGATTACAATATGCTTATTTCTTTTATTTCTATTTATATGCTTATACTCTTTGTACCCTTTTAAGAATGGAAATGCCTGTTCCAGGTCAAAATGACTTACTGTTATAGAGATGCCCAGGCCTTCATGATCTTCTTTGACTAGGATTACTTTTCGGATAGGACCTACACCTTGGGTTTTCTTCAACATCTCTGGGTCCTGCAGTGAAAAGAAATGGCCTACGTTAAGTTGAGGCTGTTGATTGAACAAAGTGAAAGGGGCATGTCTTTGACACTCACATGACCTAGAGGAGAAGGCAGAGGTTTGTTAGGATCATTGCGACCTCGACATGCTCGGATCACTGTCTTGTGTCGATGAAGATGTATCTCTGCCTCCAGTTGGTTCCACAGTTTGTCATGAGCTGGTCCTTTCATATCACGGCCCAGTAGCTGAATCTGCTGCACCCTGGAAAAAAGGATCAAAAGCACAAATTTCACTTAATATCAGTTGAAAACGGATGCATTTCATTTAGAAATAAATATTTTAAAGTTACAGTAGCAACTGGCTGTGTGAACCTAACCTGGCCTGTGGCAGGTTTTAATCTCTAATCCAGAGTTTAACTAAGCCTTCACCTCTGCTGCTTTAAGGAAGCTCTCTGATTAGGTTATTAATTTCATCACTCACAGCAATACAGGCCCTATTTCAAAAAGAGGTTTTAGTCCAAGCGCAGACTATTTTAACCCTGGAAAGAGGTACACTGTGGGTTTTCAGGGTTTTACAGAGAGAGTTAATCTAAACTCTGAGTCAGTTACAGAGATTCCTTTAGCTGCATTTCCACTGGAACGGTGCAGTTCGGTCAGTTCTGTCGTGTTTCCATTACCAAAAAGAGTCCGAAGCGTCCCCAAAAAGTATGCCATACCATTACACTTTGGGGACCCTTCGGGTAAGGTTTCCAAGCGGGTCCAGCTTTGTGGTACAGTTTGGGAGGAGCGTAATTCAACAACATAACAGTCATATTCCCACAGAAAACTAAATGTTGTAGTTTTTCCCCCATGACAAAGCTAGCTAGCCGCTAGCCCTAGCAAAAGCTGTCCCATATTGAACTGATCCATTCCGTATACATAGTGGAATGTGCTGCCTGACGCTGAGACCGTAAAAGCAAGTTTTGGTCAAAGGCAAACAGAGTTTGGACGCTAGGATCAGTTAAAGAGATTTTGGAGAGCCTAAATGAGAATATAACCAGAAAATAAACCAGTCTCTGCAGCACCCTGAGGTCCAAGTGTTCAGCTCTGTGCAACAGATCCCGCGGTAGCGCTGTCTGTTTCCTTCGCTTTTTAGTTGGATACAGCTCATGTGGATTAAACCTATAAGTGCATTAGTTTGGATTTTGCTTTGATAGGATAATTACTTCACAGACTGTTTATGAGTTGAGGAACAGCTGAAAGACTGACGGAGGACTGAGAGCAGGTGGGCTAAGTGGGGTTCACTGAGAGCTTCACCTACTTTTTCTGTAGTGTCTGATTAAACCGGTGTTTGAGTTTAAGGTTTAACTGTAGCACAAAGAACGACTGGCTACGTCCTCTCTGTTACGCAGCTCTGCCGCATCACAGACCTTAGACAAGCAGTGGAGGAAAGTCAGGTTTTGAGTTAATGTTGGCCCACTGAATTGAATTTAAATCAAATCAAAAAGCCACTAAAATAGCAGCTCTGGCAGAGTTTACGTGTGTCACTCCCTGATTTGGGTGAGTTACCAGACTAGTCAGTTAGCCTAACAACATTATTTAATTCACCCTCATTCTTTTAATCACTAAAATAGTTTAACAAGTTGTTCTGATCAGTGATGTTGCTGCATTAAATAAAGTTGAACATTGTAAGAATGAAATAAATTGAGTGAATATTAAATACTGTTTGTTCAAGTCAACGTTGGAGGTTGTGGGTGGCTAGAGCCTATTCCAGCAGCTTTGGGCAGGGTACACCCTGGACAATGGCCACTTAGTTGCAGGGCTTACATTTAGACACAGACACTGACAGACAACCATTCACTCTCACATTCATCCACTTGGGGCACTTTAGAGTCACCAATTCACCTATACAATAATGTCTTTGGGCGGTGAGAGGAAGCCAGAGGACCCGGGTAAAACCTACGGTAACATGGGGAGGACATGCAGACTCCTCACAGAAGGATCAAGTGTCAGCCAGCCCGGGGATTGAACCCACAATCTTTTTGCTATGAAGCAAGAGCGCTAACCACTCTGCTAAAACCCTATCATGAAATTATATTATTAAGTTATTCAAGAATACTACACTGCCTGACCAAAAAAAAAAAGTCGCCACCTGGATTGAACTAAGCAAATAGGTATGAGCCTCCTATTGGATAATTGCTGCATGGGTGATTGTCTTTCAGCTGGCAACATGGTATTTAAACCCAACTGATGCAGTGAGTGGTTTCTAATTTCTGAAACAACCATGTCGAAAGACAAATCCTGCGGTTGTGGAAAAGATGTCAAATCATTGGCATGCATCAAGCAGAGAAAACATCTAAGGAGATTGCAGAAACAACTAAAATTGGCTTAAGAACTGTCCAACGCATTATTAAAAACTGGAAGGATAGTGGGGAACCATCGTCTTCAAGGAAGAACTGTGGTCGGAGAAAAATCCTGAATGATCGTGATCGGCGATCACTTAAACGTTTGACAAAATCAAATAGGAGAAAAACAACTGTACAACTCAGGGCTATGTTTAACAGTGAAAGTAAGAGCATTTCCACAAGCACAATGCGAAGGGAACTCAAGTGATTGGGACTGAAAAGGTGTGTGGCCGTAAGAAAACCACTAATCAGTGAGGCTAACCGCAAAAAAAGCCTTCAATTTGTGAGGGAGCATAAAGATTGGACTCTGGAGCAATGGAAAAAGGTGATGTGGTCTGATGAATCCAGGTATACCCTGTTCCAGAGTGATGGGCGCATCAGGGTAAGAAGAGAGGCAGATGAAGTGATGCACCCATCATGCCTAGTGTCTACTGTAAAAGCCTGTGGGGGCAGTGTTATGATCTGGGGTTGCTGCAGTTGGTTAGGTCTAGGTTCAGTAACACTATGTGCCCAAAGAATGAGATCAGCTAACTACCTGAACATCCTGAATGACCAGGTTATTCCATTAATGGATTTCTTCTTCCCTGATGGCACTGGCATATTCCAAGATGACAATGCCAGGATTCATTGGGCTCAAATTGTAAAAGAGTGGTTCAGGGAGCATGAGACATCATTTTCACACATGGATTGGCCACCACAGAGACCAGATCTTAACCCCATTGAGAATCTTGTGCTGGAGAAGGCTCAACAGTCACACTCTCCCATCATCAATATGAGATCTGGGTGAAAAATGAATGCAACATTGGATGGAAATAAATCTTTTCACAGTGCAGAGTGTGTGGCCTTTTTTTTTTAGCCAACTTTTTTTTTGGTCAGGCAGTGTATGAATAGCTTTCATCTCCAGTGAAATCCAGCAGAGTTCAGAGGAGATTTTGTCAAACCAAGAAGTTTTTGGTATCACCAGGTTTAGACAGAGCGTGTTACCTGCCAGCCAGTTCTTTGTCCAAGTACTTAGCAGCGAGTCTGGCCCCATACACTTCTGCCTGCAGCACCGC
Organism: Rhyacichthys aspro; assembly: GCA_036850595.1. NCBI lineage: Eukaryota > Metazoa > Chordata > Actinopteri > Gobiiformes > Rhyacichthyidae > Rhyacichthys > Rhyacichthys aspro. Next base: position 20,132,484 of record CM072170.1, on the reverse strand, counting down.
AATGTGTCTTCGCAGAGCCTCGTTTTCCTTCTTAAATAATCTCACTTCTGCCTCCAACTTGGCCTCCACCATCTTCTCTTTTTTTCTAGATTCGATCTGTTGTTCCTAGTAAAGGCAAATTACAATCATATATAAACTCTGTCACACGTATATCAAGAAAAGTCTGTTTTTCTGGTAGCTAATAACTGAAGGTGACTTTGGTCCAAATTATATCAATAACTATAACGTTTTATTTGTACTGAAAAAAAAAATAGCTTTTCTTATCAGAAGCTGTAAAACACAGCATTTACAGTCTATGTTGCATTAAAATTAGAAGAGACTTAAGAGACTTGAGAGACTTGAGACATGTTAGGAGTGAGTGAATAAAATGAAGTGAAATGATGATAAAAAGAAAAGCTCCTTCTTTCTTCATTCTTTCAAAATTTGAGTTAAAAAAGCTGGAAATAATCCATAAAATATCTTCTATTTGTTGCAGAAGCCTCTCGCACCACTACACATTTACCCGTTTCTATATTTTAAAAGCGATACATCTAATATTTTAAAATTTTCTTAAAATAGGTTTTATTTCTCACACTTGTGAAGAGTTTGTACAATGTCAGTGTTTATGCAGCTGATAATATACTATAATGCAGTCACCAACTGGTACCATCGTGCTCAATATGAATTGCTCTAGCCCAGACCTGGTCATTTTAAGGCCCGGGGGCCACATCAGGCCCTCGACCTGCCCCTGTCAGGCCCTCAGGAGGCCTGTGTTAAAAAGGAATGAATCACTTGAAGTCTTTTTGCAAATTAGTGTCAACAATAATATGGCTAATAACACTCTGTTCATAAACTGAGGGACAGCTGTGTAAATATGTATTATATGCCTAGTAAAAGGGCAAATTTAGACTGTTCAGAAGCTGCAGCACAGGGGAAATGTGTGTTTATACTGTTATCATTAGTGTTTCCGCAGGTTTTTTGGTCTAACAGGGAGTGTAATCAAGTGACTAGACTTAACTTGTGTGTTTATGAGTCTAAAGTGTTCTCAGGTGTTAATACTGGTGTTAATGTTGAGCCAGGTCTGGTTTTAGAACAAAATAGACGGATGGAATGGATCTAAAACTAAGGAGGGTGCAGCTGTGACTGTGGTGTGTCAGTCTTGTCTATGTGGAATATACAGTATATATTGCACATATTTGAACTGTAGGCAAAACAATAAGTGTCTTCATTGAGCATTAGCGAGTTCAACTTATTGGCCTGGCCCTCAACTAGTATCTCGGATTCTAATGTGGCACTTAGGGAAAAATAATTGCCCAGCCCGGTCCTCACCAGTTTGTCTTTAACCACCTGTGGGTCCTCATCTTCTCCTTGTTTGTCATGAAGTTGCAGCTGGAGAGAATGGAGCTGCAAGAGCTGATCGTGGACCTCTCGTTCTAACGCTTCTCTCTCAGCTTTCACTTCGGTCATTTCTGAGCGCAGGTCCACAAGCTGAGCCTGCAGTGCATAAAAGAGGAAAGCTATCAATATCTGCTGCTACAAACACACATAAGTATACAGACAACCTCCAGTCCTTTACAGTATGTTACTGCTTTTAAAACTGCAATTAAATCAACCAGGGCTCCATCAGTTTGAGAAAGGGTTTTTTAATTTTATTTTAATATAATTCAAAAAACATGTACACTGCCCACTTTTTGTTGTTGTTGTTTTTTGGATGTAGTTATTTCAAAGCAAGTTATTTCCTTAGGTCAGATCAACATCTAAACAGAGTGTTTATGTTGCAGTTTTATTGCAGTTTTTTACTCCATTGCGTTATTGCTTGGGTTTGGTTAAGGCTGGGCGAGTGCCAAAAATTGGGTGACTTGGTTTCCACTGTTAAGACAAATCTCTAATGTGTCTCAGTAGCTGAAATGGTGGTGTGAGACAGCGGACAGACTGACCTCCAGTTTGTGGTTAAGTTGAAACACTGTCTGTGTTTTGTGACAGAGCTGAGCGAAGCAGGAGCTCAATGTGGTCATTTTCTGGCGGCCCTCGTACGTGATGTCAACCTGGTCCGGGTCAATCTCCCCCAGTAGCAGGTCCACGTCCACGAAAGCCTTGTCAAACTCTTTCTCAAGAACTTCTAACCATCGGAAAATACTCATCCCGGGGCCCAGGCCCGAACCATGGCCCACCGGGGAGGAACCTGTAGAGGCGGACATAGCTAAATACAAGCGCAAGGCTAGTACTTTACGTCAGTAACGTTGTCCCCTTTGCTGATTGTTTGTTTGAAATATAAAAAGCACTTAAACTAAAGTAAACCGAGCAACGTAATGTGAATTAACGCCTAGAAACCCATAGTATTTTATGGGTAAACTGATAGCAACGTCACAACTGCACCCGGAAGTCCACAAACTGTCACATCTGTCAGCTGCTAGTACAGTCTGTTCAGAGAAAAGCAATTGAGCCCAGCATTAGCGGCAAGGAGCGCCCTCTACCGGAAAGGGGTCAGTTGTACTTAAATTTTTACGGACTTCAAAACAACCAGTGTTGGGTAGCGACGCTACAAGTAGCGACACTACTTAACTACATTTCTCAGTAGCGTGGTGGTAGCATCGCTGTTTTCTGAATCAAATGGCTTTTTGGTAGCGAAGCTCTTTTGTTTACCAAGTAGTGCAGTGGCATCTGCCCAAGCTACATTCTTCCATGCATCCCTATTTCCCCTCTCTCACAGCCTCCGCCCGATGCAGTCTGCGCACTATGTATGAAGGTTTTCGGCTTAGGCATCACATATAGTGTACTATCACCTCACGCCACAATGAAAGAGATTCACACTTGCTCCACAAACTCCTCCCTATCAACACACCCATGCAGGGCCCATATGGGTTGGATATGGGCTGGTGAGTGGGCCACATCTGGGCAGCCCAGCTGGGTCCCAGTTAATTTTGTCTAGGGGTTCTATGGTGGACCCATGTGGGCCAGATACCATGGGCTGAAGGTGGGTGTCACATGGGCCCTAGCTTAAACCCACATGGGCAACCCAGGTTTCTCCCATCTGGGCCCACACTAGCTGGGCCCCATGTGGGCTGATTATGGGTCCCTGATTGTACCCAAAAGGGTAATAACAATTATTATTATGGGCTAACAAATTCATTTTGGGGCTTATTTTACAGTCATCCCATACATTTCTTTAAACAAGCTACAATAACGAAGAGACCAGTAATACAATTCATTACTTTTTTAATTTTTATTTAGGTCAAATTAAGTCACAGAGAGAATTAGTTATTTTCCACCTCAAGTGAGCCTGAGGCCTGTCGGGCCTGTCTATTACCCCCCGGTCCCTAGCACCAATGAGCCACTTGGAGACAGCCTTCTCTGCATCTTTACGTGTGATTTGGCTGGTCATGGCTTTTTCCTTCAAGCCTCCTGAAAAAAAACAAATATAACGGTCACTTACTTCATGTGACAACACAACTCAATAGAATATTGTGTAGAAGTTTGTTGATTTCAGTAATTCAGTGTAAAACGTGAAACTCATACATGATTATATAGATTCATTAGACATTAAGTGTAATATTTTGCGCCATTATTTGTGTTAATTTGGATAATTATGGCTTACAGCTATAAGCCTGATATTTCTATATTTAAAAAAAAAAAGTTTTTTATTGGTTGTATGTGATATTCTAATTTTGTGAGATACTCAATTAGGGGTTTTCTTTCACTGTAAAGTGTAAACCAAAGTTCAAAATTAACCCAAGTTCATCAAAATTAACTCAAATAATGGCTAGAAAAATCTCACTTAAGTTATTTATGAATCTATATAGTGTATGAGTTTCACATTTTAAACTGATTTACTGAAATTAACAAACTTTTCCACAATATTATATTTTACCGGTATGTTTAAAAAATATATTAGTTACAGTATGTAGTTACAGTATTATTATATCCCAGTTATATCCAGGGCTTTAACATCTACATCTCTGTCTCAAACCAGGACCTGCTCTGTCAGTGTCACTCATAGGTGTCACCACATGATGGGCCTTAAACACGGGGGAAATGTGCGTCTGTCTGAACACTCTGTGATCCTGTTAGTCTGGTTTGAGGGCAACAGTGTCTTCTCTGTTTATTTATCTACACATGCAGCTGTTTTCAATGACCCACTTTAGATACACCTGGTTGGTAAATTAGACAAATACACATTTCCAGATTAAATTAGATTTACTAGAATCTAGAAATAAAGTCCTATAGTTATATTCTATAGTTACTAGTATCTAGTATTTAAATTAGATTTCTTGTATCGGAACAACTTAAAACATTATTCACATGCACACCTACTTATATTTTACTTCCGAACAGTTTTTAGGCCTTAAACTCTCTCTTCCCGTTTCGGCCCACAAAGTTATACTGCCTGGATAGGCCATGGTCGAGGAGGAAGGTCATCATCCTTCTTGTGGCCTCATCAACAGTTGCCACCCCTATGTCAGCCACAGCAGCAACCTGAGGGTGAACAAAGACAATACAAAGCAAATTTATCTACATTGCTCAGTGGAGTAAATCACTCAACATGAAAGAACTGCCAGAAGCATGTGAGCACACTTGGGAAGTTTCAGGTCAAATTCAATGCTAGCCCCCCAATAAAACTGAATTGAGTTGCACTACCCTAGACATGCATACCAATTCGAACATCAAGTTTGGGTTTGCCAGTTTTTCTTCCATGATTTCCACATCTCTGTCTTCAGGGGGAAACCCTCTGGGGTAGAAGACACAGTGGTGCTAATGTTGCCACGCTGTTGTAGAAGCGTTTATAGCATCCTCCCTTGGATCTTTTGGGTCTCTTTCATCTCCTCAAGGAGTGTTAAGATGCGAACAAACATATTGTCCCTGATTTGATTTCGAGGGGTTTCTTGTGACGTGGTGACGTGGTGACAGGTTGAAACACTGGGCCATCTATGATTACCCAGAGGTGATGGAGGCGGTGGAGGTGACTGCGTAGATCTGAGAGTGGATGGAGGCAGTGGAGGTGACTGCGTAGATCTGAGGGTGGATGGAGGCAGTGGAGGTGACTGCGTAGATCTGAGGGTGGATGGAGGAGTTTGAGGTGAGGACCTGAGAGTGGATGGAGTCGGTGGAGGTGACTGCATAAATCTGAGGGTGGATGGAGGTGGTGGATGTGATGTAGGCCTGATGGGGCTGCTGGACCGATCATCATCCTCATCCTCACTGCTGGACAAAACCACTCGCCTAAAAATGTATAATATGCAAAACATGTATTTCCTGTCTCATTGGGAAATTCAATGTCACCATCTATTTAGTATCATTTCATAATTCAAGTAGCCTCACCTCTTTTTGCGTTTCCCCTTTCCCATATTCTCTGTGGAATCGGACTCAGTTGGTACATCTGTGTTCTGTTCATATTGTACTAATTTTGTGCGGGCAATTTCATACATTGCTGTGGGAGACAAATGAGTGGCAATTAGTTTAATTCAGAGCAAATTTAAACGGAATCAACAGTGAACTCATGATGTCAAATAATGTATATGTATACATTACCAGCAGTCAATCTGTATGTGGCCCAGTCAGTGTGAGGGTCCTGTTGCTCTACGACCGCCTTTGACAAGTTTATTAGAGATGCTCCGATCAGGATTTATGAGGCCGATACCGATCACAGCCGATACCGATCACATTAAATGTGTATTTAAGGGCTAAATTAAGAATGCTATAAACAAAAATGAACCACTGAATTAACCCGTTACCATTCCAGCGGCCATCGTCACTTATTCATTTCTCGGTTTTAGACAACCGCTTGGTACACATGCAGCACATCATTGGAAAGCTTAGATTCTTATCTTTTTAGTGATGTAAACCTTTTCTAGACACAGCATCAACATTACGAACACTTAAAGCTTCTTTCGAAAAAAAACAAAAACAAATCGAAACCGAAACTTACTGGCGCTTCTCACCTCTGAAGTCTTCCTGCGGCTCAAACATACAAAACAATCCAACAAACACGGTTCTGTTCTGTTAGCAAGTGTTCAGAGAATCAAATACAGTAAAAATATCTACCTAACACATTTTATTGCATCCACAAATCCCCAAAGAGTGCAGTTTCGTCATTTTGATCGGAGTATTCTCTTATTTTATCGCTCCTAAGTGCTGCGCGCTTGTTTTGAAACTCGAACCACTCTGAGCGTTTGATTGACACATCAGGCGTTTTTTGGCAGGATCGATAAGGGGTATAAACTGTTTAACTGTTCTTTTATTTAATAATTTAGTTAGTTAGTTAGTAATTTAAAAACAAACATAGGTATAAACCATTAAAGAATCTCTGCCAATCCACAGGTAGCTCTCAACGTTGCAGGGCTTAAATAAGTGTAAATACATATTTCTCCTTTATTTAGTAAAGGTTTTTTCAGTTTCTATGGATAAACGTTAAACAAATCTCGCTCGTTCTGCATGATCGGTTTTTCTGATCGGCCATTTTGCCGATCACCGATCACACTATTTATAGCCGTGATCGGCCGATCATGATCGGTGACCGATCGATCGGCGCACCTTTAAAGTTTATCCTTGCTGGTGGCCAGTAGCACGCATCCTCCTCAGGTCCAGAAAACCATTTGGTTGCTATAACTGCCAATCCTCAATTTTTAAACTCAACTATCGCAAAAGGCAACATACTTAAAGAAAGACAAATACATACATAGAAATACATAAATTCATAATTGAAACAAACAATAAAACTAAACAAAAACAAATAAATACCACACTAGTGTAGGAGTGGCAATGCCACATATCCAGTCTTGAACGTTGACCCAACTTGACGTGTTTGCAGGGTTGCCCAATGCCCCTCTTTCTTGCACTGCCTCCGCAGGGCGCAGCCTGACACTGTCTGACACCGCTGCACATTCAGTTAGCTTAGCAGTTAGTTTTCGGCTTTGTGCGCTATTCTTTTTAGATAATTAGGCGTTCCTTAGTGCATCGCCTAACTTTACATGACAAACCCAACTGGCAACGACAAATAAACAAAAAGACTCTCTCCGCAAATACTGGTGACGTAGCCTGGCCAGCCAGACCGACTTTCTCATTGTATTACATACAGAGAAAGTTAGTCTGGAATCGCCCAATCTGCCTCCGATTTCTGCTCCGGCGCTTTCTTTCCGACCAATCGTAGCGAGGGAGGCGGGATTTTGTTTCCCGTCATATTGAGCGCGAGAAAACAGTAGCAGGTTTCGGTAGCTTACAACGATCGAAATAAGCACTAAACTCGATATTACACCCCGTGTCCTCAGATCTTTCTGACAAAAACAACAGAAGTCATTCACCGTCACCGAAGCATCTTCTCTCTCGAGCCACGCTGGTGTATGCTGTGGTTTGTTGACAACTAGAATAAGTTTCGCTTTCCTTACGTCACATCCGTGGCTTCTCTGATTGGTTCACTCAGCGAGCGTTAGTTCTGCCCATGGTCCTGCCTTGAAATCCTGTTTAAATCCATCGATCCCAGGCTACTGGTGACGCACCTTGCCCCTCTTTCTCTCACAGCCCCGCTCGGTGCAGCGTGACGACCTTGCACACGTATTTAACGTTTTTGGCTTCTACTCGCTATTTCAATTAGGAAATTAGGCGTTATGTAGTGCATTGCCTCTCTTTACATCACAACCCAAACTGACAACGGCTAATAAATACTCGCATCCGTGCGCCTTTACGCACGCCCTGCCTTCACATGCGACACATTAACAAAACGAAAACAAAAGTGTTTGAAGGACGTTAGCAGGGATTTTACCAGTGGTGGGCCGTCAGGGCCAGCAAGGCCTTCTCTGCTGGCCTAAACATGCTCAGAAAAGTAAATTTATTTTATTTTATTTTCATAAATATGTAAACAAAATTATTCTCTATTCTCTGTTCTCTTTATGTCATATTATATCCACTTAGTTGAGCGGCTTCCAATGTTGTTTATCATGGTAGAGTTTTTATCCAATTATATTTCAGCTAGCTTGTGTTGTCAGGCAAATTTCATTTGCGTGAGACCTTCAGAATCAAGTCAGAGAAATATGAAAACACAAACACAAGGATAAAGTTTAACAATATTTATTTTAACAATAATATACAGGGGTGTTCCCGTTTCACTGTAACCATTCGTCGCTCTCAGAAGTTTACAAACCCGAATTAATCAACACACTACAGCATAAGGCGGACACACCTGCAGAACACAGCACGCAGTTCACTTCAACCCAAGATACACAGCAAGATCACTGCAAACGTTACAGCAAACAGACACCGCAGATGAATTCACTCCAAACAAGATTGGGTTTAACAGTGTTCTGACAGGCAAGCGATATGGATTTTTGTAACGAGGAAGTGACCCAAAACAAAAGACAGGACATACAAACAAAAAGATAAGGATAGTTAGTCCGCCCTTACAAGTGCACTCGATTGAAACTAACACAGGCTTTAAGGCGGGGCGAACTAACTAAAACAAAATCAAACTGTAAACTATAGGTAAAGGACAGCAGGAAGCAGTGACATAACTGTAAAAACACAAATACAAAATCACCAAACACATAAAATAAACCTTTAATCATTTTGTCTAAAAAAAATTAAAACACTGCATACCTGCGGCGTCGAATCTCCCCACGCCCAGTCAAAGTACTTCAGAAGATTTCAGTAGAACCTTCATTAAAACCGTGTGACCCTACACAAAAAAGGCTACATGTAAAATTAACCATACCATTAAAAAAATTACAATAAAGCCTTATTTACCATAGACAGTCAAACAGCCCAAACAGCAGAGCGCGTGGGCCCAGCAAACCACCTGGCCACCTACAGGAAACTGGCACCTACCTGGTAAACGGCCATCTTCCTTTTATAGGAGGTAAGTTCCCGGGGTGAGAGTGACACCCCGAGGTACCACATGCTACATTACAATGGAAATGTGTGATTTATGTGAGTTTGAAACATCGTATTTGTCTTTATTTTAGTTTTCACCGTGTCCCACGGTGTACTAAGGTGTTTCACGACAGCTAGCTAGCCTGCAAAGGAAAAGGGTTTGTCCATCATTTCCAGACCAGCAACTATGAGTGGTACGTCACTGAAGGCCTAAGCGTGAAATGCACGGCCCGCCACTGGATTTTACACTGTTCGCTTACTATGAAAGTTCCATAGTTTTAGAGGCAAGAGACTCAAAATAGAAACTGTTTAATTATAATATAATAATAATCAGTTTTGCCCATGTTTAAACTTTGTTTAATGACTGATTTTGCTCACTGTGACCCTGGACCACAAAACCTTTCATATGGGTCAATTTTAGGAATTTGAGATTTATACATAATCTGAAAGCTGAAAACATAAGCTTTCCAAAAAACAGCTTGAATGTAGTATACTACTTTTGCCATTATGCTGTAGTTTAGCTTGCTAAATTTCTCTGGGGGGTAGCTTTAGTGTAGTGAAGCTTCATTTACTGTAGAGTAGTAAACTAGTAGCTTACTACGTTTTCCAAGTAGCTTGTCCAACACTGAAAACAACTAAATTAGAATTCCTCTTAGCCTGTGTTAAGTGTCTAAAATTCACAATTAGTTTGTTCATAGACATGGTTTTATTGATTTATAACATTATTCTGGCACTGCAATCATACTTTTTTATGATGTCATGTCCACAGGCCACACTAACATTAGCCTGCACGGTTATTACAGTCTTCAGTATCTAACCTACTGCAGGGCATTTTCAGCCACCACAGATACCCACGCAGTTCATTTTATGAGAGAAAAAAAACTAATCTTTATCTAGGATTTGTGTTGTTTCCAGGGGCATATTCCTGTTGCTTAGAAATAGTGTTGAGCGCTCATAATAAAGTGAGCTTCAAAGCTCTGGGTACGCTCATTACTCACTTCTGCCTACATAATAAATCCCAAGGAGACCAACACCACCCTGTCTAATGACATCAACCCTAGTTCATCTCTATGCTCTCTACCAGTTTATGTCTCAGCTCACGAGTCTCAGGGGTCACCGGCGTTCCACTGCTCTGATATGTGCAGCTGACCTTTCATGTTTGTGTTGTCTTGAGATACTGAACCACTGTCAAAGTCATGTAAAGTTCTATCACGTGTCACAGATCTGCTACTCATCTGTCTTTTCGACTAAAACTGAGCCGGCAATGGATTGCTATATTGTTATTATTGACCTGCAGTATTATTGTGGCAGCCATTATGACCCGACTGTTCATTATCCATTATACAAGCAGAATATGTAACTTGTATAAGAAGTACAGTAAATATGGAACATTTAAAACATAAAAACCGTGTTCATTTAAAATGTACATGAGCTCTGATTTTCTATATTTTGCTTGCTGTATGTCTTGTATGTAGGACCACTTCTACTAACATAACATGACAGCCGTGAGAGAGCCGCAGTCACTTTAGCTCCTGTGTTCTTTAATCTCTAAGCTCTATTTAGTGTGTTTTTTTCCTTGATTTTTTTAAAAATTATCTTTTGCTGTACTTAGCCATTAACATATCACCATGGTTAGTGGACAGTTTTTTCGGTCCTTTTTCTTTTAATTTTGTGCCTTTTTGTGTTTGGGTGCCATGCTCAGCAGAGGGGCTCTGTGTCTGTGTACATGCAAGCTGTTGGCGCTGTCCTGGCCTCCAGTGCCCGGAGTGAGGCCTGAGATCCCTGCATAACTCAGGGGAGAGCACGCAGAGTAGGAGCGAAACTGAAAGGAAGGAGGAGGGGAGGAGTAGAGTGGTCCCAGACAAACCACCTGCTCCTGGATGTGGAGAAGACCAAGGAGCTGGTGGTTGACTTCAGGAAGAAGAGGACACCTGTCACCATCCTGGGCCAGAAGGCGGATGTAGTGGACCACTACAAGTACCTGGGTGTTCACTTGAACAGCAGGCTGGACTGGAAGAACAACAGTGGTGCTGTGTACAAGAAGGGCACACAGCAAGTACCTTGTACTTTGCTGTGGTCTCCAGGGGAAGTGGCACCAATAAGACTGACATTAACCGGCTCAACAACCTGATCCGGAAAGGCTGTACATGTAATGGGCGGCAGTATGGAGGCGTTTGAGTCAGTGAGGGACAGGAGCACAATGAACAAACTGCTGTCACTCATGGACATGGATTCATCCCACCCACTTCACCGGACTATTAAGGGGCAGTGGAGCTCATTTTCAAATAGGCTCATCCAACTCCGCTGTTGCACTTAATTTCATCATCATTTAATCATTCATTCTCAATTCACATGTACAATAACTCACCTCTGTGCAATATATAGCTCCCCAATTCACACTTGTCTCTTGTTTTATGCACCTGTAATGGAAATTTAGTTTTACGACATTTATACAATTGTAAAATTTTGTTTGTAAGATTGAATTTGTTTTCTTTTGCCAAATGCTATAATTTGGTTAAAGGATTACTTAAGAATGATTTTACAACTGCTTCAAACTGTGTGAGTCAAATTAGCACATGCTTGTTAATTAACATACACTCTACCCAACAGTTCTTTTTCCTCTTCCCTGTTTCCCTTGGACTTGTTTCTGGCAAGTCTTTATTGCACAACTCATCAGCGCCCGAGTAATTTTTGCCATTACAATTTCGATGTCAGAAGTGGGATTCCTCGAATTGATTGTCCAAGACAGAGAGTGGACAGGGACTGGCCATCCTGGGTATTATTTTCTTCTACTTCCCATCCCCCTACCTAGAATGTTTATAGATGGAAGGACTGATCGCTGATGTCCTGGGTCATCGCCGATGGAACCATGTCTACGAACTCAGTTCTAATTTGTCAACTGGTGCCTGGTGATTTTGAAACATTGACCTTTTTATTGGGGTTTGTTTGTTGTTGTAATCTTGGGGTTTAGAATTTTCTTTGTTCTTTAAACTTTGGGTACAAATTGTTGTAATCTTCTTCATTATATCAATTATAAGGATATAAGGACCTAATTTGCTTTTCTCACTAGAAAAAAGACAGAGTAAAAAAAAAAAAGGAACCAGTTACAAAGAAAATTGAGTTGGACTCAAGAAATGCGTTGGACGCGGTAAAACGGGTTGGACCCGTGAAACAAAAGGGTTGGACCCTAAATTGAGTTGGACTCAAGAAATGCGTTGGATGCATAAAAGTAAAAGTTTAAGCTTCTAAAATGGGAAGTAAAAAGCAGTAATAGCATCAAAGGATATTGTTGGTTATTCAGATGTAACTCATGCTGTGTCAATGATTTTGCTTGAACAGAAACCTTTCAGCTTCTCGGTGGTTGAGATACAACACAGTACTTTTAGACATGCCTAATATCACAGTAAAAGGTGCAATGTGTTGCTATCCAGCAACTCTCCTTCCCACCCTTGAGGATGGGGAAGAACATAACTGTTGCTGTTCTCCAACAGGTTTGCTCCCCAAGACCAGATTTGAAAGAAACACCACTTACTAATCCTGACATGATTCTTTTGAAGATTTTGTGGATCTGCTTCACGTGATCCTCGAACAGGACGCAATAATGTTGGATTTGCTGTAGTCAATAACCATAAAAACATAATTTCTAATTCTCTGCCCTTTTACTATTCTGCACAGATGACGGAGCTGACAGCACTGACGGAGACATGTAAACTGGCAAGATAACAGGAGTGTCACTATTTATACAGGCTCCCGATATACATTTGGCGGTGTACATGACTTTGGCACCCTGTGGAAACACAGAAAAATTCTGATGAAAAAAAGTCTGATGGAAAATCTATTTTACACCATGATAAAGTTGCTGCACTCCTTGATGCCATTTTACTGCCAAACTCGGTTGCTGTCTGCAAATGTCAAGCCCATACTAACATCTCATTTCACAGGGAAATGCAAGAGCAGATGCAGCTGCAAAAGTAGCAGCAATTCAACCACCTTTGCAACATGAATTATTTGTTACAGTTCCTATCTCTGTCCCAAACTTCCTTACAGCAGTACAATCTTTTGCAACATCAGAGGAGAAAGCACTGTGATGACACTGAGGTGCCACACACAGACGTATGGTAGGGACCTGATGAAAGACCTTGCCTGCCAAAACAGTATTTTTTTTAACCTTTTTTTTTTTAAACTTTGATAAATTGACACATGGCATGGACCACGTTTCAAAAGGAGGGACGTAAGTGTGGCGTGTGGGGTGAAAATAGGACCCAGGAGCGTAAGCGGTACAGGTTTAGACAATTTATTAATTGCCCCCCCCCAACGAACCCCTCCTGGCGGTCCACCGGGCCTGTCCGGATGAGCCGCGTAGAAGTCCCGGAGGAGAGAGTCATCCAGAATCAAGCCCTTCGAAATCCATGACCGCTCCTCGGGACCCTAACCCTCCCAGTACACCAGATACTGGAACCCCCTCCCACGGGGGCGGACATCCAGAGTCCGGGAAACGGTGAACGCAGGATGGCCGTCGATGAGCCGCGGGGGTGGAGGGGCGACGGCCGGAGGGAAGAGCTCACTGGTGCTGACGGGCTTAGGTAGGGACACATAGAATGATGGATGGATCTTCATAGAGTCCGGTAGTCTGAGTCTGACAACAGAGGGGTTAATAATCTTCAGAATCTCAAAAGGTCCCACAAAGCGGGGGGAGAGCTTACGAGACTCGACATCGAGGGGGAGATCACGTGACGACAACCACACCCTCTGGGCGGGGTGATACTCAGGCGCAGAATGGTGAGAGTCAGCGAGCCATTTGTTTCTCTCAGCAGTGCGAGAGAGCACCGCCCTGGCGGCCCTCCACACCTCCCGCATCCTCCGGAGATGTTCCTTGACGGAAGGAACCGCCACTGCCGCCTCTTGTTCAGGGAAAAGGGGTGGTTGGTAACCCAGGCAACACATGAATGGAGACATACCTGTGGCGGAGCAGACGAGGGAATTGTGGGCGTACTTGATCCATGGGAGCTGAATGCTCCAGGAGACCGGGTGGTGGACAGCGACACAATGAAGGGCAGATTCGAGGTTCTTGTTGGCTCGCTCTGTCTGGCCGTTGGTCTGGGAGTGATAGCCTGAAGAAAGGCTGGCCGTGGCGCCCACTGCTTTACAGAACTCCCTCCAAACTTGAGAAGCAAACGGGGGTCCCCGGTCCAACACCACATCGAGGGGTATCCCATGTAGTTTGAAAACATGGTTAACCAGGAGATGGCCAGTCTCAAGTGCAGAAGGTAACTTAGGGAGGGGCACGTAGTGAACAGGTTTAGAGAAACGATCAATGATAGTGAGAATGACTGTGTTACCTTCTGACGGGGGAAGTCCAGTGACAAAATCCAGGGCGATGTGGGACCAGGGACGACTAGGGAGGGGCAGAGGGCGTAACAAGCCAGCTGGAGGCTGATGAGACGCTTTACCCCGGGCACAGACAGAACAGGCGGCGACGAATTGGGTCCTGATTCATATTGGGCCACCAGAAGCTCTGGTGGAGAAACTGGAGGGTTCTATGAAAGCCGGGGTGACACGTCAGCTTCGATGAATGAGCCCACTGGAGAACCTGAGACCGAACCGAGTCCGGCACAAACCTTCGGTTGGGAGGTCCTGTTCCTGGGTCCTGCTGCTGCGCTTGAGCCTCTTGAACGATGGACTTGATTTCCCAGGATGCCATGCCCACGAAGCAGGAAGGAGGGAGGATGAGGTCTGGACTCTCCGAGTCCGAGGGAGGAGCGTTGAGCCGTTACAAGGTGTCCGGTTTCGTGTTGCGGGAACCAGGGCGATAGGAAAGGGTGAAGTTGAACCGACTCAGAAACAGCGCCCATCTGGCCTCGCAGGGATTAAGCCTCTTGGCGGAGCGTAGGTATGCTAGGTTCTTGTGATCAGTCCAGACTAAAAAAGGGACTGTCGTGCCTTCCAGCCAGTGCCTCCACTCCTGTAATGCCCAAACCACAGCCAGCAACTCTCTGTTTCCCACGTTGTAGTTTCTCTCAGCTGGGGACAGACGGCGAGAAAAGAAAGCACAGGGATGCAGTTTGTTAGTTCGAGGATCTCTCTGAGATAACACTGCTCCTGCACCGGTGTCGGAAGCATCCACCTCAACAACAAACTGCAGTGTAGAGTCAGAGTGTTTGAGGACAGGGGCAGAGGTAAAAAGCTCCTTGAGCCGGGTGAAAGCTTGGTGAGCTACAGGTGACCACTGGAAGGGGGAGCTACGGGACGTGAGTTTTGTCAGGGGTGCAGCAACCTTACTGTAGTCTCTGATGAATCTCCTGTAGAAGTTTGCAAAGCCTAGGAATCTCTGAAGCTCCTTGCGGGTGGTAGGGGCGGGCCAGGTGGTTACTGCCTGAATCTTGGCAGGGTCGGGTTGCAGTTGGCCCTTAGCGATGATGTAACCCAGGAAACCAACAGAGGCAGAGTGAAATTCACATTTCTCAGGCTTGACTTACAGCTTGTTTTCGAGGAGCCTCTGGAGAACTAGCCGGACATGTTGCTTATGCTACGTTAGGATACGGGAGAAAATCAAAATGTCATCTAGATAGACGAAAACAAACCGGTTTAACATGTCCCGTAGTGCATCGTTGATGAGGGCCTGGAAGACAGCAGGGGCGTTTGTGAGTCCAAATGGCATTACCAGGTATTCAAAGTGGCCCGGGGGGGTGTTGAATGCTGTCTTCCACTTGTCCCCCTCTCT
This sequence comes from Rhyacichthys aspro, assembly GCA_036850595.1. Classification (NCBI taxonomy): domain Eukaryota; kingdom Metazoa; phylum Chordata; class Actinopteri; order Gobiiformes; family Rhyacichthyidae; genus Rhyacichthys; species Rhyacichthys aspro. Next base: position 20,116,928 of record CM072170.1, on the reverse strand, counting down.
GATCTGGATGAGGTGGTAGGCGTTTCTGAGGTCGAGCTTAGTGAAGAGGGTAGCAGAACAGAGGGGCTCGAAGGATGGGTCAATGAGAGGGAGTGAGTATTTATTTTTAATGGTAATGTCATTGAGACCACGGAAATCTATGCAGGGGCGAAGGGCGAGGTGTCTTTCTTCTTTACAAAAAAAAATCCTGCCCCCAGAGGAGAGGAAGAGGGGTGAATGAGTCCAGAGGCCAGCGAGTCCTGAATGTACGCCTCCAGGGCCTCCTTCTCTGGGCGGGACAGGTTGTACAAGCGACTAGAGGGAAGAGGAGCCCCCGGGAGGAGGTCTATGGGGCAGTCATAGGGACGATGTGGGGGTAGGGCGAGTGCCAACTCCTAACTGAAAACTGGGGCCGGTCGTGATACTCAGGAGGGACAGAGGAGAGGTCCAGGGACGCCGAATGAAGGGATTAGCAGAATGCAGGCAATGAGAGTGGCAGTGAGGACTCCAATTGGTTATCCTAGCAGCCTTCCAGTCAATTTGGGGGTTATGGAGCAGTAACCAGGGGAGACCCAGAACCAGGGGAGCATGAGGAGAGGGAATGACAAACAGCTGCAGATCCTCCCTGTGGTTGCCAGAGATGATGAGGGTGACAGGGGCTGTGTGAAACTTGACTTGGGCTATAAGTCTACCATAAAGGGTGGTTACACTCTTCGGAACGTCTAAGGGCTCTAACGGGAGGTTGAGTTGGGCTGCCAATTCGTCCTGGATGAAACTCTCATCCGCTCCAGAGTCAATTAAAACTTTCAAGGGCAGTGAATCTCTTCCCCAGAGAAGACAGGAGGGAACAGTTAAGCATGCAGGATAGGGACAGTAGAGGTCTGACTCACCAGGGCGCTCTCTTTCACTGGTGAGTCTGGCCTTTTGGCTTCTGGGGGCACGAAGCCAGGAAGTGACCTGCCTGGCCACAATAGATGCACAACTGTAGGTTGAATCGGCGCTGTCGTTCACTGGGGTGTAGGCGAGCCCGGCCCACCTGCATGGGCTCCTCAGGGGACGAGCTGGAGGTGGCGTGAGCCAGAGGTGGGGGAAGAGGGCTGGAGTGAGCTGACTGACCTGAATTGGAAGCTGGCTTACGACCTCTGGTGGGACTGGTCTGTACTCTCTGCCTCTCCCTAAGCCTTAGCGTTATCAACGCGGATGGCTAATGAAATCAAGGACTCTAAAGAGTCCGGCTCACCTCGGGAGGCTAACTCATCCTTGAGTTAACTGGAAAGGTTTCTGTGAAACACCCCTTTCAACTCGCGCTCCCCCCACCCGCTCTCTGAAGCTATTCTAAAATCAATAGAAAAATCGGCCACCGATCTAGAACCCTGAACGAGGGAGAACAAGCATTTAGCAGCTTCCTGTCCTTGCAGGGGGTGATCAAAAATTCTACACAGTTCACTAGAGAAACTAGCAAAAGACGAAAGAATGGGGGATCCCTGTTCCCACAGAGCAGTAGCCCACTGAGCAGCTCTACCCCTAAGCAAATAGATTGAATAAGCAATTTTAGCTCTATCAGAAGGGTAACTAAGGGGCTGTTGATCAAAAACCAAGGAGCAACGTAAAATAAAACGTAAATTATCCCCCCCAATCTCACCAGTGTAGGGCTCAGGGGAAGGGACGAAGGGCTCTCTGTGCAGGCTGGCATGTGGTGAAGACGGTGCTGGAGGGGGTGCAGTACTCACAGAGGGGTGCTCAGTGGGGGCGCTGTGGTCCATGTGTAGGAGCTGTTCTGTGAGGCTGGAGACCTGATTGCTGAGGGTTTGGAGAGTCTCCATGATTCCTTGTAACATGTTTTCATATTATCCAAGCCAACGTCCTTGTCGGGTGATTGCTGTCTGAATGGGGTCCAGATCCGCTGGGTCCATGGTGGCAGTATTCTGTGGCGTGTGGGGTGAAAATAGGACCCAGGAGCGGAAGCGGTACAGGTTTAGACAATTTATTAACACAGGTGCAGGGGGGTTCACAAAAAATATCCACAAGTGCAAAAAATCCATGAAAACAACTGGAGAGTGCTGGGCGGTGTGGGCAACGGGAGGCACTGGAAGAAGAGGAGGAGAGGCACAGGTTAAATTCAAAATCACCGGTGATCACGAGAGAATATCACAATAATACCAAACGTAGAAACGGAGCCAAGCTGATACCACGGAGGTTATCTGGATACTCTGGCGTCGAGGAGTGTCTCTGCTGGCCTTAAGTAGGGAGGCTTGATGGTGAAGCAGAAACAGGTGTGTCCAATCACTCCTCAACGCCACGGGGGAAGGGTGCCACCACAGTAAGATGACATTACTCAACACTTGTTTACTAAAGTTTTCTACACATATGCGCAAAAGTACTGCCAAAGATGCATGATCTGTGCAACACATATTTCAGCAACACATAATACACATACATTCTATTCACAAACAGGATAGATAAAGGTAAAGCTTATCACATTTATCAAGTCTTTTGTTCAAAAAGGTAAAAGTCTTTATTCATTAGTGAGCAACTTTTAAGTCTGTTAAAGTTGATCATTCAATGGTTATTGAAGTTTTTTTCTTTTGGAAAAAAAAAAAACCTGAAAAAAAAAATGTAGGAATGAGGAATGAAAGTGATTTTCTGAGGCCTCATAAGGTCAATCAAAACACCAGACCAAATTACAGAGATCAAAAAATTTAGATAAGGCTTGATTGTCTTGAATCCGGAGATGAATGGTATCATCTGAATCAACTTTTACAGCTCTTTCAGTTCTAGTCACATTTGGTGTGCTTCATGCCTGGATTAACTGTTTTGAGGCCCCTGGGCACAATTTTACTAGGGCCCCAACCTAACATAGTGTAAATGGAAAATCTCACAAATAATGCAATAACGTGGACATAAAATTGATTAAAAAATATTTTTAAAAAACATGCTTAAATAAAAAGAGTACACATTAAAAACCTTTAAAAATGACCAAAATGAGGCCCTAAGCAGCTTGTTACCCCTTTTTTGTTTCCATGGCGGTTCCAGTCTTTCCTTACCTCCTCTTACCCTTTCTTAAGCTCCCACTTGTTCAACTGGTTCTGACCCTGCTGGTTCAGGCCCTGAGTGTTAAATACTGTTAAATACAACTATTGACAATGACCAACTGATTGATTATATGATATGCATTACACATACATACTAATTTGTCTATCTGTGGCTGGTTCTGGCCTAGAGGCTGTGGCGGGCCCTGAGGTAGTGGCTGGCTGTGGTTGCTGCTGGCTGTAGCTGGCCCCTGTGGCTGTGGCTGGCTGTGGTTGTGGCTGGCCCTGGCTGCCTGTAGCTGGCCATGAGGCTGTGACTGATTGTGGCTGTGGCTGGCCCTGAGGCTGTGGCTAAGGCTGTGGTTGATTGTGGCTAGTTCTCATGTCCATTTAACTAAAGGATAAAGGTAGTTAGAGTTCACACATCCACACATACACAGTGTTAGTAGAACTGTCCAAGTCCCAGTCTTGTCAGGACCAGAGTTCAGTCAACTCTAGGTCATACTGTCAAATCAAGTTGGCTCTTGGATCAGTTCAGTCAGACCTTTTGTTCTTGTGCACACTAGTTAAGAATGACGTTATTGTAACATTATTTCTATTCATTTGTAATATTTTAGATGGCTTTCATATATTTAGGGGTTAGGAAAAAGCCTGTGATCACAACCCCCAGGTCACATCTGTTCCAGATTTGATTCATATTTAATTACTTTGGGATCCTTTTGGGCTATTCTGCAACAAGTTTCATATAACAGACATTAAACTGCATAGTTTCCAAAAAAACAAAAACTGTTTAAACTACTTACTTAAATAAGTTGTTGCTATAGATTCCTAATAAAATGTTTTGTCAAAAATGTTTTCAAAAAGGGTTTTTGCAATTGCTTTACGCCAGCTGGGTTTTATATTATTAAACTTCATGATGTAGGAGAATTGTGTTACTGCCTTAGAGCTTCGAAGTATTGGACCACATACAAGGACTGAAGAGAGTCTGGATGTCTTAAGCAGGAGAAGTTTATTACCATCAAATACAGGCCTGGAGACAGTTGAACAGTCAACACAGCATAGTATTGAACATTCAAGTCTGGCTATGCTTTCATTGGTCAGAGTTTATAATACCTCGTAGAAGGTCAATTACGCAACCAATACAATAACAAAGAGTTGGTATTCAGTTGTTATTCAGCTGATTAGGCTCGAGGTTGGAGACATGTTATCCTGCAGGTGTCTGAGTCTATCTGTTGACAGAGCCCAAGGCTCAGGGCATCACAACCTTACAATAGATCCCAAAATTCTCTAACAGTTCCTTCCTCTTTAAACCCTTTACAAGTGGTTTTAACCTTACATTAACGCCCAAAGAGAATTTTACCATGAAAGCACACTCAGACTATAAATGCATACTCAAATTAGTACATTTAATCAACACCAATTTTCAATAATCAAAGATCAATCATTAGTATGACATTTTAGCACTTAGCAATTACCAGTGTAAAAGAGTGTTACAATAATATGGGCTGTATTAATGGATTTCAATGACCCCAACCCCAGGGACCCCTAAAGTGCCGAGACATGCGCCTCATCAGTCACCAATCACCCAATTTGAATGAATTTTGTTTCTAGCAAAAGCACATGCACATTGGAAGGCTCACACATCTTCAGAAACAATTACCTTAAAATGATCACAAAATCTTGATGCAATCGAATTATTAATTAAAGAACAGTCCATTTCTTCACACTGAGCAGTGCGACTGCATCAGTGCAATGGAACAAGGATCCAGGGGCAATGTGGGGCAAAGAGTCCATGTGGCAAAACGTTTCCAGTGTAGAAGTATTCCATAGGGCACTAAAGGCCATGGGTACACACCCGTGCCTTAACCTCGTCGTAACATAGGATTATTATGCCCGATACGACGAGTTCCCTAACTCATCTCCAAGTGATTCCATTTTGTTCAGGCTCCTCAGGTGAAACAATCTTCTTCAAGCTCAATATGAATAAGTTGAAATTGATTTTTGAACACTTTTTTAACCTTCTGCAGACATTACTAAGCAACAAATACTCCTTTTAAAACCATAATTGTGCATTCTATAATCACAAATGCATCAGTGTTATATGAATTACAGGACTAATGCATACATAAGCTTCACAAAGTAATCACAATGCATTCACTTTTCTTCTTTTATCTGAAATAAAAGCATTTTATGTGTATTCACCTCTACATAAAACAATATAAGAGAAATTATTTCTTTGATTTTAAGAAACATAACTGTCAGAACTTAGATGTTGCTTTACTTTTTTTTTTTGTTGTTTTCTCCATTGTGTTATTTCATAGGCAACTTTTATTATTTGCATTATTTTTAGACCCGAAAGTTTTGCTTATTATCTATTCCTTATTGTTAATTTATTTTATTTTATTTTATTTGCAAGGAACACTATTGCAATTTCCCTAGATTTTAAGACACATGTTATACCGGTAAAATACATAACACTTACTCCACACATCTAATGCAGTTTCCACAGAAACCTAAGAGCAGCATTAGTTCAAATTTCTCTACATGTTCTTCCTTGAGTAATAAGTGAAAGGTCTAGTATTTTACTTGTAATTCTGTATCATAGGTTACTTTGTCTGCAGCAGCAAGTTTACACATTAATGGGGTGTGTGAGGCTACTATCTTTACATCCTTTATCTTAGAATAAAATAATCTATGTACCATAAGGCTGGTCGCATGGGACTCAGCTGTAAGCCTCCACACCCCTGCAGACTGTCAGGGAGCAGGACCCGCACCCTTCCAAGTTCTATGGCTCCTGCCCCCTGGAAACAGAGATACATTCAGCTTAATTGTTTAGGTAACCAGGAAGCTCTTATTTTTACATGTGTAGGATTGTTTGACAATAGTTGATTTATTTTACTTTTCCTTAATAGTTCCTGTAGATTTATTTCTAACCCCTTCTGAACCATTGACACTTCCTCAAGTGAATGCATTAAAACTGTGTGCACATATTGATAATGGCTGCCAAAACCCAAAACCAGTCAAGATGTTTTGAAACCACAAATGATGTTGTGTACATGATGTGAAATGAGTAGGCAGCAACAGTAAACACATCAGCATGGAAATATATAAGATAACTTACCACACTTACTCACAGGTGAGGATTAATGTCCAGGTGCACATTTCTATGCCCTTCTAGATTAAATATGAGTCTTTATTAGCCACTAAATACTGAACCTCTTAATTAGCTCCCACTCTGCTATCCACTCACCATCAGCACGCAGATCTGATTCCCATGAGCCAAAGTTAACCTGTAAAAGGTATTCCTCATGTTTGTTGGACAAGCCAGCGGGTGCAGTACCAAACTATTGCAGTACACCTTTCTCTATTTGCACAGCAATAATATAATGATTCAGTGATGTTTACCATGTAGCCTTTAAATAACTGCTAAATATTTAACTAGTCACTAGCATCGACATTAAACACATGAAGTTGGTTGTATGTTATTCACCAACAGCATCTTGTTCAGGCACCATTCCACATTTTTCATATTCAGCACTAAAAGGTTCTATAGAATGACAAAAATACCTTTGTTGTGTGTTGTTCTTGGACCTGTGGATAGAAAATGATTACCATGCCATTTATCAACATTACTACCTATTTCTCTCTTGAAGATGGATAAGATTTATACCAAATGCACAGTAAAATGCTTGCTTGTTTTTATTAACCAATAGCAACATAGATATAACACAGCACACTAGAAAATGTAACACAGAACTAAAGAAATATAAAATAGAAATCTACAAAATATAAAATGAATATAGACATTAAAAGTCCCAAATCTTGCATTTAAGACTTTAATGCAATATTCATTTCAACTTAGCAATTGAGATATTAAGCAACTTCCCAAAAGGATACTGGTGTTCATCCCAGGTGACTCTGGACTCTGGATTGGACTGACCTTAACAGGAACCTTATCTTTTTTGGTGTTTGTCTGTAAATATCAACACTCTCTGGCCGGTAGAGGGCCTTCATTAGATCTTAGGTTTCAATTCAAGCCTGTGTAAGTGGCTGCTGGTATTGATCTCCAATGCACAATGTTCCAGAGTGGGACCCTGTTGGTAAAATGTCTGTTAAAACAGTTGTCCACCAGCCTAGAAATAATTAGGTTAGAACAGCTCATGTATTACAACCCATAAGTGTTAGTTGTTGAAGTTTCCCTTTTTCAAGTTTCCATGTTGCTCTTTGAATCTGAGGTCTCAGAAAGTCATTGTTAAGAGTTAGGTGTTAGTATTGATTAGTGAAAAGTTTTCCAGTCAGTCCTTTTCACTTCTTAACCTTCCTCAGGAACAACTGGGCTTTGTTCTTCTCTTTTCCCTAGCACTTTCCTTATCTTTTGGTTTCAGAAACATTTAGTAATATTTAGTCTAAACTAAATCTGTTGTTTACTCTGAATTTCTTCATTCTTTGTGTTTAGTTTAACATTCGAATACTGCAAATATATTTTTTATTAGAAAGAGTCATAATAATAATGTCTCGACTAAGAACCTCCCAGGATTCTCTTCTCTTGCTCCCACCTCTTTTTTATTCACGTGAGGATCATGTGCACCTGAGCCACACAGGAAGAAAAAATATGGGGCTTCTCTTTATTTTTGGAGTCACAATAGTGACTTTTTGTCTTTGACTCTCGTGATTCCTTCCTCTGCATTTATTTGTATTGTATACATGTTGGATGTTTATTACCAGTAAATTAACATGTGAATGATTTAAGAGCCCTAATCTCAACATCAGACACACCTCCTCAGGTGATATAACCACAGTGAAGTACTTTAGCTCCAGACTTCACTACAGGCACCACACCTGACATTACTGGACAGTCTCCTGTCAGACCTGAAACACACCCAACTACAACACAGCATTAACACAAAGAACTCACGCAGAGCTCAACGGGACCAGCACAGTCTCTAGAACAAACTTCCCTTCGTTCTTTAGACTTGGATCAACAAGGTCAATAGGTTCCAACAAACACAAAACAGGAAACACACACCAGTCAAACAGCGCAGGTGACTTTAAAATGATTTTCTCTGCATTCCTTTAACCTTCCTCTTATACAACTTTTAATTGGTGACTGATAGCCTTTTCTTTAAGAACATAGTTCACTGCCCTTATGGCTATTTTTAAGAGGCTCTCATCAAGTTTACTGTTTATGTCTTGTAGCAGAAGCTTGTAAATTTATTGTTGATAGGCAATTGTTTAATCACCCACGAGCTGAATGGAATTAAAGCAAATGATGGACTGACGAGACTCTGGTTCAACGAGGCCTACTTTTTTTTTTTTAGAAGGAAACGCAGTTCCTCATACCAAAAAGCTCTGTTTTGAGTATCTTATCCATCTCAAAGTTCGGCCCCCACACCAAGTCAAGCTTCAGTTCCTGTGTTAGTGGTTAAATGAGCAGTTTCGTCATCTTCAATGCATTTTTTTTTTTTTTTTTTTGCAATTATTGACGTGTTTGCTCATCTAACTGTATTGCTAGAACAGATTTATCTGTGCATGGGTTTTCGCTCCATATGTCAAGGTATTTTGTGACATCGGGAACTAACTTATTCATGTGGTTCTGTGTGAACTCAGTTAGGCTGTTATTGAATATACCATTCTCAACAATTGTAGCATCTACTTTTAAGCTTCTTCTTATTTATTTTTCCTTATTTACTTACACCATGTAACAAAAAGCACCTTTGCTTTAGAAGAGTGAGTTATTCAACAGTTACTTTAAATAATATTGTTTTACTAAAAGCAAAACTAATTTAAAAATTAGATAGCATTGGCAGAAGTCGTTGCAGGTGGTTGCAGATGAAAACGTTGCAGAAAATGTCTGAAATTTACAGAATTAAACTCAAGTTTGCATAAGAAATCTAAAATTGGCAGAATCAAAAAAAGGCATAAACCCAAATCTTGAAAAACTATAAAAGGCAGACTTCCCAAATGTAATAGCATAAATGTCCCAGAATTAAGGCACATTTTAAAATTTGAATAACAAAGTTCAGTTCAAATTCACAGACGAATGGTAGAATAATACGAGAGGACACACGAGAGCTATGAGAGTGTTTGTCTACTGATTAGTTCGTCTACTTATTATTAATAGACCTTTGGTGACATCAAGTAGAATGGTGTCTTCATTGCAGACCTCGCTCTAAACTAAAAAGATCCACAACTCCATAGTGAACTCATAGAAACTGTTTTTTTTTTTTTTTTTGTAATAAAAAAAAACAGTAGTATTTAAATGTAAATGTCAGGGTCTAGGAGTGGAATTGAGAGCCAGTGTCAGTACCGTGTGTCCCAGGCGAGCAGCACCCCTCAGTGCAGCAGCAGAACAGTTCATGTTGTAATGACCTCTGAGCAGCAGCAGTTGCAGTGGCATAGATTCAGTCCATTTGACCTGAGGACAGTGTGGAGGAGCCCAGTCCACAAAGTGCAGCTTTAAGACCAGTCAGAAACGAGCTTTCTTTGTCGTTGGTGCTTCAGCCAGTGTTAGTCTCATGTTTCTCAGAGACGATACAGAGCAGGCAGCCATGTTCTCAGATAAGTCTCAGTAGACAAAACAGTGCCAGAGCCAGGCAGGTTCAGTTCAGTTCAGTGCTGGAGCAGTGGAAAACCAGCAAGGCACATGAAGTAACTACCCCCCAGAAACACTAGGCCATCAACAGGTCTCACTTCCACTCACAGTTATCAGTGAAGCTAGTCACAGTCCTTTATCAGTTGTTTATAAAGACTCTGCAGCTGTACAGTCCAAAAGTAAAGTACTTAGAGGATTAACATGTATATTCATAGACTTTAGGAGAAGACTATAGTCACTGTACTGATTAACTTTTAACTATTTTAGTAATTAAGTAATTTTTGCATTATTTCTCAAAGATCAGCCTGAAAACTCCATTCATCAGGTTATACCACTTTAGAAACTAATACATTACTTTATGTTACAGCTATAAAAACTGAAAACCTCCGTAACTGATGTTTAACTGGTTTGATTCAAACACAGGTCACTGCAGCGACTCACTGTCAAGGTAAATGGTAACAAATAATGAAGACTAAATTAATGTTAAACTCTCATGAGCATTCATTTAAGTAAAACTTAATTAACCTTCAGTTATTGTTAGTTTTGGTGAGTCTCGTTTGGTCAAAGTGACATGTCTTGGTGAGGAGATTTTATTTTTTTTTATAAACGATGGTTTTGTTTCTAGTGCCCGTTGCTCTCTTTTGATAACACACGTCTGAGATATTAAGGAGACATTTTTATCAACTATTACGATGTCTTATTGTTTAACAGAACATCAAGATCCTGAAGGCTGTTGCCATTCATTCATTGTCAATGTAAACTCTCAAACCTTCAAACTTTTTTTTAGTATGAGGAGGGAAAAAGGAATGGCTAATGTCAACCAGAAGACAATGCATACAACAAAACACTAAGTTACAATATTTCAAAACAACAGCGTCTATGTTGATATTTCATAGACCAAGTATAACACAAAATAATTACTCTATAGCTGACTACAGAGAACCACAAAACACCCACTAAATGAAGACACAGTGAATCAAGTAATACTTTCAACACAACATCATCTCATTTCAAATCTGAATCTTTTAGGCCCTCATACTTCAAAGATAATTCAGCTTTTAATTCAATGTTACAACAATTATTCACCATTAAGGCTTAAAGTAATGTTTTTAAACCTGTTCCAGTTACATCTAGTCTAGGAAAACTTCACGTTTATATTTGATTTTACTTCACAAAGCACATTTTAACTCTCTTTTAATTTCCCATGAAAACATTTATAACATTTTATTCTTAACTTTTGTTTGTTTGCTCTAGTTGTCTCACTGCTTAATTGTTTTGTTTTTTTATGCTTAAGAGCAAAGTGTAGTATTATATTTTGAATTGGTCAATTAATGAAGCTCTAAAGAAAATTACAACTGTCCCTGTAACATTTCCCTGTAAGCTTTTGGTCAGGGTCTTGTTGACCATTGACCTTCTTACACCCAGTTACATAGTTCTTACTCACAGTTCAGCTGCAGAGGATGGAGACAGAGAACACAGTGTGACATGTAACTCATGCATCAGCTTTAAACTGGAGCTCTTTGGTTCCTGTAAACAACAATTAGAGCAGCATCAATTCTCAAAATATAACACATCATAATAACACACACATAATGAATAAGTGAGAAAAACCCAGGTTAATAGTTGTCTGCAACACATCCACAGATGTTACCCCTGTTTTCCTTCTGTTTTCAGGCTGTTATGATGGTCAGATGTTATTTGCCTTGTCATTTTAATACAGTTTAGTTTAATCAAACTCAATAGTGCTTCTCCAGTGATCAGTCGCATCACTAACATTATTTCAGATTAAACTCATTACAGTCACACTGTAATATTTTTTTAACTGTATTTTTAATCAACTGTTGTTATGGCAAATCTTTTATTCAAAAAAACATTATTTTTTTTGTTAACTTAGCCTCTTGTTTTAAAACAAACCCCAATAGGTTGTGTTCAAGACCTTCACACAGAACAAATACACACAGCAGCTGCACCAAACACAAGACAAAGACAGACACCAGATATATACCAAACTAAATTAGTTTTAGTTAACTACCTTAGTAAGAACTTTTTATAACAAAATCTTCAAAATTAATGTCATTTTATTTTGTAACACCTTCCAGCACTTTCTGTGCACCCATTATAGCGGTTGTTACTTTAGCAACTTTTAGAGAACCTGTTTGCAAAGAGATTAGTATGATCAATATTGTTATTATTCCTTTCCTGTCTCTTTCCCCTTCCTCACATTTTTTTTTTTAATTTATTTTTTTATTATTAACCCCTTCTCTTTTCCTTTGCCTGCTTCCATATCCTGCTGACACTGTGTGTGCTCTCTATCAGGAGAACAGCGAGAGCAAAGGTGGGGGCTGTTCGTTCACAGACTCCAGCGCTGTGACAATTTCTGTGAGAGGTCAGAGTCAGTGCCTTGCTTTAGGTTTGAATAAAGGGTCCGTATTTTTTCTAAACATCGGGTATTGTCCACTTTTGATCGAGTCTAGCTTTACTTTATTACAGCTCTTATTTACATCATCAACAACGCCTTCCTCATCTTCCCTGATGTTGGTCCTTTTCTCATCCACACGTTAGTTGTTGACTTTGCCTTGTTTTCCTTGTCCTGCTGACACTCACTAAGCCCTTTACTTGTGTGTGTGCTCTACAGGAGAGGATTTTGGTCTAGTTGAGGCTAGTCTACAGATTGTAGCTTTAACGCTGATGTCAGAAGTGTAGAGATATCGCCTTGCACCAGGTGTAGAGAAAGAAGAAATGTGTGTCTGATGTTTAGATCTTAGTGAGTTGATTAAAGACTTAAGCTAGTCACTGTGTGGTGAAATCTGTGGTTAATACCCAACCCATAGTAATTTTGAACTTCATAAGACACAGAACATATAGTAAATAACAGATAACACATTTATGGCAAAAAATCTACTGCAGCATCCAGAGGTTTATCAGTCTCAGTCTGTCAGTTTGGTCAGACACAACACTTTTGATCGTTAAAGTTCTTAACTGATTCTAGAGTTACTACAATGGTAGCAAGAGCCAGATACAAGTTCAGAATCTATTAAATCCTGAATGTATCTCCACGTGCACATTTTAAGAAATAGGCGCCTATTAGGGAATTAGTGATTCTAAGGAAGTTTTCCTAGGCCCTCCCCAGACTAAGACCCTCTGCAGAGCAGCTATCGTGCCTCTTCTTTAGCTATAGTCCCAGACATATAGTTTCAAGAAAAACAAAACCGGTGCTCAATCTCACTACAGAGTGCTATGACCACCAATACAACGCCAATCCACCAAGGTTTTCACATCAGCCTGTAATTACTGTGTTATTCACAGCTTTCACTCTTGCTCACACCGCCTTAATAACAATTACATTGGCCTTTGAAATTGTTACTGAAAACAGAATTCAATGTTGGAAAGCCTACTCAGAGCTCTCACTACGTCCAAATTTCAGTACTTCATACTGCTCATTATGTTTAGCTTTTCTCATGAATTCACAGGCAACCAGTACGGCCTCAGCCGAATACTGGTACCAACGTTAACTCCAAAATTAGCCAATCATTTTAAACAAGCATTTAATTTGCATAACCAATTAAATTCAAACTTACATTTAATTTCACATATGTGACCAATAGCTCAAGGACTGTGTATTGTACACATTTTCCCAACACATAGGATCTATCTGTCAAGCCTGGTTCTGGTAATGCAACTCTTCTCTTAAAAGAGAAAAAATTAATTTGCACTTACCAGTCCAGCTGTATATAGATTTCCGTAGTTCGTGACGCCAATATTGTAGGAGAATTGTGTTACTGCCTTAGAGCTTCGAAGTATTGGACCACATACAAGAACTGAAGAGAGTCTGGATGTCTTAAGCAGGAGAAGTTTATTACCATCAAATACAGGCCTGGAGACAGTTGAACAGTCAACACAGCGTAGTATTGAACATTCAAGTCTGGCTATGCTTTCATTGGTCAGAGTTTATAATACCTCGTAGAAGGTCAATTACAATAACAAAGAGTTGGTATTCAGTTGTTATTCAGCTGATTAGGCTCGAGGTTGGAGACATGTTATCCTGCAGGTGTCTGAGTCTATCTGTTGACAGAGCCCAAGGCTCAGGGCATCACAACCTTACAATAGATCCCAAAATTCTCTAACACATGAAGTCTGTCAATTCACCAAATCCAGTACATGTGATTGAAAAAACTATTCCAAAATAAGAGACTGTAATGTAAAAACTGGATGTTTTCGGAGCAAGCAGATTGGTCAGGCTTGAGTAGAGCTCAAAAAGTGAAATTTATTTACAAAAGAAGAACTTTACACAACAGAAACATCCTAGGACTTAAAAAAAAGAACAGAAGACCAACAAAAATTAACAGTGCAGCCTCACAGCAAACTGCCCCTCTCTTTTCTTTCAATTCTCCTCACACTTTTCACAGCCTCACCTGCCTGGAAGGCACCATCAGCCTCCAGGGAAGGGAGGAAGGTGAACTGGGCCCTAACAAAACAAAACCCAACACAACTGCAATAATCAATACAAAAATCACACCATACTCAAACTATATGCAAAGTAATACAATTAACACATCAATACAATGATGAAAAATACCCCTTTAAAAGAAACATAAATGTAACTCCCCTCTAAACTGATTCCCAGTGCTGCAGCCCAATGAACACAGGTGTCCCCACTCTCCCCCTGATTCTCAGCTGACAGCACCCCAAAATAAACAAAACAAAGAAATCCCAAAACAACTCAACTAAGCAATAAAGAAAGAATAACAGACATAATCAATATAATCAAATCAACATAATTCCAACATATCAAGAATAGGACTCAGTGAAAGGGGAAAATATAACCCTTTCACAGAGACGTTGACATTTTTCTCAACCACATTCTTGCTTCTCTCCATCCACAGTTCTTCAGTTTCATCTCATTCTTCCCACAGTCTTATCACACAATATGTTGTACTATTTTGTGGCTTTAGCTTTTGAAACCATATTTCACTTCCCACAACCTTAAATATTTTACATATCTCTGCTCCTTCCACTCTGACACCTTCTGTTCTCTGCTTCTCTCATGTCACACACACAAGCTGTCTCTGATTTCCCGTGGGGGCCCACAGTTTTGGTACATATCGACACGTCAAAGTTAAGAAGTCCCTTGTTTTAGATCTGGCTTTCGCCAGTTTCCCGAATCTTGGTTTTCCCCAATCTTAGCTTTCCCCTTTGAATCCAAACTTGGTCTGCACTCGCGGCAGCAGAGTGGACTATTTTCAACACTCCCACGAATTTGGCTGGAAGCGGTACCTCCTCCTCAGCCTACGGCAGCTGACCTGGTTCTTGAACGCGGGTCAACCATTCATGGTAATCCTTATACTCCCTCTTTTATTATTTAAAACACACTCAGAGGTGTACACAGAGGTCACTTACCGTAAAGGCGCATCCGCTCTGCTCAACCAGAGGTGACATTTTGTAGACTTGAGTGCTTATTCTTCAACTTTAACTTTAACTTTACTCTGTATAGCCTCTGATTAATTCTCACTAGCATCTTGTTCAAACTATTTCAACCAAACCTCCCCTTGTTTTCTATGTTCTTTTGGACTTTACATGTGATTTTTTCATAAAACACCATACACATTATGGACAAACTAAATTTAGCCCTTATCAAATTTAGAATTTAGTAGGACAAGATTTACTTTGAGCAAAGAAACTTTTGTCCGTCTGGTCTCCAATCAGCCGTCTACTAATCCCAGATGGGCCCCCAAATATTGTGGATTTTTGATCCACCTCCCTGATTCAGATTGGATGCAAAGATTGTAAAAAGACCACTATGATTCAGTAAATTAATAACAGATCGCATATAAAGTTACATGGCCATGGGCTGTCATACAGAATGAACAACAAGTGTCTTCCTGTATTTAGAGCTCCTAAGTGAGTGCAAGAAGTGCTGGGCGTTGCTTATCTTCTCATTGGTTTCTCATCAGTAAGTGTTGCTGTTCCTGGAAAGGCCGCCTTTCTTCTTCTGGTACGGTCAGTGAGGCCCTGACTGTCTGTATGCCATCAGGACCCTTCCAGGTGCTCCTGACAACGCACACCGCAGTGAAAGTAGGCAAGAGAGCAATGTGGATACACATAGGAATCACTGCTGGAAGGTTCCAGGACCTAGAGACGACCCACAACCCGGACCAGGCGACAGAAATCCTCCTGCTGCAGAGACAGAGTAACCCGGTCTCCATAGACAATCGCAACAGCAAGGACAATAACACAAGCTCCAACAACACCACCAAGATCACAGAAGCCAAACATGCTCTCATCAAATGCAACCACAACACCGCATGTGCCCTATCACTATTACACATACAGGATTTACAAATTCATCATTCACTTTCTCCAACAACAATCTTTTGAATATATATTTTTTTAAATCCATGTGAATTAATGTATTTGATGATAAGTTGCTCTCGTAAGGACTGTTCTTACATTAAGATACATGATTACTGAATAATCAAAAGGAGGGATGTGTAATGGAAATTTAGTTTTACTACATTTATACAATTGTTAAATCTAACATTTTGTTGTAAGATTCCTTGATTTGTTTTCTTTTGCCAAATGCTATAATTTGGTTAAAGGTTTACTCAAGAATGATTTTACAACTGCTTTAAACTAAGTGTGAATCAAATTAGCACATGCTTGTTAATTAACATACACGCTACCCAACTGTTCCTTTTCCCTGTTTCTCAGCCTACAGCTCTTTGTATTTTAAGAGCATCTGTTGTTTTTCCCTTTGTTTCAAACTTCCGTTACCTTTTTGAAGTCTCCCCACCTGTCAGTTACTTTATGTTTGATGTAACCACTATAAAATACTGGTCTGAACAATTGACAGTATAAGGGCTGGACATAGCAAGCCCACTTCCAGGTTTTAAGCTAATACGGAAGTAGGGGTAGGCTCCATCAAGCCTGGCTCCCATTGACTATCATTCAAAAATCTGCGCCAATTACAAAGTCACTATTTTTGTCAGGGTCATCATTCTAACTATGCCGTCTTTGTTTTAACACACTCTTATTATTACCGTAATCGATATGTTGATATTTGCACCATAACTCAAGATTAATAACTGACCAATCAGTTGCCTCCTTTCTGCCATGTTGCTCTGCAGGGGTGTGGCTGACAGGTTTAATTGACACCTCTGGTCTGACTCTTAGTTCGAGAACATGAGCAAACACAAAGACCTCGAAGGCTTCTACAAGACGTTTCTGCTTGGTAAATGAGAAACTATTTATTGTGTATGTTTCTATGGTGTAGCCCGTAGCATAGCGCGTGTTAACTGCTTCTGTTCATAGGTGCACATGTGGAAATGGCCGTACAATGCCTACTGAAGTTGAGAATGTATGCTGCCTGGAGACTCCTAAGGTAGCTGTTGTGCAGTGTATTGAAAGAACTATAATAAAGTAGCCTAGCAATATGTAGAGCTATGCAGTAATACTTGTTAGTAATACATGTTGCTGACGGTAAGTAAGCTAACACAGTAGCAGCAATACTTCTTTGTGCGTCTGAGCTGCAGAGCACGGCACTTGTTGACAGTGCAAGAGAGAGGGGCTGGAGGAGTGTGGAGGAGCACTTCCTGGAGAGGAGTGGTTTACTTCACATATTGACGTCATTGCGTGAAACAGCTTGTTGAAAGGACTGTACCTCAAACTAAATAAATTACTTAAACATGCGCGAATGAAACAGAACACAACTTTGGGTATGTGTTTGAGGTAGAAACAACGTTATGGTTAAAAAAAAGTCGGAAAAGTCGATTTAGCATAATATGGGACCTTTAATCTTATTTCTATAGCCAAAGTTTGTATATAGTTAGCCTATGTTATCCAAAGCTTTTTAGGCAATATGGTGTCATTTTTTGTTAATTAGTTAGCCTGCTACTATTTGTGAATGGAGATATTGTTTGCTGTTAGCTAGCTGTGTTTGGTTTAATTCAGCTGATATGACTCTTTCATCTCTCTGCACTGAAGAAACTGAGCTCTAGTTTGTAGGTAAGTAAATTTCTGCATGTGGTAAAGTACTGTTCAGAACACATATACTCTATAAAACTAGTATGCTTTTATTAGCTAACTTTTATTAGCAGGTGGATGCTATAAAGGCCTCATTTACATCTACATCATTTTAAGGATAGTTTAATCTAATGCACTGGGTCAAATTTGGTTAATAATGTGAACATGCTAGAGATACTAACATATCTAACCTTCAATTATGTTGGTAACAGTTTAATACCCTGTAATAAACTATTTTTGTACTAACATAAACGTAAATTAAGTAAAATAAGGTTAGCCTGGTTAGGAGGCCTGCTCCTCCGTGAAATAGTGATGCAGGGCCATCAGGAATGCGCCTGTGTCCAAAGTGGTCAGTAAGTCCAGATAACTATTTTAATAGTGAAGGGTCTAAAACAGTCAACCCCTGTTGACCAGAATGGAGGCTAATGGAGGCTGATGGAGGCTGATGGAAGCCAGGTAGCATGAAGGTTTGACGTTTTGGGTGTGACAGGAATACATCTCCACTTCTTGCAGTCTAAGCAGTGGTTTCCTGATAGGTAGTCTTCCCCTTAATATCCAGTACACAGCAAAATCACATTCTGAACCAGGATGTAGAAGACAGGAGTCATAATCTTAACAATACTTAATAATGAGCTGAGTTGTAGGATGGTCAGTTAGCTAGCTAGCACAATAGGATGCAGAGCGTCAACATCTATATTCTCTATCCTGCAATGAACACCTATTTGGATAAGGCCTAGATAGGAACACTATTCAGGTGACAGGTTGTTAAGTCGATCAGGTCAGGCTGCGACATCTGCGGCAATGGTGCAATTCTAATAGGAAGTATTTTTAATTTAAGTTATTTTTGTTAGAAGTTTATTAATTATTATTCTTGATTATGTTCTCTCTTTTTCATGCCCAAACCTCATGCGGCCTGTTTTTCTAAATTTGTAATTTCTTGGGGCTTTATGACACCGGGTCAGTTTTTCCCAAATTTATATTTTACATCTTTACCCCTCTTGTTGCCACACTATGTTAATAGTGTAGACAAAAATACATAATGTTTTGCAGAGCTAATACAGTTCCTCGATGATAAGAGCCTGTTACTGGTAATGAGAGTGTTACGCACGCCTCGCATGGGCACCAACCAAGACTACTATTTGTATTAATATTGTATTTAATTGGCTTTCTCTCCATCCCTCTGCCAACCACGGACCCGACAAGCCACATACACCACACCTTCTTTTGTTGTAGTTTTATTTCAAACTGGGGAGACCCAACTTCTTCGTTCAGTTATTTCCTCTGTTAGGATTATGCACTTTTTACACTCCATCATGAACCTCTGTTTGACATGTATTGTTCACCTGATCTTGGCTTGGGGTAAACTCCTCAGACAGCTGCCCAAGCTGAGGCTGCACATGTCAGAGGTTTGTTAGTACCATGTTTGGGCCCAGAAAGAGATCAGTCCACAAAACATTCAAGTTAATTAATTTAATCGAAAATTATATGAAGCACTGCTCCCAGTTGGGCTGTTTCCAGGCTGCACGAGTGTGTTATCTGTAAAGACTGTAAATTCAGACCCATACAAATAGTCTTTATATTTTTCAGTTACTGCCCATTTTAATGCCAGCTGCTCCAGCTTTAACGAGCTATAGTTCTGGTCATTGTGTTCCGTTGGCTGGAGGCTTCTGCTGGCGTCGGTGATGACTCTCTCCTTCCCCTCTTGTACCTGGGCCAGTTCAGCTCCAAGGCCCTCAAAGCTGGCGTCCGAGAAAAGTCTGCATATGCCAACACAGGAGCATTTAACAATGCTTTCTTAGACAGTCAAAGGCTTGATGGCATTTGTTTGACCAGTTCACAGGGGCAGATTTCCTGTCATGTGCAGTATTTTGGGTCAAAGCATTTAAAGGTGTTGCGATCTTTAAGAAACAGGGGATGAAGCGGTGGTGGTAGCCAGCAAAGCCAAGAAACGATTTTACCTGCTTCACTGTCTGCGGCACATGCCACTCCCTCACAGCAGCAGTCTTAGCAGGGTCAGTTGCCACCCCCTTCTCACTGATGACATGGCCCAAATGAGAGACTTCCCATTGAAACAGGCAACACTTATTTGGCTATAGTTTCAGGCCATGCTGGTCCAGCCTTTGGAACACTTCCTCCAGGTGTTTCACATGGCTGTTGAAATATGGGGAAAAAACCACAATATCGTCCAAATAGATAGTCATTCACCAGGTTACCTAGGCATCAACAGCTGGAGATACGCAGTTCGGTACCAGCTCCTGTTCTCCCTGTATTTCAGCGGCAGTCACCTCTGTCACTTGGACCATGGGCTGGCGTTGCGGCACCTCAACAGGATAAGGGTTGGGGTTGCAGACTCTGCAGGGGACCTCTGCTCTGCTCACAGTGGGCAGGGTCCGCCCCACGCGCCATTCCGTATCACTAGCTGAAATACCCTCCACGAGGACATTACAGAGCGAATTGGTCAAACCAGCAGTTACCTGCATCCACAGAACCATTTCAGAATGGGGTGGGATAATGACCAGCGACGGGCAAGGCAGCTTAGAAACCCCTTTATACTTTGGCTTTGGGTCTTTGGTGGTGACTCATTGACATTCTGTTAACGCTTCGGACCAGAGCAGAGATTGGTTTTATAATATTCATGCCTAATATGCCTTTGTCTGGGCCCAAACAGTCATCATCCACAATGATCACACCCTTACCAGACACATCCAAACTTCCTACCACACAATCGCCAATAGCATAGCCAGTGTAAGGGATTTGCAGTCCTTTGGCAGCCCGGAGTGTCAGCCAAGGCACTGCATCTATACTGGTCCCTCCAGTCCCTCCTAGGTGCATACTGAACAGACTTGGGCTTAACAGACTAACCTGTGACCCAGTATCCAGCAAAAAAGGGACAAAACAGTTTTTGAGTTCAATTAGAACATCAGGGCACTCACCAACTAGAGCGGACCATGGCCCCAGTTATTGCTGGTTCTCCGGCTTCGTTAGTGGCTGTGACATGGGCTCCAGTACCAAACTAAGTGCCCCCACCACTTGGCCCTCAGCTGCAGGGGGAGTTAAAAATCCTGGGACCTGGATGATCTCTGGGGGCACCTGCGTTGCACATGTCCGGCTGCCCCACAGATCAGACAGATTGGTCTTCCCTCTGGATCCCACTGATAGGGAGCACTAGCTATATGTCCCCGGGGTCTTACCGGGATGGCTGCAGAGTCCTCCGGGATGACTGGTTGTGACTGGAAAGCTGGGTTCTAATCTCTGCTATGAGATCAGAAGAAAGGGCTTTCAGTTGTTCTTTCATTTCAGTTTTTATCTCACCCACCAGGTCTTCTTTTAGTTCAATCCTGATCTGGGTCTTAAGTTGCTCTTGGTCGACTGACACTGGCTTCTGGGTACGTCGGCCTGTCACTTCCTTCTGTGCACCGTTTCACTTTCTTCTTCCCAACAGCCAGGGTCTGTACCAGAAGAAGATGGCTGTCCAACCAATGACAGCGAAGCACCATGCACAACTTCAGATAAAGACTGACCAATCATGACTCAGAGTTTAGTGATATAAAGCATTATTGCACTGTTAGTAGAGAGCTCTATTACATATAATGTATTAATATATTGTATATTCTGTATGACAGCCCAAGGCCAGAACTCCACCCCTCCTTCGTTTCTGGGCTCAACAAGTTCCAGATTCTGCTAAATGCACAACAACAACTCAATGGAAGGAGAATTGCCTGGCCCTCTTCCTGGCCAACACAGAGTGCAGGAAGTGCCGACTACCACAGAAGGTAAACGGAAAGAAGAACAACACGTCCACAAAGCCCTGAGTGTCTGTGGATACCCCAGATGGACAGCCAGTAAAACCAAGAGGACACACAAATCTAACAGACAGGAACAAGAGACAAAAGGTAAGAGCGTAGTTATTCCTTATGTAGCTGGTTTACCTGAAAAGCTTAAAAGAATTTTCTACAAACAACATTCTTGTTAATTTTAAACCATGCAATACTCTTCTTCAGAAACTGGTCCACCCCAAGAAAAAGATCCCCAGCCACAAACAGAGCAATGTAGTGTATTCTTTTCAGTGTAATGAGGAGTTGGCAGTTGTGTTTGTTCAGTCACAGTACTTTCAGGCAAAATCCGTCCCTCTGAGGGATATATCTCAGCTCTTTTTCCAGTTGAACTCAGAATTAACAAAGTCCCTTGGATGAGGGATGAAACATATATGTTATGCGTCCTTTTCATGCCTAGAACTGTTACCACAGGGACTCTAACAGTGAGACACAACAGATGACAGCAGTAAAGCCCTAAAAATACTTTGAGTTCACTAAGCCAGCCAGGTTAAGCTCAGAATTATTGCCCTGTTTACTGAACTTACATCGCTACAGACAAAAGGCAGCTGAAGCTGTGATTGAGTACATTATTCGAGCCAAAAAGGCAGTTACAGCACTCAGAAATGCGAGGTCATCAGTGCAGGGATCATAATAGCTATGGTTCTAAAGGGACTTCCAGCAATATATAAGGGTGTATTCACACCAGGAAAGTCCTTTAGTTAATAATAATAATAATAATAATAATAATAATAATAATAATAATAATAATAATAATAATACATTTTATTTCAAGGCGCCTTTCTAAACACTCAACGACACTGTACAAAGACAATAAGTTAAAAACTTAAAAACAAGATATATACAATACAAAAAAGAAACAGGACAATGCAATACAAAGTAAAATAAATGATCAGCAAGGAAATGGATGATTAAGTGGGGTAGGCTATTCTGAAAAGATGGGTCTTAAGTTGGGATTTGAAAACTGGTAGTGATTGAATGTTGCGAAGGTCAGGGGGGAGGGAGTTCCAGAGCTGGGGAGCAGAGCGGCTGAAGGCCCTGCTCCCCATGGTGCTGAGACGGGCAGGAGGGACTGTGAGGTGTATGGAGGAGGAGGACCTGAGTAAGCGTGTGTGTGTGGTAACATGAAGGAGTTCAGTGAGATATGGAGGAGCCAGGCTATGGATGGACTTGAATGTGAGAAGCAGGATTGATGAACTGAATGCGGTAGGGAACGGGGAGCCAGTGAAGCTGCTGCAGGACTGGGGTGATGTGGTGAATGAAGGGTGTTCTGGTGATGATCCGGGCTGCAGAGTTTTGGAGGAGTTGTAGTTTTTGAATAGTTTTTTGGGGGAGACCATACAGGAGAGAGTTGCAGTAGTCAAGACGTGAGGTAACCACACTGCAAAAAGTGAGCTCTCAAAAACAAGAAAAAAATGAACTAAAATGTGGTTAATATTACTTAAAATAAGCAAAATTATCTGCCAACAGAACAGGAAAATTTCAAAAACAAGTAAAAATATCTGGTCTCAAAGAACCCACAGACATCTTAAAACAAGTGCAGCTGGACTAAAAACAAGTCAAATTTGCTTAATACAAAGAAAAACTTGAAGGATTATTATCTCAATTTATAAGAAAAGTGCTTACATTAAGCAACTGCTAGTGCCATTGTCTTTAAATAAGACTATGTATCTAGTCTATTATATCTTAAAACTGGTAGAGATTATACTAGCTATACTAAAAACATGTGCTTAAATTTACATTAACATTTTTACAGCTATCTTGAAACAAAGCTTCATACCCTATAATCTTTTAAAGAAATAAATACAGAAATACATTTTTGTCACCTTTTTATTTTATCTGCAGGGACAGAAAAAAGAATGCATATATCTTACATTCTTAGATATTTATAATATCTAGACTCTTAGTAGTTTCTGATAACAGAAAACATAACACACGCCATCAATTAACATTTAAAATGTAGCATAAAGGTCACTGATGGGCAAGTAAATAAAAAAAATAAGACCTATGGCAAATTAACTCATTTAACCTTATAAAACCTTATTAAACAAAGCATGTTATCAAATTGGCTGATACAAAGCTCTGTTGAAGGGACCAGAAATTAAACAATGGGGTCATGCAGCCCTAGTCAGTAATGAACTTTTTCCACTCTGCCATACACTTTTTATATGAAGAAGTCATGTCCTTATCATGGATGGCATCCAAGAGGACTTACTATCTGTAGCATGGAGAGCAGTGCAGCAATGCACTTAGGATAGGTGAGGTGAAACACATAATAACATGCCATGAGATACATCACGCTAGAGTCGATGTCTTCTTTTGGGAAGGTCACCACAGGCATGGTTCCAATGGCAAGTAAGCAGTTGGTTTCGCAGACAATCACCACAGGGCTGAACAGTGGTCTTGTCTGAAGAAAGGTGTTTGGGTCTTCAGCAGACTGGCAGAAATACAGAGAAAAACAAATATTACCACAATGACAATTCACACTCTGTATCTTATGGTAAAGTAATTAATATGAAAGTTCTTATGCATTTTACCTCAAGAATGTGAAACATAGCTTCACTTGCATGTCCTAACTTCTTGGGTGGAGCCGCAGGTGATGGGAACATGTCTGGTAAAGCCTTCATCATGGCAAGTGAATGCTTCACTGTTAAAAACAAAAATAATGTAATTTGAGTTACTGCATCGAGTTATATAAACAAACATTAATACGTTCATGGGATTCTCCATTGTCAACACAGCCAGTAATTACCTTTGTCCTGTTGTGGTGGTTTCATGACCTTTCTGAACACTCCATAAAACTGTGCCTTCTCATAAAAGGTCCCCCAGCAGGTCTTCAGGTCAGGTATGAACTGGGAGTTCCCTCGGTTGAGAATCCGGCGCAGTTCATCCATGATCTGAAACAGATAGAGCGCAGCCAAAGGGGAAAGAGAGAAAAAGAGATAGAGATAGGGTTACAGTGATATTATCAATCATGGAGTTTGTTATACACTGTAATAGCGCTTTCTACAGATGACGTCACGATTTAGCCACGCAAGGGCTACTGGGAACTAAATGTGGACAAAGAAATACATTTACTGCATTTACTACACTGGCGTTTACAGCTAATAAGGCGCTGTGCAGCTTGTCGTTAAAAAAATTGAAATTGTAAAATTACAGTTCGAGTTCAGAAAAATGCTAATGGAGGAGGTGATTTTAACAGAAAAAGATGTGCCTGGAGCTTACCTTGCCGACGACCCATCTAGATACCGGTTGACAGAACTGAAACGATGGCTCGAATGCCATGGACAGAGTAAGAATGTGACATTAGAAGAGGCAGTCGATAAAGTTTGTGTGTGTATTGCATTGAAAATAAAAGTTAATCCATCTGTGGACAGTGGTAAATGGTATGAACTGAAAAAGAGGGGAATCAGCACACACACAACACCTAGCGGGGCTACCACCATGACAGCTCCTGACAACGGCAGGGCAACATTCCCGTCTGTGGACATGCCGGAGATGTTTAATTATGGCTCTGTTTACCACTATTTGATTGAGTCCATTGCTTACTTTGGTCACGAATATAACAGCGACAGCAGTGATGGGGAATCTGACAACGACAATGGATATACATCTACAGTGAAGCCGCTCAGAAAGGGGAAAAAGCTGATAGAGAGTGAGTTTGTTGACGACATACAAGACAATAGAAACGAAGCTCATTACTTTTTGCGAGCACACATCCAGCACTCCATGAAAAACGAGAACCCATTAGATGTAATGGTTGTTTTAAGTAATGTCAGTGGATTTGTAACCAGCGCCAGTTGTAACTGTAAGGCATCAGCCCTGGATAGATGTGTGCATGTTGCAGCACTGCTTCCGAAACTTGTGGAGCATATTGACAAAAATGTACATCGAGTGACAGCACCGTCCACTTCAAAACCTTGTGTTTGAAACAGAAGAAAAAAACGTTCAAAAAACCCCAAACCTCTGCATGAGACAGAATAAAAGTCCAAGAGATTAACTGATGGTCGTGTTTATAACTGGGACCCCAGACCAAAGGAACACAGGGGGAGTTTAACAAACAGACAGATAAATGACTTTATTATTGGCCTTCAAAATGTCAGTGCTTCTACACAAGAGGAGTCTATGTGGGAGACTTCACTCAGGATTTTTTATGAAGATTATGAACTTGATGTTGAGCAAAAGAAAACTCTGCTTATACATGTACAGCAGTTAGAAGAGTCACTTATTCCAAATGATTTTTCAGCAAAACAAATGTCAGCTTATGGTGCTTATGAATTACTAGGGACACAAGAACAAAGCATGTCCCCTCTTTGGTTTCAGGAGAGGCAGTACAGAATAACTGCCTAAAAATGCAAAGATGTTTGTTCTCTTGGAGACAGAGTAGTTGAACACAAAGACTACGACTTAACATGGAAATATTTTCACTGGCTTTCCAATAATCTTTGGTCACCTAAAATTGTTCAGACATGTGACATGCAGTATGGCCTCTCAGAGGAGCCAAAAGCCAGAGAGGCATACACCAAGGCCACTGGAAACAACGTTAGAGAAACAGGACTGTGGGTGAACAGAAAGTTTCCTTATCTGGGTGCCAGTCCAGATGGCCTTGCCACAGATTCTGATGGTAACACTATAGGAGTTGAGATGAAGTGTCTGAAAATCCTAAGGGATAAATCAGTTAGTGATCTTCTGCAGCAGCACAAAGATGACACAATCCCTAATGAAATACTCAATAGACAATGCTTCAGGATCACTGATGGGGAGTTAAATCTGCGTGAAAACCACATGTACTATTACCAAATACAGTTATTATTAATGGTAACTGATTTGGATCTCTGGGACTTTGTGTTGCACTCCCCTAAAGGCCCTCCATCTGTAGAAAGAATCACAAGAAATGATCAACTTATAAACAGGTTGAGACATAGTTTATCAGCATTTTGGCACAAAGTTATGGCACCAGAAGTTTATGAAATGCGTGTACCAAGGGGCCTTCTTCCATTTGTGTTGTAAATCCCTATATGAAATAGCCATAAATGTAGCAAACCATATTGAGACACGTGTTATTAGTGTGCGGGGCAAATGCCTATTGTGTGCAATGCAAATTGTTGATATTTCTATTGTTTCATTGTTGAAATATGAGTTCACATTAAAGCCACTTTGCTAATCAGATGCTGTTTTTAATTGGTGAAAGGGATACTTATCATTTTGATTACAATAAGGAAAAAACCAGTACTTGTAACCTACAACAACATTAATTATTCTATAGTTCTATTTACAATACCTTTATATCCCAAATGCACCTGGATGAATTCATAGGTTGGTTAAACATTTTGAAATATGTAAAACAAATAGTAATACAAGTAAACACCATATTTTGGTTTTCAGTTTTAACAGAATTTGTTACAATGACAGTTTTCATTCTGTATCTGGCAAGAATAACCCCAAATATCTGTATATGACTAGTACATGTAGTAAGTTTGCGTTCCACTTGCTTTTAAATACACAAACTACTCTGCAAATTTACTAAACAACATCCAACATAAACCATTTGGGAGGCAACAGGGCTGAGGCTCAGAGGGATAGTTCTACTGAGAAGCTTGAACTTTTTCAGTCTTTCATTAAAGCGTTCAACATGTATTCTTGCCTTGGCTACCCTCCTTGTGTCCATCTCCTCTTCTGCAGTGAGGCTAGCTCGCTTGCCTAGAAATGCAGGGATTTTTATTGTAGCCTGTCTTGACAAAAGCAAATCCTGGTTCTGTGGGCTCTCAGAAGTTTCTGATGCTAAAAAAAAAACAAAAAACAAACCACACCAAATAACATTTAAACATACAGCCTTAAATTTAAGTAACAATTATCTTCTGCCACATTATAGCGACTATGTTGGTGTCTGTGCTTATGTAAAAAATGTGGATAAGAAACAGTCTAAACTGCCACTCTGTTTCTATTTTCTTTTATAAGGTAATAGCAGACATTATATTTATACATAAACACTATCTACTATTGATTTTCTGTACTTACCATTCAACTCTTCAACCTCTGAGGTACTGTATCCAGAATGTGGTGATCTCTCCAAAATCAAAGTAGAAGAGGTGGACTCATCAGTCTCATCAGCAGACATCTCCTGGCTGCTCTGAAAACTAAGGCTTCGTGGCCTCTTTCTTGAGGGGGTCGCCCTGCTTCTTTTTGGGGGTTGTCACATTCTGAAGCCTTTTCAAAAGCTGCTTCTTCACAGATTCCTAACAAGACACATTTTTTGTGCGTTTAAAATCATATTAAACTAAATCAGATCCAGAAATTGAACCAAACAAGCAGGCACACTGCCTTGATTAATCTGAATGAAGAACATTCCTCCTATTCTGAGTGTCAGATGTTTGCACAATGGCTGCCATATATCTAACAATATTGTGCTTGAAAATGTAATGGATAACTGACTAGTGACTTACCCACTCAGCTCCACTGGCTGCAGATTTGTCCCGCAGCACTGGGTAATACTCTATGAGACTCTTCGCCATCACTGTGAGTTCACGACTGCATGGATACTGGAAGCCATCCCCTGCTGCTCTCCTAATCGAAATCATGCTTGTTACTGTGTTTCTGATTAATCTACAGCGAAGATCTTTGGAAAGGATATAGTCTCCTTCTTGTCCAGCACGCTGTTTTTCGAAAAAGGTGGTTCTTGATTGCTCCAACTCTGTGTCTGTGTATATTACATACATTGGACTGATAATCTGTATGGTTCGAGTGGCACTGTGCTGATCTCTTGGGTTTGGATCAGGGTCAGGAGATGGAGAAGGGTAGGTGGACTGAGTGAGGAGGGAGCTGGAGGAAGAGGGAAAGGGGGTGGAGTTGAAATTACAGGTCCCAGAGGAGTTGCCTGGTTTGCATGGGTCTGATTCTTCACCTTGTTTAAGACATGCAGCACATTTATTCTGTAATAACTTCACAGGCAAAGAATACCACAAAGTGACAACAACCAAACAGAAAACACCCCCCAAAATTATCTTTAGATAAATGCATGATGGCCAGGTACGGAAGCGTAATGCATCCATTTGAATTAAAAAAGTTTCTGTTTTCACAAGAAAAGTTTCTGTTTTTACGACTTAATAGTTTCTGTTTTTACGAGAAAAGTTTCTGTTTTTACGAGAAAAGTTTCTGTTTTTACGAGAAAAGTAAGTTATGTTTTTACGACTTAATAGTTTCTGTTTTTACGAGAAAAATAAGTTCTGTTTTTACGACTTAAATTATTTCTGTGGTAAACAGAAGCAAAGAAGACCTTACAGACACGCAGCTGCAACGATGCCTTGTCTGTTCAGTTTAATACGCTTTTATTTTGCATTAGGATTAAGACATTGGGAGATTATGCAGTCTTTGAGTCATATCGATGGTATAACCATTAGTTTGACAACTTTGCGCAGGCACTTCAAGTCGTTGCGATTGTTTCGGCGGAAAGAGAAGTCAGATCTGCTGGACATTGCGGTGTTTTTACAAGACCAGCTAAACCAACATGGCAGACTTCATGGATATACGACAATGCATCTGAAATGCATTCAGGAAGGGTACGTAGTGACACAAGAGACAATCAGGAATTTGCTGAAGTTACTGGATCCCAACGGAGTGCAACAGAGACGCAGGAATCGCCTCCACCGACGTCTGTATCTGAATCCAGGGCCGAACTTTTTATGGCATATAGATTCCTATGATAAACTTAAACTGTATGGGATATGCATCAACGGTGCAATAGATGGATTTTCTCGAATGGTTATTTGGCTACACGCATATTCCACAAGTAGCCACCCAAGGGTAATCGCGGGATATTTTATTAGTGAGGTGTCATCACGCAACGGAACTGCTACCAGGATCCGATCAGATCAAGGCACAGAGAACTGTTACGTGGCACAAATGCAAATGTTCCTTAGGCATGATCATGGCGACGATTTTTCAAGGAGATGTTACCTGATAGGCTCAAGTAATCATAACCAGCGCATAGAGCATTGGTGGGGGTATTTGAGGAAGCAACACGTGCAGTATTGGATGGATGTGTTCCAAGATTTAAAAGAGACTGGCTACTTCTCTGGAGACTTCCTAGACAAAAATCTAATACAGTTCACATGTCTTGAAATAATAGAGGTAAGAAGGCTGTGTTTTTCTGTTTTTTGGCTTTTATTAATATATCCTACATATAACATGATAATGCTAACAGCTATCTCTACAGGGACAGTAGACTTACTGTACACTGGTTACAGCTCAGCTATAACAACTGATTTTCTCTTTTTTGGCTTTTTTGTAGAGGGAACTGCAGGGCGTTGCTCATCTCTGGAACACACACAGAATCCGTCCATCTAGATATGCAGTATCTCCAGCAGGACGTCCAGTAATGATGTACACCCTACCTCAACTATATGGAGCTAGAGAGTTCCTGAAAGAAGTATCACACCAGAAGATCCAGGCCTGCAGGGAGGAATGCTTACAGAGAGGACCATACCCCTGTGATAAAACTGTGTTTGATATCTCTTGTTATGCCATGACAGAAAACAGTCTTCAACCACCCACATCTCCAGATGAAGCCATTGAGCTTTACATGTTCTTACGTGCTTACATGCACTTTAACATTTAATGTATGTTTATTTTATTCTGTAGTAAAAAAACAAAACAAAAACACAGTTTCCACAAATGTACAAAACATGAGCAACCAGTGCCTTTATTTGTAACTGCTGAAAACAGGTAGAAGTGCAACTTTGTGTAAACATGTTTCAGTAATCTCATAGATGCCATGTTATAGATAGAAAATACATCTGAAATTAACATGCATTTATTTTTTAGAAAAAGACTCAAAATGTTTTACATTTTTTCTGAATATTTTGGTCCATTAGATAAAACTGCAACATTTTTGTAAAATTTATCAAAAGATTTGATATACAATTATATAAAAGCAACAGAGTGAACATACAAAATTGTTCAGGATTTTTGAAGATGAACATTTGCATTATCAAACCATCAAAAACAACAACATTGGTGTTTTTGGATAATTTGACCTAACAACTAAGAAGTATGGTGATGATAAAAGAAAAATGCTTATAATGGTAAACAAAAATTCTTTCTCACTTACACTGTCTTAAACATTAGCAGCTGGCAAAATGCGGCTAAACTGAGCAAAATAAACAAAACCGTAATGTGTCAATAAAATAAACAGAAGGAAATGTGTTTATGCATCATGATTAAGTGTTAAGAGAAACTATGCAATGTCCATTGAGTAAAGGTTGGAGGACAATATAGCTTCTATTTCAGCACGTAGCTCTGGGTAGCTGTTGTAAGTAGATGGCAGCTCCAAAGTTGGGCCACAAGTATGTGCAATGGGTCGCCGTCCTAGCCCTTCCAAGGGAGTGAATATGACTTCAATTTCTTTAACACAGATGACATCGGACCCACTCACAAACCTCAACATCTTCCGAAGACCAATGTCATCCAATCCCCTGATGTACTGGTGTAAAAATCTCAAACTCTGGTTCTCAGCTGGAGTAGATGGGGAGGCAGTGATCAGCTTTAACACCTTGCGTGTTGTTGGTTTCAGATCATCATACATCCTCTGCAGTTCCTGCACACACGGGAAGAAGGTCTTAAGAGTTGGTCCTGCCACAGCAGCAATGTTATCCAGTGCATATTTTGGTTGCTGAATAATTTGCTTGTGAGCAACCTGGAGAAGCACAGTTTTAAGGTTTTCTTTTGTTGGTACTGTACGTACACCCATGCGGTCCATGAGATCAAGGAGCTCATCTTTATCATCACCAACTACTGTGTCTTTCAAGGCAATAGACAAAAGATCCCGCTCAGACTGGCTTAGATATAACATCAGGGAGTCAAACAGTAGATCATGAGACACTGAATGTTCACCAAATATGACTGCTGCTGTAAAGGCCTGAGCCAGCCTAGCTGGGAAATATCTGTGATCCTTAAATCCTTTGACCAGTATTCTACCAACTGATCTCCATTCTTCCTCTTGCCATTTTGGGGACAGTGATGGCACTCGAACATCAGCACCTTCTGCAGCACAGTCTAAAAATTCTGTCCAGAAGGCAGCATATACATCTCTGGACACACCATCGGCATCAGCACCTATTTCATTAATAAAGCTATATTTCACAGAGTAGCTCATCATTGCTTCATCCTTAAACTGCTTAATGAGTTCTTCTAAGAGATTCACTCTGTGAAGTTTCACTGTCACATACAACAATCCCTCTGGAGGACTGGGAGGGCGTGCTGGTACTATCTCAGACTGAATGGGAGTTGAGGTGTAGGTGTTTATTTGTGCCTCATCTGTTGTAAAAATGGGCTCAACTTGGAGTGTATCATCAAGTACACCCAGAAATTGTCCACTTTGCGCAGGGCCAAAAATTACCTCTGATGTATTGCACAAAGATGTCAGATCAATGATTTCAAAAGCTGGCATATTGCTGGTGCCTTCATCTTCATCACTTTGTGGTTGCTCTCCGTTTCTGCATTTGAGTCTTTATCAGAGTCTGCTTCTTCTGTGAAAATGTCATCTTCATCTGTCACAGTGACTGTTGATAAGTAAAATCTTAGAATCCCAAATTTAAAAGTTTCATAGAGCTCTCCTACACGAATATCCTCTGTAAGGTCTGCTTCCTGAAAGTCAACAATATTGTGACTAAACTCTTCCCACATTCCCATCTTAGAACTCCCATTTGGGAAAAATAGAATCTTTGCTTGTGACAGAATGTCTTTTTTTGTAGCACTCTTGGAAACCTCAATTACTCTGGTTCCTCCGCCATTGCGTTTTCTTACCATTTTCTTTTCATGTAACCACCCTAACTCTATTTTCCTTGATGTCTTTACAGCCCTTTTATTTTTTTGCATATGCATTTGTTTTGATTGCAGGGAACACTCCTCATCACAAACTGTATCTCTGTTAGTTTTTGCCTCCATTTTTCTTTTAAGTTTTTCAAACAATGAAAGTTTTTTTGGGTCACCTCCTCCTCTTCTTTGTTTTTCCATACAGAAACGCCTCAGAGCAATCCTATCACCATATGCAGGAATATACTCAGCTAGTGTTTCATCATCTACTTCTCCAACTACCGAACTGTCAATCTGTAATGAGAAAATAACACCAACAACAACAACAAAAGTTAAGAGGCTGGCATATGTTATACTGTACTCACAATCACTTATTTGAGTAAACACACAACAATTGTTGCAGCAGGTACTCCAAAACTGTCATTACCATCCAAAACACATTTTAAAGCGATAACATCCATTTGAAAGTTAGCGTGTTGCAATGCTGGGGAAAAATGATTGGAAATATTGTACAAACTTACACGCTCCTGTTGCATTTTCCGAATATTCTCCTCAGGAATACCCCGACTTTTAAGAAATGCCCATATGCCATCATCTTGTGGCTCCCACTTGCTTGTAGATGCAGTCATTGCTCTGCAAACATATACTAACCAGATAGAATCAATAAATGTCCACATGCATCATCCAGTATAAACAAATTGACCATTAATTGTCCAAAGGCTTTCTATTTATTGCACAGCATTGATCAAGATGTTGACACGTGCTGAGGCAAAAGCAGACTCAGCTGCCTATTACAGAAAGCAATTAAATAATAAAAGGCTATTTTTGTCCTACTAAAAATATATATATTACAGTAGTCAGTAGCTTACAGTTAACCCACAGCACCATCTTGAGGTTAAGTGATATTATTGTAATAAACTGGTTGTAAACACAGACAGATTTGGTCGAGTGTAATTCATACACTAGCTAAGCTAGAACGACCAAAACAGTATACCATATTTTTTAGTCTTTATAGTAGTTTAAGAAGTTCGTGTGTCGAGTGAAAAACGTGCAAAAAGCTAGCGATATCATTCAAAACCAGTATCAAAACGACCTTTGCAACTAATCAACAGTGTCGTAAGTTACATGTATGGCAACTAAAACGACGCTTACATCCATGCTCTTACCTGTATCTACACTGATGCTAACACGCAAGTGACCGCGTCTCTAGGTGCTCAACTATCGCGATTGTGACAACCTTGAACGAGATATGGCCTCTTCCTCAAAATAAAAAAAAAGTCGTAAAAACAGAACTTACTTTTCTCGTAAAAACAGAAACTATTAAGTCGTAAAAACATAACTTACTTTTCTCGTAAAAACATAAACTTTTCTCGTAAAAACAGAAAATATTAAGTCGTAAAAACAGAAACTTTTGTCGTAAAAACAGAAACTTTTGTCGTAAAAACAGAAACTTTTGTCGTAAAAACAGAAACTTTTTTAATTCAAATGGATGCATTACGCTTCCGTAGCCAGGAAATACTTTTTTAATAAAAGAAAATACTGCAATGTTAGACTAAATGGCTTCCAAACGTCAAGCTTACATTACCTAATTTTCCTCATTAATAAGTCTCCAAATGGTTCGCCTTCTGAAGAAGTGCTCAGGCCCTGGGAAGAGATCACGTAAATCTTCCTTAGAGAGGCTGGACAGCATCACTGTGCTTATATTAGCAGCTGAAAAACACATTCAACTTAATTACTTAAATTGTTAAGTAAGTGAAGTAATTAGCTTAACTAATATATTATTATTATATTATAGTCACAGTTTGTTGATCTTAACACAGCCCATGCTTACTCATATGTGTTTACTTTAGATATATGAAATTAAACACATTCTTAAGTCTAAAATATTGTAAAACAACTTTTTTTTCGCCAGAGAAATGGTATTATGTTTGTTTGTTGGTCTGACCTCCATATGGAGGGATAGACAGACTGACATATGGGAAATGTTACACTCGCTAACATTTAACAAATAACTTCATGGACAATGTCATAAGGGTCCATTTACACAATAACACTGCTACTGGCAAAAAAATTTTTTTTAAATATACAATAAAAAAAGCACATTATCAATATCAATCAAGTATCAATTTATCAAGTTAATTGACAACAAAGTTTGAGTATTCAACAAATGGCCATACTGTTAACTGCTATCGGTCTGAACCTTGCTAGCTAACGTTATTTAAAATTAGCTAGCATTACCAACCTCCCAATGCAATTCAAGTTAGCTTACATTAGCTGCTAAGGAGAAACTTAAACGAGAATAACAACAACAAACTAACATTACCTTTTAAAACTGCAGTTATTACAGGATCCATGCCTGGATATTTCTCGTCCATTCCATCTTTACTCATGGTGTTAGACCCTAAGTCAGACCCTCAGACTTCCCGCTGCGGTTGAAAAGCTAGCTAGCCAACTTGACTTTGCGGGCGTTCAAACACCGAGCGTAACGGACGGTAAACCATAGGAAGATACCATTACACCAAAAGGGGTGATCTAAATGTTATAAATATTGTAAGAATTGGATTAACAAACGACAGTGCTAATTTTCAATTTGTATATTAATTTAACATTTTTCTCAGTTCATCAGGTTATTTATATAGACATTATAATATATATTTAAAAAAATATATTTTTTAGAAAATGGGATGAATTTTTCAGAAAATGGGATGAACTACGTCTGCATACACTTGCCATCTTTCTTCTTTTCTGTCTTTTTACACAGTAGTTGGAACATATTCCTTGAATTCGATTTTAGTAACGTTAAAGCGGTGCTAAATCTGCTGCGGGTGCCTTGAGGAATATCAAGTCTTCAATTCCTTCTACGATCATGTAAAGAGAAGACATCGTCAACATCTTTTTGAAGGCGCCCAACCAGGTGAACAACTACCACTGCAACAAGTAGGTTAAAGTTGCTACAATATTTATCCAATTTTTTTTTTTAGATTTTATTTATTATTAGTATTAAACATTTTTAATTATTATCGATATGGAAATATTATGAATAAAAACAACACACTTACATAACTATATTGGTTAAAATAAGTAACAGTTTCATATCTGTTTGATATGTGGTACACAGGACAGCATTCAGTCTGGTCAGCTTCTAGCTGGTTCCAGCATTGATGATCAGCAAGCAGACACGGATGAAGGGCAGAGGGGCAATGACCAACATGGAGCTGTCACGGTACTAAAATAAACCTTTTCCCCTAGCCGAGCAGATTATGTTGTTGTTTGGTAATCGTTGAATTCATATTTATTAATATTGTTCTGTTCTTACTATTGTTGACCTCTTATGTTAGTGTTAATAAATATGGCATTAGCAAAATCTATATATTATAATCTAAACAACGGTGCGTTCCATTCTTTATGATTGATGACATCACCACCCCATCTGTCTCTCTCTTTCTCTGTTTTCAGATAAGCATGAATGACATAGTTTCAGGGGTACAGCAGTATCCTACAGCAACATCACCATTGGACAACCTCAAGAAACAGATGGAGGCAGTTCTAAAGAAGTATTTGGGAAGCACATCAAGTCGACTTGATCAATAGCTTGGCTTTGTTCTTTACTGTATTCAGTCCATAGGAATACATGATAGCTGTGCTGTAATGACAATAAAACAGTGAATTCAGTCTGGCTTTCATCTGGCTTTAATATGTAAAGACATGAGAAGGAAAGTGCTTAAAACAAGTTATTAAGACCTCAACAAAGCGATTTTGTACTTGTCATTCTTGATCAAAAAGCTTTATAATTCTGGTAAATCTATTTTCAAGCATTAAGATGCTCGGAACTAGTAATAAAATCTCAATGACAAGGTATAATAACTTATCAAGATATTTTAGGATAAAAAAGCTAGAAATAAGTGAAATATTCCAGCATAAAAACGTCCTAGCTAGAAAAAATATCTTGTCAGATGAAAAACAAGTATATATTGCCATGATTTAAGATATTTTATCTTAGTTAGATTTCACTTTTTGCAGTGCAGGCTATTGACAAGGATGGCAGCTGTGTGGGGGGTGAGTGAGGGACAGAGACGATTGATATTTCTGAGGTGGAAGTAGGCAGTGCGAGTGATATTCTTGATGTGTGACTGAAATGAGAGAGTGCTGTCCAGGACGACACCCAACCTCTTTACCTGAGGAGAGGGAGAGATGGAAGAGTTATCGACAGTGATGGAGAGGTTGCCAGTTTTGTTTAGTGTGGATTTGGTGCCGATTAGAAGGACTTCAGTTTTATTGCTGTTAAGTTTGAGAAAGTTAGAAGAGAACCAGTATTTGATTTCCTGAAGACAGTGGGTGAGGGAGGAGGATGGGAGGATGTTTGATGGTTTGGAGGAGATGTAGAGCTGGGTGTCGTCGGTGTAACAATGGTACAAGTGTATGTTGTGTTTTCTGAAAATGTGACCGAGGACTGAGCCTTGGGGGACACCAGAGTAAACAGAGGACAGTTGGGAAGAGTATGGGCCAAGCCGGATGTACTGAGAGCGGTTAGTTCACTTGTTTGGTCCGAACCAAAAGCGGACTTTATTGTTTTCTTTTGGTGCGGTTCGCTTTCACATTGTACTTTTTGCAAGTGAACTATCACTTGTAAACAACACCACATGTGTGACGATCGTTGCTCCCATTGGACAGAATTGACTGGAGCGGGACAGAGCACAGACCCGGGAAATGAAGGGAAAACAATCATAGAAGTCCTGCGCGCTGCATATTTATTCCGCATATTAGTGTTGTTCTTACAGCTGCAAAATTATTTTGAGTTTCAAGAGCAGCTCATTCAACGTAGGTTTGACTTTCGGTTTATACTTTTGGAATGGCGTCGGCGAATGCGTGCTGCGAGCCGGAGGAGACGATATGCTCTACGTGCCCTGACCCACAGCATGATGGCAGCAGAGTTGTTATGCAAAAGACGGTGGACCAGGTATGAACTCCAGTACCGCATTCACTACAGGCTATGGTTATTATTTTTTCCCATAATGCCCGGTTACGGTGGCTTGTCAAGTCCAAAAAGGCGTATGTTTCCCGTAGCTGGGTCGAATCGAGACCAGTTTGTATTCACACTGAAGCGAACCGCTCCAGAGTCTGTTTAGAACCAGACCGAGACCACCTCAAAAAGTGGGTCTCAGACCGGTTGTTTGGTCCGAACCAGGGTTAGCTTGTGTGTATTCACGCCTGCACAAAAGGTCCGGACCAGCGTGGGAAACGAACTCTGGTCCGTTTAAAGCGGACCAAACGTGGCAGGTGTGAATACACCCAAAGCCTTTCACCATTCATACTACAAGCACGGAATAGCTCAACAGCTAATCGAACATCGCTCAAACGGTAAAATAGAGAACATAAACCAAGCGATCTTAATGTTGAATCTGATTTGGAGTCATATTAGGTCCATCAGATCTCCGCAAACTGTTTGCCGCTATTGTTTAAATGGACTGTGAGACGAACTGTTGCATGTATCACGTCACATAGACATAATAAAGAGTAGACGCCGCATCGACCGCTACTGTCTATTGGCGCTGACGAGCCGTGGGGCCGCCATCTTGGATCGGTCGACCGCTCCACTCAGTGTAATCTGTTTGACTGGCGCAATGAAGGGTCCGTGCGTTTAATCAATCATAACTCGCTGAATACACAACTGATTTTCACACGATTTTTTTTTTCCTGCAAACGTCATACATGTAGCTATGATGCAGGACACATGGTTTAGCGTATTTTATTATTTATTGTGGGCTTAACAGTAATAGAATATACTGATATAGGTATGAGATGTATGGTGGGTATTTTCCAAAACACATAACACTAATATATGAAAGAGAAGCAGAAAATACTTCTCAGCTATTTTAATATATGATTAATATTTATGATTAGGCTATATATTATGTACAATATATGAAAACATTAAATATCACACAATAGACAGAAGTTATATAATCAGAGAAAATGAAAATATTTATTTGAAATATATCCATGTAATTCATATATATATATATATATATATATATATATATATATATATATATATATATATATATATATACAGAATCAATATAATTCATCTTTAAAGTATATATATAATAGTTATATATTATAGATATATTATACTTATATATTATATATATTATAAATATATATATATATATATATATATATATATATATATATATATATTATACTTATATATATTATAAATATATATATTATACTTATATATTATAAATATATATATTATGTAGGAGATATCTTGGCTGAACCTGTATGTCAGGACATACCGCTGAACTTGGAGCAGTTCAGGAATCATCAGCATTAATGTGTCGATGTTAATGACAAATCCGATGACAGACAAGTACCTGCAAAAGAAAAAAGTTTTATTAATCTGATCATGGCTAAACAAGACACCACAAGAAAGCACCATATAATTTTGTTTATTCAAAGCATTTAAGTGAATTTTCTATCACATTCAGTAATGTGTAATAACCAATTCTTGAGTGCCAATCACAGGGGTGCAAACTCACAGAGAATGAAAATGGTAAGCAGCTACCAGGGCGGATATATAATTAGTTTGCATCCATGTTTTCAGGAATGGGATCA
This sequence comes from Rhyacichthys aspro, assembly GCA_036850595.1. Lineage (NCBI taxonomy): Eukaryota > Metazoa > Chordata > Actinopteri > Gobiiformes > Rhyacichthyidae > Rhyacichthys > Rhyacichthys aspro. The sequence goes on along the minus strand of CM072170.1, from coordinate 20,078,046 downwards.
GTTTCGTGTTTAACTTATACAGTGATATATGCATTTTTGTTGATAATGAACCAAAGCTGCTGAAATTGTGAGTAAGCTTGTTTGCAAACTATTCTATAGTCAGATGTTCAGTTGTTTCGTTAAGTTAGTGGAGTGGGGTGGACATGAGAGATATCTTATACCAGTAATATTTGTTTTATTTCTAGAGTAGCATTCTCGTGTTAGTTGTAATCTAAGTCAGTGTTATGAAATATATGATTTATAAAGTCTCAGTTTGCCTTCATAGCCGGGTGAACACCGGCACTAAACATATAGCTAACGTTAGCTGACTAAGATTTCGCTGGTGGACATAAATACAGTACAGTAATATTATATTCACAAAATACAACTAATAAAAAAGTTCAGTCTTACTTGTGAAAAGTAATCCCCCGAGCCCTGCTCTCAATAGTCCGCCGATTTTTACAACAATACGCCGCACAATGCTCAGGCATCTTGTATTTGGTTTATGTCTGCGGGTAGGACGACCGATCCAAGATGGCGGCCGCATTTCTTGCGCCCCAGCAGCCAATGCGGCGTCTACTCTTTATATGTCTATGTCACGTCATGTAAACAGCCCGTAGTAGCGCTAGTGCGCATGCCTGAGCAACCGTTCCGTGCCGAAGCGCACCTCTTTTACCGCTCCTCTCCTATATCAAGGCAAGAAACTTTAAATTTTTCTGGACTTCACCTTGGTAGTAGCTAAAAAACGCTAACAATTTGCAAATGCCAAACACCTTCTACATTCCTGTCCTTTAGTCAAGTTTGGTTGCTCCCAGGCAGAGCTGTTCACAAGTTCACCAACCTGCTAGCTGCAAATTACTTTATTAATAGGGACCTGTTATATGCTGCCTCTCAAGACTTGTAAGAACTTGGTCAACATTGCTTATATCTTTCTGCCAACCAATACTGGTAAATCAATGTTATAGTTATGCTGTTTGACCAATAATCTGTTTTTTATTATTAACCTACCTATACGTGTGGGACAGGCTTTATTTCTGTCTTTTTTCTAGTTACTATGTTTCATTATAATTTGTTGGTCACTGCTCTGGACTAAAGGAGCTTTGATTATTGCTGGGTCATCTTCTCTGGTAAGACGTTCCCAGTAATTTGTTCTGCATATTGTATTTGGTCTTTGAAAGGTATCTAAAGTCTGTACTCATTTTTTTCTTTTTGTTTTTTTTCCAGTTTTAGCGGTAGTCAGCCAGTAGGTAATTATTTTAGGTTCTGTTTTTGGTATGTAAATGTTTAAATCAGCCAATTAAAAGGAGTAGAGTGCTCCATCATCTTCAGCATTTGGGTGCCTATGTGTTTAGGAGACCCATTTTATGTTTTCAGATCACTCCAGGCTTTGTAGAGGCAAACTATACCATTCCACCTTTCAAAGCACAGCTAGGGGTACTGCCATATTAACACACAATTCTGTGCCTTTTGTCTCATCCATTGTTATTGTAGACCCCAGTGGTAGATATATTATTGTCATTGGAACCATCTTTAATACCAAATTAATCCTTGCAAATGTATATGCTCCCAACTGGGATGACAGAATTTTTTTTTAGCATGTTTTTCTCTAAGCTCCCAGATATGTCTTGTTCTTGGAGGAGACTTTAACTGTTGGCTTGGTCACCTGGACCGATCCTCAAATAAACCCAGTAAACCGTCTAAATCTTTTAAAGTTATTAGTGTGTTTCTTCAGGAATTTTCAGTCTTAGGGACATTAATAACCTTGCGATTCCAGTGATTGATGCATTGTCCAATCTGCAATTGGAGGTGGCCATAACAGTCAAAGCAGCTCTCACGAGCCACTGGTGCGGTGTTCTAAATGGCCTGGTCAGGACGGGTTACCAGTTGAATTTTATGGGGACTTTATGCCTAAGATAGCTCCTCTTCATTTTTAATTTCGTTTCATTTATTTATTAAACAGGAAAAGATTAAAAGCAGCAATTAATGCAGCTATTGCTCTGGCCTGACTCAGCTATTAAGGTGGTTTCAAGTAGAATCCTGTTCTGCAGCACAAAGAACCAACAAACTATACAAAAAGACAAGGAGAGAACACAACACCCATAAAGTAAGACATAAGATACATAACATCACAGCCACAACACATCCACACAAGTAAAGGACCTTACAGGACACAGATGGAGCTGTCAAGCAGAATCTGTTTTTGTACTTTTTTGAATTGTGAGACAGAAGTCATTGTCCTGTTGTGGAGGGGAAGCTTGTTCCAAACTTTAGTAAAAGTGTGGAAAAAGGACCTTTGGCCATAATTGTTTTTTAAAGCAGGAACTGGCAGAAGTTCCTGTGAGCATGATCTTGTGGTTCGCTCTTGTCCTGGATTTGGTTTTGTGGTGCAGTCAGAGCTGGCAACAGACAGTTATTTTTTATCTGAAAATACAAGTTAGTGCCATGATGTTTGATATAATTCTGAAAGGTCAGAGCATTAGCCTGAGACAGTGCAGTGCAATGGTGAGCCCATCCAGGAAGTTTACAGTGGATCTTGTAGGCCCTATTATAGAGTTTAGCCACAACATGTAAATACATTTCAGAAACTGATGATGACAAGTAAGGTCTGATTTTGTTATAGACATACAGTTTCTGCTGTAGTTTCTTGGTTAAACTGAATACGCTCTCTATAAGTAAGATGTGAGTCCAGGAGCACACCAAGGTATTTGTAGGTTGTTGTAGTAGGAAGTGAAATGTTGGGAAACAATACTGAATTTGATATAGATAAGACTTTCCTGGATGAGTAAAAATACATACATTCTGTCTTTTTTACATTTAACGTGAGATGGTTATCTCTCAGCCAGATTTGTAGATTTTGTAGATCAGATGAAAGTTTAGAGTTACATAACATACATAACATAAGGTTTGGGATCAGAGTAAAAAAAATGACAGTATCATCTGCGTACAATAAAGACTTTGAATGATTACACACAAGAGGAAGATCAGTGATATAAGTAAGAAATAGTAAGTGACCTAGGATACTGCCTTGTGGGACACCCATTTTACAGTCTAAGGGCTAAGATTTGGCATGTCCGGTTTTCAGAGATCATTTGGGTTGCAGATAATGAAAAATTAAAAGACGCATGTTTGTTCAACAAGATCTGATGATTTACTGTATCAAATCCTTTCTGAAAGTCAATAAATACAGCTCCCATAACTTGATCTTTGTTTAAAGTGGTTCGTATGTATTCTGTGAATAGCAACAGAGCTGACATGGTAGACCATTTAGGACGAAAACCTTATTGAGAATCACTGAGCAGGTTATTCATTTCAAGATAACTAATTAATTGATTGTATAGAGTTTTCTCCATTAGTTTTGATGTAACTGGTTGGATTGCTATTGGTCTGTAGTTTGAAATGCAGGAGGAATTATCACCTTTATAAATTGGAATGATCTGAGAAGTTTTCCACAGAGTGGGGAACACAGAGAGCCTGATACAGAGATTAATCAAATGGTTATTAGCATGTTAGTTTACTTATAGTTAGGGATGTCCCGATACAACTTTTTCACTTCCGATACGATACCGATATTGCAGCCTTGAGTATTGGCCGATACCGATATCAATCCAATACGATATCAGCACGAATCACACATACTTGTATTACTTGTTTTGTAGAGTGGAATGTTAGAAAAGGCTAGATCAAGTGATGTTAATCAAACAGAGAACAATAGTCAGCAACAGTAGGTATGAGAAAAACTGACCCATTAACCAATTGGTTACATAAATTTTAACCTTCAACATAATATCTACAGTATTCTACAACTGAATAAAATAAATAAAAAATAAATTAGAAGTCCCTGAAAAATAACCTAAAAAAATCCAATACACTTTTGAACTTCTTTATGCATCTGAGGTATAGTTTTGTCGACAATGTAGTGGTGACGAGGAATAATGTAGCGAGGCTCGAGGTGCTCAATTAAACGTTTAAACCCGATATTACTCACCACCGACAGGGGCTGGTCATCGAGCACAATAAACTGGGCTATCTTTTCTGTTATAGCTTGTGCCTTTTTTGCCGTCCCGTGGGAGTTGGTCACGCTTTGCAAATGTTTCGGCCAGCGTTGGTTGTTTGAGGGAGCCAGAGGTTTGTTGTTTCTTCACCTCGGTGGTCTTGCGAAAATTCTCATGCTGTTTTTTGTAATGCTGCTTCAAATGTTGGTCGTATTAAACTTTACCGGTTCTGTGCCACCACGGGAAACTTGTACATGACAAGTGTTGCGCTCAGCTGCAACGTCTTTGTCCGAGTTTACGGTGAAATATTGCAACACGGCCGACATCACTTCTCCTACAGTAGCGCACACACGTTGTTGTTGTTGTTGTTGTGATCACGTGGGCTCTGCATGCTGGATCAGAGACATTCTATTGGCTGGATCCGGGTGCTCTTCTTCTTTGGCATATGTGGCGGGCGGCACCAACGTTAAGGTGCATTACCGCCACCTACTGTGTTGGAGTGTGAACCAGAGTCACTTATGTATAGAAGTGCTGGAGCGGAAAATGGACTGCTTATCGGAGCGCTTATATCGGAGATTTTAGATGCAGTCTGATAAAATCCGATACTTGTTTTCTGGCTGATATCGGACCGATATCCGATATCAATATTGGATCGGGACACCCCTACTTATAGTAAACTGTTATGGTTCGGAGATTCCAATCCACCTTTTGCTTCCTGCTTCATCTCATTTTGTCTCCACACCTGCAGCGCATTACAATCAAGTCTGTACAAAAGCAGCCACAATCCAACTCCTCTCTGCCAGATGGTTCAAAGGTCTCACCAAGGGAACATCCAGCCTTTTGCCCCGAACAATAAGTACTCTGTATTCTGCCAAAATATTAGCTCCGAGCTATTTCGGAGAAAATTTGGATTGGGTAAACAATTAATTTGTTGGGTTTCTGTCAAAACTGATAACACCTACTCAGACTAATTCCTTCTTTTTAGAGGTACAGGGCGGGCATGCCCTATGTCCCCCTTGCTCTCCGACATTGCTATAGCGCCTCTTGCCATTGCTTTTAGATCCAACCCTCACATTGTGGGGTAACAAGAAATTGCACTTAGCACTCCAGACCTATTCACCCTTAGTTTTCATTAAGTTAAATCTTAGCAAGAGCAAACTCTCTGGCTGCTCATGAATATCAGCTTGCCACCTTACCAAATTAGCAAATTCAGGAACCGTTTGAAACTTTAACACCTAGGCATTTTTTTTTTTAACCATTTAAAGGGTCATACATGGTCTGTGAGTGCTTTTGCCCATTTTTGTAGAAGACTTGATAGTTTCGCTATCTGGTAGTTACTTACAATTTACTACATGTTAAGTGTAATAGCAGTTTAAAAATGAAAAACAAAACAAAATTGGACTTTTAGATATTACACTGGAGTTTTGCATAAATAACAGATTTTGCAATATAAACATTACACTTGAACAGTATAAACATATTTACTGATAGAGAATTTCAGTGTTCCTTCACTTATGGCCTAAATGTTAGTTGTCACAGACTGGTCAGGTCAGCTCCTTCCCTCTATGTCAAGGTCAACCCACACAGATAACTTGGCTCCAACTCTACATTATATGGGGTAAACACCATTCCTTTGATTTGGCGTTACGTACTCCATTGCCATAATCTGTTGTCTGTTTTGTTATCTGTTATGTGCTTTATGTCCTATTAAGTGTATTATTAAGTTAAGAGTTACTATGGGTTGTTTATTTTCCAGAGATTCCACCACACAGTGGTCTTCATTCTTTAATGAACCAACTAATATAAGATCTACAGATCATACACACACTTCTTCATTATCTACATCTGGTTCACCTCTAACACACACTCACACTCTCTCTCACACTCTCTCTCACACTCTCACTCTCACTCTCACTCTCTCTCACACTCTCACACTCTCTCACTCTCACTCTCACTCTTGCAGGTACTTGGAGTACAAAGCAGGACCTGCATCACTGGTGATGGCAGAAACCACACATCAGACAATATCTGTCACAGTTCTTATAAGGACCCAAAAACAGAGCACAGCAGGTGAGTCTCAAAAAAGGTTTAATGTAAGAATAGACTGAGGTAAATAGTTGTAATCTTGACAAAGAGGAGCAGGCAGGCAGGCAGGCAGAGAAACGGAACCAGGAGCAGGTAGACTGGCAGACGGCACCTGGACACAGGAGAAGGTAAGTACAAAAATAAAAAGACAAAGTTGGGCCAACTGTTTACTGACTAGTGGTTTAGCAACAACGAACTGGCGATGAGTGAATGAAGAACCAGGCTTCTTATACTGCAGTTGATGAAGGTTGGATTGGAGACAGGTGTGCTATCTGCCATTGTCAGGTCACGCCCACTTCACACCCAGGTAAGGTGGAGACAAACACACAGAAGGGAGGGGAAAACATATAGAAGGGAGGAAGAGACCAAAAACCAGGAATGGATCCTGACAATATCTTCCTTTGCGCAAAGAGTCCACTTATATGCCCCAAATTCATCCAGGCAACAGGCCATTCCACAAGCCATCCTCCAGGACCTTGTCATTGGATGCTATCTGCCCCTGTCGCTAGTAGAAAATCCAAATTTTAGTACAGTGCAGTTTTGTAAACTATTTGTATTTTGCATTTGATTTCAAGCATTTTTTGGTGCACCTGCGTGTGTGTCTATGTATTTAATTACAGTATTGTGCTTATAATGGCCTTGTTTGAATAAATATATGGCATCACTGGCCTTTGAATATTTGCATATCGTGAATGATTAAGCATTAGGCCTATGCCATTTCAGTGATGCTGATATTATACAGTGTAATTTGGCTACTATAATGGTAAAAGTTCATAATTGTGTGTATCTTTAATATTTAAAATTCACGTTTCATCTACAAATTAAGTACAATTTAAATCAGTACATATTTAACATTCATTACTTTTTTTGAGGTGCAGGGTGGTGTTGGAGGCTTGTTATTTTGTTAGATGACTTTGGGACTAGTTAATAGTCATGTCAGTCCTTAACAGCACTCAAGAGTCAATCCTCAAATAGTGTAGAAATAGCGGTCATGCAATTGCCACACATACTTGATCTCAGCCAATTGATGAAAACATTTATAGTGAGTTCACACACAAGACATACACTGTCTCTATTATTGTGCCTGTAGTTGAATACAATCTCATATTTATACTAAGCAGCTGAACCCAGGATGGTGCTTATGTTCTACAACTCGTGCAAGATGGCAAAAAAAACTAGGTTTTTATTTTGGTCTCGGTCTCAGCCTTTAGCTTAACTAGTCTTGGTCTTGACTTGGTCTGTCTTGGTCTTGGTCTTGGTCTTGGTCGGGGTCGGCAACCCAAAATGTTCAAAGAGCCATATTGGACCAAAAAAACAACGAAAAAAATCTGTCTGGAGCCGCAAAAAATTAAAAGCCTTATATGAAGGCAACACAGGCTGTAAGTGTATATTAGCTATATTAGCCCAAAATGACTAAGTAGGCTACAAATACATAATGAACATTCATGATTAAATGTTTATTTTCCCTGCAGCGCATCCTGGAGAGAATGACGCACCACGTGACTGCTGTACCATATTTGTAGCCTGGCCAGCCAGACAACTTTCTTATTGTATTACATTCAAAGAAAGTCAGTCTGGGATTGTCAAATCTGCCCTCGATTTCTGCTCCGGCTCTCTCTTACTGACCAATTGTAGCGAGGGAGGCGGGATTTTTTTTGCGCAAGAATTTTTTCAACCATACAGTACGCAGGTTTAGGTCGCTTACTACGATCGAAATAAGCACTGAACTCGATATTACACTCTGTGTCCTGATTTTTCTGACAAAAACAACAAGTCATTCACCGTCACCGAAGCATCTTCTCTCTAGCCATGCTGGTGTACGCTGTGGTTTGTTGACAACTAGAATCAGTTTCGCTTTCCTTACGTCACATCCGTGGTTTCTCTGATTGGTTCACTCAGCGAGCGTTAGTTTTGCCCATGGTCTTGCCTTGAAATCCTGTTTAAACCCTGCAATCCCAGACTGACTTTCTCTGTATGTAATACAATAGAAAGCCGTCTGGCTGGCCAGGCTACAATATTTGGCGGTTTAAGTTTAACTTCCATTACAACGTTAATGTCATCAGCTACCTTTCTCTTTTTCCCGTTCGGATCCATGGCCCATGACACACCCGCCGGTTTGTTTCCAACAGCCACCTGCCTGGCACCGCGCTGCGCTCAAATGTGTGTCGCAGGCTATGACGCAAAACTTCGTTGACAGAAATGTTGAAATTTAATATTTATAACACATTTTCACAGCATTAGAAAACGTTAAGAATGTTTGTGTCATGTTTGTCCTCCTACAGAAACCATATTAAAACAAAAAATATATACACCCCCCCATCTTTTTCCATTTTCATACATTTTTGAAAAAGCTCCAGGGAGCCACTAGGGGGGCGCTAAACAGCCGCATGCGGCTCTAGAGCCACTACAACTACCATGATTTCTCAACATTGTGTTGTAATGTTTAAGAAGGAGTGGGTAGAAGCATGTGTTAAAACATGAAGCTTCAATGGGTTGGTGTGCGCTGCTCTACCTAGGTCCGTGTAGCGGATGTGGGTGTGTCAGTATTCAGCAGACGGTGACCGAGGCAGCTAGTTTAGACACGAGCAGACGGGAATGTATGTGTAAAACCACAATAAAAGCCACCTCATCAACAACATGGCGGTGTTTCTGTATCTCATCGCTACTAAAATTCCTTATGGACAAGTGAAGGGAGTTAACCCCGAAGACACAGCTTCGGCCCTGGAGGATCTCCCCTGTGTCTCCCGACCACGGTCAGGGGACTGAGCAGGAAAGGATTGTGGTTACTTCTGGCAAAGAATGTCCACAACACAGGATTGTTTAACAAGATTAAGCTCATTAGCAGCAGGCACTGCTGATATGGTGTTTGATTTGAGGACATCTATTTGCACTTAGAAACAGATGCTCCCTGTTGATCTCCACAAATTGCACAAGGCTTCTGTATGTTGCAGCTATCTGGCTGATGCCCTCTTCTGCACCTCCAACATCTTTTGTTATCTTTTATCCATGACACTATTTGTCCAGTACTAAGCTTACATACAATACAATACAGCTTCCATTTTTCCTTTCACTTGCCTTTAGGTATTCTTCTCCTCTTACTGGGAGATGTATTAGTGGCAGAAGCGGATGTTGTAACTTTGTCCATGCCATAATAAATAGTTGACAGGGTTGTTATTGCTTGGCCTGCTATCCTCTGCGCTCTAAGTGGGGTTTGTCAGCAGACAAACGCTCAGTAGCTCATCTGGATATCTGATTAGCCTGTGGTTTCCTTTCTAGCCACTCAGCAAAATGAGGGAGTGTTTATGTGTTCATGGTTCCACTCTAGAGTATGCCTCTTGTCAGGCAATATTTGGCAAAGCTATCCTGATAGGAAGGTGGAGCTCTTACAATATTCTGTCCACATGAGAGCGAGGTGAAATAAGCAAGATTGAACTACAGGAACTAATTGTTGGGGCTGTCCCCACCGCTAATGTAAGGCCTGTTGCCATGGACATACCTCTTGGCTATCTGAAATAGACAGGGAAATTTATGGTAGTCAAGCAGTACTTGGAATTTATAGTCTTTGGAGAGATGAGGGCGGGTTCCTAGTACACCATCCAGTCCTTCCCTTACCCCCAGTTTCCACTGCATGCATCTTCATGTGCGACTGACCGTCGTCGTACACCCTTGCCCACTGGATGCGTTTCAGATCAAGCAGCTCAGAAGAGCATGCCCAGGGATTACGAGATGGCACAATAAAAGCTATTGATAAAGACGTGTGTGGGACCAAAACAGCTATTTTTTCAGAAGAAGAAGGACCAGAAAAAAAGTTTAATTTGAGATTGCTTTATTGTTCATATCAACATCACTTTTCTTCATTACATTAGGCACAAAAAGCTTTATTTTTACAGATTTTATTGCATTTGATGCTTACTCGTGTATATAAACAAATAAATATTAGCATTAACAAATTTAGTATATTTTTGTATTACTTTGAAAATTCGGATGCAGTGCTGTTTCAATTTCCAGTTTGGTGCAATCTGATATGTGTAGATTGATGCGGACTGGCTCCATCGTTGAAAAAATAGAACTGCTGCGTATCTCATCAGCTGCTGCGCAGTGGAAACGCATGCAGTGCAAACGCATGCAGTAGAAATTGGAGGTTTGGAATTGGGATAACTAGCTATATGATGATCAAATCAATATCAAATCTCTGATCAGGGGGAGAGAAATGAGGCAAAATGCTTATTCATGGTTCATGGTTCATCAGTTCTCTCAACTTTACTTTAGAATGACACGTGCTTATATACAGTGTGACAAACAAGTTTTTGGACTATGATCTCTCAGGCAAAGTTCCTGTTTATCATTGACAACAAGATGCAGTCCATTTAGCAAAGATATATAGATAATAGGATAAAACTTGTCAGTGTACACTAAATAGGGCCTATTTTAGGAAGATAAATTGTATTTTCGACACCTGATTGATAAAAAATAATACAGATTTCACAAGTTACTCCTTTATCTACAACTACTCCTACAGCCATATACTTCTCTCTTGGCACTAAACTGATGATACAATCATCTGGTTTTATGCCTAGAGGTCGATCTATGTGGAATGTTCTATTCCATCTAGTCTCAAAAGTTAGCAGATCTAGGCTTTTCTTTTCAACTGTAACAGGATGTGGGTCAATATCATTATAAGGTGCCTTTAAGACTTCCTACTTTCAAAAAAAGATTTTCCATTTAACTTTCATTTTTTACATTCATTCTATTAAGTAGACCATAGGCTGTTAGAAATGCATGCTGGTCAAGCTCCAGCATACATATTCACTATAAGCATATTTTGTACAAGCAAATCACAAAATATGTCCACACTGTCACGGACAAAGTCAAAGTAGAATAAATACTAAATATTTTCATTGCATAGGGATCATAAAACACATTTTTATAGAGATATTTTGTCCCTTTCTTAACAATATGTGTTAGATAATGGGAAAAGTCTTTTGATAATGACAAAATTACTGCAAAATATTTGTTTCCCGTTAAAATATGCATTAGTTGCACATTCTTTTCTATGTAAAATCTGACTGCAAATTTATTTGGTCAAATTTTCAGCTAAAACTATTTGGTCCTCATTTGTTTATTAAGAAATTACACAAAAGGTTTTTTGTTTTTTACTTTTTTAATAATTTGTTTAACTCATAAAACTTGAAGATGACAGGGTGGACAATGATGTGACAGGGTGGACCTTGGCATGACAGGGTGGACAAAAGCATTAATGGAAACTATTATTTATTAGAAACTACTATTGATTAGAAAGAATGATTGCATCCATTAACACATAGGTTAAAACACAGGTGAACACATCGCTCACAAAAATATAGCCATTGCCATATTGCCAAAAAACATATGTACCACTTCCTTTTAAGGAATAGTAGTAAAACAATGCAGTCTGAGTCACAATCATTTTAACTGACTGACTCTAACCTGGAGTGCCTTGTCCTAGGCAGATTTTCAAGAGTTTCAGGAGAGATGAGGGGTGTCTCTGACTATATTTTTTTTACTCATTGTTTTTATTTTAATTTTCAATTTACAAAACAAACAAAAGTGCTATCATCAGAACAGACACAAAACACTCAAAACTGAACAAAAGAGTACAGCTCAGACAGCTCTAAAACAAACAGGAGGTGATGGGAAGGTTCACAATGTTGAGAAGCGACAGTTTTCATGAATAAAATTCAAGCACATGACAGTGCTTTTAACAACACAGAAGAGAGATCAGGTCCAATATAGTCCAAGAAGGGGCGCCACACTTTGTAGAACTGGTCTACATTCGCATGTATGATGTTAGTAAGATATTCCATAGGAATCAACTCAAATATTATTTTACGCCATCTACTGACAGAAGGGGTTTTGTCATTGACCCACTGTAACAGAATATTTTTCCTGGCAGCAAAAGTGAGAATGTTATACAGTCTCTTGTCAGTTGTAGATTTTAGATGTTTACTTGGGAGACCCAGGACCAATGACACAGGGTCCATTTCTAAGTCAATATGAAATATTCTTTCAGTCTCCTGTAAAATTTCAGAGCAGTATGTTTGAAGTTTATAACAAGTCCAAAGACAATGAATTAAGGTTCCCACATCAGTTTTACATTTAAGACACAGAGGGGAGAGGGAGCGGTCAAAGGAATGCCTGCAATGTGGAGATATATGTAATCTGTTGAGAATTTTAAGCTGTATTACTTTTGTCCGAGCACAAATTGACATCTTTTTTGCATATGACCAAATATCCTCCCATGTTCCTTCATCTATAGTCACAGACAATTCCTTCTCCCACACACCCCTGACCCTCTGTACATCAGTAGTAGACATTATACCGAGCACAGAGACACTTTCAATTGTTGTTGAAACAGCATTTTCTCAATAGCAGATACTTCAGGGTGGTCCATAAGAGAATTACAGTGGTCCCTCACTATAATGCGGTTCACCTTTCGCGGCCTCTCTGTTTCGCAGATTTTTTTAGTGCAATTTTGCATGCTTTTTTTTTTTACAGTGTATGAACGAGCATTGTGTTCTGCGTCCTGATTGGCTAGGGGAGAACTCGCACATTGTGTTCTGCGTCCTGATTGGCTAAGGGACTGTAGACCATTGTCAATCAATCTCCTCCGTGCCGTGTCTCCTGTACAGTACAGAATGCGTTCGGCTTGCCAAATTTACATAAATGTTCGATCGCTAGCAGTGTGACTCTGAAGTGCTGTATGTTTGCAAGTTTTCTCCCTGACAAAACCCACAATGTCGACGAAATGTTCTGCACCGACAAAGGCACCTGCGGTCGCACACAAAAGGCAGAGGAAGATGCTAAGGTTTGAACTTTGAGAGTGTTTAAACAAGAGAGAAATGTGAGAAAATGTTAATGCCTGTCTGAGAAAAGTGTATAAAGTGTGTGGTGAGGGGTTTTACAGCCTTAAAACATATATAATAATTGTAAAAAATAAAGCTGACTACTTTGCGGATTTCGCCTATTGCGGGTTATTTTTGGAATGTAAGCCCTGTGATAAATGAGGGACCACTGTACTATGAGAGATATAATGCCTTACTTGTAAAAAACGAAAGAAATCATGTTTAGTAAGTTGGTAACTGTTAATCAGCTGTTCAAATGACATAAGTGTGTTGTTAGAAAAAAGGTCACCTAGTGACTTAATATTCTTACCATACCATTGCTGAAAACCAGGTTCTAAACATCCTGGGGGAAAAAATCGGGATTATTTATCATTGGGGTGAACATAGATGTTATTTTAGATCTTCCCTCAAGTCGGCGTACAGATTGCCATGCTTTTACGGCATTAATTGTTATAGGATTTGTGCAACAATTTTCAATTTCTTTAAAATTCTTAAAAAATAAGAGATCACATAACCTGCACTGTGATAATGCTGTGATAATGCTGATAATCCATCCAGATAGAAGAAGCTTTACCTTTAACCAAGTCATTTACAAATTTTAAATGAGCACAAAGCTGGTATAATTTGATGTTAGGCAGGTCTAAGCCACCCACTGAACTTGGCAAGTCCAACATTGCCATCTTAAGTCTAGGTCTATGCTTGTTCCAAATAAATGAGCTGAGCCAGCTATTTATATCCTTCAATACCCTTTTAGAAAACAACACAGGAATCATCTGAATAGGGTATAGCAGCCTAGGTAATACATTAATTTTAACCAAGGCTATATGCCCTAACCAAGAAACCGGAAGCAAGCTCCATCGCTCTAAATCCTGCTTAATTTTACTAAAAAGAGGAATAAAGTTAGCTTTGTAGAGATGGTCAAAATAAGAAGTGATAAAAATACCCAAATAGACAAACCCTTTGGGAGACCATTTGAAAGGGAAAGCTGGTATAACATTGGGTATAACTGAAAGGGTACCAAGGGGCATAGCCTCTGACTTGGTCAAATTGTCCTTATATCCAGAAAATCGACTAAATCTATCAATCACATTAATAAGAGCTGGTACTGATGTTTCAGGGTCAGTCAAAAGTATCAGAACGTCATCCGCATACAAGGTTATTTTATGACATACCTGCCCAATCTCAAAACTATGTATCATGGGTGTCACCCTTATGGCTTCAGCAAGTGGCTCAATGGCCAGTGCAAATAAGAGAGGGGACAGGGGGCAACCCTGTCTCGTACCTCTGTGAGTAATGAAGTATTCTAATCAGAATCCATTAGTCAAGACTGCCGCCTGCAGATCACTGTAAATTATTTTAACCCATCCATCCATCTTCTTTCGCTTATCCGGGGCCGGGTCGTGGGGGCAGCAGTCTAAGCAGAGACGCCCAGACTTCCCTCTCCCCAGACACTTCTTCCAGCTCCTCTGGGGGAATACCGAGGCATTCCCAGGCCAGCTGAGAGACATAGTCCCTCCAGCGTGTCCTAGGTCTCCCCCAGGGCCTCCTCCCAGTGGGACATGCCCGGAACACCTCCCCAGGGAGGCGTCCAGGAGGCATCCGGAACAGATGCCCGAGCCACCTCAGCTAGCTCCTCTCGATGTGGAGGAGCAGCGGCTCTACTCTGAGCTCCTCCCGAGTGACTGAACTCCTCACCCTATCTCTAAGGGAGCGTCCAGCCACCCTGCGGAGGAAACTCATTTCGGCCCCTTGTATCCGGGTTCTTGTCCCTTTGGTCATGACCCAAAGCTCATGACCATAGGTGAGAGTAGGTACGTAGATTGACCGGTAAATCGAGAGCCTTGCCTTACAGCTCAGCTCTTTCTTTACCACGACAGACCGGTACAACGACCGCATTACTGCAGAAGCTGCACCAATCCGTCTGTCAATCTCCCGTTCCATCCTTCCCTCACTCGTGAACAAGACCCAAAGATACTTGAACTCCTCCACTTGAGGCAGGACCTCTCCACTGACCTGAAGGGGGCAAGCCACCCTTTTCCGGCTGAGAACCATGGCCTCGGACTTGGAGGTGCTGATTCTCATCCCAGCCGCTTCACACTCGGCTGCAAACCGTCCCAGTGCACGCTGAAGGTCCTGGTCTGATGGAGCCAACAGGACCACATCATCTGCAAAAAGCAGAGATGAGATCCCATGGTCCCCAAACCGGACCCCCTCCGGGCCCTGACTGTGCCTAGAAATCCTGTCCATAAAAATTATGAACAGGACCAGTGACTGGCGGAGTCCAACATGCACCGGGAACAGGTCTGACCGGCAATGCGAACCAAGCTCCTGCTCCGGCCGTACAGGGACCGGACAGCCCTCAGCAGAGGGCCCCGGACCCCATACTCTCGGAGCACCCCCCACAGGATGCCGCGAGGGACACGGTCGAATGCCTTCTCCAGATCCACAAAACACATGTGGACTGGTTGGGCAAACTCCCATGAACCCTCCAGCACCCTGGAGAGGGTATAGAGCTGGTCCAGTGTTCCATGACCAGGACGAAAACCGCATCGTTCCTCCTGAATCCGAGGTTCGACTGTTGGCCGGATTCTCCTCTCCAGTACCCTGGCATAGACTTTCCCGGGGAGGCTGAGGAGTGTGATCCCCCTGTAGTTGGAACACACCCTCCGTTCCCCCTTCTTAAAAAGAGGGACCACCACCCCGGTCTGCCAGTCCAGAGGTACTGTCCCCAACCTCCACGCGATGTGGAGGCGTGTCAGCCAAGACAGCCCTACAACATCCAGAGACTTGAGGTACTCAGGGCGAATCTCATCCACCCCCGGCGCCCTGCCATCGAGAAGCTTTTTAACTACCTCGGTGACTTCAGCTTGGTGATGGACGAGTCCACCTCTGAGCCCTCAGCCTCTGCTTCCTCAGTGGAAGATGTGTCAGTGGGATTGAGGAGATCCTCGAAGTATTCCTTCCACCGTCCGACAATGTCCCCAGTCGAGGTCAACAACTGCCCACCTCCACTGTAAACAGTGTTAGTGGAGCACTGTTTCCCCCTCCTGAGGCGCCGAACGGTTTGCCAGAATCTCTTCGAGGCCGACCGATAGTCTTTCTCCATGGCCTCACCAAACTCCTCCCAGACCCGAGTTTTTGCCTGCACAACCACCCGGGCTGTAGTCCGCTTGGCCTGCCGGTACCCATCGGCTGCCTCAGGAGTTCCACGAGCCAACCAGGCCCGATAGGACTCCTTCTTCAGCTTGACGGCATCCCTTACTTCCAGTGTCCACCACCGGGTTCGGTGATTGCCTCCACGACAGGCACCGGAAACCTTACGTCCACAGCTCTGAGCAGCCGCGTCGGCAATGGAGGTGGAGAACATGGTCGGGGGGGGCGTTCCTCCCAGTCACCCCTCTCCAGGTGTCACTGTCATTGCCCACGGGGGTCATTGAAGTCCCCCAGTAGAACAATGGAGTCCCCAGTTGGAGCGCCTTCCAGCACCTCTCCCAGGGACTCCAAGAAGGCTGGGTACTCTGCACTGCCGTTCGGCCCGTAAGCACAAACGACAGTGAGAGACCTCTCCCCGACCTGAAGGCGCAGGGAGGCGACCCTCTCATTCACCGGGGTAAACTCCAACACACAGTGGCTGAGCTGGGGGGCTATGAGCAAGCCCACACCAGCTCGCTGCCTCTCACCACGGACAACTCCGGAGTAGTGGAGAGTCCAGCCCCTCTCAAGGTTTTGGGTTCCAGAACCCAAGCTGTGCGTGGAGGTGAGCCCGACTATCTCTAGTCGGTACCTCTCAACCTCCCGCACAAGCTCAGGCTCCTTCCCCCCCAGCGAGGTGACATTCCATGTCTCTAGAGCTAGCTTCTGTGTCCAGAGATCGGGTCGTCGAGGCACCCGCCTTCAACCACTGCCCGATACACATTGCACCGGCCCCTTACGGTTCCTCCTGCAGGTGGTGAGCCCACAGGAGGTCAGACCCATGTCACTCCCCGTGGGGGGAGGCCCGGACACCAGGCGCTCACATTCGAGCCCCAACCCCAGGCCTGGCTCCAGGGTGGGGCCCCGGCTGCGCCATACCGGGCAACGTAACGGTCCTTGTTCTTTTGCTCGTCATAAGAGGCCTTCTGAACCGCACTTAGTCTGACCCGTCACCTAGGACCTGTTTGCCTTGGGAGACCCTACCAGGGGCATGTAGCCCCGGACAACATAGCTCCTAGGATCATTCGGATACACAAACCCCTCCACCATGTTAAGGTGGCGGTTCAAGGAGGGGATTATTTTAACCCATTTAATAAAATTCTCACCCAGATCAAATTTACCCAATGTATAGATTAAAAAGGACCGTACCCTGACGCAAAACAACCCGCTACTGACCTGTAAAGAAACGAGTAAAACGAGGTGACCGGTCCCACTAGATCAAACAAAAGGCTAAAGCTAACTCAAAACCCAGGAAGGCTGCACACAGGCATGGCCAGCGTGAGTGGTGGAGAAACTCTGGGGCGCATGCATGGACGGGAGCGCGCCACAGGTGAGAATGCCGGAACTGAGCAGCGAGAGAGAGAGCACGGCGTGCAGGTGACCTCCTTCTAAAGCTCTGCGACACGCCAAAGTTAATGAGCCGCTCCTATGACCAAAAGAGAGCAAAATAAATAACTGGTCAAAACCAGTCAAAAAGGCAACAATAGGCAAAAATAGACAAAACTGTACAAAAAGGCAAAAATGAGAAAACGAGATAATGCGTCGTCTAAGACATTATTTTTGCCGCTGATATGTTTGATCTCGATATTAAAGGCCTGTAGGCAGAGACTCCAATTCATTAAGCGCCTGTTTTTATTGCGCATCCGGTGCAGAACCACGAGGGGGTTATGGTTGGTGTAAACGATCACGGGTGCACAAGCTGAGCCAACATAAACTTGAAAATGTTCTAGAGACAACACAAGGGCAAGGGCTTCTTTTTCTATTGTAGAGTACCACTTCTGATGTCTGTCAAGCTTCTTTGAAAAATAGGACACCGGGTGATCAATGCCATCACTGCCCTCCTGCAATAAGACAGCGCCCACCCCCGAATCACTGGCATCCACAGCCAACTGAAAAGGCTTTTCAAAGGACAGCACAGCTCGAACCGGGGCACACAACAACAGGTTCTTAGTCAAATCAAACGCTCTCTGGCAACACTCCGTCCAAACAAAGGGCACTTTGGGGCTCAACAGATCGGTTAGGGGAGAGGCAACAGGAGAGAAATTCCTACAAAAACCCTGATAATAACCAACCATAGCCAGATAATGCCTTAGCTCAGTGCGGGTAGTTGGGACAGGAAAAGCCACAATACTTTTTAACTTTCGCCTGCACAGGGCGCACTTGGCCACCACCAACCATTTTAGATCTCTTTAGCACGCTCAGTGAGTAGCACCTGCCAGTAACCTTTTAACAAGTCCAGCTTAGACACAAACTTTGCCCCACCCACGCGGTCAACACAGTCCTCAATATGGGGCAACGGAAAACAATCAGGCTTTGTCACGTTATTCACTTTTCTGTAATCCGTGCAAAAACGATCATCACCATTTGATTTAATCGTGAGCAAGCAAGGAGAACTCCAGGCGCTAAGGCTGGGCTCAGCTATACTATTAGCCAGCATGTACTCTACCTGCTGCTTCAAACGGTGGCGTTTATCGGGACAGACACGATAAGGGTGTTGTTTATAGGCAAAGAGTCACCAACGTCAGTGTCATGCATCAAAACTGTCATCTGTGAAGGTACATCAGAAAACAAAGGACTGTAAGCATGTAACAAGTCAACCAAATCAGAGCACTGTTGCTCTGGGAGGTGTGCTAAACACACAGAGAGACTTTTCAGTACTTCAGAGTTTAACAACTTTCCATGAGCCAGCACTTCAGACAGGACCCCGCATCCTTCATCAGCGCTTACACAAAGCTCAGGTTCATCACTGGACAGCGCTTGTGGGGACAGTACCATGATAAGACAGGGCGCAGCACATTCAGGACTGGACAGCGACACCAGGTCAGGTTTCAGCCTCAAGGGTGACAGGTGACAACGAGGTGCGGTCAACATACGGTTTTAACATGTTCACGTGACACAAGCGAGACCTATGCCGTCTGTCAGGTGTGGCTACCAGACAGTCCCTGTCATGATATGAGGGAAGATGCAGTATCTCTTTAACATGAACTGCTTTATTGATCAAACACACGAGCTACATGAGTTTGCATTCAACAACTAGCAGACTAATCACTTTACAGTAACACAGTGCCCTCTTGCTGCGACGCCTGTAGTAGCCTTACATGGACAATAAGGACTAATCCAGGGGTGGGCAAACTTTTTGGCTCAAGGGCCACACTGTGTTTTAAACTCTGACAGACGGGCCAGACCAGTAAACTGTAAACTAATATAAATGACATGAGAAAACCAGACTGATTAGTATAATGTTTGATGGAAAAGTGGTGGCTGATATTATGTTCTTTGAAAACTGTAAAAGTTTCTTGGCAAATTGTTACTGACTGTACTTTGTCAAAAAAATAGCTCTGTCCACTCCAACTTTTTACTCCTGTCTTAAATGGTAAATAATTTGTAAATGCTTGGCAGGCCGCATTACACACCTCAACGGGCCGCATGTGGCCCCCGGGCCTTAGTTTGCCCACCACTGGACTAATCTCACAACATCTCCCCCTTTTGAAAAGACCAAAATGAGCATTGCAAAACATAAACTAAATTAGTAAATTACCAATTCACTTCTCAATGCATATATCTGAATAGCAACTTAAGTAGTCCATTTGTTATTACTTAGCTCTATAAACAGTAAATGATTTTACTTCATTCATTAAACTTTCTTTTCATAAACACTTTAAACTTTTTTTTTTTCAAATAATAATCTCTCTCTTTTACAGAAATGCATTAAACAAGAGCAGTGGTTAAAGAGCACAGGACATCACAGGGGTAGACTGCCCTCAGTCCTAATAAGGGATTATTTTGCCCTTTTGAAGAATAGAAACAAGTGTGTTATTGGTCTCTAAATCTAAGAGGCAGTTTTATTTCACGCCCACTGGAGGTCACTCTCACAGGCGTGGTAGATAGGAGGGGAGACCCCGGGATAGGGCCTGGGAATGGCTGCCTCACAGGTGGTTCTTGCGGAGCAGACACCTCCATGGTTGGAAAACTCCGGTCCTGCAGTGGCGTGGCAGATACAATGCACTGTTGTTGCTCATCAGGTTCGGCTGTTTCTGGGACAGTCTGAAGGTGTCGTCTGTTGCGCCGGGTCACGTTCCCATTGGCCATCTCCACCAAGTAGGATCTCGGCTCTTTAGACTTACTGACGACTTTGGCGGGTGATGTCCAACCTTTCTCTCCATCAAGCTTCACTTTTACATTTTGACCTGGGTGAAGCTCAGGAAGTGGACGAGCTGAATGTCTGCGGTTGTAGAAGAATCTGTATGCGTCTTTAGCTGCAGTATCCCTTCGGTACACTGTGTCCTGATTGGCTGGACATGGCAACAATGTCTTTTCGAGTACTGGGACAATGGTGTGGATTTGACGTCCTGTCATAAGCTGAGCTGGGCTTGCACCTGTTGCTGCGATTGCTGTAGAGCGATAACTCATTAAGGCTAAGCAGGGGTCAGACTGTTTGAGGATGTATTTTGCTGTTTGGACAGCTCTTTCAGCAGCTCCATTTGACTGTGGGTAATGAGGGCTTGAAGTTATGTGGGTGAAGCCATAACTCTGTTTAAAGTCTTGGAACTCTGACGATGTGAACTGCGTCCCATTATCGCTGACTATTTCTAATGGGATGCCCCATCTCACAAATGTGTTTAAGCTTGTTAATGACTTGCCTGCTTGTAGTGGTAGTGAGGGAAGCAATCTCAATGTCTCTTGAAAAATAATCAACAACGACAAGGAAGTTCTTACCCTCCAACTCGCACAGGTCAGCTGCAATCCTTTGCCAGGGGCCATTGGGCAGGGGAGTTGTCACGAGAGGTTCTCGTCTCTGTGTAGGTTTGTGCTCTCTGCAAAAGTTGCATGCCCTCACTTTATTAGTAATCTGAAGTCCAATGTTGGGCCACCACTGTGTTGATCTTGCTCGCTCTCGACATTTGGTTAAACCTTGGTGACCTTCGTGTATTTGATTTAGAACACCAAGTCTGAGCGCAGGGATTACAATGCGATCGTGGTAGAGCACTAAACCATCAGACTCTGAGAGATGGTTTCTGGCTGCGTAGAAGCCTTGCAGTGGTGAGTTTGCCATTCTCCGAGGCCACCCTTTTCTGATGTAGGTGATTACTTTTTGAAGTTCTGTGTCTGTCTGAGTGACACTGCAAATTTCCTTTAGCTTATGTGACGTGATAGGTTTGCTTGCCACCATGGTGTTCACTTATGCTTTGACTTGACTCTCTGTGTCCGACTGGTAGTTCTCATTCAGTGGATGTCTTGAGAGCGCGCCTGCCACCACTAACTGTTTACCAGGGACATGCTCTGCAGTACTATTGAATCGCATTAGGCGCATCAGCAGTCTCTGACATCTCAGTGGGGTTTTGTCAAGGTCATATGAGTTGATGTGAAGTGGCACCAAAGGCTTATGGTCAGTTTGGAGATGAACGTGGCCCATACCTTGAATGTAGCGAGCAAAACGTTCACAGGCCCAAACAGATGCCAAGCACTCTTTTGTTCTCGCATCTGTCAGTGTGTGAGAACAAAAGGCAACGGGCTGCAACTCTCCATCATGGTCCTGTAACAGCGCAGCACCCAGGCCATAGCTGCTAGCATCCGCACTAACAACTGTTGGTCGGCCTGCATCATAGTAGCAAAGTGCTGGTGCTGCCACGAGCAGTGCTTTGGCTTTGTTAAATGCCTGCTCCTGGGGCTCACCCCACACCCATCCTGTCTCTTTTCTGAGTAGGTTGGTGACACAGTAGACAGGCCTGGCAGGAATTTTCCAACATAGTTTATTAGTCCAAGCACCTGCTGTAGTTGCTTCACATCAGTGGGGCTGGGCATCTTGGCAACAGCCTCCACTTTGCTTTCATCAGGTTTCACAGCATCTGCACTGATGATGTGGCCAAAGAACTGTAGTTTGGTTTTTCTGAAGGGGCACTTGGCCCTGTTGAGCTTGAGGCCTGACGCTTTGATAGTTCGTAACACTGCATCCAGGCGGTGGTCATGCTCCTCATCAGACCCGAAAACTAGTATATCGTCCATCACAACGACAGTCCCATCTAGGTCTTTGAGCAGGGTACTGCCCATAGGAGTAATGAATGTGGTCAGTTTCTGGCAGCTGGGGTCCAATGGAATTTGCCAGAACCCACTCGATGCATCCAAAGTGGAGAATACTTTAGCCCCGGCCAACTTGGGCATTATATCATCCAGTGTGGGCAAAATGTATCGTTCACGCTTGACTTCTTGGTTCAAACGTTTTAAGTCCACACACAATCTGACCTCATCCTTGTTGCATTTTGAAGTGGGCACTATTGGCGCACACCAGTCCGTTGGCTCAGTAACTTCCTCTATAATGCCAAGGTTGAGCATGCGCTTTATTTCTTTTTCCACTTTTGGGAGGAGAGGAAAGGGAATCCTGCGTGGCGTGTTCACACTGTATGGCTCAGCATCGTTGGTAAATTTTATTTTTACAGGTTCACAGTTCAGTAGTCCTATTTCTCAGAACACGTCTCTTGTTAAGTCACTGTTAATCTCATTGACTCTCGCAACCAGTCCCATGTGCTTTGCATCGGTCTTACCTAGTAAGTTACTTGCGTATTGTCCTTTGATCACTGTAATCCAGTATTGGTATTTTTGGCCTTTGTACCAAGTAGTAGCAAGGAATTTGCCCACACACCAGACTTTTCCACCTGGGCTGTACACAGTTGGCCTGGAATGAATCAGCCTCGGTCTCTTCTGTAACTTACTAAAGGTTATGTCTGTCATAATAGTAGTATCAGCACCAGTATCGATCTTGAAGCTCAACTTCCCAATCGGTATCCGAGTCCGACTCCTCAATGACTGTTGGCTTTGACTTTGATGCAGCTAGGAAAAGCTCACCTATGAAAAATGAATCATCGTCTGAATCCACAACAGTCCCAGCCCTGACTTCTTTTAGCATTTTAGTTTTGCATACGACTTCAAAATGTCCCAACTTGTTACACTTTCTGCACTTTTTATTGCAGGCTGGACAATTTTCACGTCTGTCATGTTCCCTGTTGCATCTTTGACAGTTTTGTCTGTTCTCTCCATGTTTTTGTTCCTGTTCCTGCTGTGGTTTGTTGTAGCTCCGCCTCGTGTTGTTATAATGTCTTTGTTTCAGCTCATTCACAGTACTTGTGCTACTCACACGCTCCGCACTTTGTTGTTTCACCTGTTCGCTCTGACGGGCCAGTTGGATCGCTCTCTCTAGCGTAAGGTCCGCCTCCAGCTGTAGTTTTTTTGAGACCTCTTTGTCAATTAGTCCGATGACGAGCCGGTCCCGGATCTGTTCGTCCTTACTGTGGCCGAACTCACAATGCTGAGTGAGCTCATAAAGGCTCCGCACAAAAGCTTCAACTGTCTCACCTGCCCTTTGGCTCCTTTTGTGAAAACAGGCGCGGTCGTGGATAACATTTCTTTTGGGGACAAAGTGCTCATTAAACTTCTCCAAAACGAGATTAAAGTCAAACTCAGGATGTGGCCTGGCCTCCGTAGCAGCAGGAAACACAAATGAGCCATATATTGGTTCGGCATCTCTCCCCATAGAGTAAAGAAGTGAGTTCACCTGCACTTCACCGCTCTCCTTATCGAGTTTTGACGCCACTCGGAAACGGGAGAATCTCTGCCGCTATATTGGCCACTCTGCCGGCTGCGTAAAATCAAATGGCTCTGGAGGTCCAAACTTTGCCATCTCGTCCTCAATGTCGGCGCAAAGTCCTTAATTCTGACACCATGACATGATATGAGGGAAGACATAGTATCTCTTTAACATGGACTGCTTTATTGATCCAACACACGAGCGTACATGAGTTTGCATTCAACAACTAGCAGACTAATGACTTTACAGTAACACATGCCCTCTTGCTGCGACGCCTATAGCAGCCTTAAATGGACAATAAGGACTAATCTCACAACAGTCCCTGTCACCAACCTTTCCTTTAATCAAATAAGGACCACTGTAACGAGCTTGTAGACTAGAGCCAGGTATTGGGAGCAACACAAGTACCTGGTCACCAGGCTTAAACTCTCTGATTTTTGCATTTCTGTCATACCAGGACTTCATTCTGGTCTGTGCAGCTTCAAGATTTTCACGTGCAATTTCACAAGCACGGCGCAGCTTTAGTCTGAAGTTACTCACATAGTTCAACAGATTTTGTTCAGTTTCATCACACAGCCACATCTCTTTCTCTCTTAACTGTTTTAATGGACCACGGACAGTGTGTGCAAATACCAGTTCAGATGGACTAAAACCCAAGGACTCCTGAACCACCTCACGTATGGCAAACATCTGCAAATGTACCCCTTAATCCCAGTCTTTCTCAAACTCCAGTCAATAAGTGCGCAGCATGGTTTTTAGCGTCTGATGGAAGCGCTCTAGTGCACCTTGGCTCTCTGGATGGTATGCACTAGAGTTACAATGCTTGATGTTGAGCTGCTTTAGGACCTGCGCAAACATATGAGACATAAAGTTTGAGCCCTGGTCCGACTGAACAACTTTAGGAAAACCAAACACAGAAAAACTTCGTCAGAGCTTTTACAACAACTGGAGTGGTGATTTTACGCACGGGAAAGATGAATACGAGTGGCCACGCACATCACGGTAATCAAAAACTTATTCCCGGACTTTGTTCAAGGCAGCAGACCCACACAGTCTACAAGTATGCATTCAAAAGGCTCACACACAGCTGGGATTGGATACAGAGGAGCTGGAGGAATAGTTTGATTGGGTTTACCAGAGACCTGGCACCAGTGACCAGTGATATGGTTTCAGCTTCTTCACTAGTTAGTGAGTCATCAAATAAAGATGCCAAGGACTCGTCTGATTTTTGGCTGGCTATTAACTGCTGTCTTGACAAAGACAAACTGCCAACATCAAGAATATTCTACACATTTTTCACCTCGCCATTAGCAGCTAACAGGACTACATCGTTTGCTTCACCAGGCTTGCACAACAAACTGTCACTCAAATCATGCTCGTCTTGCTCATTTCTACGCATCGAGCGAGTGACGGCACAAGCAGAGAACACTTTTGGATATTTTACAGCAAGTTCATCTGGACATTTGGTTATTGGGACAAGTGTTATTTCTGGAGTAGCTAAAATGGGCAGATCAGAACCCACGGCGGACTTTTCACTAAAGGCCAAAACACCCGACATAATGAAGGACTGAGACGCATCAGAATCACGGAGGATTTTAACTGGGACACGACCAGTCCACAGCAAATGGAGAAAAATCAGACAGGTCACTGGATTTCTCACAAGGCACAACAGGTACGTCACAGTGACTGTGTTGCTTCTTAATTAAAGTAACAGGTTTAGTGTTGTGCTTCTTTAAAGGTCCCATATTATACTATTTTGAACATTATACAGTGTATTTTGGATACATTTAGGTTACCATATCACGTTTTGCAACATGAAACACACAATAATTATCTTATACAAGCGTTTTGAATGAGCTCTCATCATGAGCCCAAAGTGAACGGTCTGATTTGGCGGTGTCACTTTAAGGCTCAGCTCTCCTGTGCTGACTCCGCCCACTTCACAGACGTCACGCTAGACATGCGCGCGCTGCCGCTGGAAACAGACTGAAGTAAACACGGTACATCGTAGTAATAACTTTTTCAGCAATGGCTTTGAGAGTAACTGAGCCGTATATCTTCGACCCAGAGTCTGACTCTGAGTTTGAAGAACATGAGCAAACACAAAGACCTCGAAAGCTTCTACAAGACGTTTCTGCTTGGTAAATGAGAAACTATTGTGTATGTTTCTATGGTGTAGCCCGTAGCATAGCGCGTGTTAACTGCTTCTGTTTATAGGTGCACATGTGGAAATGACCGCACAATGCCTACTGAAGTTGAGAATGTATTCTGCTTGGAGACTCATAAGGAGCTGTTGTGCAGTGTATTGAAAGAACTATAATAAAGTAGCCTAGCAATATGTAGAGCTATGCAGTAATATTTGTGTAATAAAGTTTCAACTATTATGCCTGTCTTACCACGTTATGTTGTTTTCAAATAGAAATACATACTTACAGGCTTACAGCACAAGACTGCTGATGTTATAATAAAATGCTATGAATGATAGCATTCCTGCAACCTTGTAGTAAAATGAAAACTACATGTAATTAGTTTTGTAAATGTAAATGCAGCTTTACATTACTGTAAATACTGATCATCATTTATCATTTTTAGGTTTTAAGGCGAATAAATCAGCTTCTTGCTCCTCCTCCGTGTATTACAGCACATGCAGTTGGCCTGGAGGCCAACTGCTTAAACATATATACTCTTCAAAATATAAATAACATTTATCGTACAGACTATGGACCAGTTAGAAGAAGAACAGAAGAAGAGTAAGTGCTAATTTAAAAGACTGGTGTAATTCCAATCATACATTTTTTATTATAAAATCCACATTAATACAAATAATTTAGGTTTTGCTAAGGAGCATATCGCCAAACATCTTTGTCTCCTCTTCCAGGCGAGGTTTGTTGCATGCAGGAGTTTTGTAAGCTGGTGCTGGGGATTTCTCGGCGCAAGCATCAGAGTGGTCATTCCCTCGTGTGTGCTCCTATTTGTAGTGGCAACAGCAGTGTGTCACATTTAAAGATGATTAAGTGAGCTAAATCAACATGAAAAACAAACATTAGTATGTAACATTGAACATTTCTGTCTCCTGCTCTTCACCAAGTCTGGAAGAGGCACATCAGGTTATATCAGGCTACGTAATTTCCTGAAGTGAATGTTTGTTGTAATTTGGAAAGAATTTACATATACTATATGTAAAATGAATTAAAAAAGGTACTGGGATACTGGCTTTGTACTGGGGACATGTATTCATCTTGTGTACAAGCTGTTCTGATCTAACAGACAGTGTTATTTCTTTCTTCACTCAATTGTTGTAAAATAACATACTTCTAATCTGATAAAATATTGAGTACTTGTAGCTCTAATGCTCTATGGATCCCTGATGAAATGCATGACTAAAAACACACCAAAGACCTACATTTTTGTGTGTACTCTTATATTGTTGTTCATTTTTTGTATAATTCATATGATCTGGGTTTTGGTTGCATTGTTTGAACATACCTTTACTTCTGAAGTGGTGTAACCTCAGACTGCTTGCAGATAACTGTGTAGCCACAGATCTAGTTAGCACCAATGCAGGGGTTGTCTGTACATTTACTGCTGCTTCTGGTTGGTGAAATGTATGTTCTGTGAAGCTGGATGATTCTTGAGAAGTGCTCTGGAAAATACAACAGATACTCAGTTGTCATTGTCTAACCTAAGAGTGTGATAAGAAATGAGGGTCAAACACATCTAACCCTATTCACACACACTGTTAGCATAACAACAGTAAGACGACGGTCTAATCAACTAGACAATGTGACTACAACCTACAGACACTTTTCACACCTCTTTGTTTTTGCCGTGAAAAGGTAACAGCCACTAATTATCAAAATGTGCTTTAGCAACATGAGCAGCAGTTTTGCGTTTTATAAAGAATGAAAACAAAGATATTATCTTTAAACGTAAATCTATACAAAACTCGAAACTATACAAAACTCTACTCGAAATGATCATTAGCAATATAGTACTTACTGCTCTGGGCTCCTCTTTTATAGTGGGATTAGCACCCTTTTTTAAAATTAACTTTTTGCCATGTCCTGTTTGGACAATGTTGAGGTTTTTGAAGCAGTCTTCAGTGAAGTGTTGGTTACAGACAAAAACCTGTTTGGCTACTTTACCCTGTGAGTTTCGAATAATAAACTCCAACCACTTCTTACATGTTAGTTCTTTTTTGGGAGAGAAAACAACGCAGTAAAACTCCCACAGCCGAATGTTGCTGACGGTAAGTAAGCTAACACAGTAGCAGCGATGCTTCTCTGTGTCTGTGTTATTTCACATATTGACGTCATTGCGTGAAACAGCTCGTTTTAAGGACTGTAGCTCAAACTAAATAAATTACTCAAACATGCGCAAATGAAACAAAACACAACTTTGGGTATGTGTTTGAGGTAGAAACAACGTTAGAACATGGTTAAAAGCTCAGAAAAGTCGATTTAGCATCATATGGGACCTTTAACACGGGGCACTGTGCAACAATGTGACCTCTCTTTTTACTGAATAAACACACGACAGTTTCTTTTGTCTTCAAATCATCTTTCTCAGCTTTATCCTGCTTTGAGCTCACCTCAACCACATTAGTAGGAACAGGAAAGGTCTTTGCTCTCACATTATTGAAATGCCCACCATTTTTGACACTATCAGAGCGGTCATAAAAAACATTTTTGTGCATAAGCACGTATTCATCCACCAGAACTGCAGCCTTAAACAAGTCACACACTTTGTATTTGTTCAAATAAGTTGCTACTCTGTCAGGCAAACAGTTTTTAAAATCTTCTAGTAATATAATTAGTTTCAACTTACCGAAATCTTTGACTTTATTTGATGTATACCACCTGTCAAACAGGGCCTCCTTATCGCGGGCAAATTCCACATAGGTCTGGTAAGGATGTCTCCACAGTTTTCTGAACCTTTGGTGATACGCCTCAGGCACCAACTCATATGCTCGCAGGACAGCAGCTTTGACTTTTTCATAGTCCAAGCTGTCCTCGGCAGGCAGAGACAAATATGCCACCAGTGCTTTTCCACTCAGGACGCAATGTAACATTAGTGGCCACACATCCTTCGACCATTTCAAAGTGGATGCCACGCGCTCAAACAAGATAAAGAATTTATCCACATCTTTATCATTAAAAGGCGGGACAAGCCGGATGTTCTTCCCAACATCAAATGAAGAAGATTTCGATGCAGTCTCAACAAAATGACATCCCAGTTCGCACAAACGAATTTCTTTTTCAATTCGTTTGGCCTCTAACTCGCCCTGAATAGAGAGCTCTTTCTCTCTAACTAGGAGATGCTGCATTTCAACTTCCAGCTCTTTCATTCTCACTGCATCACCATCTACGTTCTTAGTGGTCACCTCAGGATCTTCAAACTGTTCAGGAGAAAATAAACCCTTTTCAACCAAAGTCTTAAATATTTCAGCTCTGCAACGCGCCAAAGTTAATGAGCTGCTCCTATGACCAAAATGGAGCAAAATAAATAACTGGTCAAAAACAGTCAAAAAGGCACACAATTGGCAAATAGGCAAAATTAGACAAAACTGTACAAAAAGGCAAAAATGTGTGAAAAGGGTGTGCCTGGGTGGGTGCATCTGGCACAAGACTGAGGACATTTCCCTTTCTTTAAAATTAAAGAGATATTGGCCTCTTTCAGTGTTTGTGGAAATTCTCCTATAATAAAGGAGTAACTGAACATCTCAAGCAAAGGATCAAGCATATCTTGAAACTGTTTATAAAATTCGCAACAAAACCCGTCCGGTCCTGGCGACTTTCCATTTTGTAGCGCTTTAATAGCTTTGATCACCTAATTCTTAGTGTTGGGGCTATTGAGGACAGTTTTCTGTTCTTCTGACAATTTTGGCAAGTTAAACTGAGCAAAGAAATTATCCATTAGTTGCACAGCATCTGGTGATTGTTCAGAAGAATACAGATTTTCATAAAAATTTCTTGAAACAGTTATTTATCAGTTTACTTTCATATACCTCATGGCCCTCCGTATCAGATATAGCTGCAATAGTCTGAGATTATGTGCGCTTTTTAGCCAAATAGGCGAGGCATTTCCCTGGCTTATCTCCATGTTCATAGAATCCCTGCTTAGTATATCTAATTTTCTTCTCAGCCTCCGTGGTAAGAAGGCAGTTCAGAGCCGATCTGACCGTGGTGATTTCTTTCCATAATAATGGTGATGGAGAAGCAATGTATGCCTTTTCTTTATCTGTCAATTCACTTTCTAAAGACTGTTGTTTTTCAAATCTTTGGCACTTCTTTGTTGCAGAATATGAAAGCCGTTTCGCATAGGCTTTGCAGGTTTCCCATAAGATGGAGGCATTAGTAGCTGACTTACTATTAATTGACAAAAATACTTTAATTTCAGCAGAAAAGTAGGATGTAAACATCCTTATAAGAATCCATATCTTTAAGAATAACAATATTAAGTCTCCACTGTTGGGACTGATTCAGTGCTGTTTTAAGTTTGATGTCCATCACCACTCTGGCATGGTCAGAAATAATTATACTGGTTATTTCACATGCCATAATTAAGTATAACTCAGTTTTGGGCAGAAAAAAGTAATAAATTCTAGTTTGACATTTATGAGTGGCAGAAAAAAATGTGTACTCTTTGTCAGAGGGATGAATGCTCCTCCAGACATCAACCAGCCCAAACTCATCACATAGAGCATGAAGCACATTAGCCTGGGGGGAGAGGGCCATGGTGTTATGTGGAAACCTATCAATAAGTGGGTTTAATAATAAATTGAAATCACCACCAACAATTATAGTATTACTAGTTGACAGTTCCGCTAAATCCAGAAAAACTTTGGTAAGGAAAGTAAACTGGGTGAGCAGGTGGGAAGTACACATTCATTATTACAATATTTTGACCTTGTAATGTTCATCTAATTATAATATAACGACCATTCTGATCTTTAATACAGTGAACTATATTAAAAGGCAGGGTTTTCTTAATCAACACAGCTACTCCTGTCACAGTTTTTATCTTCCCTGGCTCTCCTCCTATTTCTCTGCCCCAGTACTCTCTCACCTCTGCCCCTCTCTACCTGCCAGCCACTCCCACCGGTTCACCCCTCCTCACTCACCCGCTGCTGCAGCTGCAGCTCATCTGCTAATCAGTCCGGTATGTAAGACTCATCAGATCACACACACTCTGCCAGATTGTTCCTCTGCAGTATGCACGACTCTCCAGCGTTCTTCTCCTGCCTGATCTCCTGTTGCCGACCTCGTCTGTCCCCGACCTGCTCTTCTCGCCTGCCTCCCGGTAAACTTACCTGCCTTCCGTCTCTGACCACGCGCTCTGCCTCGGCGTCCCTGGCATCGTCCTGCTCTCCCGGTTACGACTCTTCTGCCTGGCCTCGACTCACCCCCTGTCTGTTCCTCATCAGCGCCTCTGTTTCCTCGGACTGCTACTCCAGTTTTGTCACGGACCGCTCCTCTGCTCTTCCCTCGTCTGCACCTCCGGACGGCCGGCTGGCTCTACGGGCTGCGGACTCCTTGCTACGGCTTCGGCGACCACAGTAGGCTTCTCTCTTTCACTCCACGTGGCCGGGGAACCGAACTCGTTCCTCACCCCTTCCGCGTGCTATAGAGACTGTGTGCGGGCTTTCGGCCTGAAGAGAGACCAGTGCCCCGTAGTGACTCTTACTGCTCGGCTCCTTGTTTGCTATTGTGACAATAAAGGTCATTACCAACGGTTCCCATTCTTTTGTGTGCTGCTTTTGGGTCCAAACCACCCCGGTTACAGTACAATCTGGCCAAATATGGACCCAGCAGACACATTCTCTCCCCAGGCTCGCTTAGCTTGGGTAGAGGGAACGCTACAACAACACGAGTCCCAGCTAGCCTCCAACACGGTGGAGGCTCGACAGTCTGCTTCGGCTCTGGAGCGGGCGCTAACCTCGCTAGCCACCCAGGTACAACAGTTAGCGGCCACCATGTCTCAGCAAGCTGTTTCCGCCTCGGCTCCAGCCCCGGTATTACCTGCCAGTACTGCACCAGAGCCCCGGGTGGGGGCGCCAGAGCGCTATTCTAGGGATCCAGAGGGCTGCAATCCATTCCTGACCAACTGCTCCATCCTGTTTGCCCTGCAGCCCCATACCTTCGCTTCTGAGGCAGCGAGGGTTGCCTTCGCCATCAACCACCTCTCCGGCAGAGCACGTCTGTGGGGAACAGCAGAGTGGGAGAGGGGCACGCCAGCCTGCTCTTCATTCCAGGCCTTCACAGAGGAGCTTCGCAAGGTTTTTGGTCCCGTTTCTCTGGGTCCAGATGCCAGTGGTGGACTCATGAGCCAGAGACAGGGGAATCGGACAGTAGCTGACTACGCTATCGACTTTCACACACAGGCCCGGCTCAGCAACTGGAGCTCCGTGGCTCAGTGTGATGCGTTCCTCAATGGACTGGCACCTTACATCAAGAATGAGCTGGTCTCGTTCGACCTCCCGGCTTCCCTCGACGGATTGATTGAGCTGACATCCAGGCTGGACAGGCGCATACAGGCCAGGAGAGCACCTGTAGTCCGGACACCATTCTTCCTGGTACACGTCTGCTACCCACACTCACCTGGGGGGTGGAGGAGTGGGTGAAGGCCGCCCTGGTGAACCAGCCGGGACCCAGTTCCTGTCCCCAGGACAAGCTGTTCGTTCCCCAGGACTTGAGGTCATACGTCCTGCAGTGGGCCCACAGTTCCCGGCTCACCTGTCATCCCGGAATCCAGCGAACGAAGGAGGTCCTGCAGCGACGGTTCTGGTGGCCCACGCTTGAGGAAGACACCAGGGAGTTTGTTAACGCCTGTCCAGTCTGCAACCAACATAAGGCTCCCCGCCGGGCCCCTGCCGGTTTCCTGCAACCTCTGCCTGTGCCTCATTGACCCTGGTCTCACATCTCACTGGACTTTGTAACCGGTCTTCCACTGTTAGGGGAATACACCACCATCACCAACAAGATGGCGCATTTTGTGCCACTCCCCAAGCTCCCTTCGGCCAAGGAAACTGCTGAACTGGTCCTGCAGCATGTTTTTCGGCTTCACGGCCTCCCATCTGATGTGGTGTCAGATCGAGGCCCCCAATTCACCTCGATATTCTGGCGGGAGTTCTGTCGCGTACTAGGAGCCTCCACCGTCTGTCCTCCGGGTTCCATCCCCAGTCCAATGGCCAGTCTGAGAGGCTCAACCAGGAGATGGAGACAGCGCTCCACTGTATGAAATCCAAGCTCCCCTCGACCTGGTCCAAGCAGCTGTTGTGGGTCAAATACGCCCACAATACGCTGAAAAGCTCCGCCACAGGGTTCTCCCCCTTCCAATGCACCTACAGCTTCCAGCCACCGTTGTTTCCGGCCCTGGAAAAACAAGCCTCCTGCCCGTCTGTTGAGGCCTTCATCCGCCGCTGCCGCCAGACCTGGGCCCAGGTCAGTGCTCACTCGAGCTGCGGATCGGTACTCAACAGCCGCCAACCGACGTCGCTCCCAGGCTCCCCCTTACCAGGTGGGCCAGAAGGTGTGGTTGTCGACCCGGGACCTGCCACTGAGGGTGAAGTCCAGGAAACTGGCTCCCAAGTTCATCGGACCGTTTCCCATCGCGAAGATTATCAACCCTGTGGCGGTCAGGCTCCAGCTGCCCCGTTCCATGCGGATCCACCCGACCTTCCACGTCTCGAAGATCAAGCCTTTTCGGGAGAGCCCGCTTATGCCTGCCTCTCGACCACCTCCTCCTCCTCGGATCATCGACGGGGCCCCCGCCTTCACGGTTCACCGCCTGCTGCGCTCTCTGCGCCGTGGGAGGGGTCTTCAGTACCTAGTCGACTGGGAGGGATTCGGTCCAGAGGAGAGGTCGTGGGTCCCCGCTCGTCGTGCGGGCTTTCGGCCTGAAGAGAGACCAGTACCCCGTAGTGACTCTTACTGCTCAGCTCCTTGTTTGCTATTGTGACAATAAAGGTCATTACCAATGGTTCCCATTCTCTTTTGTGCTGCTTTTGGGTCCAAACCACCCCGGTTACAACTCCCCTGCTTCTACTTGTAAAGGATGAAAAGAACACTTATTCCCTGTTGCAACTTTGAATGTTCCTTGTCATCAAGGTGAGTCTCTTCCAAAAGAGCAACGTCCCTTTTTAGGCAGGTAAATATTTTTCTATGTTTGATAGGATTGTGGATGCCTCGCACATTCCAAGTACAAACCCATAGCTTACTCATTATAAATTTTCACCGATTAAAATTCTTCACATGTATAAAATACATTGAACTGAGTGGGGCATTGATTGGTACCCAGTCTAGGCACGAGGGAGTGGTGTGCGCGGTCCAGCTTGATCTTACCAGTTCTAGTTGTGATCTTGTGATAAGCAGGGAGCCATGTCTCAATATAGCTGACTGGGTCTTTTCCCTCGGTGCCTTCAGGTAGACCCACCAAGCGAAGGTTGCATCTGCGGCTACGGTTTTCTAGGTCATCAGTATGATCCATCATACCGCTAATTTGTTTCTCGAGTTTTGACACTTTAGCTTGCAAAGACTCTGCTGTGTCCTCCACATCTGAAATCCTGCTCTCCACGTCACCAACCCGAACTCCCAGTGCCTGAATCTGAGAAGTTTGTTCATGAATAGCAGCAAGCACACTGTCAATTTTATTGTCAATGGCGTTTGTAATATTATCAGTCATCTTGTGCAAAGCTTGGATTATGTTTGGTTCCGTGATATCGCTCCCAGTGTCCTCAACGTCAGTAGCAGCCTCCATGTTGCTAGCTTCATCGGGCACCGCACATGGCTCTGCAATATCGCTAGCATGCTTTCCAGCAAGAGCCTTTCTCTTGGTTCTGGGCTTAGGGTCGTGCATTTTTGAAAAATAATTGTCCAAGCTCATTATAGAGCTATGTCTACTATCGTGTGTAGAGTTTCACCAGGCGAACAAGTAAATTAAGCGGATATTTTAAATATATCACCGGAGCTCAGCAGAACACGGTGTTCACTCTATTCCTGTCCCCTGCCTGGCATTTTAAGGCCCGGGGGCCACATCAGGCCCTCGACCCACCCCCGTCCGGCCCTCAGGAGGCTTGAGTCAGAAAAGGTTAGACAGGTATTTTTACGTGTTGAGGGGAAGCTGGAATAGACTGTTATTGTTAAAAGTGTTGTAACATGTGGTACCTCAGGGTGTCACTCTCACCCCAGGAACTTACTTCCTATAAAAGGAAGATGGCCGTTTACCGGGTAGGTGCCAGTTTCCTGTGGGTGGCCAGGTGGTTTGCTTGGCCCACGCGCTCTGTTGTTTGGGCTGTTTGTGACAGACTACGGTAAATAAGGCTTTATTGTAACTTTTTTAATGGTATGGTTGATTTTATATGTAGCCTATTTTGTGTATAGGGTCACACGGTTTTAATGAAGGTTGTACTGAAATCTGCTGAAATGCTTTGACTGGGCATGGGGAGATTTGACGCCGCAGGTATGCAGTGTTTCTTAATGCATACACTGCTGCTTTTTTGCTGACCGGTGTTGTGGCAATGTTGCTGATTCCAAGGTTTTTTCAGAAGTTACTACAGTATACCCCACCTCCATTCCACGCTTTTGGTCACGTTTGGTGCACCTGTCCACAAAGACTATACTTCCTGTGTCAAGAAGAATGTCGAGAAGGTCTTGTTGGGGGTCTTGGAGAATCATTTTGATTTTTTGAATTTATTTATTTATAATAATAATAGAATAGAAAACAACAGGCTGAATATGTGATCGGTATGCTAACTTAACACATTAATGGTTATTCAGCTCCATGAAGCATAGACAACGAACTGAACGGATGCTGTGCTTGTTGTTTTCCGTGCTGGTGCGATCTGATCTGTGCATTTTGATGCGGACTAGCTCCGCGGTCGAAGAAAAATAGAACTGCTACGTATCTTCGGATCAGAGCCGCAACGCAGCGGATGCAGTGGAAATGCTCTCATTGAAAACGACGGATGCATATTAGCTGCAGAGTGCGTGGCAGAGCGGAGCAGCCATGCATGCAGTGGAATCTGGGCCAAACTATGAGAAAAAGTGCGACATTTAGTCTGGAAAATATGGTATATCCCCATATATATCCCCATGGTGACGGGCTAGGTGGTTTAGCAAATTGGTGGTGTTGTTGCGGTTTTCTTTTGGAACCAAAAGCAGACACAAAACCGGTAAGCAGTTCTAACAAGTTTATTGAAGTTGTGCAGCTGAGTGGTGTCAGACCGGAGCAGGTAAGGAGGCAGACAGGTGAGTAGGCAGGCTGGCAGAATCTGGGGACACAAAGAAAAGTTCAGCAAAAATATCCACAGGTAAGTATTAGGCCAAATGCTGTTACTAACTGTTGTAGTTGAGCAAAAAAACTGGCGAGGAGTGGCTGTGAAGCTGGCCCTCTAATACTGCTGTTGATTGTAGATGGAATCCAGGTGAGCCTCAGAGTAGCCACGCCCAAACAGGCGGAGACACACACACACACATATACATGGAAGGGAGGGAAAGACAAGACCAGACCACATGAACACATGCTGGACCAACAAATCGAGAAGAAGGTAAGCCAGAAGGTAACTTGGCTAGGGCCACAAAGTGCACTGATTTTGAAAAGCAGTCAACTATGGTTAAAATGAGTGAATTACCTTCTGAGACCGGGAGCCCAGAAACAAAATCAAGAGCAATGTGGAACCAAGGGTGACTTGGGACAGGTAGAGGGCGTAGTTGTCCTGCTGGCCGTTGATTGGAGGTCTTACCTCTCGCACAAACTGAACAGGCTGAGACATAGGCTCTGGTATCTCTCTCCATGGTTGGCCACCAGAAATGACGATGGAGGAGAGCAGTAGTTCGTCCAATTCCGGGATGGCATGCAAAGCGGGAAGTATGTACCCATTGCAGAACCTGCGGACGAACAGACTGAGGGACATACAAACAATTAGGAGGGCCATTACCTGGATCAGGTTCTGTTTCCTGTGCCTCTTTGATCTTGGACTCGATCTCCCAGGAGATGGACGCAACCACCCAGGACGGAGGTAGGATGTTTTCAACCTCGTCGGGTGAGTCTGTGGGAGAGAACTGTTGAGAGAGAGCATCAGGTTTAGTGTTTCTAGACCCAGGCCAATAGGTCAAGGTGAAGTTGAAGCGTCCGAAAAATAGAGCCCAGCAAGCCTAGCCTTGCAGTCAAGTTGGCCTTGGAAGAATGGAGTTCATGCCGTAATTACTTTCAGCAGGGGACAGACGGCAAGTAAAGAATGCGCAGGGGTGCAGTTTCTGGTCCAAACGTGACCGCTGGGACAGAACAGCTCCCACTCCAGTGTTCGAGGCATCCACTTGAATTGAAGTGAGGGTTCCGGATGAATGAGACTTGTTGCAGAGGTGAAGCGCTGCTTGAGGTCCTGAAAAGCCTGCTCAGCACCTGGAGACCACACAAAGGGGCACTTGGAGGAGGTTAAATGGGTTAAAGGAGTTGCTACTTGGCTATAGTTCCTAATAAAGCGATAGAAATTTGCAAACCCAAGGAACCTTTGCAACTGTTTGCAGGATGAGGCCAATCTGCCACAGCTTGGATCTTTGCGGGGTCTGGCTTTACCTGCCCACTGCCAATTACATAGCCCAAAAAAACGACTGGACGTGAAACTCGCACTTTTCAGATTTAACACAGAGCTTATTCTCAAATAGCAGGAGCATTTGTTAGCCCAAAAGGCATAACTAGAAATTCAAAATACCCAAGTGGAGTGTTAAATGCAGTTTTCCACTCGTCACCTTCACAGATCCGGACAAGGTGGTAAGCATTTCTCAGGTCTAATTTGGAAAATATTGTGGCTTCATGCAAGGGCTGGAAGGCAGAGTTTATAAGAGGAAGAGGATATTTGTTTTTGATGGTTATGTTGTTCAACCCACGATAGTCAATGCATGGATGAAGTGTGTGATCTTTCTTATCCACAAAGAAAAAAACAGCACCCACAGGAGAGGAAGAAGGACGCATAATACCTGCTGCCAGTGAATCCGTTATGTACTTCTCCATGGTCTCATGTTCGGGTCGGGACAGGCTGTACAACCGACTAGAGGGCAGTGTAGCTCCAGGAAAAAGGTCAATCGCACAATCGTATGGTCGATGTGGTGGTAGAGATAGAGCTCGCTCCTTACTAAAAACTTCTCCCAGATCTTGATATTCCGCTGGAACATTGGTCAGGTCAGGAGGTTCAGGAGCTGCTTTAGTGGCACTAGATGGGGGAAGCGCAGATTTCAAACAAACAGAATGACAGAAAGTACTCCAACTCAACAATTTGCCATTAGTCCAATCAAAATGCGGATTGTGAACTTTAAGCCAGGGATATCCAAGGATTAGTGGTGTGAGCGGAAAGGAAATTAGATTGAAGTGTATCTGTTCCTGATGATTTTCAGACAACATGAGTCTTAATTGCCCAGTGCGGTGTGTTACCTTAGCGATGAACGCTCAGTCCAAGGCATTGGCAGTTAAGGGAGTGTCAAGAGGAATTTGTTCCAAACCAGCCTGAAAAGCGAGTTTCAAATCCGAAAAAAATTCTTCAGCACCAGAATCTACCAAAGCAATGAGAGGCAGAGTAAAATCTTTGAAGCAAATGGTGGGTGGGAGTAACATTTTGGTTTGGGGGCCGGATGAATAAATATTGTGGCTCACCAGCGCCCCCATGCTCACTGGTGACCCCCCCCCCCCCTTTTGGTCGAGAAGGGCAAGCAGCAAGAAAATGGCCTAACTGTCCACAATAGATGCACTCACTGGCTTTAATCCTGCGCTCACGCTCAGTGGGTGTTAATTTAGCTCGACCCAGCTGCATGGGTTTGTCTTCAGGGGTTGAAAAGGAGGTATTACCAGGGAAAGATGGTGCTGGTGCGGGCACAGGGAACGAAGCAGTGTTACGGGGAGGAGCATTGCGATGCACTGGTGAAGAGAAGGAGCATGACGAGTGGCCCTCTCTCTGCGCCGTTCACGTAGGCGGTTGTCGATCTTAACTGCTGTGGAGATGAGGGAGTCAAGATCATCTGAATCATCTTTCAAAGCTAGTTCATCTTTCAATTGCTCTGACAAACCATTCACAAAAACACTCTGGAGAGCTACACCATCCCACCCAGCCTTAGCAGCAAGAGTTCTGAACTCCAAAGAAAACTCTGTCGCACTACGAGCGCCTTGATGAATGGAGAGTAGTCTCTTGGCAATTTCTTTCCCCTGGACAGGGTGGTCAAAAACTTTTTTTTAGCTCAGACTCAAAAGCATCATAATTATTATGAATTGACTGATTGTTCTGCCACATGGCTGCAGCCCAGTCCAAAGCCTTCCCTTTAAGCAACCCCATAATAAAGGCAATCTTCGAGCTGTCAGTAGCATATGTAATGGGCTTTTGACTAAAAACAAGAGAACACTGAAGAAGGAAACCCCCACACTTCCCCATATCACCTAAGTAGTGGTCTGGATCTGGAACATGTGCTTCTCTGACTGGTTGAATAGAAGATGGTGGCGTGGGGGGAGGTGCAGTGGTAGCCTGAAGAGTTGGCTGAGCTATGACAAAAGCTCTCGCAAGGCTAGTGGTGAATTCTTGCATCATAACATTGAGTTGGGCAATCTGATTTGTAGTTGATTGTTGGCTCTCCATTAGTACTCGGAGAAGCTAATCATGTTGGCCAAGAAGAGCTCCTTGGTTGGAGACAGCTCTTAGGAGTCGCTCTGGTTCTCCCTCTGCTGGGTCCATTGTGGCCAGTTTGTACTGTCACGGTTTTCTTTTGGACCCAAAAGCAGACACAACTCACAAAACGCCCGAACAGGCGGAGACACACACTCACATACACACTGAAGGGAGGGGGAGACAGAGGGAAAGACAAGACTGCAGACTACGACACCCACACGTCTGCTTTAAAAGTTGTTGGGGCAGGCTTCAACGTAGACGGAGCACTCAGGTTCTCTCATCTTGTTGTTTGGTAAAGCGGGCTGGCCTGGGCTGCTGTCACATGCAAAACTCACAGGGTTGATCACAGTTCCGCCACTGGCTTGGTTGTTGAATCCATTCATAGGATTTTCTGAATTGATATTGAATTGAGGAATAAATAATTGCAATGCATTGATGAATCGATATTTTTACCCACCCCTACTTTGTACTGATTCCTAATCATGTATTTATATTTTTTTATTTGAAGATAACCACAACACAAACACTACAAAAACTATAGATAACACACCATGATAATTGTACTGTGCCATAACTGTTAGATTGATTAAAGACTTGTAAATTTGAACTTCTGGATCCACTTCATTTTTTCTAACTGAAGACATAGGCCAGACTTGTTTACCCCAGCAACATACATACAAATACTGTCTACACAAACCATTGTTGTGTCTTCATGTAGTGGTACTGAGAAAAATGCATTAGTTAAATCAGTTGCTGAAAACCACTTGATAAATTGGTGTGTTTTCACTTTCTTTACTGTATGTAATAATCACACCTGCCTTTAAATACTCACTGACACAGTTTAACGCCCCCTTCTGTGCTTCTCGTGAGATTTGGTACTGTCTGAGTTGTGGTTTTGTGTTTGTAGTGATGCGAAAGGGTGGTACATTTAGCTTGCCTACATCTGTCGGACCTTTCAGCCAAAAAATATCTGCAATCC
This sequence comes from Rhyacichthys aspro, assembly GCA_036850595.1. Lineage (NCBI taxonomy): Eukaryota > Metazoa > Chordata > Actinopteri > Gobiiformes > Rhyacichthyidae > Rhyacichthys > Rhyacichthys aspro. The sequence goes on along the minus strand of CM072170.1, from coordinate 20,037,713 downwards.
GTTCTAGATCCACTGCAACTGAAACTGACAACAACCTACATTCCTCTACTCATCCACACCGTTCTAATTACTGACCACAGTTGCCACAAACTAATCTAATACAGCTCCAGTGTTGGATTAAAGCGTACTCCGTCTTCAACTGTCCCCCACCCTGACCTGGCATCATCAGAGATTATCATAGTCAGCCAAGATTGTGGGTCTTTCCAGTCATCTCTGACATCTCTGGCAATAGAAATATGTGGCGTGTGTGTCCAGTATACAGATGTATTTGTACAGAGTGCAACTCCACTGAGCATACAGCCCTAGTCTTACTGCAGTATAGTTTTTTCACTGTCAAAGTGTTGTGTGTGTTTTCAATCCGTCTATAGAAGTCCGTCTCATAGTCGTCAGATTCCAGTGAAACATGCATCGTGCAGTTCAAGTCCTCTGCCGTCATGAAGTGTCTCGATAGAGTGTATTGTTGCGCTAAGTCGAGTACTGTCTGCCCTGCAACCATGTGTTGTGGGTCTAGCTGTAACATGTAAATGACAAGTGTTATGTCATGTCCTCGTTACACAAACTGCTGTTCTGGGTTTCTCATCCTAACCTCAGCCGGTGTACTTTCCTTTCCTTCCTTTACTGTCCTTTATATTTATTAATGTCCTTTATTATGTTCTGTGCTTTTTTGAGACAACGGGAGCTGTGTAGTTCTTCCAGGGCAGCCGATGATCTTCTGACCCCCTGCAGTGCTTTCCTCTGAGCTGCTGTGCAGCTGCTGTACCACACACATATACAGTATGTTAGTATGCTCTCTATGGAGCAGCGGTAAAAGGACACCAGCAGTGTCTGGGTGATATTGTTCTTCCTGAGCACCCTCAGAAAATGTAATCTCTGCTGGGCCTTTTTCAGCAGCTCAGAGGTGTTCACGCTCCAGGTCAAGTCCTCCTCAATGTAGACTCCCAGAAAACGAACGTCAGCTACCCTCTTCACACAGTCCCTGTTGATGATAGTGGTGCGAGATCTGTTTTCTTCCACCTGTAGACTATAACCAGTTCTTTGGTCTTGAGATGTTCAGGAGCAGGTTATTCTCCCTGCGCCACCTTGTCAGTCAATCAAATAAAAAGAAATCAAAAACACTTTATTAATCCCCTAGGGGAAATTAAATCTTGGTGCTCTTCTATTATTAGTTTTTCAAGTCTCCTACGATCTCTTTTCCTGAGACTGCCCCCCCCCCCACCCCCAACAGACTGCAGCATAAAAAACAGAGTTGGCCATTACCGCCTGATAAAATATCTGCAACAGTTTAGTGTTTACATTAAAAGGCCGTAGCTTTCTTAGAAAATATAGCTGGCTTTGGCCTTTCCTATAAAGTGCATCTGCATTTATGGACCAGTCCAGCTTGTTGTCCAGATGCACTCCCAGGTATTAGGTAATAGGGGTGTATTGCGCCTAAAGTCAATGACCATCTCTTTCGTTTTGGAGGTGTTCTCTTGGCTCCATCTATAATAGTTCTCTATAAGACTCCTGTATTCCTCTTCCTGTCCATTTTTGATGCAAGCCACTATTGCTGTATCATCAGAGTATTTTTGAATGTGGCAGGACTCAGAGGTATAATTAAAATCAGTTGTGTATAATGTGAAGAGGAATGGAGCAAGAACAGTGCCTTGAGGAGCCCCTGTGTTACTAATAACAGTCTCTGAGACACAGTTCCCCAGCCTGACATACTGAGGTCTACCTGTCAGGTAATCAGAGATCCACCTGATAAAGGATGAGTCCACCCCCAGACTCCTAAGTTTTTCACTAAGTAAAGCAGGTCTGATGGTGTTGAATGCACTTGAAAAATCAAAGAACATAACCCCAACATAATTACATGGTTCATCCAGGTGATAGTACACCCTATGTAACAGATATAGTATAGCATCCTCAACACCAATATGTTTGTTGTAGGCAAACTGTAGGGGATCTAAAGCATATTTAGTCTGTGATCCTAAGATTCTCATTAGCAACCTTTGAAATGTTTTCATAATATGAGAGGTAAGAGCTACTGGTCTATAATGATTTGGTTCAACTGGGTGCCCTACTTTAGGTACTGGTACTATACACTGTAAAAGGCAACAGTTGTGCTTTCTTGAATAGATTCAATGTTGTTTACTAGTCTCTTAATAAACAGTAGACTTTACTGGTGCTAAGTGAGTACTGAAAATAGCCATATGTAAGAGATGAGAAATTAACTACTTGCTAAAAGTCTCTCCTAAATTTTAGTTGTCATTCATGTGCGTTTTTCAACTCAGGGGAACATTTCCCCGAGTTTCCGAGGACCACTTGAACGCAGCATTAGCTTTGTGGTAGGGGATATGTCAGGGGAAAACGCTTGGATGACGAGTTTATGTAAGATGCAAAATGCTGTTTATTGTAGCTATTTCATGTACGGTCTTTACCCAACGTTCTTGCTTCGGGGAGCAACTTTCAGTGACCGGCAAACCCACAGAACCCCCACATTGACTGGCGCACCTCTGTGACAGTAAGTTAGCATGAATGTGCTGTATTTGCGGTCCAGCCACTTTGGTTGATATACAGTGTAGCATGTCTGTTTTTTGTTTTTTTTGACCGCATGTAAAACAATACTGTAGGCTCGCCTTCGCACCCGCTCTTCTCCATATCTCACCGATAAACATGGGGTGTTTCTCAATGTCAAGGCGCCTTGCCTTCGAAGGCTCTGGGGAAGGCATCCACGTCATCACCTGCTGCTGAAGCGTGTTCCAATGTTCACCGCCTACCAAGGCATATGTCCTCCGTTGGGCCAGAACACCAAGGATACATCTGTGGTTCCTCCGTTGCCTTGCCCCTCCCGCCTTTACCCACAATGCACTTCGTGCTTTTTAAAAATGGTGGGACACGAAGCCGGGCGTCCAATTTTCAGTTTAAATGTAAGTATAAATTTAATATTATGAATTGGAAATACTTTGTTTAAGGTAGCGTTATTAGTGTGATTTTCTAAAACGGAGTAATAACCTACCGCTATGCGGCTTCGGCAGCCAGCAGTTGCCGTCCCCATATGTACAGCTATTGAAAAGTTAAATTACCCACCTTTACTTTACCTCGCGTAATACATAATACATTACACCATATATTAAACCTCAACGTATTCAAACAATTATCTTTTTGATTTGTAGGGAACAGGGAGCAAATGGAGGGGTTCATCCGCCTCCGTGCTCAACACAAGGAGCGCTTCACAGGAGGCAGGGACTCGGCCGCACAGGGCTATAAGTGAGACATCTATAATGCAATATTTGCTTGATTAAGTGCATTAATTTTTCTCTAATTTACCTTTTGTTCTTTAACTACACAGGTTCATTCTGGAGAAATTGGGCCTGGGGTCTGTGACCCCATCCCAGGCCCCAAAAAAATGGGACAATTTAAAGACAAAATACAAGGTGAGAAAAAAATAAAATAGTGTCCAGTTGAGCAGTTTAGAGATGCACTATATTAGATTTAATTAAAGAAGTTAAAATATAAAATAATAGGCTATGTACAAAAAAGTAAGCCTGGTATTCACTGTTCAGGAATGCAAGTGTCCCAGGACAGGGCAAGGGGCAGAGGATGGAGGGCCAACAGCAGCGACTTGGCCCTTCTTCACTCTCATGGATGAGGCTCTAGGGCAGTCGGCGGCGGTCTCCCCCCCTGCCTTATAGCCTCCATCCAGGAGAGTGAGGCAGGGCCAAGCTCTGCTTTTGGGGCAGGCCAGGTGAATAGAGAGGAAAGAAGTGAGGAAGAAGAGAGAGAGGAGGAAGCAGGAGCAGAAGAAGAAAGGGAGAGAAGGCAGAGAAAAAGGAAAAGGAAGAGAGAGGAAGACCCATTTCTTGCCCTCTTAAGAGAGGATATCAAATATCAGCGGGAGACAGATGAGAGGAGGGAGCGAGAGGCGCGTGAGGTTAACCAATAAATAGTTGTTGTTGTTTTTTTTAGTTTTTTTTATTGTATATATTTACTGATATCGTTTTTATTTTGTTCAAAATATGTGTTCAGAACAGCTGCAGAAGAACAAAAATATTTTAGTAAGGATGATCATATACGTGTTACACAAATGTAAATAACATTGCCCACAAGAGTCACCTGTGAAATGTAGTCGTGGTCCAGAGGTGCCTGCTGGAGTGCTGCCCGCCACGCTGCCCCGCTCACATTGTCTGCCCCGTCCTGACCTGCCTGTCCATCTTCCTCCTCAGGTTGGTCCAATGGCAGTTCGTCCCCAACTCCAAGACATATGTTGTGCAATACTGCACAACATGCTACCACCTGTTCAATAGGCAGATCACACACAGAAAAATGTTATTTAAGATTGCTATGAATGTATGTTAATTAAGTATATAGGTATTGTTTTAAATAATTACATATTTGTCATCGTAGGAAGAATTTTAATGACACATTACCTTAGGGACGAACTGTACATGTACTTCAAGTGCTTCTAAAAAGATGCACCTGAAGCGGGTTTTCATCATCCCAAAAGCACGCTCAACCACAGAACGTGCCCTGGAAAGATGAGTATTGAACCGTTGCTCTGCCATGCCTCTCACTGGCCTCTTATATGGGGTAATAAGGGCCAGGGGCTCCTGAAGACATGGGTAGCCACCATCACCTAAGAGAAAATACCCCGGGTACCACAAAAAAATGTCCACGAAGCGGCCCTGATGGTCACAGACTGCCTGCAGCACAATTGATGGAAACAGCTTTCTGCAAATAAGATCTGTTGTCACTTCCAAACATTATAATGGGACAAATGTGGTATAATTGACAACCACAACAACAACAAGAAAACAACTCTCCACAGATTACCGGTTTCTGTAGTCCTGACCATCAGGGCCCCCTGGACAGCGGATGCGGATATGGCATCTGTCAATGGCCCCAGCTGCCCTGCTGAAGGCCGGTTGCTGGGCCAGCCGGGCAAAGCCCTCACCCACCTGCAGCAGCTCCTCCCCAGATGGCAAACACACAAAGCGGGGGAGGACACCCACCACCTCATCCACCATCCGGTGCACTACCCTGTGAACTGTAGGGAGAGGCATTTGAAATACCCTGGAGACTATCCTGTAGGCTGAACCACTGGCCAACCAAAACAGGAACACCAGAGTCTCCAGGGTCGGGCCCCATCCATGTTGCCTCTCCATCTTCAGCACACAGAGTAGGCAGGTGATGGCATCCCGGGACAGGCGGAAGTCTGGCCTGGTGTCCTCCCCTGCAAAATATCGCTGCAGGACAGGAACTGTGGGATTTATCCCACAGTAATGCCGGACCTATATATCAAAAAAGAGCATGTAGGTTTTGTTGGTATATATTTGATATATCTACTAAAATAATAATATAATTCCAAATAATAATAATACATTGTGTCTTACAATACTTTTTTTATTTGTAAATAAAAACAAAAAAAAACCAAAACAACAAACTGTACTATTGGTTATTATCACGCCAGCCCCAGAGTAAAAAATATCAGACAGTTATTAACAGACATTAAATGAATGGAGTAGTAAAGATTGATTAATGAACAGTAGCATACAAATGAATGGAAAGAGACATTAATTATTAATTATCTGGGGTAGACTAGTAATCATGTTCGGACTGATTAATCTTACTACTATACAACTGTGTGACGGGCGCCCACTGTCAACTAGCTTATTAGACCAGTCGCCGGTATGAATTGTTCATTTATGTACCTGCCCTGAGCGCTGGCACAAACGGAGACAGTACAGCCTCCGACGGCGACGTGCCACCAGACACCGATGCTGGAAATCTCACTCCGCTTCGAGCTCCATAAAAAAAAGGAAAATAAAAAATAGCAGCTCTACCTCCATGGCTGTATTCCTCCGTTGTCGGTGGGCGGGAATGTAAACAGAGCGCGTAGGCAAAAGGCGGGACTTCCCGATGACGTAACTTGTTCACTTGGAAGCCTGTTCCATTTGCCGTTAATTTGAACCAAGGAAGGACACTGGCCTTGGCTTCGGAGGAAGTGGCTTCGAAGGAAGTGGCTTCGAAGGCAAGGCGCCTTGACATTGAGAAACACCCTTTATGTCAACATTGAACGGTGCATCATTACAAAGGGAACTGGTGAAACGTAGTTCGGTGTCGCGTGTGACCGTGAAGTTTAAATATTCCTACAGGTAATTAAGTTTAAGATTTGATTATTTTTACCAGCGCGACAAATGAATTACTGGTGAATCGTATTTTAACTTTAATAAATGATAACATCAGTATCATCACAAAATGCATTCATTTTGCTTATAATATGGGTTTTGTCCATACAGTTTGGGACGTCACAAAGAGTTGGACCAGTGTTAATGCGTTTAGAGTAGTAAATTCATTTCGTTATTATATCACACAATATTTATTATATTATACAATATGTTATATTATCCTTTGGCAGGCATTACAAGAAGTACTATTAAGTGGGACATATTGTAGGAAGTTTAGGGGCTCTCAAAATATTTATTAGATATGAGGTGAGTCACGAATGCTGGCACATTTTAGCACTATTTTCAGCTGGGTCATTGTTGGCACCATTGTTATTTTAATTGATCTCAGGTACCTAGTTATGGTTTAGGTGGGGTTCAGATATGGTTTAGTCCTGGTTCATTCTATGACTTTCACTTGGGGGGATTCAGACACATTTTAAAAGCCACATCAAAATAGAACATGTATACACTGTTGTGTTTCATTTCACACAAATATTTTATATATTTTTTCACCTATGATTCTCTTATGATTATTGTTCAATTAGTTCCTTTATGTATTTATTTATAATTTTTCCTATGCTCCTTTCAGATTAAAGATAAGGACCCAGGCCTGATGCAGTGGAAATGTAAGTTTTGTGCGGCTGTATGTTTGAAAAGAGGGCAGCTTAAAGCATGGAGGCTACACAAGAACATCACCGTTACCTTGTCTTCATGAAGATTGCCTAGTCTTTTAATGCACTTATTCATCTTTCAAGAACACATTCAAACACTAGTAATACTCTTGGAGATGTCACCAAAAATGTTTTCCACTGTCAGCTCTGTGATTTCGAGGAGCCCTGTACTGACCAGGACTTTTTTACACATTTACGTACACACATACGCATGAACCAAAAAGTGCAATGTCCATTTAAGGATTGTTTTTTTGAAACCAGTGTCTATTCTAGGGCTGGACGATTAATCGCATTTGCAACATAATTGCTATTTTAAAAAGCACATCCAGCATCCGGATTTTCAAAGTAATACAAAAATATACACACTTAGGTTTCTTATTTCGAATATTTATACGTTTATATACACGAGTAAGCATTAAATGCAGTAAAATCTGCAAAAACAAAGCTTTTTTGTACCCAATTAAATGAGGAAAATCTCTGTGGAGTGAAAGTGAAAGCAAACTAAACTTGTTTTCTGGTCCTCCTTCTTTTGGATAAACAGTTGTATGGGTCCTGCACACGTCTTCATCAATTGCTTTTATTGTGCCATCTCGTATTTCTCGCGCATGCTCTTTCGAGCTCCGCAGCGCAGCGGATCTGAAACGCACCCAGTAGGCTTGGGTGTGCGACGTCGGTCGGTGGCGTTCCGCAGCGGAGTGGAGCCGCAGCGCATGCAGTGGAACCCCGGGGTGAGTTGTAGATAGCGGACAGACCCATGCTTGTTGGCTAGAAGTATGCTTGCAGTTTTCCACATAAAAAACTTATAAGCCTCTAAAACAAAGCAGAGGGTTGCTTATTTTGCACTAAAGTCTGTGTGGTTCTTTGTTACTAGAATATTATTTTGTTAATACTGGTTTGAAGTATTTAATAATTTATTTAATGTATTATAGGTATTTAATTTTGTTTCATTTTTATTAGTAGTTTTATGTCCTGAGGGAGAGTTTTATTTTCAAGTTCACTCAATGTTACCAATAAGTACTTCAGTTCAGTTTTTACTGATTGAAGATCAGTGAAATAATTTAAGCCTATCACTTGGTTTAGAGTTTATTATATCAATTCTTCATTAACAGAAACATTCACAAATTTTACCATAGCATTAAGTACCTGTAAAACTGTTTAATACACAGACTTGTTACAGTAGCTGCACTCTGCACTTTTATGTTCAAAATCGCACAGCCCTAGTCTATTCTACATTTAATGCCCACAAAAACAAAAATCACAGAGAAAGACAAACACATTTAGACTACAAACCAGGAGTTGTACCAAATGTTGCAAGTGTGGAAAATGTTGTCCAACCAGACGTAGAAATCACAGAAGACTTTAATGACGTTGAAGAAGAAGATTTGAATGATTACAATGACAGTGAAAACAATGACTTGGAGCTACAGCTTCAGCATAATTTGGCTGGTCTTTTCCTTAGAATGCGTACTATACTCAACATTTCAGAAAGAGCTATACAAGATGTAATCCAACAAATCAACCAGATAATGGACTTGTCGAAACCATTGTTATTATCTGCCATTAAGAAAATACTCACAAAGTATTTTCCCAACGCTGACTTGTCACTGGCTAGAGAAATACTCAATGCAGTTTCTGAGAACAATGCTATACAGAAACACACTCAGAAAGGAGGCTCCCTGTCTACTTCTTGCAGAAGAGAAACTTTCATGCTAGAGGAGTTTAAAATTGTGCAACCTGTGGAGTATACTGCAGGACACGCTAAGCAAACTATTGTATATGTGCCTATACTAAAATGCTCAATGCTTTGTTAAACAACGATGAGGTTTTAGAGAAGGTTCTCAGTGTTGATACCAACTGTAATGGATTTGGCAGCTACAGGGACGGTTTGCGTTTCAAGGAAAATATTTTACTGATGGAGGAAGAGTGCCGAATTGCTTTGGGTCTTTACATCGATGACTTTGAGGTCTCTAATCCTCTTGGGACTTCTAAAAAGAAGCATAAAGTCTGCGCTGTATACTGGGAATACTGCAAACAAATTTCGCTCGTCTCTTAATGCTATACAGTTGGCACTAATGTGGAAGGTTAACACAGTAAAGGAGTGTGGGTACTCTGAAGTCCTTCTTCCCCTCCTTCAAGATCTAATACTTCTGGAAAAAAGCGGGGTGTATGTGGAAAGACGAGGATCAAGCATAAGGGGAGCTGTGCTGTACATTGCAGCAGATAATTTGGCCGCTCACTCATTGGCCGGCTTCCAAGAAAGCTTTGTTTCTGATAAGATATGCAGCTTTTGCATGGCTACAAAAGATGAAATTCAAAATAATGAGGTGAGCTCTGGTTATTTCAGATTAAGAACAAATGATGAACATAAACGCCATGTTCAAGTAGTACAGGAGAATCCCCATTTAGCCAAAGAGTATGGGGTAAAAGGAAACTGTCCACTTAGTAGGCTGGAACATTTTCAGGTAGTCAAGGGTTTTGCCCCTGATATCCTCCATGATTTGCTAGAAGGAGTGATACCTTATGAGTTGAGTATTTGCATTGAGAATCTTATCAAAAAGAAATACTTTACACTTGACTTGCTGAATAATGCCATTAAAACTTTTCCTTACACACATTCAGTCAAAACAAATCAACCTTTGACCATTCCTAAAACATTCCATGCCAAGAGGGCTATTGGTGGCAATGGTCATGAGAACTGGACCCTGCTCAGACTGCTTCCACTCATGATAGGTCATTACATCCCAGAAGGGGATGAAACCTGGGAAGTTATACTGTGCTTGAAAGACGTGCTTGAGTTAGCCATGTCCACAAAGTTTACAGAGGACACAATCGACTATCTGAACATAAATTGTCAGAACATAGAGCTCTGCTGAAATGTGCATTTCCAAACTACAAACTGCGACCAAAGCACCATTACCTAGAACATTACCCCTCCCTCATTTGTGTGTTTGGACCACTTGCTGATGTATGGACGATGAGGTTTGAGGGGAAGCACAAATTTTTTAAGAGGGTAATTCGTGAAAACCACAACTTCAAAAATGTTCCTTTGACACTTGCCGACAGACATCAGAAGATGATGGTGTATCACCTAGCTTCCTTTTTTAAACCAACAGTAGAACTAGATAAAGTGAAGAGTGTTATGATTAGAGATGCTCCGATCAGGATTTATGAGGCCGAAATTGTGATTGGCCGATACAGATCACAGCCGATACCGATCACATTAAATGTGTATTTAAGGGCTAAATTAAGAATGCTATAAACAAAAATGAACCACTGAATTAACCCGTTACCATTCCAGCAGTCATCGTCACTTATACATTTCTCGGTTTTAGACAACCGCTCAGTACACATGCAGCACATCATTGGAAAGCTTAGATTCTTATCTTTTTAGTGATGTAAACCTTTTCTAGACACAGCATCAACATTACGAACACTTAAAGCTTCTTTCGAAAAAAACAAACAAATCGAAACCGAACTCTGAAGTCTTCCTGCGGCTCAAACATACAAAACAATCCAACAAACACGGTCCTGTTCTGTTAGCAAGTGTTCAGAAAATCTAATACTGTAAAAATATCTACCCAACACATGTTATTGCATCCACAAATCCCCAAAGAGTGCAGTTTTGTCATTTTGATTGGAATATTCACTTATTTTATTGTTCCTAAGTGCTGTGCGCATGTTTTGAAATACTCTGAGCGTTTGATTTACACCTCAGATGTTTTTTGGCAGGATCGATTAGGGGTTAAACTGTTTAACTGTTCTTTTATTTAATAATTTACCTAAAAGGTATCTTTTCAAGTAACAGCCAGGTTTCCCAAAGACAAACATAAGTATAAACCATTAAAGAATCTCTGCCAATCCACAGGTAGCTCTCAACGTTGCACGACTTAAATAAGTGTAAAAACATATTTCTCCTTTATTTAGTAAAGGTTTTCCAGTTTCTATGGATAAACGTTAAGGACAAACCTCGCTTGTTCTGCACATGCGCATGATCGGTTTTTCTGATCGGCCCATTTTGCCGAGCACCGATCACACTATTTATAGCCGTGATCGGCCGATCATGATCGGTGACCGATCGATCGGCGCAACTTTAGTTATGATTTCATCATTCCCAGGAAGTTTGCAGCAGCAGTTGTTATTAAAAAACGCAAAAGTAAAAATTTTGTCTTCTCTGCCAACTCTGTAACCATGGATGGTGTGTGGTATTCAGTGGGCATAGCTGTATCCATTGGTTCCTGTGCAGGGCTCCCAGACTTCAGCCAGATTCAGAACATTGTGGTTGTAAATGGTGATGTCTTCTTTGTATGTATACAGATGTTTGCCTGGTATCATGAACACCTCAGATCATATGAACTCTGCAGTAGCCACTTCCTCCTAACTCAGTTGAAAGACTTAAATGATGTTTTCCCACTCTCTGCTTACAAAGTTCAGGACAAGATCTTTGTCACTCTAATTTTTGTCAAAAGCTTAAACATTGTGGGATGGCTGATTTTTTCATGCAACACTAATAAAAGACCCAGGGAAGAAGACGGTGAAACACCACCAGGAAGAAGTATCAAAAGAGCAAAGATAAGAGCTAAACAGGCAAATCTGTTCTGGGAGAGGACGCTGGCGCTAGTCGTTCGCCGCTTCTCCACTGTGTGCGTTTTTGGACTTGGTTTTTATCTGCTGTGGTTGTACCTATGGTTGTACCTTTGGCTCTGTCGGTCTCCACTGGTTGAAAGTTAATCTCTCCGATAGTTTGCTGTCAGCGCGCTAGTCACTACACCGTGGTTTGTCAGGCGCTATGCTGTGGCTACTAAGGACTATTTCCATCTAAACAACAACTTGTACGAGTTTTTTCTTACTTCGCTGGATGAAGGTCCGGCTCCTGGGTTGCTTAACTCTCATCTTGCCGTGGATATCTTTGCTGTGCACTGCAACTGCCCACTTCTGTGCGCATAGCTCGTGGCTAGCTGTTAGCACCACAACAACAATGGCACCCAGCACAATGCTCAGGTACTCCGCAGCGCAGCTCCTCGCTCTCAAAAACCAGACTGTTCCTCTGGATATTTCTGCCATTAGAGAGCTGGGACTTCTCCGGCGTCCTCGCTATATCCACAGAGGGTCTCGTCGCAGATTTGTTTTCACCAGGAACGGGAGCTCCATACCATCTCTCTGGTCTCCGGCACGCACCGTCGCACACTGGTCACTTCATCAGAGTACAGCCAGGACTGGTCCTGATGTGCGCGGGCGTCAATGGAGGAGGCGGGGCGGAACACCTGCTGGAGTAGACCTCAGCTTTCTCCGGCCCGTTCCAAAACACACAAATCCTCCATTTATCAAACTGGATCTACTCAACACTCAGTCACTTACAAATAAAGCAAGCCTGATCCATAATCACATTTTGGACACTGGGATTGACCTCATGTGCCTCACGGAGACCTGGCACAGGCCCAAGGAATTCCTGGTGCTAAATGAAGCCTGCCCTACTGGTTACACTTACACTACCTGGAGAAGGCACGCATGACAGGACGGGGTGGAGGTTTGGCGGTTATACACCGCGCCGACCTTCAGTTGGTCCCCGTCCCTCTGCCAATTACGCCTACATTTGAATGATTGGCATTTAAATGTAAACACCCTCTCCTCATGGCAATACTTCTCATTTACCAACCACCAAAACCACACCCTAACTTTATCGCAGAAATAAATGTATTTCTTCTGTCTATCTGCTCAACATCTACAAATGTCATCATCCTTGGAGATTTTAATATCCATGTGGACTCTCCCTCCTGCCCTTTGGGGGCAGACTTCCAACAGATACTGGACTGCTTAAGTCTTAAACAACATGTCGAGGTTCCCACACATAATAAGGGACATACTCTGGACCTGGTCATTACAAACTCCATCCCCATACATGATCTCCAAGTCTATGACTTGGGGATCTCAGACCACCAGGCCATTAGTATGACACTACCCCTTTCATCTCCTCTCATCAAGCCACAACGACTCATCACCTTCAGAAATATCAAGAACATTGATTCTGCCTCCCTTAGCCTGGACCTGCACCATCTCTCCCCAGCCCCACAGTCAACAGTCAACGACCTCATGGACTTTTACAACAGCAGCCTGAGCTCCATCCTGGATCTTCATGCCCCACTTACAACCCGGACTGTGTCATTCATTCGATCAGCCCCTTGGTTCAATCCAGAGCTAAGGGAGATGAAAAGAGCTGGAAGGGTCCTTGAACGGGCCTATATAAAATCAGGACTGACGGTGCATAAACTGGCCTACCGGGAACATCAACATACATATAACCGTATTAACAATAACCCTGGTAATTCAAAACAATTGTTTTCAACCATCAACTATCTCCTCAGACCACAGACACCCACACAAACTGACAACACAGTAGAACACTGCAATAGGTTTATGGACTTCTTCTCGGCAAAAATAGACCACATTCATTCCTCTCTCTCCAATAATCCCATTCCAGCAAATGACTACCCCACCCTCAGGCACCACACATCACCTATCCCACTTCACCCCCACAACACAGCAGGAGGTCGAGATCATCATCCAGAAATCCAAACCTTCTTCATGCGCCCTGGATCCGCTCCCTTCCTCACTGCTCAAAGCCCATAAACAGTCAATTAGCTCATTAATCACTAAAATTATCAACCTCTCTCTCCAAACCGGTCATGTTCCACTTTCCTTAAAAACAGCTATCATCAAACCCCACCTTAAAAAACCTACTCTAGACCCTGAACCCCTATCACATTACCGGCCCATCTCTCACCTCCCCTACATCTCCAAAATCCTTGAAAAGATAGTTTCCGCCCAACTACATAACCACCTCAAATCCTGCTGCCTTTATGAAAAATTCCAATCTGGTTTCCGCCCCTCCCACAGCACTGAGACAGCCCTCATCAGAGTCACGAGCGACCTGCTGATGGCTTCTGACTCTGGCTCCCCATCCCTACTCATCCTTCTCGACCTCTCTGCTGCGTTCGACACCATTGATCACAACATCCTCCTCCATTGCCTCCAACACTATACAGGACTCCCTGGCACTGCCCTTCTCTGGTTCCACTCCTACCTCACGGGAAGGACCGAGTCTGTAGCCCTGGGGGACGCTAAATCTCAACCCCACACAGTCACCTGTGGGGTCCCTCAGGGCTCAGTGCTCGGTCCAACCCTCTTCACCATTTATCTGCTTCCCCTTGGACGTGTCATCAGCAGGCATGGAATCCATTTCCATTGCTATGCTGATGACACCCAACTCTTCATCAAGGTCACTCCCTCTTGCACCCCCTCTGCCACTGCCTCCCGCCTTACCTCCTGCCTGGAGGAGACGAAGGCATGGATGAGTCAAAACTTCCTGCAGCTAAATAGCTCTAAAACCGAAGCTATTTTGATCGGTACCCCACACCAGCTCCATACCTCTCCCATCTCCTCTATTTCATTCTCTGGTCACAACATTCCCCTCTCTCCCTCAGTCTCTAACCTGGGGGTAAAGTTTGACCCCCAGCTTACCTTCAAAAGCCATATAAATCACATTTGCAAAACTTCCTTCTTTCACCTCCATAATATTGCCAAACTTCGCCCATCCCTCTCCTTTTCTGCTGCAGAGAAGCTCGTCTATGCCTTTGTCTCCTCCAGGTTGGACTACTGCAACGCACTCCTCATTGGGATTCCTGGCAGGAGCATCCAAAAGCTCCAGTATATCCAAAACAGCGCTGCCAGGATCCTGGTGAGGGTGCGGAAATTCGAGCACATCACCCCTATCCTCCGCACATTTCACTGGCTCCCCATACATCTCCGCATAGAATACAAGGTCCTCCTTCACACCCATCACTGTCTGCACGGTGACGCCCCCACCTACCTCACAGAACTCCTCACACCAGCACCAGAACCCGGTCAGGCACCGTCTGCTCCCCCCCAGGACAAGGCTCAAAACCATGGGTGATAGGGCCTTTGAGTCTGCAGCTCCTTTTCTGTGGAATGCCCTCCCAGACCACGTTAGGGCTCCACAGACTGTAGTAGCTTTTAAAAAAGAACTTAAGACATTTCAATTTAAAAAAGCCTACTCCTAGTCCTTTCAATAGGACGAGTAAGGCTGGGTTTTTTTTTGGTTTTTTTTTTATATTTTTTTTTTACTTTTCTTTTATTAGGATTTTCGTTTTATAACAGTGAAAAGAAAACAAACAAACAAAAAATATACACACAAAACACAACTGTCAGGCAAGACAAAGAAACAGGACACATCAGCTCCCACAGATCAAACAGAGATAGATGACAAGTACAGTAACTGCATTAAACAGTTCAATGCTGAAATGCATCAGGTTGAGTCTTCTTTTTAGTGTAGTCCATAAAAGGCCCCCAAATCTTCACAAACTTGTTATGATTGTCCGACAGTTTATAACGTAACTCTTCAAGGTATAAGCAAGACACCATATCATTCAGCCATTTATGAAAACAAGGAGGCACCAGCGATTTCCATTCTCTTAGAATAACTCTCTTTGCAATAGTCATGCCAAACATAATTGCTTGTTGAACTGAGTGAGAGCAGGACAGTGTCTGATCGGAACAACCAAGGATCACAGTCAAGGCATCAGGAACTAGCACTTTCTTATATATAGTACTATACAATCGAAAAATCTCAGACCAAAAATTTTTAAGCATATGACAAAAAAAGAATAAATGAGCCAACGTACCATCACACACTTTACATCTGTCACATTTTGGTGAAACAGAGGGGAAAAGTCTATTTAGCTTGGTTTTAGAGTAGTGCAATCGGTGGACAACTTTAAACTGTACAAGCTGCAGCCTGGCATTAATCGAACACGCTTTAATGCCACCTAAAGCTTTCTCCCATAAAACATCTGAAATAACAACATTTGTGTCGTTTGTCCAGGCCTCTTTGATATGAGCAGAGGAAGTTGCCACAAAGAAAAGACCAACAAATTGTGAAATTAAATGCCTGGATGTGGGGGATTTTCTCAAAATCTCATAAAAATCATGTTGTATGGGCAAACTATCAAATGGAGTTAGCGATTGTCTGACAAAGTGCCTGACCTGCAAATACCTAAAGAAATGTCCAGGTGGGAGATTAAACCTAGTTTGCAACTGAGCAAATGATGCGAATTCATTATCAATATAAAGATCCTTAATAATGCCCAAACCTATATTTGACCACTTCAAGAACACGGAATCTGTCATAGCTGGTTTAAACGCAGGATTTTGACATATAGGAGCATAGACTGACAAATTCGGAAGACCTAGTATTCTTTTAATTTGTTTCAAAATTTTTTTAGAGTTGCACAAAACAAAATCATTAAGTTTTTTAATCGGGATATCAAATTTGGTAAATAATAGTGCAGACAGAGAGGCTCCAGTTTGAGAAGTAAACCTTTGCGATTCGATTTCAGGCCAACAGGGATTCTGAACTTTATTATCATCATTCCAGAATACCCACGCTCTGGCATTACAAGCCCAATAATAGTGTCTCAAAACAGGCAAGCCGAGTCCACCTTCTGACGTGGGTTTCTGCAGATGCACTTTAGAAATGCGGGGGGTCTTGTCAGCCCAAATAAACGAAATAAAAATCGAGTCAACTATCTTGAAAAAAGCTGACGTAAGAAAGATGGGCAAATTTTGGAAAAGATAGAGAAACTTAGGGAGTATAACCATTCTTACAATATTTACTCGTCCAATCAAAGAAATTGGAAGCAATTTCCACCTGTCAATCATGGTTCTAATTTTAGCAATTAACTCTGAGAAGTTGAGTTTGAAAAGAAGCTTAGGATTTTTGGGAATATTAATTCCTAAATATTCAAAGTGCTCAGTGGTGACCCTAAATGGGTAAACTATGAAGAAAGTTAGCATCTAAATCATCTGAAAGAGGCATCAGTATACTCTTCTCCCAGTTAATAGTGAAGCCGGAAAACTGACCGAAGAGGTTAATTAGCCCAAGAAGAGGTGAAATAGATTGAGTAATATCGGACAGTGTCAAAATTACATCATCAGCATACAAGCCAATTTTGCATTCAAATGTATTAAGTCTAATTCCATGTCAGTCCTTGCTCTGATGGAAATAGCTAATGGCTCGAGAGCCAGGGCGAAGAGTGCCGGCGAGAGGCAACAGCCTTGCCTAGTGCCACGGTGTAGCAAGAGTGGCAGGGACTTATTATTGTTAGTTATTACACATGACCTAGGCTGAGCGTACAGCATTCTTATCAAAGCAATAAACTTGTCACCGAAACCAAATTTCTCAAGAGCAGTTAACATATACTTCCATTCAATTTGGTCAAAGGCCTGCTGCGCGTCAAGAGAAACAACAGCAGCGTGCGGCATCTTGTTGGAGTACATAACATTTAAAAGTCGTTGGGTGTTTGAAAAGGAAAACCTTTCTGGGATGAACCCTGTTTGATCACTGTGGATTATGGTACCTATGTGCTTATTTAATCTATTAGCCAGAACTTTAGCAACAATCTTCTGGTCACTATTCAGAAGGCTTAAAGGGCGATAAGATGATACATTAGTGTCATCCCTGCCTTTCTTTAACAGAAGACAAATGTCTGCATCATTCAAAGTTTCTGGAAATAAACCATTTTTCACCGAGGACTTAACCATACGAAGCAAAAGAGGAGAGAGTATATCTATATAGGTTTTATAAAACTCTATGCCAAATCCATCAGGGCCACAGGCTTTACCATTTGGAAACGCACGGATAGCGGATTTAATCTCTTCCAATGTAAAGTCAGCATCCAACTCCTGTCTCGCAGTTTCACAGTTGGTATATCTAGACTGTTTAAAAAACCTAAAATATCATCCTTTGTTGACATGGACTTGGAGGCATAAAGTTCATCATAATATTTATAGAATCTATCATTTATTTGTAAAGGATCAGTTATTAATTCTCCATTAGGTAGAGAAATCTTATGTATTGCCCTTTCGGCCTGAACGCCTTTCAACTGTCCAGCAAGAACACTGTCAGCTTTATCCCCAAGCTCAAACTGTTTCTGTTTAAGTTTACGCACACAGCTGAAAACCTGTTCACCAAGAATATGATTGTACTCCAACTTAGCGTCTAAAATTTTATTTAGGACAACGTCTGACTTAGAAGTGCGATATGACTCCTCCAGTAAGGGAAGTTGGGCCTTAATTTCAAACATGCGCTTCAGCCTAGCTTTTTTCTCAAAAGACTGGTATGAAATAATATTACCTCTAATTACAGCTTTAAACGCCTCCCAAAGTGTAGAGTCAGAGACCCCGCCATTATCATTAAAAAGTAGGAAGTCTGAAATCTTGCTTGTCATGTACTCATCAAATGCCTTGTCAGAATTTAAGGATGGATTATATTTCCAATTGTAGGAACGCACACGTAAATTAAAATTTATTTTAACAGTCAGAGGGGCGTGGTCAGAAACCAAAATATTATGGTACATTGAGCTGACAACATTTGAGATCAAATTAGAGTCAACTAGAAAATAGTCAATCCTAGAGAAGCTACCATGTACTTGGGAGAAAAATGAATATTTTTCCTCTAAGGGATGCTGAAGCCTCCAAACATCAACCAGATTTAAAGATTTCATAAGATTATTTAAGACTGGCACAGATTTAAATGGCGGGGCAACTGTAGAAGAGGATCTATCCAGTTGAGGGTCAAGAAAACAGTTAAAGTCACCCCCAATTATAATATTATAGTTATTCAGGTCTGCGACAAGACGAAAAACTTTACAAAAAAAATCAGGGCTATCAGAATTTGGGGCATATATATTCAGTAGGGCTAAAGGAATTGAGTTAATGGTACCTGTCACAAGAACATATCTCCCACCTGGATCGGCCACCATGGACTTGAATACAAATGGTATGGTTTTGCGGATAAGGATGGCAACTCCTCTCGCCTTTGAAGAAAAAGTGGACTGATACACTTGGGATACCCATATTGACCTTAAACGCCTCTGTTCTGTGGTGTGGATGTGAGTTTCCTGCAGGAAAATAATATCAGACGACAAAGATTTCAAATGTGAAAATACTTTTCCCCTTTTAAGAGCCTTACCCAGACCCCTACAGTTCCAAGATGTAAAAGTGAGAGGACTCAAACCTGATGTAGATGTAGTATCAACTTGCATTTGCAAAAGTAATTAATATTTGAGGGCTGATGGTAAGAAACTTACAAAAACACACTGACAGGTTAAAACCAAAAACACAAATGTGAAAGAACCCCAAACCCCTCAAGCCGCAAGGAACGATAACAGAGCGGCGCAACCCATTTGCTACTTGGAGACTGCCGGGTAACAGAGGAAAAACAAAAAAACTCTCCAAGGACTATTGTGCTGTCTTCTAGTATTAAAGATAATAAAACACACTGCTACAATCCCATATCAACAATGTAACCTGGTCCTATTTACCTTCTAAATTATGAAGGGCGAAACACATTTAGTGCGATAATTTAACTCAATCAAACTGTCATGTCACCCTAATAGTAAACACAACTCAATTCCCTGTAGAGATTACCAGTCAAGCATTTTCAGTTACAGTTAAAGAAGTGGCAAACCGCTCAGCATCCATCGGTGTCTCAAATATTTTAACTTCATTGTTGTGGACAACTTGAAGCCTGGCTGGAAACCGTAATGTGCACTTTGCGCCGGCATCCATCAGTCTCTTCCTCACGTTATTGAACGCCTGCCGTTGAGACGATACCTCCACCGTGTAGTCTGGAAAGATGGACACCTTTTTCCCGTTGTAGTGGAGCGGAGCTTGCTGCCTGCTGAGCTTAAAGATGTTGGACACTTCGCGGTCATTGTGAAGTTTAGCTATAATATTTCGCGGGCGTTCACCTCCTTGGGGCTTCGGTTTGAGACTGCGGTGGGCGCGGTCGATTTTGATGGGCTTGGCGAAGTTGTTTTGTCCAAGAAGGTCAGGTATTAGTCGAGACACAAAAGCTGAGGGGTTACCCTTCTCCTCTCCTTCTTTAATGCCCGCAATCCTGATATTAAGCCTTCGAGAGCGCCCTTCTAAGTCATTCAGCTTAGCTTTCAGCAGGCCGTTAGCCACCTGTAGCTCACCGCACGTTGCTTCCAATGCCGTGATGCGAACATCTGCGCTGCATAGTGCCTCATCCATACCGTCTAAGCGTTGTTCAGCATGATTGTGATCATTCTGCAAAGCGGGCAAATGTGTCTCTATTGAGTCTAGGCGCTCTTCTATCGTCTTCTTCATTTCGTCCATAGTTTGTGAAACTTTGGTTAGCTCTGCACCGTTTTTGTTGACCGCAGCTAATATAGCATCATTGCTAGCGGCAGCAGAGCTCGCTGAAGTTGCCTTTTGGCCCGCCGCTTCGTCCTTTTTGGGTTTCATTGTTGAAAATTTAAGTTGCCTGTTTCTTACAACAGTTCTCACGACTGGTGAGCAAAGGTTTGAGAGTTTGTGTAGCAGATAAGGTTATAAAATTTAGGAGACAGCACGGAGCCTCGGTAAAACACTTCTACTCCATTACTGCGCACGAGCGCCCCCCCCCGAGTAAGGCTGTTTTTACTATTTTTATTTTTATCTGCTTTTTATGTATGCCTGTTTTTATGTCTGTAGCACTTTGAGATTTGTCCGGCAAATGTAAAGTGCACTACAAATAAAATTTATTATTATTATTATTATTATTATTAAAAGAGCAAGAAGAAGTGAGACTAACCCAACTTTCATGAGGGCCAGGATGAAACAGCTCTTGAAAATGCCAGACAACTTCTCGAAAACACTCGTGTGGCCAGTAAAGATCTGGAGCAAGAATTCTTCACGGCCTTAGACGGATACACGCGGTGGCCATCGACTCCTAGAGATCTTCAAGATGAAAAAAGGGAATATTGGGAGAACACTTGCAGGGATCCTCGCACAGGTTCAGACAAGGGTAAGCATAGTGTTTGTTTTTTTGTGCATCTGTAACTTCAAATTTGACTGTATTATTTTCTACAAAACCAATTCCAAAAAGGTGGGACAGGGTAGTATGTAAGTAAATTAATTGCAGTAATCATATTAGAATTACAATAAAATATGAACAATTAATCATATGTTGTAAAATACATTTTATAATATGATGAAAGCAAGACCTTTTTTTAAATTTAATGGACAATATGTCTCAAAGTTGGCATATGCATCTAAAGGCTGGAAAATTAAGAGGTAAAAACAGCTGGATGAGTGAGATTTTTTGCAACCATTTATTCTGATTGTCTTCAATGTGAAGGCCCAAAGATCACTTGTGCCTATTACATCCAATACCAATAATAGAGACTCTGCCTATATGAAATGCAGCTTTTCCAGATATTTTAACTAAAATTGAGTAAATAAATTTATGTTGTAAAAGGCCAGCAGTTTTTACCACCTAAACTTTCCTTCTTTAAAACATGTTTCTTGAAAATGAGCAGGTATTTCCCACAAAATGGTAAAATGTCAAAACCTGATTTATTTCTAATTTGACAAAAATGTGGATTATTATATTTACACTATACATATTATAACAGATTACACACTGCACCGTGAATTTGTGTTTTATTGGAGAACTATTAAAAACAAAAACACTTATTTTATTGCTTCTTTCTGTCTTTATGTTAGATCCAAGATGTTGTTGCAATCCGGACTGCAGTTCTGAAATGTCTTCTTGTCTTCTTCGGAGATGACTGGGCTGAGTTTTTCAGAGTAAGCTATGTAAGTATTGATTGTGTTCTTATTGTATTGTAATTCATATTGGTTGTAAATGTATTTTCAGTTTCCCAGTGTTGCTGAAACTCAGGTGCCAGTTGGTATCATGACTGTTGTGTCTGAAGGCGAGCCGCTGGATCCCTTGGGACCTCACCTTGACGCCATTAACAACTGCATCATCCTGGAAGGTAGTGTGGGGATGGATGGCATTGGCAGTCTTCCTGAGGCGTTTTGCATGACCTTTGGGCTGATCTATGCATTTGGACTATCCTAAAAAGATGCTCAATACCTTTGACTTTGTTCAAAAGGTCATGCTAAACTTGGTGGGGAATCTCAGGCCAAAACTCCAGACCTTAAAAAATGCACTGTTGTAGTAGGTTTTATGCAGCCAGTTTTGTTCAAACAGCCCTACAGTTCACATTAATAAGCACTTACAATTGAGTATTCTATAAGTACTTGTCATATACTTTTCATGCTTAAGTGCTGTTGCATTCTGGTTCAAAGCTAAATGTCTGTAGATTACTCTTGATTAATGCAATGCTTATCAGTGCAAATTTGTGATTATCTAATTCCTTGATGGCAGCTTAGCCCTTTAAAGGCTGTAGACATGACCTACACCACATATTTGAAGACTTTAAATTACCCCTACCTTTGTAGATGATTCATGTGAACTTCAGGAGGTTCCACAAACATATATATCCTGAACTTGTTGAACCTTCCATTTGATGTTGTATTGGCAGTCATTTGTTAAATGCTGAAAAATCTTTAGTTTTGCTTAAGGTTGCTTAGTTTTCTTTGTAAGTGGAACTGTTTAGTTAAGTGTCACTTACTAGCTTAGCTTAAGTAATAAAAACTGAAGACACATTTAAGTATACTTGACATTTACTTACAAGTGATCAAAAATGGATATTTTCAATTAAATACAACTTTCCCTTAGTAAACCTTACTAGTGGTTAGTTAGTTAACTTCACTGGAAAACTAATAGCTGAATTTACTTAGTTTTTTTTAAGGCAATCGGTTTCCTAACTTTTAGGTAAAGTCAACTTATCAGATTTTACAGTGTACAGGATTTTTTCCACAAAGTAGGGACCCTACCTAATTGTAGTGTTACGGCAAAAAAAAAAAAAAATTACTCGGGCGCCGATGAGTTTGTGAAATAAAGGCTTGCCAGTGTTTTATTTCTCGGCAGAGAAAGTTCCAACCATCCAGTGACAGAGTCACGGTGAGAATGAAGTTGGACCCTGCCTTTCGGTTCAGACCAGTATTATATAGGGGTAACATCAAACACAAAACAAATTACAGGTGGGGAGAAAACAATGGGGTTTAGGAAGTTTGAAACAAAAGGAAAAACAACAGATGATCATACATTACAAAGAACTATTGGGGAGAAAAGGAAAAGGGACTGTTGGGTAGGGGATATGTTAATTAACATGTATGTGCTAATTTGATTCACACTTAGATGTAAAATCATTCTTGAGCAGACCTAAACAGATAAATAATCTTACAAGAAATGTTAGGTTTCCCAATTGTATGACTGTATCAATGATAAAATTTCCATTACAATAGACTCAGGTTAAAGAGCCTCTGCAACGGCACACAGAGTTGACCAGCACATTCTTTAAGAAGTTGTGGACAGATACCGTCTGGACCTGCAGCTTTACCAGGGAGCAAATTCCTCAGTTCCATCAGTACAGCTGGTTCAGACACTAACAGAGTGGGCTGATAAGACATCTCTGGAGTGGAGGAACCTGGAGACGATGACATGGACAGAGGAGGAGCAGGAGGAGACGGAGGAGAAGAAGGAGTACTGATCGATGATGGGAATGGAAAATTTGAGAGTGGAGTCTCTGATGATGATGGAGCGGACTGTTTTCATTGGAAGGACATTTTCTGTACATAAACTAACATAGTCTGTAAAACAGTCTGTCATTTCATCAATGTCCATATCGTCATACATGAGTACATTCCAGTAGCTCCACCTCATCACCCCACCCCCCAAGATAAGTCCAGTTACTGTGATGTCGTCCGCAAACTTGACAATGGTATTGCTGGGGTGGGTGGGGGTGCAGTTGTGTGTAAAGAGGGTGTAGAACAGGGGGCTCAGCACACAGCCCTGTGGGGAACCAGTACTGATGCTGAGAACCATAGATGTGTGATTTCCCACTCTAACCCTCTGGCTGCGACCAGTCAGGAAGCTGTAAATTCACATGCAGGTGGAGTGTGGAAGTCCCAGGTTCCCCAGTTTGCCCATCAATTTGTGGGGGAGGATGATGTTGAACGCAGAGCTGAAATCAACAAAGAGTAGCCACACATAGCTCCCTCGCTGCTCTAGGTGGGACAGTGCAGCATGCAGGGCGGTGGCTACAGCATCCCCCGTATACCTGTTTGGTCTAAAACTGGTGGGGATCAAAACTTTGGGGCAGAAGTGAAGTGATGTGACCCCGGACAAGCTTTTCGAAGCACTTCATCACCACCGGAGTGAGGGCAACTGTCAAGTAGTTGTTGAGGCTAGAGTGGGTTTTTTTAAGCAGAGGGATTATGTTGGAGGACTTCAGACTAGCTGGGACAATGGACTGGGACAGGGACTGGTTGAATATCCTGGTAAGGACTCCCACCAGCTGATCTGCGCAGTCTTTCAGCACACATCCTGGTATGCTATCAGGTCCAGCTGTCTTCCTTGGGTTGACGGCCCACAGCGTGCACCTGACCTCATGCTCCTTCACTGTGATAGTGAAGCTGCTGTGGAACCTGGGTGGCACTGTAGCTGTCTCTGATGGCTCCACATCAAAGCGGGCAAAGAAGAGGTTCAGCTCCTCTGCCAGCATAGCATCACCATCGACAGCTCCAAGGTTGGCCTTGTAGTTGAAGATGCTGGACACCCTGCCACACCTGCCTGCTGTTATTGCTGTTCAGATGGTGTTCAATTCTTCTCCTGTAGTCAGACTTGGCCTTTCTGATGCCTCTCTTCAGGTTGGCTCCGGCCGTGCTGTGTCCTGTTGCCAGACCTGAAGGCAATGTTCCTTGCCCCCAGCAGCCGCTGGACCTCCCGGGTCATCCAGGGCTTCTGGTTTGGTTTGACTCGGAGATCTTTGTTTATTGTGACAGTGTCTATACAGTTCTTAATGTAACATAGAATACTGTCTGTGAACATCTCCAGGTCTGGATGTTCAAAAATGTCCCAGTTTATCCTGTCGAAGCAGTCCTGCAGCTGCTGAGAGGCACCATCTGGCCAAATCTTGATAGACTGAGGGGGGCATATGCAGGGATTAGAAGCAGGGACATGTGGTCAGACTGGCCCAGGTGCGAAAGTGGTATCCCATCTTGATGTTGGAGTAGACCTTGTCCAGCATGTTAGCTCCTCTTGTGGCACATGTAACATGCTGGTAGAATTTAGGGAGCACTGCCTTCAAATCCGCATGATTAAAGTCCCCTGCTATGACGTGCCCAGCGTCAAGATCTGTACTCTGCTGACTACAGATGTTGCCATGTAAATGTTCAATAGCCGAATTAGCATTAGCATCCGGTGGGATGTAAACAGCAGTTATCATGACCACAGTGAACTCTGATAAATGAGTCTGCACTTAACAGTCACATATTCCAGGTATGGGGAACAGTGAGTGTCCACAGTTACTGTGTTAGTACACCAGTTGTTGTTGACGCTTCCTCTCACAGCGCCGCCTTCACCTCCTCTGCGTAAGATTGTTCGCCCAACAGGATACACACAAGACGAGAAACAACACGTACCTAAGAAGCCAAACAATGCACCAACTGGGAAAGCACTGAGCTGCTGCAACTATGTACGCCACCATCTTTTTCTGGTGGTAGACAAAACTGATGGATGCACTGTCTATCAAAAGTTCTTCAGTTTATGTCCTCCATTAATCCATAGTACACAGAGGTTTCCTCAACTTCTGTAAGTCAGTCAAGTTGGTCTGGTTAGTCTGGTCTGATGATGCACTCCCCACAGAATCCTATGCTTGAAATGGTGGTGCTCTGCTGATCTATTTAGCTTGGGGCAATTTTTCTTCCAGTGACCTCTCTCTCTGCAAAACCTGCACTGGTCCTTACCAACTTTTCATCCCCTTTTCTTAAACATATTCTGTGTCTGATGTTGCTGGTGGTGTTGGCCTCTCCTTAGGTCCTCTACTGGGCTTGACATTAACACCCGCTAACCCGCCAAATGCAGGTAGATTTAGGCTGTGGCGGGTAATGCCATCTCTCCAACTAACCACTGTGGCTAGTTCGACTCGATACAAATAATTTATATTTGTAGTCCTCTCAAATGCGCTTACTACTGTATATGCTGCACAACTTGTTGTAGTGTTGATACAACACTACAATTCCCATGAGCACCCAGTGTAGAGCACGCGCTGAGCCTGCTCTAGTTGCCGGAAGTCCGTCCGCGCCGCTGGGAGAAAAGATGTGGAGACATATAGCAGTAGTGAAAAAAACAAGCGGCTCAGACATGCCCTCATAAAGAGTCCTCACGTAAGGACGCCACCATGCAGCGATATACCTCCATCCACCAGAGGGCAGGCTCCAAAAGAAGAATTATATTGTAAAATCCAATTGTGACTTTACAAGTGTAAAAAACCCTTTTACAGCCTGGTACAAAAGATGGTTCTGGTCTCGAGTTCTTGTTACGTGACAACTCTGGGGGGAGTTAAATTCTTTGGTTTGCCCTCAGTTTAACTTTAGAGTTATGCATAATTAAGGGAGTGGCTACTAGCGAGTGGCTGTTAGCAGATATGCTAACAGCCCTTAAGGCTATTACCAGAGTTGTCAAAGCAGTTAAAACCAGTCGCAAAATGAGATGGAATATATATTTTATATACTATATATTTTGAATTTTAAGGAATATTTCTATGTTTATGTTAGATCTGAGGAAGTGCAGTCTCATATAAAAACGATGTGGTGGCATTATTTTAATTGTTTATTAAGACATTAAAATGTGGTTATCATTTTCTAAAATGTAAGTAGTTCGTGTAAAGCCAGAACATTACTGGGATTAGACTAGTTTTATAATATTGACTGGAATTATGCTCTTAAGACTAAGTTTATTTGTTCTAAACATAATACAATATTTTGTGATTAGACAAAGTTGAGGTTAATGATGCAGTACTTCAATGCTTTACTCCCTCATGCAGATTTAAATGTTATTATTGCTAAGGCAAAAAAAAAGCTTACGTTTTCTATTGCAATACAGTAATCCTATAATTTCAGAAAAGATTGATTTGAATCTATATTAATATTACATTCTTAAAATAAACCGATCAGTATAATTGGGGCCTTTGTTGAATTGTATTTCACATTGTATTTCACTGACTTTGTGTATAGTTTCCTGAAGGAGGTGATTCAGTCAAACCTGACCAGTGTGTGTTGAAGACCAGACTCCTGCCACTTTGACTTTCATCTTCTCTTTCATCACAGACATTTTACACAACATAGAATAACAAGCATTTGATTTGTGCATTACAGAAATGCTATCTTAAGGTACTATATATTACAATACTGTCAGGATCCATTCCTGGTTTTTGGTGTCTTCCTCCCTTCTGTATGTTTCCCCTCCCTTCTGTGTGTTTGTCTCCTCCTTACCTGGGCGTGAAGTGGGCGTGACCTGACCTTGGCAGATGGCACACCTCTCTCCAATTCAACCTTCATCAACTGCAGTACAAGAAGCCTGGTCATTCATTCACTCATCGCCAGTTCGTTGTTGCTAACTACTAGTCAGTGAACAATTGGCCCAACTTTGTCTTGGTATTTTTGTACTTTTTTGTACTTACCTTCTCCTGTGTCCAGGTGCCGTCTGCTAGCCTGGCCAGCCAGACAGCTTTCTCTTTGTATTACATACAGAGAAAGTTAGTCTGGGATCGCCCAATCTGCCTCCGATTTCTGCTCCGGCGCTTTCTTTCCGACCAATCGTAGCGAGGGAGGCGGGATTTTGTTTCACGTCATATTGAGCGCGAGAAAACAGTAGCAGGTTTAGGGAGCTTACTACGATCGAAATAAGCACTGAACTCGATATTACACCCTGTGTCCTCAGATTTTTCTGACAAAAACAACAGAAGTCATTCACCGTCTCCGAAGCATCTTCTCTCTCTCGAGCCACGCTGGTGTACGCTGTGGTTTGTTGACAACTAGAATAAGTTTCGCTTTCCTTACGTCACATCCGTGGTTTCTCTGATTGGTTCACTCAGCGAGCGTTAGTTCTGCCCATGGTCCTGCCTTGAAATGCTGTTTAAATCGAACGATCCCAGACTAACTTTCTCTGTATGTAATACAAAGAGAAAGCTGTCTGGCTGGCCAGGCTAGCCGTCTGCCAGTCTGCCGACCTGCTCCTGGTTCCGTTTCTCTGCCTTTGTCTCTGCCTGCCTGCCTGCTCGCCTGCTTCTCTTTGTCAAGATTACAACTATTACATCCGTTTATTCTTACATTAAACCTTTTTTGAGACTCACCATCTGTGCTCTGTTTTTGGGTCCTTATAAGAACTGTGACAAATACATACTTTTTTGCCTTACTTTCCACATGTGCTGTCACAGTTTGCAGTCAATTAAAAATGAACAATGCACGGCCTTATTTTTCATTTTATTGCACTTATTTTTCACACGACTTCCTAATTGTGGCCTGAGCATAAAATCCTTAAGTTTATTTAGGGTTCTCATTTAAGATAATTTTAAAACACACTCAGGCAGCAGTTAAAGACAGTAAATTGTGTTAATAAATGTTAGATAAAGATAAAAGATAAAACATATTTAATCTGTTCACATTCTGTTTGATACTACCTTCAGCAGTTAATTAGTGGGAGTAAGTTTTTATCAAATCAGATTCATATGTTAAATTATGTAGACCATGTCTAGTTTAAAATGAGTGCAGAGCCATTATGAACAGTAAATATTAGTACTTAGTAAAACACATATCCTGAAGTATGGCAGACATGATCTTTATTTTCAGGACGCTGCAGGTGAAGCTGGTCCATGTTCTTTGTCACAGGTTTGACACGGGTCTAATCTTCATGTAACTGTTCCGCAGAGGTTCTTTCTCACAGGGCACACACAGACACAGACAAGAACAAAAAAAACAGTATTTAATGTTTAGCCAATAAAACATGTAGAAATACAAAGCTGTTTCTGCACAGTAAGTAACACTGAGATTATAAGTGTGACTAAATACTGCTTCTAATGCTTCTTAACTTAAACACTCATCAATGTCACACTAAGAAAAAAAAACATTAAAAGTGGATCTGAGTGTTGCTTTATCTATAGTTTATGTGTAAATGGAAAATACAGGTCTTTCTAAATGCTGCACATTTGCAGGGGTCCTGGGTTTAGCATTATATGAACTAAAAGATCATGGAGACATTATAAATCTACTATTTGTGTTATATGCTTAAACATTGCTGTTTTATTATTACCATCATCCATAAGAATGAGGCTTTATTATTTTACTGTCAAAATGTGCCTCCCTCAAATACTAAAGCCTTAATGTACAGAAGTTGCAAATTAGGGACAGATAATTAAACAAATATGAAGGATATAATGAAATATGTTCGAAAAACGCGGTTTATTTTTTTAACAGAGCTAGAAAGGTTTATCAAACTAAGATAAAAATTTCCTCATGCTTAAAATTATGATATATTATAAATAAAAATGTTTTAATTTTGATAATAATGATCTGATATTTACAGCAGGAGTTAAACTAAACTTTGTTGTAAAGTTTGTGGACTTACCCCGAGCTGAGAGACGACAGATTGAGAGGCCTGCGGCACAACAGTTAGTAGCAGCCGTTAGTAACATCCTCCATGAGAGGAGTCAAAATATCCAAGATGGAAGCGCCGTTCATTGGTGGTCATTTGGATGAATTAGACCAAATGGAGACATTGCTTCCGTTATTTATACATTCTATGGAGAAAACCCGAAAAGAAGACGCCAGAGGAAGATGTACAAAATCAAGACGATGAAGCCAGAAGAAAAAGAAAAGACAATTTAATTATAAATGGAAAGAAAATCGAGATGATTTATACACAGGTCACCTACTGTATATTTAATTTATTTTTTTAAATGATTTTGAACATGTAATTTAGAAACTTAATTTTGGCTAGTTAAAACACCCAATGGCTAGTAACTTTTAAAAATCACTAGCCACAGTGGCTAGTGACCAAAAAGTTAATGTCAAGCCCTGGTCCTCTACATAAAAACCCTGCTGTGTCTCTTTCTTAGCTTTCTTCTCCTTTTCTGCCTTGGCTAGGTACTCCTCCCAATGCAGAGCCTGAGTTACTAGTTCGTCCCACCCCATAGTTCTCCATCCCACCTTGTGCCATTTAATTAATGTCTGAATTTCTCAATTTAACCTGCTTAATCCAAGTGCTACACTGACTACCTCGAATGGTCCTGTAGGGCTAGATCTGAACATAACCTTGTCTTGTCCTGTCTGTTGCTCATATGCTTTAAGGAATTTAGCCAAAAACAAAGGTGCACTCTCATCAGAACCCTGTCATATGCATCACATTCTCTAGAACTGAATATTTACACCAAACCACATTAGCAAAAAAACCCTTGTTTTAGTGGGGTCTGAAACTGTCCTAACAGCTTCCTTTATTTCTGTACTGTCCCATGGTCTGAACACCTGCTGTATGCCATCTCTTTCTGCCACATGATGAATGGGAAACTGCCCTACTGACTGTACATCATCTGCTCAATCTTTCTGACTGGCGTCTGAGCTGCATGCCCTGTATCTCCCCTTATAACTGGTTTAGTCAAAGGTGATAGTGCTGTTGTGTCAGTATCGTCTGTGGGTAATGGAGGATAGAGTGCTGCTGCTATTGGTGGTTTACTGGGTGTTGACGAGATCATTGCATTTGTTTTGGTTCACATTAAGCTTTTGGTGCATTACTATCAGCAAAACATGGCCCTATTACTTCCTGAACCTGTATTAATTCTGTTCTGCTGACAGGAGGCTGTAGATTAATATAGGAGTCTCTGCTGAGGCTGCTAAGTGCCAGCTCAGTAATTCACTCATTAATTTCAGAGTCCGAAACATTTATAGCAATATTTCTAATAAATAAAATAGAATTATTTTAACACACAGTACTCTTACTGATGTTGCTTGTAATTGTGCTCTGAAAAGGTGGGCTATTTGATTTTCCTCATGGGGCAGTTACCCATTTTACTTTCCTTATTACATTCTGGTTAACGTGGTGTGGGTCTGAGGCCAAAAAAATTGAACACAACAGTCCGTGTGGGAACAAGTTCACCCAGTCCTGCGAAAAAAAGTCTTTATGTGACTCCTCTCGTGCCTCATGCACAAACAGTTCAGCGGCACTCATCTCAGTCCCGAACCTTTCTGATGTAGTGAGCAATAATGCGAGGTGTGGCTATTGTGAGTCCTCCATAGAGTTTCACTTCAGAACACAATCTGACAATTTTAAGTCTCACCATTTAATAGACGAAAAGACAGCTTGTTAAAGGTCCCATATTATGCTAAATCGACTTTTCTGAGCTTTTAACCATGTTCTAACGTTGTTTCTACCTCAAACACATACCCAAAGTTGTGTTTTGTTTCATTCGCGCATGTTTGAGTAATTTATTTAGTTTGAGCTACAGTCCTTTCAACAAGCTGTTTCACGCAATGACGTCAATATGTGAAGTAAACCACTCCTCTCCAGGAAGTGCTCCTCCACACTCCTCCAGCCCCTCTCTCCTGCACTGTCAACACGTGCCGTGCTCTGCAGCTCAGACGCACAGAGAAGCATCGCTGCTACTGTGTTACCTTACTTACCGTCAATACTTTTACTTTACTTTCAATACACTGCACAACAGCTACCTTAGGAGTCTCCAGGCAGCATACATTCTCAACTTCAGTAGACATTGAACGGCAATTTCCACCTATAAACAGAAGCAGTTAACATGCGCTATGCTACGGGCTACACTATAGAAACACACACAAATGTTTCTCATTTACCAAGCAGAAACGTGTTGTAGAAGCCTTTGAGGTCTTTGTGTTTGCTCATGTTCTTCGAACTCAGAGTCAGACTCTGGGTCGAAGATATACGGCTTAGTTACTCTCAAAGCCATTGCTGAAAAAGTTATTACTACGATGTACCGTGTTTACTTCAGTCTGTTTCCAGCGGCAGCGCTGGCGTGACGTCATGAGTGGGCGGAGCCAACATAGGAGAGCTGAGCCTTAAAGTGACAGCGCCAAATCAGACCGTTCACTTTGGACTCATGATGAGAGCTCATCCAAACCGCTTGTGTAAGATAATTATTGTGTGTTTCATGTTGCAAAATGTGATATGGTAACCTAAATGTATCCAAAATACACTGTGTAATGTTCAAAATAGTATGATATAGGACCTTTAAACACTTGGTTAAGAGGAGAGGCAGTTGAAAGGAAAAGGCACTGCAGGGATTGACTGTGCTGCGTAAGCAATATGACTTGTCCTTGCAGTGTCCAACCCAGTCTTAACTGCAGCAGGGCCTCCAGGTGGGCCTAGACACACAGGTTTGATAGGTATCACCAGGTGAGGACAGTCTGAACCAATGAGCAGGAGTGGCAGGGTGTTTGACAATGACTCCAACAGTAGCTTCCTCAGATGTCTATATTTCTGCTGATGTGCTTTAACAAGGTAGGAATGTTCAGCAAAACCTTGGTCATCAGCTGTGAAGGCCCTCTCAGTAACAAATATCTTGGCTGGATGGCCTGCAGGGGAGACTTTGATTGTCACAGATTAGCCATGCAATGTTCTCAGCCCTTGTCTGAGTACGCAGAGTCAGAGTCTCTGGGGTCCCGTGTAACTGCAGCTTCGGAGTGGCTTCTTGAAGAAGGATTGTCCTCTCTCAGACCAATCATCTAATATAGCAAACATCTACAGAGGTTTTGTCATTCTGCAAAATCACCTTACTGATTTTTAGAAGGACTTGGTTGCAGCTAGTACATCTATCTAGATAGAGCACATCTGTAGATGACTTAGTTTCTGGCCCAGTCTCCTCAGCTGGTTTGGATGTGACTGCTCATAGATTCACTTCCTGCAATGCATCGAGGAGCTTCCCCTTGCGTGTCTTGCATTGTACTGTCAGTCGACATTGAGCGGCCTGGTGGTGCTGACCACAGTGCCAGCTGCGGTTGTTGGACTTAATCCAAGTAGACTTCTGCTCCTTTGTTAGGTGCTTGCAGTTGGCACACTGGTCTAGTAGGTGCAATGTGTTTCTGCAGTAGGGGCAATAAGCTTTAGTTACCTTAGGGCAAACTTCCTGAACCCTTTTGTGTCACTTTGTCAAATATTGGGCTCCTCCATCAGCTCTGCAATTCTCTGCTGTGACAAGTGGTGTGGCTGACCATATTGTTTAATGACTGAGGCCATAGAAAGTTGCTGTTTGAAGCAGCAATTAGGAGGGCTTCGTCAAACTTGAGGTGGTCACAGAGTACCTGTGTCATGATCCATGCTGTCCAGCTCAGCTTTTCTCTCCGGCTCCAGCTTCACCAGTTTCACCTGTCTCTGTACCAGCAGCTCAGACAATCTAGTGGCCTCACTACCCCTTGTCTTTGCCAGATTGTTCATCAGTGTTTGCCTTAACATCCCGCCGGCTTGCTGGATTCCGGACGACTACTACCATTGTTCAGCAGACCGGTCTTTGCCGTCTGTCATTTCCTGTGAGTACTAACCTCAGCTCCTGACTCAACCTGCAGTTCCTGCCCGGTCTCCAGTCCTGCACCTACCTGTGGCGTCCTGCCAGTAGTCTGTGCTTGTACTTTCCTGTGGTATCCGGTCCGTCTCCTGGTCTTGCTCCATGCTGCTGTTCAACACCGCTGTTCCACGTTGCAGATCCACATCGCGGTTTCACATGACGCTCGATGTTGCACCTCCATGCAGCTATTCCACTTTACTGTTCCACCCACGCCGCTGTTGCATGCCGCTGTTGCATGCCGCTGTTGCATGCCACAGTTGCATGCCACAGTTGCACGCACGTCGCTGTTGCACGCACATCGCAGTTCCACGCACATCGCAGTTCCACATCCTTGTTTCTGTAAGTTGTTTCCAACTCACTCCTGTGTGCCTGGTCCTAACCTCAATAAAGAAACATTATAACCCTTTCTGCATTGTGCATTTGAGTCCTGTAAATCACAGTACAACCTGATATTTGAATAGCTCTGTGGTGTTGAAATAGTTATATTATTTAGAATATTCTCCAGGGCAAGTCATAGTCTAGCGATTTGCCTGGGGTCAGCTCGTGTAAACTCTGGCATTGATGGCGATGGTCCTCTATAGATCTTTTCCCTAGTAGCTAGTGGCAAGATGGGAGTTTACACTGGTTCTGGTGAAAGGATGCAGGCCTCCAAACTGGGTCCAAACTGCATTTGGATTGTTGGAGTAGGCCATTGCACATAGGTAAGCTTAGCAAGGGATGATCAAGGAAATCACTGAGGATGGACACTAGAGGTGGAGGTAAAGGCCATTCTTCATCCGGTGCATCCTGATCCTAAGATTTGCTGCCCTTGGAGTATAGGAGGTGGCTGGATAGTAAGACATGGGGAGACCCAAGTGTCACCACCCGTAACGTGGCTGTAACTGTCAGGCTGTGCAGGCTGCAGACTAGTTGGTGCTCCAACATGGCTGGGAGATGTCTCACCTTACATTAAATCTCCAGAGCATTGGGTGTGGGAGGTCTTCTCGGTGAATCTGGTGGAAATCTGCATCCCTCATAAACTGTCATCCATCCTGGCAGTTGCACTGTCCTGCTTGGACGCGGACCTTCCCTTGGGGGCTCATAATCCATTTTGGAAACTTTTCTATTGATGCGTAGCACTAGCTTGTAACAGAATTAAAATACAGAGCCAGCTGCTAGATTGGCAACGTCACCTTGTTAAACTCAAGGCTTAAAATATACATCCACCAAGCCCACATGAACAATGCTTATGCACTCACCCACACACATCCACAACAATAGTACCTAAAAGAAAAAAACACTCTCCAGTCAACCACTCTTGGTAAAACTGCACGGAAAAAGTCTAAACTTGTCCAAGCAATACCATACCATTGCAGCAGCCACAACCGGTGATGTGGAAGAGGCCATCTCTCTCAAGCAGAGGGGTTTTATACAGTGCCCCTCTCTCTCAGGAGCAGTGCCGTAGCGTGCTGTGGAGGACATAGACAAATTCTTGTGGCCAGGCCACGCACAATTACTGTATGTGCTGCAGTAGGAGCGTTATTATGCACCACAGCTGCAGAGTTCAGGGCTCACCTGAAATCCAATGGGCTGAGGATTTCAATAAAAACACTGTTTGGCTGCTGCATGACATGCAAAGACATTACCAAAACATGAGATTTATGTGAGACACGACGTGAGGAGATAAAGAAAAAACACTGCTGAACCCAAGTTCTACCAATTCTGTGGTAGTCATGAATGTGATTCCAGCAAAGAGAGAGCCACCAGCAAACAAAGGTTACTGTGATGTGTAATTGTAATAAGTTAGAAGATTAAGGACCCGATCTTACACCTGGCAAAAGGCTTATAGTCAGATAGGTATTGTAAAATTACAGTACAAACAATAAGTACAAGTACAATAAACTATATTTCAAATAATGTTGTCTAATACATTTAAAATCAGTAATTATAATTTGTTGATATTATAAAATTATTTACTTAAAAATAGTAAAAAAATAAAAAATAAAAATAGTCACAGAAAGACACAGCATAGACCCGACAGGGGTTAATCCCAAGCGGCTAGGACACGCCCTCATAAATAGGCCTCGCGTACGGACGGCGCCATACAGCGATATACCTCCATCCACCAGAGGGCAGGCTCCAAAAGAAGAATTATATTATAAAATCCAATTGCAACTTTACAAGTGTAAAAAACCCTTTTACAGCCTGGTACAAAAGATGGTTCTGGTCTCTAGAGCTGAGTTCTTGTTACGTGACAACTCTGGGGGGAGTGAATTTTTTTTAAATTCTTTGGTTTGCCCTCAGTTTAACTTTAGGGTTATGCATAATTAAGGGAGTGGCTACTTTGATTGACAGGGTGTCATTTTGCGTGGGCCATGGCGGCCGCTAGCCTGTACGATGCTAACGCTAGCTGCTAGGTGTTAGCTGTGTCATTTTTGCTCTTCAGAGAAGTTTTGCATTAAACTACTGAGTTATTTTTGTAGTATTATGTGCCCTTCATTAACAGACCGTCCAAGAAGCTTGGCTCCAGTCTTTTTGGTGAGTAACATTCACATTGTATATTTGCTTAAGTCTTTATTAGCAATTTATTTTAGCAGATATGCTAACAGCCCTTAAGGCTATTCCCAGAGGTATCAAAGCAGTTAGAACCAGTCGCAAAATGACATGGAAAAGTTTGATATATTTTGAATTTTAAGGAATATTTCTATGTTTATGTTAGATTTGGGGAAGTGCAGTCTCATATAAAAAGATGTGGTGGCATTATTTTAATTGTTTATTAAGACATTAAAATGTGGTTATCATTTTCAGAAATGTAAGTAGTTAATGTAAAGCCAGAACATTAATGTGATTAGACTAGTTTTATAATATTGACTGGAATTATGCTCTTAAGACTATGTTTATTTGTTCTAAACATAATACACTATTTTGTGATTAGACAAAATTGAGGTTTATGATGCAGTACTGCAATGCTTTACTCCCTCATGCAGATTTAAATCTTATTGCTATTTTAAGGCAAAAAAAAAAGCTTACGTTTTATATTGCAATACAGTAATCCTATAATTTAAGAAAAGATTGATTTGAATCTATATTAATATTACATTCTTAAAATAAACCGATCAGTATAATTGGGGTCTTCATTGAATTGTATTTCACTGACTTTGTGTATTGTTTCCTGAAGGAGGTGATCCCGACGACAAACCTGACCAGTGTGTGTTGAAGACCAGACTCCTGCCACTTCAACTTTCATCTTCTCTTTCATCAGACATTTTACACAACATAGAATAACAAGCATTTGTTTTTGTGTATTACAGAAATGCTATCCTAATGTACTATATATTACAATACATACTTTTTCACCTTACTTTCCACATGTGCTGTCACAGCTTGCAGTCAATTAAAAATGAACAATGCACAGCCTTATTTTTCATTTTATTGCACTTATTTTTCACATGACTTCCTACTTCAGTTTATTTAGGGTTCTCATTTAAGATCATTTTAAAACACTCTCAGGCAGCAGTTAAAGACAGTTAAGTAAATTGTGTTAATAAATGTTATATACATCATAAAACATAAAGAAAAACATATTTAATCTGTTCACATTCTGGTTGATACTACCCTCAGCAGTTATTTAGTGGGAGTAAGTTTTTATCAAATCAGATTCATATGTTAAAGTATGTAGACCATGTCTAGTTTAAAAAGAGTGCAGAGCCATTATGAACAGTAAATATTAATACTTAGTAAAACACAGATCCTGAGGCAGACATGATCTTTATTTTCAGGAAGCTGCAGGTGAAGCTGGTCCATGTTCTTCTTTGTCACAGGTTTGACACGGGTCTAATCTTCATGTAACTGTTCCACAGAGGTTCTTTCTCACAAGACACACACAGACAAAAACAAAAAACAGTATTTAATGTTTAGCCAATAAAACATGTAGAAATACAAAGCTGTTTCTCCACAGTAAGAGATTATACGTGTGACTAAATATTTGTATGCTTCTTAAATTAAACACTCATTAATGTCACACTAAGAAAAAAAACATTAAAAGTGGATCTGAGTGTTTCTTTATCTATAGTTTATGTGTAAATGGAAAATACAGGTCTGTCTAAATGCTGCACATTTGCAGGGGTCCTGGGTTTGGCATTATATGAACAAAAAGATCACTATTTGAATATCATTTTTTTTTTTTTTCATTTTCTACCGCTTGTCCCACTTTGTGGGTTTCGTCTAGCCTATCCCAGCTGCTCCCTTAGGCGGGTACACCCTGGACAGTGGCCAGTTCGTCGCAGGGCTGACACTTAGACGTACATTGACAGACAACCATTCACTCTCACATTCATCCACTAGGGGCACTTTAGAGTCACCAATTGACCTATACATGCATGTCTTTGGGCGGTGGGAGGAAGCCGGAGATCCCGGAGAGAACCCACGGTGACACGGGGAGGACATGCAGACTCCTCACAGAAAGACCAGAGTTAGCCAATGTATTTGAATATCTTCACGTGTTATTAGCTTAAACATTGTTGTTATATTATTATCATCATCAATAAGAATGAGGCTTTATTATTTTACTGTCAAAATGTGCCTCCATCAAATACTAAAGCCTTAATGTACAGAAGCTGCAAATTAGGGACAGATATTTAAACAAATATTAAGGATATAATGAAATATATTCGAAAATCACGGTTTATTTTTTAACAGAGCTAGAAAGGTTTACCAGACTAAGATAAAAATTTCCTCATGCTTAAAACTATGATATATTATATTATATAAGTAAAACTGCTTTAATTTTGATAATAATTATCTGATATTTACAGCAGGAGTTAAACTAAACTTCGTTGTAAAGTTTTTGGACTTACCCCGAGCTGAGAGACGACAGAGTGACAGGCCTGGTCCACAACTGTTAGCATCGGCCGTTAGCATGTCGTTAGCCGTTAGCTTGTTCAGCTCCGGTCGGCTCTGAGATGAGGGGCGTGTTTCGGAACCGCGCATTTGAAAAGCCCGCCCAGGAGCAGTTTAGACGCTGCCCTCTTTGCCCATTTTAGTAATATCCTCTGTAGGAGGAGTCAAAATATCCAAGATGGAAGCGCCGTTCATTGGGTGTCATTTGGACGAATTAGACCAAATGGAGACATTGCTTCCATTATTTATACATTCTATGGTTAATCCCGACCTGGTTTTGGTCAAGTCAGAGATCAGCTTGTGTCTGGGACTGGAGCTTTCAGTGAGTCCTAATGGGATCT
Organism: Rhyacichthys aspro; assembly: GCA_036850595.1. NCBI lineage: Eukaryota > Metazoa > Chordata > Actinopteri > Gobiiformes > Rhyacichthyidae > Rhyacichthys > Rhyacichthys aspro. The sequence goes on along the minus strand of CM072170.1, from coordinate 19,999,266 downwards.
GTCTCATCTGGCCCATCGACATAGCCTGGCCAGCCAGACCGACTTTCTCTTTGTATTACATACAGAGAAAGATAGTCTGGGATCGATGGATTTAAACAGGATTTCAAGGCAGGACCATGGGCAGAACTAACGCTCGCTGAGTGAACCAATCAGAGAAGCCACGGATGTGACGTAAGGAAAGCGAAACTTATTCTAGTTGTCAACAAACCACAGCGTACACCAGCGTGGCTCGAGAGAGAAGATGCTTCGGTGACGGTGAATGACTTCTGTTGTTTTAGTCAGAAAAATCTGAGGACACGGGGTGTAATATCGAGTTTAGTGCTTATTTCGATCGTTGTAAGCTACCGAAACCTGCTACTGTTTTCTCGCGCTCAATATGACGCGAAACAAAATCCCGCCTCCCTCGCTACGATTGGTCGGAAAGAAAGCGCCGGAGCAGAAATCCTGTTTAAATCGATCGATCCCAGACTAACTTTCTCTGTATGTAATACAATGAGAAAGTCGGTCTGGCTGGCCAGGCTACCATCGACACGCACATCCACCTTTTTCCTGCAGGATTGTAACCACACATCAGTTCAGAGAAGCAGTGAAATGAGCGTGCAGTCTTTAAGCACAACACAGAAAAAACCTGCGGCAGAAATAAGCTAAGTTATGACTGTTGTGAGTTCTTACACAGAACCGACCAACAGCATGAGAGGCTCCTGTACATTTTTGCTGCTGGAGTGTGTTTATGAACTAAAAGGACGCACAAGAGCAATCATGGATGGACATACAGGAAAAAGAGACGTGAAATGTCAGTTTTCACATAGTAAGATGCAAAACAGTTACTGTCATTGTACAATGGTGAACTGATGGTTTATGAAGTAAAACACAAGCATGACGTGTCCCTTGTGAACGCAGCGTGTTCCTAGAGTTTCTATACATGTATGTCATGTGTAAGTCTGATTGATGATGTTTACATGATTCTTTATCTCTTCTTTATTTATATTAGGTTTAAGGGTTAGGGAGTTTACATTGTTCATCGTTCAGATACAACACACATCAGTGACTCCTGTAAAACACTATATATATTAATACATGCTGTTATTCACACAATGTTTGGCTTCTTGGAAATATATGCATCTTGAGTTCACAGTTGAAATTAGCCATTAAACCATCTTGAATTACTAAATATCTGCTCCGTGTTTTCAACTCACACATACACAATTTCACCTGACAATCTTCAGGGGAAGCTCTGCCCACTTGCATCATGTCCATCCTTTTATTATACGATGTGCCAGCTCTGGACATGTTCTAAAAATGTATGTGCCAGCTGCCAGGTGCCTTGCATTTTAGAATAGAAAATCTGGCCCCAAGTCTGTGATAGTTGTTTTTAATGTTCTGCAGTGCTTAGTGTTGGGTTAAACCATTTTCTTTATTGGTGAATAAAATCTAAATAATGTAAAAGGGGGCATTGGGAAGACCAAAAACACTCTTTGTATGTGATTTAGAAATGATTTAATGAAATGAAGTATCCTAAGACAAAATCCTGCAGGCACCTGTGCCTTCTTCCTACACACCATTTTTTTTAATAGGGAGAAATGGCTTAATGACCTACATCTTTCCAAAAGTCCAATGGGAGGTAGAGCCTTTGGTTACCAGGCTCATGTTTTATGGTATCACCTCCCAGCTCTCATTAAAGAGGGACACAATTACTACATTTAAGGTTAGACTTAAGACTTTCCTTTTTGAAAGGGCTTATGGTTAGGACGTATACAGTTGATGAGATAAGCTGCTCTAGGGGGAAGCATGACATACTGACACACTAAGCTTCTATCCTCTGGCTCCGTCCTCACTCTTATTACATTATAGTTTACATCTCTGCTTAGTTCTTTGCTATTCACAAGTTGTCCCTCTGTCTCACTCTCCTCTGGGGGAGTGGATACTGTTGCAGATGTCCGGCTGCTGTTAGATGTCCCAGTGATGACTGGACCTTAGCTGTAACCCATCTGTGATCCTGTCCCTGTTCCTCTCACTCAGATGAACTGTTTCTGATGATATTATAATGGACTATATTGATATACATTTTTCATTCATCTGTTCATATGATAGACTATTTGTCAGTGACTGTCCTGGACTCATATTGCATGGCCTGCAATTCCTGGGAGTGGATCCCTCCTTCTGTGGTTCTCCCTGACGTTTTTCTTTTTCCCCAGCTGGGTTTTTTGAGTTTGTCCTTACGCTGATGGAGGGTCTAAGGACAGGGATTGTGTCCCGCTCAACCTGTTTGCATATTTACTGTCTGATTTGATACTGGGCTACACAAATAAAATTGACCTGAATTGAATCTTTTTTACTCTGTTTGTTCACACCCAAAGTTTGAACAAAGAGTCAGTTAAGTACACACTACACTACAAATAAGGCTTCATAATACAATAATATCAGAGAGGAAAGGTCGTAAGATGTCATAGATGAAAAGTTTGACAGGTAAACTTTAAAAGTGGAGTGCTTTGGGGCCTTGGCTTTCTGTTCTTGTTGGCTGTGTCTCCCCCATCACTGGGGACCACTTTGGGCTGCACACCTTGGGCCTCATCTTGTGGCAGCAGGTGTGGCAGAGATCTAGACGGTTGCATATATATCTTGCGCCTGGCGCGGCTATCTTGTGCCTGCCTGTGTCTTTGACAGCACCAGGAGGCATGGTGGTTTGAAATGAGGTGTGGTGAGGCACAGGCAGATATAAAAAGCTGGTCTTAGTCAAAGCACAGATCTATGAGCAATGTGTGGTTGTTTAAGCCCATTGCAAGTGAATACACTGTTGTATTGGGCAGATGCACATCAATAATCACACATCACACAATAATAATGCAACCATCCACAGCTTTACAGAAGCAGAAAAACACAAAGTCTGAGTTAAAGCCACAAGCTACAGCCAGGACAGTGCATCGCTAAATGAAAATATACATGTTACAATCAACATGGAGAAGGAGTAATTAGGCAACTTACACCAGGAGACAGTGGGGTATTAAAACACTGGAAAACTCACCAGGGACGAAGCCGGCGATGATCTTGAGCATGATCTGTGCGCCAGGAGCGCTGGGTTCTATCCTTCTTCAGGCAGGTCATGATTCTCCATGAAGACAGGGTACAGTCCCAAATTCATTGGTGCTGCTCTATCATGGACTCATCTCTTACTGGGCCTGGACCAAGGTCTGACAGGTACAACACATGTCTGTACTGTCTGTGTGTAAATTCTCTGCTTAACACAGAGCCATGAGCTTTCCTCACATTAAGATGCACAATGTGAAAAATAGCTTGTTTTCTCCTCTCAAGGTGTTCGTAAGGTGATCATGCAGCCTCCATGTGATTGAGGCCAACTGAGACAAGCACATGAACTGTAAATCAACAGTTGCTGGAACAAAAAATGCAGTTTGAAACCAGGGTCTGTGAGGTCCAAACAGTTACTGGAACGCAAGGCTTAGACACACGCAAATGCCCAAAAAATTTTAATTTAATTTTAAATACTTTACATAGCATTAACTTATAGAAGCCTACTTCTTAATTGTTAAAGGCCAGATAATCTCTTACTTTCTCTAGTTGTTTAGTATATTGCACACAACAGCTTGCTCCTTGTCCCCAGGCCAATAAAGTGTGTAAAGCACGTAACTCCTCCATAAACCGGTAAGAGAATTTTTTTTTGTGTGTGTGTGATATGTGTGGTTTCATTAGGATTAATCACTTTATTATTACTTTCTGGTCTCCTCTCCATCCAACTGTGAGGCCCTTTGCTTGCCCTCTGCCCCTGTAAAAACTGCTGCTGCCAGTGATGTGGAGATTGCTTTTGGTTTTGAGTCAGTCTGGCTTAGAGTTGGATTGAAAAAGACCATCCATGCACTCGACCAGAAGTGGATCTCCGCAGCTTTGTGGTGCAACAGCAGCTTCGCACTGAATTGAAGCTGTGGTATCATCCACCAGAGCCAGCACTACTGTACTATCAGCCGCCCACTACAAAGTGTTTCTTCACACACAGCCTTCTCTTGTGGATGCCTTACCACTTGTGGAAGGTCAAAGTTAGATGCCTTGTTTGTGGGAAACAGTTAACTGGCTGCTGAGTGCACAAGAACGCTCGACTTGTTTTGGATGTTGACACATATTACAGAGACTCTTGGGTGCACATCTGCTGGGTGCAACATCAATTATATGTCCACCAGTAAGTCCATTTTGGACCCATTGGATATGGCTCACAGGTTGGCGTTCAGGCTGATCCTGACTCAGACGTACCGTATACAGGAGTGTTTAAACCTGTGTCCTTTTATTATTGTATAGGTACTGTTTATTTAACCTTTTGTTTTCTTTATCATTATTACAGATACGCTTGTGACATTTGTGTCATTAGATTTCTGAGGGAAAGGACACTGGGAAACAGCACCTCGCAATTAACAAAACAATTGAAAGAAAACCACAGCGAGGACTGGCTGAATCGCCTCTGCTGATACCTTCGGACATGATCCAATTTTGTGCCATGGCTGAGCCTCTTTGCTGTGGATGCTGACTGAGGATGGCAGGGACATCCTAAGCAGACTGAACCACATCAAAGCCAACATAACATCCACATTTGGCACCATCCTTAAATTGGTTAAAAGGTATCTTTTATTGTTTTTAATTTGTAATTATTCAAACACAAAATTGAATAACTTTTAAGAATGTGTCCTGCTGTTTGTGTTATTTGTTGTAAATGTTTTGTGTTTGTGTAGTATGTTAACTGGATGTTTTAGAGAAGCAGGTCAGCAGTCCAAGGTAGTGCCCAAAAAAGTGAATTTATTAACACAAAAAAATTACTTTTTTAACAAGATAACAAAAACATCCTAGGATTAAATTGAACAAACCTAAAACCAACAAAAATAACTGGTGCAGCCTAACTGCAGACTGCTTGTCCTCCTCACAATCTCCTCATATGCTGGAACCCACACTCACCTGCCTGGAAGGCACCACTAGCCTCCAGGGAAGGGAGGAAGGTGAAATAAACAATGTCAAACGAATTAACCAATACATAAACAATTCCAAACTCACAATCTCATGTAAACAACACCTTTACAAAGACAATAAAACAACAAACTAACACCAATCCTCTCCAGATCCTCCCTTCAAACTCTACAGTACTGCAGCCCAACCAGCCCAGGTGTCCCCACTTCTCCTCAATTACCAGCTGGTCACTGACAGCACTTCCAAAAAGAAAACATAACAAAACAACCACAACCAAACTATAATAAGCAATAGGAAACCAATTATCAGAATAATTGATTAAAATAAACAATACAAAACATTACAAACACAGAAATTAGGCCCAGTAAAAGGGGGGCTATGCCCCTTTCACAGTTTGTTTGATTATAGATCGCCAAAAAGCTGTCAGGTGTTGCAAAAGATACTGCTCTTTGGGTCACTTCTGTAGGGAATGAGGTAGGCCATATCCTCACCAGTGTCCTGACAGCTCAGGAGGGCACTCGACTGGACCTCATGGCTGCACAGCTCATTCAGCTTGAGTGGCTCCTCGTCTTGTTTCTAGAATATTTGTCTACTATACCTTGTTTTAGTTTTTAGAGCTAGCTTGAGAGCCTGGTCTCGTTGTTTCATTAGTGACCACATTTAGAATTTAGAATTTATGGTGGAAGTGGTCCTGTTTTAAGGCAATTTTCTGGAAAATAAAATCATATTATGGTCAGATCATATAATCTTTTTAATTGTTTACGATTTGATTTGATATTCCAATTTACATTAAAATCTTCTAATAAAATTACTTATTTTTTAAAATTATATTGTTTAAGAATTACTTTTAATTAGTCATAAAATATGCTTAGAGAAACTGGTGGTCTGTATAGTCCAATTACTGTTATTTGCATCTGTGGAGATAAAGTGATAGTTAAACCTATTAAAACCTAGCCAGGCACTTTCTGTTCCCTTGGGCCTAATTAATCAGATGTTTTGTTACAGTAATTTTCCATTGTACAGTATGATTATATGCTCGTGTGACCGGTGAACTTCTGCGCTGTGATTGAGATGAGTGTGTGTGGCTGTGGAAGGACCCACAAGACACCGGGACTGCGTTCGGAGGCGCGCTCTGTTTAATCTGACAACATGAAACATTAAAACACTTAGCACGAAGCATGTGCCCACGGAACTCCAGCCCAATTTACACAAAATGATACGTTGCGTGTTAGCATGTTAGCATACATCATCGGTAGAAAAAAACTAACTAATCAGCACAATCAGACGCTACAACAGCGCCATAACAATACATGTATAATTACTTTAATATTCATTGTTTATACAAAGAAGACAAAAATAAACATATGGATATGGATTACAATGGATTGCAAACTGACCTCTTCCCAATGGGACATTACAAAAGGGAAGAGGAAATGGAACTAGACAGTATTTATAGGATATTTTTAACACAACCGAAGAAGAAGCAAGGCGGAGCTGGGGGACTCAACACAATACACACTGCGCAAGGACACTTAGACTCTGGATGTCAGGTATGAATAAACACTGAACGAACCAAATAAACAATTTTGTGTAATTATATAGATTACAATAGGGACCGGTTACACTCGCACTCGCAAGTGATCAGTGTAAGTGTAATTTGTCACATAGGCAAACTTTTGACTGTAGTAAAACCTAACATGAATTCTAACAATTCCTAACAGCTCCCTCCTTTTACACCTTCTAGGAGTGAACTTTAACTTGCAAGCTTATACCTTCTCTGGGCCGGTGTGTAATCCTTGTACAGGTCATCCGTTGTGACCTGGAGCCATTGAAACCTTCTTAAAGACGTTACCCAGTCATTACTGCAATGCAACACTAAATATAAAACTGCAGTGAGTACATGTCTTTGTGGGGGTGGATTGAAGGACTCACCTGTGCCCTGGAGAGGACAGAAACCACTTTTTCTTTATGTTAACACTTACGCTACTCCTGTCTTAATCTACAATCCTGACCATTCTTCCTCGTCTTCTGGCGCATACTGGGGAGATTTTGGGAATCTGAAACGAGATGAATCGTACCGGTCTCCTGAGTCCTGTCCCTCCCTAACAAGAGAGAGAAGGATTTTACCCTCAGTCTCTAACTGCTGTCCCTTTCTGTCCTCTGGGTCTTTTGGTAAACCGTCCTCCATCTGTAAGAGAGGCATGGTTACAGTTTTGTCTTTTTTTTGTAAGGCAGAGTCAATCAACCGGTGACATAAGTTAACACAAGTTGTCTTCCAGCCTAGGACTTGTGAGTGAAAGTGATAAGTAATGGGTTGCAGCCTTCTGCGGACACTTCAGCTTGTAATTTAATGATTGATGCCTTTAAATCTGGTGCCAACTGCTTCAGGTCGTAGCCACAGTCCTCTGAGCCCATATTAGCTATCACATCGCTCAATTGTTCGCATGTTCATTGAGGCACAATCCGAAGTGTTTTTAGGCTGGCCATACAACCCAGGAAAATATTTACATTTTGCAGTGGTTATGCAAATATATAAATATATATTTCGATCTTAAATTGCTTAAATTGTTGAATACTTCGGAGTATTTAAAACTCAAAGTGGTAAGGGGCCACGATAGTTCATAAGAATCCTGTCAGGGGCCGAAGATGACACTTGGAAGCTTTTATTAAATTTTGAATGGAAGGTTTCATCTTAATTTGAGTCTTACAAATGTTATCTTTAACATTAACTTCCTCCATTTAAGGAAACTGGTTTTGTTTGGATATGAACTGGTTTTAGATGGATTTGAACGGGTTTTTGCATTTTAACAGGTTTTAAATGAAAATTTGAGCAGATTATATATATCTTAGTCCCAAAAGAAATTAATGCAATTAATCTGATTCAAATCCATCTAAAACCTGTTCAAACCTAGTGCCAAAAATATGATCAACTAAATGCATTGAAGGGCCACATAAAACATTGCAAAGGGCCACATTTGGCATGTGTGATTTGGAGCAAAGACAATTATACTGGATGAAGATTCCCTTCTGTTCGAAGATTTGATGCATGTTTTAGCCATAATTTGTACTTTCCCTCTTCAAGCCAGCGATCATTGAAACAACATGTTTTTATCACTGATCTGCTCCACCAGGGGGCGCACATCCAAAAACACTGGCAGATGCTGGGTGGGTCTCACTCTCTCTTTTTCTTTTCGTAACATTTTATCATACTCTGGTTTCCTCCGTTCTCTCCCGGGCCGCGTGAGTTGAGTTCTGGGGATGACAAAAAGTGAGTGAGTACATATACCATGGAGACTGTGGTGACAGCAGGTAAACTTTCTTTTGTGGACCTTTACTCTCACCCAATCGCCCCTCTGGACCTTCGGTGTTGGCGGCAATGCTGATTCAGTGTCTGTGACCTCTTTGACATGCCTGGACAGAGCTTGGACAAGGGAAGTTAGTTTGTTCACATACTTGTCTGTCTCTGTCAGGGTATGTTTATGGCAGGTAAACGCACTCCCTCCCTGGGAAGTAGCTTGTGTGGTCAAACAAGTTTGTGAGTTGGGCGAGTTTTGCATGGACATCAATGCAAGAGGAAGCGCGTCTACCCAGTTCAGCTTTGAACCGGCACAGATTTTGCCTATTTTTTGCTTCAAGTTCTGGTTAGCTCATTCTACCATACCCTGTGATTGTAGGTGGTATACTGAACCAAACCTGTGTGTGATTCCCAGGGCCTTTTCTAGCTCGCCCAAATGTTTGTTACAGAAATGTTTACCATTGTCTGACCTGATGACTCTAGGCAGACCATGGCGCAGGACCAATTCTCGTTTCAGCCACTTGACTATGTTCGCGGCTGACTTGTTTTTTGGTTCCACCCATCTGGTAAATCGATCTACCATCACTAACATGTATCGGTAGATGATGTTGCCCTATGTCGGTGTAGTCTATGGTAATGTCTTTGAAAGAGGCATTAGGGACGGGGAACTTTCCCATGGGCATCCTCAGCGTCTGATGTAGTGGGGTGCCACCAGAGCGCATACATGTTTATGAGTATGTTCTTCCTGCTCTCGTGGGCTGAGCCATGTGCTTGAAAAGTAGCACATATAATGCTGTGGGCGCTACTATTTGTATTTCTTTGATGTTGTCCTCCATCAGTTAAGGTAGTTTAGTCCTTAGTTTGCACACCATCTGTGTTGGTGCTTTAGAGTAGCCTCCTGCAGTTTTTTCTTCCTCATCAGCTGCATCATTTCCTCTGGCCTCCCACATCTCTTCGTCTTCGTCTTTGGTGTCCCTTTCTTTTGATGACCACAATTTTCCTTGGTAAGAGCAGTGCTATGAGTAGTTCTCTCAGATGTGTCTCATGTTTCACTGGAGTGTTGGCTAAAGTTTGAAAGTTTTGTCTTATCCACTGAGGTCCATCTACATTCACATTCACACTCGTCAGAGTCCGTTCTGGCTGCCAGGTTGATATTTTCAGTGGAATATGAAATATGTTGTTGTGTCAGTTGACTTGAGATTTTCATTCTTCTGGTTGGCATGAAGGTGAAGTCAGATGAATTGATGAAGGCCACCACCCCGTGACAGGTGTTGATTTTTAATGGGTGGCACATGGCTAGATGTGCAGTCTTGTTGATGGCCTTGGCCAGGGCTGCCATGTATCTGGCGCATCCTCCTTGTCTGGTCTCTACTGCTTCGAGTTATGAGTATTGAGCTATGGTACATTAGTACTCTTCTCTCTACCTCCTTTTCTGATAAAGAACAGCTTTAGTGAGATCCTGAGACCCCTGAGATCACAGGTCTCTTGAGGTCCCAGACCTCTGAGGTTCCAAACCTCATTAAAACTTCTGCTCAGATTTATTAACTATACAAGTTATTGAATTTCAGTGTTCAATTACATATTAACACAATAGAATTTTATTAACTTCTTTTACTTATCTTCTTATCACTCACTTAATTTGGATATTGAAGTCAATATGCATTCAATTTAATTTAACAGGTTTCTGCTTACCTTTTCTTCAGGCACCTGGTGAATGAGAAGTAAAATCGGCAAAGAAGAGGGCCCAGGGTCCAGGGCTAATTCAGCCTACACAGTCCACTTGGACGGCCTGTCGATTTCCTTTTTCTTCTGCAACCAGATCACGTCGTGGTCAGCAAGATTCTTGTTGCATGTAACGTCTGATGCAGAAAAAACACTACCAAGTTGTCGGAAAAAAAACAAAGCCAGGCACTTTCTGTTCCCTTGGGCCTAGTTAATCGGATGTTTTGTTACAGTAATTTTCCATTGTATGGTATGATAATATGCCTACACACAAAGTGAATCAACAACATCAGTGTAGGTGTAATTTGTCACCTAGGCAAACTTTTGACTGTAATAAAACATGAATTGTCTCAGAAAAACATAGAACATCTACATTTGATTTATATAGTGTTGCACTTGGTCACATTTTGGTAAAATACTTCTAATTTTAAGATGTCCAAATAGAAGACCCCTTGATTTGGCTATAGTGTCCCCTAGGATACGTGCATTGTTTAGACTGAAAGAGTTGCTCTTACTTTGTTTAATGATCGCTCTATTCCTGCCTCCTCAGGTCCAGGATTTATCTTCACGTCGCCAGCCAGAAGCAAAAGCATCAATGTATAAATGAGTCCATTAAAGGGACAAGAAGCTTTTTTATTTGAGGGTAAACAGGCATGTCCATTATCCAGAAACCTGGCGTAAAGGACACACTGATTCTCATCAACTGTCTGAATGGCTCTGCGCAACAAGTTGGGAGTTATGGGTCATTACATATTTGAAAACTATATTATGAAATGCAATGTTAAGCAAATGAATAAATAAATAAAATCTTAACAAAAATTAATATAATGAAAAAACAAACCCAAGATTCTTTTTAGAATGACAGTCTGATGTTAGTCAGTCTGAAACTGATCCATGGCTCAAGAAAAAAGGACAGAAACATTTTTGGAGCTGAATAGTTAGTTACGTTAGTTGATATTTACCTTATTTCATAATGTCAAATGTATTTTTAGCAAAATGAGAGCAGCCAAATGTGATATGTTCTGCATGAGTGACTCGAAAGCCTATAGCAATGATCAGCTGACATGACAACGCTGATAAAATCTCACTTCTTTTTTTTTTAAAAACACTTGCGGTGCATTGTGGGTAGGTAAAGTCCATGAAGGCTACACAGATGCATCCTTGGTATTTTGGCAAAACGGAGGACTTAGTCCTTGGGAGAAGGTGGGGTTTGGAACGAAATGGAACACACCTTCTGCAGCTGGTTTCCTCCAGAGGACTCCTCCCAAGGAAGGATCCTGGCAATTGGGAAACTGCCAGGACCTGCCTGCCTGGGTGACCTTTCTGCAGCAGCCATTTTGGTCCAAGAATCATGCTGCATCTTTGAGTGAGGCTGTGGTGATTTGGCATTACTCTGCAGAGCAAAGAGGGAGAGACTGATGAAAGAAGGTGTCCGTGGTATCACTGACATGATGGTGGACCGGCAGATCACCAAGGAAGAGCTTGTCTGCAAGAGACAGACAAGAGGTATGGAGCAGACCATTGGCTGACCGAAGGACTGCTGAATGAGCTGATAGGAGTGAAGGGCAAAGACTTCCTTGGTGTCCCTTTGCTGGACAAGGACAGAATAGAGAACATCTGAAGAGTGCATGTCAGGTGTATCTGGATGCACCTGGTGTACAGCTTTACACAGACAAGAAGCACAAACACCAAAGATTAAATAATTTCTATGCCCTTCAACTGAACCCAAATGAACATTAAGTAAAAGTCAGGCAAACCCTTTGAAATCTGGTTATGACCAGGTTGAGTTCATTTATAAACGGTTACAGTCTGGAACCATCAATAACCAGTTAGAAACCACTCATAACCAGTTAAACATTTTAAACCTATCAAAATCTGATTATAGTCAGGTAAATCTATTTCTAACTTCGAACTAATTTTCTAATCCAAATCTGGTTATAACCAGTTTACAACCACTTAAGGTCTAAGTTAATACAATTTAAACCAAATAATATGCCATTAATTATTAGAACATAAACAGGCTGAGGGTCGTGAGATGTTTTCCAGAATTCATAAAAACAAGAAATGTAATTTTTTTAAATAATATATCTTACTCATAACTGTAGTTTATCTCAAAATAAACCATGCACATTTCAAAACATGTTTAATGTTTATGCTTTTGTCTGGCTCCTGCATACTGTGTGGACTTGTTAATTCAGTTTTTACTGCTTTTGTATGACTAAAATGATAATATGGTTGTTAGGTTGCATTTGTTGTGTTGTTACTGTTTTATGTACAGTGGGGGGTCACAGGTCTCTCGCACCATTATTTTGTGACTAAAGCACATGTCATGCCTAGCTGGTTTTCAATGAAAGAAAGCAGTAAAAAAAAAAAAGTATTCGGTAATAAAATAATTTAAAAAAAAAAGCTCAGGTAATCAACATAGAGAGACAAAGAGAGCCATTTATTGACTGAAGGGCAAACCTGAATCGTTTTCTCCAGTGAGTGTGCTCTATGATAATTGTGCTAGTGCACTGTGTAGAAACTAAAGCTAGCTTTTGTTACCATGTGTTATGTATTTTTGTAAAACCAATCGGAGAAATGGTTTATATTTGATCTAAAATTGAAATGTTCTCATGCTGTATGTATGATAGTATGTGTTTAATGACATTATTCTAAATAGATTGTTACTGCTCATTTTTTAAGGTGTACAATATGGTAGGCTACTATATTCCATTTATATTCATTATAAACACTGCAGTCATTATTGTAGGAAGTATAAGATCTAGATTATATTAGTGTATGCTTGCTACTAAGGAAATATAATTATTCTTGCATATTTTTAGACATTAACTGTATATACATATACAGGTTGTTTTCTTTTTTTTGTGTGTGTACCCAATTCAACCTGAGTACAGCTATTCTGGAATCCAAGTCCAGTTGTCAGAGCTGACAACTGGACTTGGATTCCAACTACACCATCCAGCTTTGACACCTTCTCCTCCATTAACCTCTCCGCTTCCATCATCATCAGAGACTTAACTTTCAAATTTTCCATTCCCATCATCGATCAGTACTCCTTCTTCTCCTCCGTCTCCTCCTCTGTCCATGTCATCGTCTCCAGGTTCCTCCACTAACACTCCTGCTCCAGTGATGTCTGATCAACCCACTCTGTCAGTGTCTGAACCAGCTGTACTGATGGGACTCCTGCTCCAGTGATGTCTGATCAACCCACTCTGTCAGTGTCTGAACCAGCTGTACTGATGGGACAGAGGGATTTGCTCCCTGGTAAAGCTGCAGGTCCAGACGGTATCTGCCCACGACTTCTTAAAGAATGTGCTGGTCAGCTCTGTGTGCCGTTGCAGAAGCTCTTTAACCTGAGTCTACAATTAGGTAGGGTCCCTACTTTGTGGAAAAAATCCTGTATAGTACCAGTACCTAAAGTAGGGCGCCCAGTTGAACCAAATCATTATAGACCAGTAGCTCTTATGTTTTTGGGCGGTGGGAGGAAGCCGGAGAGCCCGGAGAGAACCCACGGTGACACGGGGAGGACATGCAGACTCCTCACAGAATGACCAGAGTTAGCCAATGATGTTTGAGTTGGCTACAATCAGCCAACGATGTTTTGGGTTGGCCGGGATTTGAACTAAACATGCTTTAGATCCCCTACAGTTTGCCTACAACAAACATATTGGTGTTGAGGATGCTATACTATATCTGTTACATAGGGTGTGCTATCACCTGGATGAACCATGTAATTATGTTGGGGTTATGTTCTTTGATTTTTCAAGTGCATTCAACACCATCAGACCTGCTTTACTTAGTGAAAAACTTAGGAGTCTGGGGGTGGACTCATCCTTTATCAGGTGGATCTCTGATTACCTGACAGGTAGACCTCAGTATGTTAGGCTGGGGAACTGTGTCTCAGAGACTTTTATTAGTAACACAGAGGCTCCTCAAGGCACTGTTCTTGCTCCATTCCTCTTCACATTATACACAACTGATACTCTGATGATACAGCAATAGTGGCTTGCATCAAAAATGGACAGGAAGAAGAATACAGGAGTCTTACAGAGAACTTTTATAGATGGAGCCAAGAGAACAGTCTCATTCTAAACACCTCCAAAACGAAAGAGATGGTCATTGACTTTAGGCGCAATACACCCCTATTTCAAACTGTGACCATCAGTGGAGAAGAAATTGAAATAGTGTCCACCTATAAATACCTGGGAGTGCACCTGGACAACAAGCTGGACTGGTCCATAAATGCAGATGCACTTTACAGGAAAGGCCAAAGCTGGCTATATTTTCTAAGGAACCTACGGTCTGTTTAATGTAAACACTAAACTGTTGCAGATGTTTTATCAGGCGGTAATGGCCAACTCTGTTTTTTATGCTGCGGTCTGTTGGGCAGTCTCAGGAAAAGAAATCGTAGGAGACTTGAAAAACTAATAGAGAGAGTTGGTTCAACTATAGGAAGTAGTTTAGAGACTCTGGTTGAGGTAGTGGAGCAATGGACACTCAACAGGATGGATGCTATACTGAACAACATGGACCATCCCATGAATTCAGCTTTTGAACTACAAAGAGCAGTAGACGTCGGAGATCAGTGAGCTGCAGGACAGAACGCCACAAGAACTCCCTCTTCCCGACCGCCATAAGACTGTATAATCAGTCTTATTGCAGATGAAGATTAGAAGAGCACCAAGATTGAATCTCCCCTCGGGGAATAATAAAGTGTTTTTGATTTGATTTGATCCATTTGCCTCTGACCCTACATGCATTACATAGTCTTATCTGACACTAAATTGGTGTTACAACTGAGTTACAAAATAATTAGTCAACACTGTTATTAAAAATAAAAAAGAAATATATGGAGACAGTTTACCAAGATAAGAAATGTCTATTTTTATTACATTCAACAGTACAGTACATTGCACATTTTCACCAGATATAGCAGCATTCTGACTGGCAATGGACTAATAATTCAATAGGCACATCCAAAACAGTGAATGTGAATTTGTAAATAAAAATATACAAGTTCAAATTATGTGATGGTCACTGTTGGCCTGTTGTCACAATAAGCCTTCCATTTGAATGCCTTGTACATAAAGAAAAATCAAAACAAAATGGCAATGTTGATGTATGACTTCACCTCAGAGGTGGAGGAGTAGTAGAGAGAAGTCTAAATGTCGGGACATAAGCTCCCTGGAAGGGTGACTGAATGATGAGGACTGCTGACTGTGTTTGAGCATGGAATTCCATTAAGTTTTTAAAAAATGAGGTCTCATTTTGCCTGCCTTCAGCTCCAGTTTTTCACACATTATGGATCTGAAATATTACTGCCCAAAAGGATGAGATGAGGCCACAGGCATGACCACAGGCAGAAGTGCTCCGCTTGCCACATGTCCTCAAGAAAATAGTCCTGACTCTATTAACATAACCTATTAATTAACTCTAAAGATTTGACTGGCAAATAGTGAATCAAAAATGTTTCCTAAGTGAGTTGTATTGAAAAAAACATTCAAAATAGAGTTTACATTTTTATGTGGCCGAAGCATAGAAAAACTATTTAATAAATTACATAGACACCTCAACTTAATAATAATGTCACACTTTTTTTGTGTTTGGTGACTTTTTAATAAGTACACTATAAAGAACGAATTGAAACAGTAACCAATGACAGCTAATCAATGTCTCCATTTGTCAAGGCAAGGCTCCAAGACCCAAGTATGGTGTACATTTTAGGACATGTTCAGGCTTAGATAAAGCAGACTTTGCCTCAGACTATACTGCCTCAGCCTTAGACTTAAAGGTATCAGACCACATGGCTTAAGGCCCTCTTTCCAATTTTAACCCAGGTGGTGACACAGATGGAAGCTCACTGAGGGGTGTGTCAAAAGCTCTTTTTTCCAATTATCACAGTGGAGAAGGAGGTATCCAGGCCCGACTAAAGGTGGGACAGGTATAAAGGGGCTGGAAGAGTTGTGGGTGTTTGACTTTTAAGCAATCACAGGGATTTCCTCCAGTGCTGCAACGTTTATAATTATCATTAAATTTTTTTACTTTTAATAATTATATTTATTTTAGAGTCATTTTTTAATTGTTGTTGTTGTTGTTTAATTGATTGTAAAGCATTTTATATTGTATTAAAAAAGAAGAGAAATTTAGAGTAGCCCACTTTCCACTAATTTTATTACGGACAAACTAACTTATATGAAGAAAAAAAAACCCTAACTCTTTAACAACAGTGTTTTTATCATAAATTTGGCAGAATTATGAATTTTATATACGTTTTTATGAGTGATCATTTTAAATGTGCAAATCCTCACCCACAACATTTCTTCAAAGAAACATACTATACATATCTGGACATGCTCGGAGCATTTTATACAAACTGCCAGCGTTTTTTGACATTTTCATTTGGTATCAAAGTGGACTAAAGACAGAACAAACCACACAGGGATTTCTCTTTTACTCAGGCCATGGAAGGCCATCCTCGTTCATGTTTCCCAGTTCATGCGCCCATCTTAATTGGCCTCAATCACACTGACACTGAATGAGCACATTCTGATCACCTACAGCACCGAAAACAAGCAGTTTCTTTCCCCGTGGTGCGCCTTTTTTGCAAGGGAAGCTCCTTGTGACTCTGTGCTAAGTGGAGAATTTACACACAGACAGGTGTTGGACCTGTCAGAACTTGGTCCAGGCCCAGGAAGAGAAGGAGGAAGTGGATGACAGAGCAGTACCAGTGAGTCCACCCCACTGTCTCATTGTGTAATTTGCCTTTCACCCGCCTCAATTATGTAAAATATGTGTATAATATGTATATTTTTATTTATCAATACACTCTCCTGTCTGCAGCACAGTATTTTTATTTCTTTTTTACTCTTTCTTTACTTGTGCTTCTATAAATCCGTGGATGGTTGTAAATAATGTGATAAATAAGTTGATAATTTTACTGTCATTTGTAAATAATTTCTCAGGCTATGAGCCTAAAACATGTAGAGATATACATAAAATATGGTCAATAAAATTGATTTACTTCCTATTTTGTTTACCTGAACATCATCAATAATAATACACATGCGCGCAACAATGTCCTAATGGAATTTAATGATGCGCCATCAGTCTGTGCACCTGGCCAAAGCCAAGTGTGTTCACTTACAATAGGCTTAAAAGACCACACACTGCTTGTTGGCTTGTTCTTTGACTGAGACCAGCTTACCCGTGTCATGCCACGCCTTGTTTTTAGACCACCACGCCTCGTGGCGATGGCAGAGATGCAGGCGGGCACCAGATGGCTGACACAAGCACAAGATTGCATATTTACCACCGCCTTGATCTCCACCACACCTGCGCCGCAGCAACATATGGCCCTAAGACTTAACGGTACGGGTATGAATCTTTCAGAGTCTAGCGATTTTTGGGGTCACAATTCAATTCGGAATCGATTTTTGATTCAAAACTATTTTCGATTCAGGGTCTTTGATTAAATTCAAGTGAATGCAAGACAATGTTAACAAAAAAGCAAACATTTATTTAAACATTTTTAGTTTTTGTCTACCAAATCTTTATATCTATTTGATATCCAGGCAGCTGATTTCAGCCTGTTTATACATGCACAATTCTATTTTTGTATGGCTATAAAATGGATATAAAGATTTGGTACAGGCAGACAGTAAAACTCATGTTCATATGCAAACTTGAACAGCTTTTGAAATTCTAAAGATTTACAAAGTATTAATACACTGTTAATACCATTAAGTCTGTGTATTTTATATTTACACTTAGATTTTGAAAATGTGTGATTTACAAAATTTACTGCACTTTAAATAAAGTTTCATGTATTTTATATTTTTTAATTTTTTTGGCCTTTACTGATAGTGTAACAGTAGCTGCACAGGAAATGGGGTGAAAGAGAGTGGGGAATGACATTGGGCAAATGACCCAACCAAGGCTCGGACCCAGGTCTCCGGCATACTAGGCGTAGGCATATGTCCTACCCGAGGTGCCAGGGGTGCCCACCGTATGTATTTTATATTTTATTTACCAAAGTAATATGACTGCCAGTTGGGGACAAGTCCTTGCAAATGTAACAGGCAATTGAGTTTTCACAGCTTGTTTGGAATTAGCTGGAAGTTTGCTTCACTGTTCTAGAGTTTGTTGACATTGATCCGGAGCTGGCACTGGTCATGTTAAATGAGCCTGCGCATTATTCATGTTTCCAAAGTACTTCATTTTCATCTTACACTCCTTGCAAACAATTGTGCTCATGTCAAGAAACATTATAGAACCCAAAGTGCGCCCACACAGTGGCTTTTAATGACAACGGGGTGGGTTGAATCTGATGCTGCTCCATGCTGACGGACTCCACTACATGGCCTCTCAGCCCAAATTTCACAATGTCATTAAAATGTGACTGCAATACGCCATCAAAGCATCACAACAGTGCTCTGCACAGTGGCTACGAAGCATTTCCTCTTTTCTTTGTTGCTAATTATGTTATAAAAACTAAACATAATTTATTATATATGCTTAAGTGGTATTGTCTAAGGCTGAGACAGTATCGTTTAAGGCCCAATCCCAATTCTACCCCTTACCCCTACCCCTTAGCCCTTGTTTTAGGTGTTCACGAGAGATGAATGGGTGTCCCAATACTCCTTTGGATCAAAGGGATGGGTTAAGGGGAAGAGCTCCCTCTACACCCCACCAGGAAATACACCTGCAAGAGTGGTGCAAAATCTAACAAATTTTGGCAAAAATAAATATTTTTAAATCACAACAGTTCTGTTTTATGTTCCCTTAATCTTGCACTTTTTTATGTACTAATCCTTTTTCTCCTGGGAAACTGGGACTGTTTGCTAGCATTAGAATCACAGTCACGTTTTTACAGAACTCATTAGCTAATGCATAACACTGCTGTTCAATGTAAATTGATATAATGTAAATGAACATTCTGTTTTGTGTTTGTGGTGGTAGCAACATCTGTATAGCCAAGGATGTTTTATTAGACCTTATCTTAATATTATGCTATATGTTATAATATAACTATGTGCTATTATATATAGCTTCTATTATAAAGACTTGTAGGCTATGTTATGTTGTGATATATTTTATAAACCTTATATTAATATAGATCTTATTATACATTTATGTGTCTACAGGTGAAGTGGTTCCTAAATGTATTAGTACATAAACGAGTTCGAGATTAAAATTACATAAAACAGGACTGTCGTAATTTAAATTTTTTATTTTTCATATTGCACTTCTCTTGCAGCAGCGGAGCTGGCAAATGCGCTTCATTTGGAGGGGTGTACAGCTCTTCTCCTTACCCCTTCCTCTTGATCCAAATGAAGACTGGGACACCCCTTCGTCTCTTGTGAACACAAAAAAAGGGGCTTAAGTCTGTTTTATCTAAGCCTGAGGATGTCCTAAAATGTACGCTGTATCCAAGGGCTGATTTGACCTTTCTTAAGTTTGACCAAAGACTGTGACAACTGACCTCATGGTAGAAATAGAGAAGTTGCCCCCTAATGCCAAACAAAAAGCTATCAAGTAAACCACAGTATTTACAGTCTCATATCATGAGTTTGGGTAGAACAAGCAAAAGCTAACATTCAGACTAATGTGTTTTGTACTGTATATGACCTTGTGACCAATGTTTTCTGCTCAGGCTCAAGCATTCTTTACTGTTTGTAAACAAAAACCTCAGATCCAACTGCAATAGTTCTGTTGATTCAAGAATCTATTATGAGATCTGATGAATGGTAGGGGTAGTGTAGTGGCAATTAAATGTTTTTCTTTGCTGCAGTACTGCAGTAAGCAACATATATCACAACATATCCATTTCTTCAAAATACATCCATGTGTGGCATACAGTGTACATCTTCATAAATAATTTATCATTGGTGTGAGATGAAAGGATGCAAAGGATATGGATAAATGGGGGCAGATGATTCACTTTGTGAACCCCTGCAGGGAACAGCCCAGAAGAGAAGATTTTTGCTGCATCCATCATATTGCTCAGCTTGTGTTAGTGGTGACTTCCATTCACTGGGCTGAAACCAGAAAGCATAACTGGACATTCAGGCATTGTCCACATGTGTGCCAAATTCCACAAGCACTACTGTCGCAGTGCATGAAGGGCCTGTGTTGAGGGCAGGACCTTTATGTGTTATGTTCCCTCCGTGGTGCACTGGTTGCAAAAGAGACTTAGTAGTCTAAATGTGTCTTACCTGGTCAAAAAAAGATCAAAGAAAAACCCTAAAACTCAACTGAAAAATAATGCCAGTTTCTTTGCTGAATTTCACCCTTGAGTATTCAATCTGTATCCAAAAAAGTTTAAAGGAAGATGGCAGCAACAGAAAGAAGGAAATTGACCCTAATAACTTATTTGTCCCTTGATAAAACTCTTAGTGTGAGCTGTCATGAAAGTGACATTGACATATAAATTCTAGGGTGAGGAAAAGATGGGTTTTACTATTACTATTTAAAATCCTATTTAGTATGCATTTAAGATGATTTATAATATGTTTTTGACTCAACAACCCAATGTATTTGTTTCAAATCTCTCTGTAAAGTCCTAATAATATGAAAAACACCAGATGCTTTGTGTGCCTCACTAAAACATCAAATAAAAGGATATTCCTGAAGATGTGTGTTAACAGTATTCAGAGAGGGATAGATAACAACTGTCTATTAAACAACTGAGCGATGCTCACCACAGACATAGACTGCGCTGGGCTGGATGCGCCTTTTAGTGTTGCCTGGAAGCTGAGGAAGAAACTTGACGTACTTGGGCATCAGATCGAGGCAAGCATCGCGGAACTTTTTGATCCGCCAGTAGTAAATGAGTGGGTTGAGGGCCGACTTGAGGTAGCACAACCACAGCAGCCACGTACTGATCTGAAAGTAACTGTCTTTGTGGTAAAAACCATGGCTGAAGGCAGACACCAGGCTATAGGCAGTGAAGGGCCCCCAGCACACAGTAAACACAGAGAAGAGGATGAGGATTGTGGCAAAGGCACGTGTCTTGAAGCTCATGTCTATGTTGATCTGAAAGGGACGCTGCAGGCTGAGCAGACCCAGTTTACTGGCCTGGCTCAGACACATGCTGTCAGAGCGACTGTGAATGCGAATGGCGTTGTGTCGAATAGTGTTTAGAATCCCCAGAAATGTGTACAGCATGACCATGAATGGCACAAAGAAGAAGACTAGCATCAGGATGACAACGTAGGCATGGTATCCTGGTTCAGGCCTGTAGCCAAAGACACACTGGGGGGCTCTGGGGGGGGCCTGGAGCAGAGGAGAGCCAACTGCTAATGGAAAAGAAAAAATAAAGGATAGTCCCCATGTGAGCACAATCAGGACCTTAGCTCTCTGTGGACTGAGTTTATCCTGCTTCTGTACAATAATAAGAAAACGATCAATGCTTATTATAAGCAGTATGGCCACACCCTCCATCACAAAGAACCAAAAGAGCATGGCTGAAACTCGACAGAAAACATCCCCAAAAATCCAGCTGGTGGTTACTACGGTGACAAGAGCAAAGGGCATATTGAGAACAGCCAGCATCATGTCCGCAAAGGCCAGACTGGCCAGCAGGATGTTAATAGCTGAGCGCATGGCTGACCTCTGGTAAACCATCAGACATACTACCACATTCCCCAACAGCGCCACCAACAGTATAGCCACCATCACTGCACAGAAGAAGACCTGTAGAGGCAGGCCCAGGCCCTGCAGGCTCTGTGGGTCCACTGTGGGGGAGACTGACACTGAGGGTGAGTGTGAGACCAGGGTATTGTTGGCCATGGAGATGCTCTCCATCTGCAGCTGCAAGGAAAGGTTTAGCATGGCCTGGGTGTGGCAGCACACACTGATGTTGCTGAGCCCTGCCTCTGGAGGCCCGACAGCAGTGGAGTGAAGCATGGCTTGGCTGAGTTAACATGCATCGTTGCAGCACAGCTCCAGCTCAACGTGATGCAGTGAGGGCAGCTGGTCCCTGCTCAGTGCAGCACACCATCATCTTTAAAACTGGGCCTGAAACACATGTAGATACAATTAATAAAGCAACAGCAGAATATCAGCCTGATTTTCTGAAGATTTACATGTAATAAATCACACGTAAAAGAGATAGCGCAGTGCAAAAAATGTTATTATTTCCTAAGTGAGTATTGCTCTTGTAAATTTTGCTCTTGTAAGTTAATAAACAAATGGGAATTTCCTTAAGGGCTCCATAAGCTGCTCATTCTCTCTCTGCTCACCTCAAGGAAAAACTCATTTACTTTACATTGCAATTACAATTTCCTTTTGTAAATCACACACAAATAACATGCATTTTTTAGAGTTAGGTATAGGAAGGGAAGAAAACACATTTAATTCACAGAGGGTTATTATTTATGTGTATAAGGCTATAAGAGCAAAAGCAAAAAGTCACTGGATTCTCTATTGGACTGAAAGCAAATCACACTGCCTGGTACTTGTGCTCCCCCGCTATGCTTATTAAAAAGAGCAAATTCTCTATTAACAGCAGTCAAATGCATTTGCCATTGTAACGTTAACAAACATTACACTACGCAAACATATTTTTAAGGCTATATAGAGCTTTTAAACATTTGTTTTTACCATTGTGGTAAATGTAAAAGCAGCTGACATATTTTTCAACATATTGGATTTAAAGCCTACCTGAGTAACTTTTAGCTTAAAGAGATATATTCACAAAATTACACTGAACAAAAATATATACTTTTGTTTTTGCTCCCATTTTTCATGAGCTGAACTCAAAGATCTAAGACTTTTTTTTACACAAAAGGCCTATTTCTCTCAAATATTGTTCACAAATCTGTCTAAATCTGTGTGAGCACTTCTCCTGTGCCACCTCAGAAGTGTGGCATATCAAGATGCTGATTAGACAGCATGCTTATTGCACAAGTGTGCCTTAGGCTGGCGACAATAAAAGGCCACTCTAAAATGTGCAGTTTTATCACACAGCACAATGCCATGCATACTGCACGTTTTGAGGGAGGGTGCAATTGGCATGCTGACTGCAGGAATGTCCACCACAGCTGTTGCTTGTGAATTGAATGTTCATTTCTCTACCATAAGCCGTCTCCAAAGGCGTTTCACAGAATTTGGCATCCAACCGGCCTCACAACCGCAGACCACGTGTAACCACACTAGCCCAGGACCTACACAGCCAGCATCTTCACCTCCAAGATTTCTGCACAAACTGTCAGAAACCGTCTTAGGGAAACTCATGTGCATCTCGTCGTCCTCATTGGGGTCTCAACCTGTCTGCAGTTCGCAAATGCTCACATTTGATGCCGTCCGGCACTTTGGAGAGGTGTTCTCTTCACAGATGAATCCAGGTTTTCACTATATGGCAGATGGCAGACAGCGTTTATGGCGATGTGTGGGTGAGCGGTTTGCTGATGTCAACGTTGTGGGTCGAGTGGCTCATGGTAGTGTTAGGGTTATGGTATGGACAGGCATAATGGACAAACACAGGTGCATTTTATTGATGGCATTTTGAATGTACAGAGATACCGTTACGAGATCTTGAGGCCCATTGTTGTGCCATTTATCCACGACCATCACCTTATGTTGCAGCATGATAATGCACTGCCCAATATTGCAAGGATCTGTACACAATTCCTGTAAGCTAAAACCATCCTAGTTCTTGCATGGCCGGCACACTCACTGGACATGTCACCCATTGAGCATGTTTGGGATGCTCTGGATTGGTGTATACAAAAGCATTGTTCCAGTTTCTGACAAAATCCAACTACTTCGCACAGCCATTGAAGAGGAGTGGACCAACAGACCACAATCAACAACATGATCAACTCTATGTGAAGGAGATGTGTTGCACTGCGTGAGGCAAATGGTCACACCAGATACTGATTGGTTTTCGGACCCCCGGATCCCCCCAATACAGTAAAACTGCACATTTTAGAGTGGCTTTTATTGTGACCAGCCTAAGGCACACCTGTGCGGTAATCTTGCTGTCTAATAAGCATCGTGATATGCCACACCTGTAAGGTGGATGGATTATCTCGGCAGAGAAGTGCTCACTCACACAGATTTAGACAGATTTGTGAACAATAATTGCGAGAAATAGGCCTTTTATGTACATAAACAAAATCTTAGATCTTTGAGTTCATCTCATGAAAAATGGGAGCAAAAACAAATGTGTTGCATTTATATTTTTGTTTAGTGTATTTTGTTTTATTTTATTATATTATTTTGATGGTTTAACTTCTTAGATATGACATTGGTAAAATCATACCTTTGTAACGGACAGTACTAGAGACTTGGAATTGAACCGTTTGGTGCAGCCTTCATAGTTTTTTAAATATTTTTAGGTTAATTTGTTATTGTGTAAAATTAATAGTATCGGCTGATATTTGTGCCACTATGTTCACACTGCATTTTTTGATCAACCCCTCTTTCCCTTCCTTTCTTGATCCTGCGTACCTGCCCACTGCTCCAGTCAGTTTTGGTGACAGCGGATGGGGCACATTCACCTGTCCAGACTTAATCCACCTAATGCAGGCTAATGGTAGCTACACATTACAGTGGTATCATCTAAGAGTTAAATAAATCAGGGCTTGGTTATTTAAGGCTCTCCAAGACCCGGCTCAAAAAAACTGAATTTAAAGACACATACGCAACTTTTGACCTTCAAAAACAAAGCTTCTTGGTTTCTTCTTTGGTTTATTTCTTTCTGTAGTAAAGCTGCTGCTAACCTATGGTACGTGAGCACAGTGTGTTTTTCTGCATTAGCTTGGTACAGCTTTACAGCTTCTGTTTTTGTGTCCAGCTGCCGTCGATGTTTACCTTTACCCTCCATGAAACACTGGACAGTATATGAACCATCAGAGGGTAATGCTTTGTCCTAAACATTTGACTTTAGTTTCTGTGAGCACTTTGCTCAAGTTTGTGGACACAGGAGAACATAATTCTTTATTAGAATTAGACCAACAGTGGAGACATGTTACAGAAATAATAAAGCCAATAAAAGTTCAAAAACCAAGGGCATATTCCATCACAGTAAGGGTCTGGAAAGTGTAAATAGAGAATAAAAGTGTACACGTATACAGGCTGTTGCACACAGTGGTTTAGTGGTTATTTTACTGATGTATGTATTCTTTGTTTTTTCAGTTAATTTAGGAAGAGAAGAGAAGATAAAACAGGACGACTTCTGGAGAACTCCTACAATCGCTGCCTACAACCAAAATGTACAGACAGTCCTACTACATGGGACAGAGACCTACAACTTATCTGGCCTGAGAATGGTCTGAACAGAAGGACTGCTGCTCCATTGTCTCTGTTCAAAGCTGCACTCAGAGGAACTGCTCTGGAGTTTTTACACTACACAGTCACTTTACATGACTCTGTTCTCAGAGAAGTAACAGTAGTATGACCATTTCTACAGTAGATCACCTTTACTGTATTGTGGGCATTCAAATAAGACAAACCAGTTCTAATTAGCTGTACTTGACATGATTATGTGAAACATGACATAAAAATACAATAAACCAAATAAATACTTGATGCATCATGACACTTTTTCTCTGTTCAGTCTGTGGACGGTATATTGTCTCTGGATCTGGATGAAGTGTGCTCTCTTCCTCTTGTTCTTCATTCTTCTAGAGTCAGCCTGGACAAGTCTGGTGTAGGACATAAAGCTATAGTTACAACACAAACATAAATGTATATTATAATATAGTTTTGACATATAAAACACATGCCTCTGCACTATGGCAGTGTCCTGCAGCTGCTCTCCTCTCTTCTCCTCACTCCACCCCTGACTGGACTCACTCCTATAAAAGCAGCGCTGAAGATGGTGTTGAAGACTCGGGAAAAAATACATGTGTGAAATGAGCTAAAACCCCAAACTCTGGTAAAATAAACTAGACTAACTATTTGGATGATATATCTCAAATGTATGTTCTAAAATGTTTTTACAGACAGCAGGCTGCACTGTGATGTTTGGTCATAACATTACTGATTCTACCTGTATTATTATAATAATATTCTTTGTTGGGGTAACTATTATTTCTTTGGGGCTAATAGAGACAGTACAGAGATGACTTAGTGTATTTTACGTCTTGTTTTTTACAACAGACTGACAGCAGGTCCATGTTTAGCTTCTATCAAAGTGCACTACGTTTTGAGATGAATAGAAATGAATACAGACGGTGACAAATACATTTCTGTTTCTGTTAAGTGTGAGCGATGTAAAGTCGTAACTCCACAAACTCTATATAATCTATAAAATAACTCTAGCAAGTGATAAATGCTCTTTTATGAATTGAAGCTTTTGTACATTTAGGTTTTGAACATAATACATATAGTCTTAGCCTACTACACATGCAAACAGCAAACTCAGACAGGACTCTAACAGAGATATATCTGCAAAAAAAAGGTTATACTGTTATATAATACTGTACCGTGTTAGTCTCAAAGTTCAGTTCACGGGATCAGTTCGCTTGTCTTCTCTCTTTGTCAGTGGTGTAATGTAAATGCAGCGTCGTATGAGCGTCGACATCTTTTAAGCGAAAAGTACTAAAAAACTTCTCCCCCATGTGGCCTAAAAGTTACGCAGTGTGCCTTTGAGGGAAGAAAATCAAAATACATTGGGCCAATGGAAACCAAAAGCACAAAGGTCATGTCAAGACAAGCAAGAAATTATATTACGGCCCCATTCCAAACCCAACAAGAAGTCCACCATTTTGGGTGGAACATGCAGCGCCTAAAATCGCACCCCTTATTCTAAATATATCTCCTCCGAGGGTTTTCTTTCAAAATGCTCTAAATTTGGTCAAAATCACCTAGACACATGAGTCCACTAAAAATAATCCATACTTTTTTTATATGTTATTGGGTTTGGCCACAATGAGCTCATACCCAGGCGGCAATTTTTGGACAAATAAAATCTCCTGTAACTGTCAGAAACATTGCTGGATCTAGTTGAGTAAAGAGTTTGTGCACATTAATGAACTGAACACAATGTTATGCAAATGATAGGCCTAATTTAAAAAATGGCTCTCCAGCACTCCCTACAAATTTATAATGGTGAGCAAAAATTTTGTTTGTCCTAGAGTGATGAAATTTGGTCCATACATCCACATTCTGTATGGGATGACAAACAAAAAAGCCAACAACCTTTGTCATACATGCTCAGATTGCAATTGGACCACACGGTCCATTTGTTCATATTCATGCCCTGAATGCAAATATTTGACAATATAGAACACAGCTCCAGCGCCCCCTGCAGAATTTAAATGGTACCCAACAAACTTAGTTTGTCAACTTAGAAAAACAAGACTTGGTAGATACATAGGCAAGGACAAGGCCCCACCCCAACCTCAGCAGGAAGTCTGCCATTTTGGGTGGAACGTTGGACCACATAAATCCCACTCGCCATTCAAAATGTATCTACTCCTAGAGCCAACAAAAAATTTCCATTTGTTTTCTATATCTTAATGGCTGTGGCAAGCCTGTAACGAGGCGGACATTTTGGGGACAGACTGAATAGTTTGTGCACATTAATGACCTGAACACACTGAAAAATTTGTCTTCAAAATCAGCTCTCCAGGGCATGCACCTTGTTACCAGAACATTACTGTGTCACCTCTTTTCCCACTTGACCCAGCAACGTTGAGAATTTGAGTTCCTATAACAACCTACTAGCGGAAGTAATGCAATCATAAGCTAAACTGCCAAAATCAACATGAAGAAGCCATATGTAATGTCCAGCACCTTTAAGAAACCTTGTTTTGCCAACTTAGCAACTTTACTGCTATATTTAGCAAGTAGTCAGACTCCTCTAGCATCTCTTTTTAAAAAAAAAAAAAGCAACTAGTGACAATTCTACTGACTTTTTCTTTTGTTATTGGAGACTTTTGGAGACTCTGATTTGAAAGAACATATCATTCTTACTCTTTTCAAGTGGCAGTGGGTGCTGCCATGGGCCCCTCCCCCCACCCCAAAGCACTCAAAGACAGTATAATCCTCGCACAGTCACACACATGAAACTGTTCTGGTAAAATGCAGGAACACTGTTGGGAAAGACTGCATGTGTGAAAGGGGCTTAAGTATAGTGTAAAAACTACAGAGCAGTTCCTCTCAGTGCCGCTGTGAACAGACACTAGAGCAACAGTCCTTTAAATCTACAGGTCGGAGACTGTCTTTTTCTAGTGATGTATATTGGTGTGACTCACGGGGCAACACAGTGGTGAAAAAGTAATTGCCCAAAAGTATTTGGTGTGAAAAGGTATTTGCCCCGTTCTAGATTTCTTATTTTTTTGCACATTTGTCACACTTAACTGTTTCAGATCATCAAACAAATTACTATATTAGACAGTAGATAAATCTAGTAAATACAAAATGCAACTGTGTGATGATGTCCCCATATGAAAGAGTAATTTCTTGTTAAATCATGAATTAACTGTGATTAATTGCATTTTTTGGAAAGCTGAGTATAATTTAACTAGCCACAACCAGGCCTGAATCAAGAAATCACTTAAACAGAACCTGTCTGACAAAGTGAAGTAGGCCAAAAGATCTCAAAAAACAAGATATCAATCCAAAGAAATTCAGGAACAGATGAGAAACTAACTAGATTACATCTGTCAGTCTGAAAAGGGTTATAGAGTGATTTTTACAGTTTTGGGACTCCAGCCAACCACGAAGAGCCATTATACACACATGGAGAAAATATGGAACAGTGGTGAACCTTCCCAGGAGTGGCCAGCCTACCAAAATGACCCCAAGAACGCAGCAACGACTAATCCAAGAGGTCACAAACGAACCCACAGAACATGGACAACTATGTGTGATTGATGCAACCATAAATTCTGCTCTCTACCAAAAAATCCTGAAGGAGAATGTCTGGCCATCAGTTCATGAGCTCAAGCTGAAGGGCACTTGGGTGCTACATGAGGACAATGACCCAAAACACAACAGCAAGTCCCCCTCTGAATGGCTTAAAAAAATTAATAAAATAAAGGTTTTGGAGTGGCCCTCTTTAAGACTGGACATAAATCCAATTGAGCACCATGACCTTAAAAAGGCAGTTTTGCCTCAAAAACCCTCCAATGTGGCTGAATTAAAACAATTCTGCAAAGAAGACAGGGCCAAAATTCCTCCACAGTGATGTTTAAGACTAATTGCCAATTATCAAAATTGCTCTATTGGTGCGGAGGGTTTTTAGTTTAGGGCAATAACTTTTTCACTTAAAGCTAGATAAAATCACTTATACATTTTGTTTTTAATTGAGTCATCATTGTCTAATATTTAAATTTGTTAATATAATTTGAATAATAATTTGAGATGGTTCATAACTGTCCAGTGCTTCATGAAGGGTAAAGGTCAGCTAGAACAGCAGCTGGACACAAAACAAAAGCTGTAAATAAATGTAATCCAAGCTAATAAGAAAAAACACATTGATAACTCAAATAAGACTCAAATACATTTTTACAAAACACATACTGCTCTGATCAACGAGACACTAGTTTGCAGAGCAATAAAGGTTGACAGAAACAACAATTATTTACTTACTTCAGTGTTTTTGCAGCTGATTGAGGGTGCAGGTAATAAGCCTGTTTGTCTGTCAGTGGTATGACTACTAGTTAGCAGTTGTAGCCTATAAAATGTGAAAACACATACATTGGCGGCAGCTTTACTACAGAACTACCGTAATGTTCGGACTATTGAGTGCACCTGAATATAAGCCACAACCACTAATTTTAAAAAAAGAAAAAAAAAGTACATATATAGGCTGCACATAGGATGGTAAACATGAGATATTTACATATCTCATGTTTACCATCGATTCATTGATGCCAAGCTTACGTGCAGCAGCACTATTTTCTTCTTCGACAGCCAGATCGCCTTTAACTTGAAAGCTGCATCTTATGCATTTCTTCGTGTGTTTTCCATGATGAGTGTGTGCATGAAGCGCAAAATGACTGATCTGAAGAATTTAGGTGTGAGTGCGTTTGAATTAATTCAGACAGTTTCATTGGTCCACTGTGACCTGTTTGGTAATTTGATGTGACGAGGCCAATGTATTAAATCCATAAATAAGCCGCATTGTTTAAGCCGCAGGGTTGAAAATGTGTGAAAAAAGTTGCAGCTTAAATTACGGTAAATAAACCACAGAAACAAGTGATTCATTAAGAGAAAACTTCTGTTCTCTCAGCTTTTCTAACAAAAGCAATGCAGGCCAATGTTCATCTCTTTTCCTCTACCTTTTGTGTTTTCTGTGTCTTTTGAGTGTTTAGCGATAACAAATATAGCCAAAACAGGGAGCCGCTACAACGCGCCACCATGTTTTTTCCTCTCTCCTGCCGTGTGACAAACCGGAAAACACTCTCAGACTCTGAGAGGAGGCTTATTTATTCTATTTCATACCAAAGAGCTGTCTCAAAAGACTTTGAGGCTTTGTTTTTTTAGGCGTAATTTTACAGACGCCATTTGTTTTTGAAAGGAAGCTATCCAAACCAAGTTTGGAAAAAAAACATGTCTTCTGAAACTGCAGGTAATTTTAGAGTACAAATACAACTCTGTTAGGGTCCAGTGTATTGGCCTATTTATTTGAGCCGTAAAGAGCGTGTTATGTAATGTCTGTGCGTCCTCGCAACAGATATTATGTATAACTTACATTGGAGATATCTGTCCAGCTGAGGGTACTAATGTCTGTGAGATAGGCTTTTTGTCACTAGTAACAGCAGAGATGGGGGACTCGGACTCGAGTCGCACTTAAGTCGCTACTGACAGAAACTTGTGACTCGACTTGGACTCGTGGTCCAAAGAGTTGGGACTTGACTTTGAGACTCGTTGACAATAAACCTTTTCCCACCGGCTCGACGCTCTTTTTATTTCTTGTTCTATTTGTCAAACCAGCACAGTGATTTATTTTTTTAGATTGTGTTATAAGCTATTCAACTGTTATTGAGAACAACACGCCGCACGTCTCTGTCGCTCAGAAACAATAGCAGCTCAGGGAGCGCGCTCTCACTCAAGAGGAACAGCGCGCTGAGCGCTCACGAGCAGAGCAGGGTTCAGCTGAATCAGGCAGAGGGAACAAGAGTATGATATATCCACCTGCTTTGTCCATAGTTGTTATTAACTGTGGTTCAGATTGCAGCTTCTTGCTAGCAAAAGGAAAGTTAACTGTTTGTAGCTTACACTTTTATCACAGTTTCACAGCCCCTCCCTCTGAGTGTTACCACAGAGACCATCCGGAGCAAACTGCTGTCTTTACTCACTAATATGATTTACATGAGTGAGGTTTGACAAAAAGCTGCTGTTGTAAGACGCATTTTGTTCATTTTGAGTGTAAAACATTAAAGCTACAGTCACTAAAATCCATCAGCTGGTTTATTAACTTGTCTTCCTCCTGAGGATGAATTCTAGTCCTTTTGGTTTGATCAGTGCTAACCTCTGGATTATAGTTGCCTACCACAACAATCATAAAGAATGAATCATAAATAAAATGAATTACTCTTTTCTAAGTTGATATTGTATGGCTATACAATGGGAAAAGAGCTGGTCTTTTTATTTGGACTCTCTACTCATCACGATAAACTGAAAAATAAAATAACCCCTATCTCCATAATGGGTCACGTAATACAACAACAACAACAACAAATACAAGGGTCTTTATTCATATGATCTATATTCAAATACCAGATGGATTGGGTCAGTATCTGATACCTGCAGACCCTCACCCCACCTGGATCAAGATCTGTACTAAAAAAAAGCTGGATTGATGCATCCCTAGTTAAGAATACTAAAAATGTTTTGTTGTTCTTTCTATTGTGAAATGAACTATACTCTATAGCTTACTTTTTCAAAATGATACATTCATATACAATAGGTTATTAATAAGACAGCAGTATCAAGCTTCAAGTACTCACTCATTAAGCTGCGTATGCAAAGAGACTTGTGACTTGACTTGTACTTGTGACCAAAAGACTCGGACTTGACTTGGACTCGTGGTCAAAGACTTGAGACTTGACATGGACTTGCGCAAAAAGACTTGTGTCATCTCTGACACACACACACACATATATACATACACACACACACACACACATATATATACATATATATATACGTGTGTGTGTGTGTATATATATATATGTATATATATATGTGTGTGTGTGTATATATATATATATATATATATATGTGTGTGTGTGTGTGTGTACACACACACACACACACACACACACACACACACACACACACACACACACACATATACATACATTATATTTAAACATACATACATGTATACATATATAAATATACACATACATACACACACACATATATATATCTTTGTGTATGTATACCCATTAATCTGATTTATTTCATTCTTATTCATCTGCGCATGTGTAAAACCAAAAAAAAGGCAGGAAACAGAAGTAACTTTTTCTAGTCACAACATTAGCAGAAAACAAGAAAGCAAAACTTTGCACATAAACTGGACAGCAGCAGCCTGTAGCCTTTGTTGCAGATCTATAAACTCCCATGTTAGGTCGCTAACGCAGGCGTTGATATGTTCAGCAAGACAAGACCAATGTTTTGAAAATAATGGGAAGGAACTTTGTGTCTTATGTCACTATGTACGTACGTAATCCGTAAGAAATCCAATAACGGACTGAAACATGTAAACCAGGGTTTTATGATGATTGCATTTCTGAAGTGCATGTAAACACGTCAGATCCAATTTTTACAATTATCTGATTACTCCCAGTTACTGGATTATTCTGGTCATGTAAACGGCCTCAGTGTCAAACAGAGCACAGCCTACTGAGGGAAATATGGACGAAGAACACACAAACGAGTAGCCAAAGTCAATGTGTTGTTTCGTATGTAATTTTGAGATGGCATTGCTTTTGCCTGTGTGCAACAGATTACGCCCCCGTTTGTCAACAACAACCTTAGCTCCTAAGGTTGACAACCCCTAATATAGTCAGTGCTGATACAAACAAGGAAGACACACATACAACAGCCAATTTACACATAGTAGCAGCATGTGTCTTAACGTAACACAGTGTTAGCTGTGCAGAGCAACTCCAAGAGGGCAGTGGAGCGGCAGCAGTGGAAATGCAAAGAAAAAATGAATTATAATGCACAAAAACATGAGTTTGGACCAGTAACAAAGGTAAATAACCCGTATGTCTGTGAGTGGATTTGAGTGTATGAGCTTTATTTTAAATTAAGAAAAGCATTCATTAAGATGAGGGTGACCAGCCTCATATTAATGTATAGCCTGCCATCTACCCACCTGTCACCTAGTGGAGCATGCACCACACTTTGAGAAACACTGCCGTACAGTTATAGGGTCAGGATTCTAAAGTTTGAATACAAACATGTTGCTGTTTGCCTTATTGCACTTCAACATTAAATTGTACTTCACCATCTTACACACTTACAAAGGGACAAGAAGTGGTCTGTCAGTGATTTTTATGGGTTCCCTCCCTATTATAAACCTTTAAAAATAGTTTTGTTGGCATTTCATTAAAATTAGTAAAAATAAAAAAAGTTATATGTTAACTTATAAGATAGATGGTTGGAAGGACACCTTCCTGGGGAGGTGTTGTGGGCATGTCCCACTGGGATGGCCTAGGACACGCTGGCCTTGGTATTCCCCCAGAGGAGCTAAAGGAAGTGTCTGAGGAGAGGGATGTCTGGGTGTCCCTGCTTAGACTGCTGCCCCCGCGACCCAGCCCCGGATAAGCGCAAGAAGATGGATGGATAGGTTGGAAGGAACTGCAAAAAGTTGTGGTGAATTGAAATGATGCCATTTGTATAGGGCGTAGTGTATGTTGATGAAAAAAATATTTGAGACTGTCGAATTGAACATCTCTCATTTCTCAAAGGCCCAGTAAGGTTGAGAAAGTACACAACAGATTTATTACAATTTTAAACAATTCTATTGTTGTTGTTTCCCACAGCTTGACATAACTATTAATCATACATTCGGAATCAATCATAGAATTCCACTTATTTCAGGCCTAAGCCGACTGTTTTTCACTATACACTGTGAATTACCAAAGCATCAACCGACATTAGAAAATTAATCTCCAGTAGGCTACTGTTATCCTCCAAAATAGTCGATTGATTTAGACTTTAGCTGTAGCACACAGATAAAGCTGGCCCAAACAAGTGTTTATTTGGAAGCGGAATGTGATTTTTAGGTGGAAACGTTTATCCTGGTAGTTACCTGTTTTAAATAGCCATGTTGATGTCCGGGTGCAGATGTATTAAATCTCAGCCGACCAAAGGTGCATCGGTTCGCTCCACACCTCGCCGTTCTTCGTTGATGTGGAGATAAAATGGGTTTAATCCAGAATCGAGTGGGTATTATGAAGCTGCCTCTGTAGCCATGTTTTTTTCCAATGCTGCAGACAGAGGTGTTTCCACCTACACACACGAAGACAAAATAACAGCCGCATTTAGGCAGGCTCTTTGTTTCCAGCGAACCCCAAGAGAAGACATTATTCACACAACAACGCGTCTCCGCCTTTCTCCACTTTTACAGTCCTTTCATGCCGCAGTTTACAGTGAGCAAACAAACGTTCCGCGACAAAACCGGGTGCACTTTCGCTGTGTCCATTGAATGAACCTGTAATCGACTACCCACTGCACAAAGTACTCTGTTACAAGCAAAGAATCAACACTCACTGCTAATTCCTGTAAGCTCTTTCAAAATATTGGTAGAGTTAAGAAGTGGAGACAGAACCTTTATTTTGACACTATGGCCGTTTCCCATTTGCCAGGATCCTTCATTGGAAGGAGTCATCTGGAGGAAACCAGCTAACGAAGGTGTGTTCTATTTGGTTCCAAAGCCCACCTCCCCCCATGGATTCAGTCCTCCTTTGGCCAAAATACCGAGGATGCATTTGTGTATTCTTCGTGGTCTTTCCCTACCCACAATGCACCGCAAGTGTTTTGAAAAAAGGGGGGTAGACAATGAAGAGTTTAAATAAGAGTGTCCATTTGCTGCGTTCATACAAAAAGTTTCATTTTGAAAACATTTGCCCAGTAACAGGTCAGTTTTATTTTACATAATTGAGATTTGTATTACTGTTGTCATGTCAGCCGATTGTTGCTATAGGCTTTCCAGTCACTCATGCAGAGCAAATAACATTCGGCTGCTCTTGTATTACAAAAAAAACCAAAAAAACCAAAATAAAGAAATAAAGTAAATATCAACTAATATAACTAACTATTCAGCTATACAAATGTTTTTGTCCTTTTTTGTAAGCCATGGATCAGTTTCACTCTTACTAACATCAGACTGATAATAAAAAGAAATTTGGACATTCTTTTTTCAGTTTATTAATTTTTGTAAAGGTTTTATTTGTTTATTCATTCACATAACATTGCATTTTTAGATCATAGTTGCTAAATGTTTAATGATCCATAACTCCCTACTTAATAATAATACTAAAAAATTAAGCATATGTTGTTTTTTTTTTGTTTTTTGTTTTTAGAAAATAAAAAACAGCGGCAAAACAGTGGTCAGGGCTTTTGAAGCTGCAGCTCGGCCTCTTCTTCTTGGCCTGTTCCAAAGTCTCATGAGGAGTGACCCAGTACCAGAATTAGCAGTGGAATACATGTTTGAGGGACAGAGGGAAAACTAACCTAAAATATTTGCCAGACAACCTGCAACAATCATCTTGGAAGAGTTTAACCACTTTGCACAAAATGGTCTCCAATGGTGGTCACTGGGCCCCTTCCAAAAACAAGCTTTTAGTATCAGTGACAATAGGTGCATCTATCTGTAACAGTACACCCAACAGATACCTCTTGACAGGGCGGATTATTTTGAAGGCGCAAACTGCTGTTTCTGGAAATCGCGACTATCATCCATTTGTTTCACTTTGTTGATAACACGAAATAATATTTCATAATAAAGAAAAAAAAACAGGAGACAATGGATAGCATAATCATGGACACGTTCAAGGAAGAGGTCACAAATGTGACTAGGTTTCCTTCCTGTCTACAGTTGAAGCCATTAACAACTAAGAATGACAAAGAATATTTATATATTAGCATGTTGCAGCACAGAGATCTCAAAATGAGAAACAGTAGATGGAAAAAGTAAAAATGAATAAGTTTTTTAATTCATTGTGCTACACATTAAAATATGTAGTTTATATATAGTGCCAAACAAGAGTCTCATCTTAACACTTGCAGCCAGTAGCTTAATCCAGTGGTAATAAAACAAATAACCAGTCTCTAGTAAACTTACATTCAATACTCATGACATACGTCCTGTTATAAATAGGATATTTTCATTATCCTGTGATAATGAGGAATTCTAATGTCCTTGGAGCGTTTGAAAACCTACAGTGTCAAACAATACAAATTGGACTCTTTTGATACATGGCAATAGTTCTAGTCTGGGCTTTCAGCTTTAAAAACACTCAAGCCTACATTTAGCCAAGGAATGAGTTACATCGCAACACAGCACAGAGAGTTAACACTTTCGTTAACACTTTTGGATAACAGAAATATGATGGGTTTTATTTCTTTCTTTTGCATTCAGAGGATGAAAATTGTGCATTTTTAATAAATGTTTCTTAGCTTCCAACATATTTTTTCTATTAAAGAAAATTAATTATAGTATTCCTTTTAAAATGAATTGGCATCCTTAAATAAAACATTAGTATACAGTAAATCCAGTTTTATAAGGCCTTGATGCGCTTTGTTTCAGCAGTCTTAGGAGGTATGATCTGCACTTGGAAGGGCATGAAAAACTCTACAAGAGCCTTTGTGTCTTTGAGGTCCAGACTGTATTCCTGAGCAATCTTCTCAGCCGTCCACATCTGTGGTTGCTTCTGGTGGCTGCTCAGAGCCTTCAGCGCCTCAGCAAGGGTCAGTTTGCCTTTGGGCACATCTGTGAGCTCCACCACACCCAGCTGGTCTCCAGGAACACTGTACATTAGAGGCCGTCGCTCTGCTTCAAGACCCCCTGACAGCTGCCTTGAAATCTGCTTGAAAAAACAAAGGAAGTGGTTCGATACTTTATCCACAGTGCTCTATTGAGGAGTCTCACATCCTCACATCATGTGCTAATCTTGTCTTTTTATTCTTCTTGTCTATTATGGCAATATCATGAAATTGATCACAAATTATAAAGTCAGATCTTTTCACTGCAGCATTTTTATCTCTTCGATTGATTAATATGGGAAACAAATGTCCAATGGATAATGCATACAACACAACAGATAGCACATTTGACTCATTTAACTGTTTCAGATTATCAAATTTTCAAATTAGTTGGTACAGAGTAATGGTGACCATCACTATTGCACCTCAGGCTGCGTCTGCCCCGACCCAATTCTGACACGGTGGCAGCAATACTTAAGGAGTGGAGAAGAGGAGGCCCAGGCTGCCAATACTTTGGCCAATGTACATAGCGGAAACCCTGATTCCTAATTCTTTGCTTTACCAATATTTTTCACATAGGTGGTTCATAGGTGGTTCATGCTCGAAAGCCCTCCAATGTGGCAGAAATCATGACTTGTCCCAGTCTGACCTGTGCGGGTTCTGCTGCGGGGTCTGTGGAGTCCACATACAGGGATTTGAGGTGGCTCAGCAGAGGAGCGTTCTTCTCGTGGACACTGTTCACCGGAATCTTTGCTAAAAAACACAAAACCAAAAACCAACAGACGTTAACAGCCCGCGGTTTGATTGTTAAACAGTCCCCGAAACCCCCGTGTTTCCATCTCTCGGCGGCTGTGTGTGATATGATTTCACTCACCTTCGAAGACACCGGCAGCTGGAGTAGGGCCGCGCGCGTGCCACGGTGCTGCTCTTGGCTTGTCCCTGGAGATCTCCCGGTGAACCCTGTTTTCCAGGTTAAAGTTTCTGAAGATACGAGCTAAGCGTGCGCCCATTTTGACTTTCCGCTACTGTTATCAACACAACACGCACCTCTTATTCAAAACTACGGAAAGGGAGAAGGGTCAGAAAAGTCTAAAGCACTGTTAAAACGCGCCACCGTGAGGTGGGAGCATAGAATGTATAAACAATGGAAGCAATTTTTCCATTTGGTCTAATAGACCCTTTTCACGCTGTGCGTCACACAACCGGAAGTACCAAACGCCGTGTATATCCACTTCCGGTCCCACAATTTCCAAATAGTCATCAATGAAAGAAGATGGCAGTCGTGAGAGTTTGGCTTGCGTGCAGCTAAACTAAAAACGCTGAATATCTAACCCTAAAAGCCTGCTTATGAATTAATTAACTAACCTGGTGGACAGCTAAACACGGAGAGGATCTGAAGAGGACGGTGACCGACATCTGCTGCTCAGTGGCCCCGGAGATCGGTGATGCTCTGCATATCTTCCTGGACATCTGCCACAGAGTCGGGAGGAAAAACGACGGTGGTACTCGACCCACTTTGATACGGTTTATCTCCAGGTCGGTAAAAGATCAAATATGGAGAGGGGCCAAAAACTCTGATTTTCTAAAGACCAGGAAACTTCGTTTTGGAGAAGACTTAACATCCAGAGACAAAGAAATCCGCAACACCTTATGGCCGCAAAGAGAAGCTGCAAGGAGAGAAGTGAAAAAGGCCTTCTTTGTTGGAACTAAGGCCATCGTTGATGGCAAATAAATAAAACGGTAATTACAGTGACACAGATGAGGA
The DNA here is from genome assembly GCA_036850595.1 of Rhyacichthys aspro. Lineage (NCBI taxonomy): Eukaryota > Metazoa > Chordata > Actinopteri > Gobiiformes > Rhyacichthyidae > Rhyacichthys > Rhyacichthys aspro. Next base: position 19,960,621 of record CM072170.1, on the reverse strand, counting down.
AATAATGAACATGTAACCTTCTGTTATAAACTCAATATGAGAAAAAAGTGACATAGGCTTAAAGGTGTGAAGTATTCAGCACTCTACTTTAGTTGAAAGTTTCTAATTTTGGTTTAATAAAGCTGCAATAATAGATATTAAATTTGACTCTTCAAAATTACTGTCTTTAAATGTTAGAGGCTTAAGAGATAATGCTAAGAGGAAAGCAGTCTTTTTGTATACTAGAAGGAAAAATGTTGATATTATTTTTTTACAGGAGACCCACTCTATAAACAGTGATACTAAGTTATGGAAATCTCAATGGGGGGATCAATGTTTATTTAGTCATGGCACTAATAAGGCAACAAATATAAAGGTGACATTATTGAATCTGCAGTATCAGAAGAAGGCAGATGGGTTATTTTAATTACAAAGCTGGACAACTCTGTGATCATAATTTGTAACTTATACAATTATAATAGTACATCTGCGGCTAAAATGATGGTAACAGAACTATGTAACAAAATAGAACAACTGCAGAATAAATACCAAAACTCCTATGTTATCATAGGAGGTGATTACAATGATGCTCCTAATGATCTTAGACAGAATTCCCGCTAAAATTTCCACTCTATCCAGATTAAAAAGCACTGAATGCATGATTGACAAATTAAATTTAGTAGACATCTGGCGCTTCTTAAACCCTAACAGCAAAGAATATACTTGGTATAATTCTAGTAGAACCCGATGTTCTAGAATTGACCTATGGTTAACAACACCTAACTGTATTCAGTTTGTCAAAGAGGTTTCGCACATTCATGCTCCGTTATCTGATCACCAAGCAATAGTTATTCATCTTTGCGGAACTAAAAATAACAGATACGGGCGGGGTTACTGGAAAATTAATACAAACTTACTGATGGATGATATTTTTTGTGGTATGGTTAAAATAAACGCTCAGAGGATATTTAACAAAAAAGACCTTGACCATATTCAAAAATGGGAATACTTTAAATATAAAATAAGAGAAATGGCTATCAAACGTAGCAAAGAAATTAAACAGAATAGAATCAATGTATTTCAACTAATGAAATGTCAATCACTATGAAGCAAGGGATAATCAGTTTGATCCCAAAACGGGAAAAAGACCCCTTAAGCATTGAAAACTGGAGACCTATAACTTTGTTAAATGTCGACTATAAAATATTGGCACTAATTTTTACCCAACGTCTGAAAAAAGGACTCGGTGATATAATAAGTGAAACACAGACTGGATTTATGTCCAATCGCCATATAAGCTCCAACATACACCTTGTATTAGACTTATTGGACTACGAATATTTAAACAAACAATCATTAATATTATTTCTGGATTTTTATAAGGCATTTGACACTGTGGAGCACTACTTTTTATTTAAAGTGCTCCAAGCCTTTGGTTTTGGTCCTAACTTCATTTCTGTTATTCAAATGCTTTATAAGAATATCAATAGTTGTGTTATGCTTTATCCAAAAACATCCTCCATGTTTCAGGTTACAAGATCTGTCCGCCAGGGCTGCCCCATCTCCCCATTTCTGTTTTTAATCGCAGTAGAACTTCTTTCAATATACATCAAAAGTGACTCTGAGATTAAAGATCTAAACATTTTTGGCAAGGAAATCAAAATAACTCAATTAGCAGATGAGACCGCCATTTTCCTTCAAGACAAATATCAGGTTGAGAAAGCTATATCAACAATTCAAAAGTTTTCAGAGGTATCAGGATTGGAACTTAACATGTCTAAATGTGAAATATTATGTTTATATGAGTGTAACGACACAATAATACATAATATAGAAGTGAAAAAAAGGGTAAAGTATTTGGGTATTTATATTTGTAGAGACGAGAAGGAACGTCAGCAACTTAACTTCATACCCAAACTGAAAAAAAATAAAAGTATCCTGAATCTATGGACTCAAAGAGACATTTCAATTTGGGGAAGAACACTGCTGACAAAAGCTGAAGGAATTTCAAGATTTGTTTATCCAGCGCTATCTTTAAATGTTAATGACTCTGTGTGTACAGACATCAATAGGTTGTTCACAGACTTTGTTTGGAAAAACAAATATCATTACATTAGAAGAGCAGTACTTACCAGCCCTAAAGAGACAGGGGGTCTTGAGCTTTTAGACTTTACGGTACTTAATCATCAAACAATGTATTAGCAAGTGTAACTCATTATGGTACTTTATTCCAGTGAATATCTTTTAAAATGTTGGAGGTCTTGAATTTTTATTGAAATGTAATTATAGTGTTGCAAAATTACTGATAAAATTAAGTGCCTTTCACCAACAAATGCTTTTAGCTTGGAAAATCTTTTACAAACATAATTTCTCTCCACACAAGTGTATCATTTGGAACAATGGAAACATAATTAGGTGAAATAAATCTATATTTTTACCTAAATGGATAGATAGAAAAATAATATTTTTACAAGATTTAGTAAATGATAATGGACAAGTATATAACTACGATACTTTTATAAGATTGTATGATTTTCCAATTACTTCACAAGAATTCAACTCCTTAATCAAATACATTCCTAATGGTTTATTAGAACTGATGAAGGCACAACAGAAAACTGCAACACCAATAATTACAGAGCCGATAATAATTGATGGAATAAACTTTAATAGCAATAAATGCTCCAACAAACATATTAGGAACTGTCTGCAAAATCTTAATGTGACTGTACCAAAATGCAAATCTTAATGGAACAATCAATTTTTAGATATTAACTGGAACACAACCTGGTTAAACCCATTCAAATATTGTCTTAATAATAAAATTAGAGCAGAATCAGAAAATTCTATACTGATTTCCTGAGTCTGGGCCAATCAGAAAATTCGACATTTGTTGCCGTTGGTTGTCATGAAAGGGACATGTTTTGAGTGAGGAAACTTGTGTTTTGTGAGCAGAGGGGAGACTGTTTGGCGAGGAAAAGAACGTCTTGAGAGCGCAGAGGATATGTGTTGAGCAAGGGAAAAATAATTTTGAGAACGCAGCAGAGGCACAAAACATTTTTGTCTGCTCCTCCTCTAGTAATTTTGGCACAATAATTACGCCATAAAGCCCTAGCAACGTAAGGCTTACATCTGTTTGCAATTCGCTTAAAATGTAACGAGACAAGAGAAACTGACCACAATGCTAATAAAAATATAGTGAATAGAAAGTTAGTTACCAGTCTAGAAGAAAAGGAGCAGCCAGCTCAGAGTCCAATTTTAGACCAATGCAGTAGCGTAGTTCTCTCCATCTTTGGAATGTGGTTCCAATATTTATTCGTGTTTTATTTCTTATATCGTCCCATTTGCGCTTTTCTGGTCTCTTTACTCCTTCTGTTTTCCTTTGTTTATGATGTTAAGCAGTGTATGCAGTAACAGCTAATGCAGGAATAGCTACCTTGCCCTCTGAGACTTCGGCCGTCATGCTGTCTCTGTTTACCAGTTGTGCACGTGCAGACCATGGCATAGACATTGTACAGCAACAGCCAGTGGGGTTCTCTGTTAAGTCCCTGGGCGTCAGTAGGCTTGTGACTCGTCAAGGACTCCCTGTCCCTGCGATGGAGTTGCTTCTATCTCTATTGAGTGTTCATTTCTTAAAATTGCTTATAATAAGCAGCAGATGGCATCATAGAGCATGATTTTTTCAAAAACGATTGCTTTGCAATATACTATATGGGGTCTAAACCATTTTTTTCAACTAGATGAAAAATATATTAGGTACTGGAGTTTTAAGCTTCACCTGCAACACCCTGAAAATAAAGATCATGTCTGCCATACCTCAGGAGCTGTGTTTTACTAAGTACTAATATTTACCGTTCATAATGGCTCTGCACTCATTTTAAACTAGACATGGTCGACATAAATTAACATATGTATCTGATTTGATAAAAACTTACTCCCACTAATTAACTGCTGAAGGTAGTATCAACCAGAATATAAACAGATTAAATATGTTTTTCTTTATCTTTTCTGATGTTTGTAACATTTATTAACACAATTTACTTTACTGTCTTTAACTGCTGCCTGAGAGTGTTTTAAAATTACCTTAAATGAGAACCCTAAATAAACTTAAGGATTTTATGCTCAGGCCACAATTAGGAAATTGTGTGAAAAATAAGTGCAATAAAATAAAAAAAACAAGGCTGTGCATTGTGCAAACTGTGACAGCTAAAGGTGCGCCGATCGATCGGTCAGAAAAACCGATCATGCGCATGCGCAGAACATGCGAGATTTGTCCTTAACGTTTATCCATAGCGTTTAACTCAAAACAGCTTCTCCGGTCTGGCGGTTTTTCGAGTTGTCAAAGACGGACTTCCGGGTTCCACTGCATGCGTTGCAGCTCCGCTCAGCCACGCACTCCGCAGCAAATACGCATCTGTTGTTTTCAATGAGAGCATTTCCACTGCATCCGCTGCATTAAGGCAAGTCATGTTGTTGAATACCTACCTTAAATAGCCTACCATAAAAGATTGTTATTTGGTTCATAAACCAACTTGCTTTTTGTTTTTCCACTTATAAAAACTGTGGCAATATGTTTTGTTAATAGCCACTACATATGTTTTTTTGTTTGTTGTTGAATGACTAGTAATTGCTTGTGGACAATTTTAGAAAATGGAAAACCTTTACTAAGTAAAGGGGAAATATTTATTTACTCTTATTTAAGTCCTGCAATGTTGAGAGCTACCTGTGGATTGGCAGAGATTCTTTAATGGTTTATACCTATGTTTGTTTTGGGGAAACCTGGCTGTTACTTGGAAAATAAATAAATAAATAAATAAAAGAACAGTTAAACAGTTTAATTCAGTGGTTCATTTTTGTTTTATAGCATTCTTAATTTAGCCCTTAAATACACATTTAATGTGATCGGTATCGGGTGTGATCGCTATCGGCCGATCACAATTTCAGTGATCGGTAATCGGCCTCATAAATCCTGATCGGAGCATCTCTAGTGACAGCACGTGGAAAGTATATCATTTCATTTCTGCACACAAACAAATGCTTGTTATTTTATGTTGTGTAAAATGTCTGATGAAACAGAAGGTGAAAGTCGAAGTGGCTGGAGTCTGGTCTTCAACACGCACTGGTCAGGTTTGTCTGAATCACCTACTTCAGGAAACAATACACAAAGTCAGTGACATACAATGTGAAATACAATTCAATAAAGGCCCCCCATGCGGAATGCTTTATACTGATTAGTTTATTTTAAGAATGTAATATTAATATAGATTCAAATCAATCTTTTCTGAAATTATAGGATTACTGTATTGCAATAGAAAACGTAAGCTTTTTTTTTTTTTTTGCCTTAAAACAGCAATAAGATTCTGCATGAGGGAGTAAAGCATTGCAGTACTGCATCATTAACCTCAATTTTGTCTAATCACAAAATATTGTATTATGTTTAGAACAAATAAACTTAGTCTTAAGAGCATCATTCCAGTCATTATAAAACTAGTCAAATCACAGTAATGTTCTGGCTTTACATGAACTACTTACATTTTAGAAAATGATAACCACATTTTAATGTCTTAAACAATTAAAATAATGCCACCACATCTTTTTATATGAGACTGCACTTCTCCAGATCTAACATAAACATAGAAATATTCCTTAAAATTCAAAATATATAGGATGGCTGACAGCAAGCGGCTTTAATATACTGCCAAAATTACACTTGATGAATAATCCTACAAAAATTAAAAAACTGGAGTCACAGGGTGAGGAGTCTATAGAAGATCTACAGCTGTTTTTAGACTCGTATGACAATAAAATGCCAATCGAGGATTTAAAACATTCGCTAGAATTTAGCAACTCTCATCGAGGTGCTGAAAGAAGAGAATGCGTCCCTGACGATGGAAGTTCATACTCTCAAAAGGCAAACAAATGATGTACAAGAGGAAAATGTCAAAATCACCAATGATATTCTTGACCTACAATGTCGGAGCATGAGAGAATATAATATTCCACGGCATCCCAGAAGAAGGCAACGAGACTTACCAGGCTACGGAAAACATTATCCTAACTTTTATGAAGCAGAAGCTGAAGATGGAAGAAGCAGTAGTTGAAGCTGTCCAACTCTCACAAGTTCACCGCATTGGGCAAAAAAGAGCTGTCGAACAGAGATCCCGGCCTGTTGTGGCGAAGTTCACCAACTTTAAAAACAAGTTTGCAGTCATGGCGAAGAGTAGAGAGCTGAAAGGAACTGGAATGCGATCAGCGATCAATACCCTCCTGAGATTCTGAAAAGACGGAGGCTACTTTATCCTATATTGACGGCAGCGAGAAAAAAACAACAAAAAGGCGAGATTGACAGTTGATAAACTCTTTATTGAAGGCAGGATGTATAGAAAACCCGCAAGTAACTTATTGGTTAAGTGGAGGAGACGAGAGCTTAACCAAATGAGTACGAAAAGCTTTTGTGAAATACAAACAAAGACTTTATCCAGAGATCGGGTCGTCGAGGCGCCCGCCTTCGACCACTGCCCGATACACATTGCACCGGCCCCTTACGGTTCCTCCTGCAGGTGGTGAGCCCACGGGAGGTCGGACCCACGTCACTCCTTCGGGCTGAGCCCGGCCGGGCCCCGTGGGGGGAGGCCCGGCCAACAGGCGCTCGCATTCGAGCCCCAACCCTGGGCCTGGCTCCAGGGTGGGGCCCCGGCTGCGCCATACCGGGCGACGTCACACGCCTTGTTCTTCTACTCATCATAAAGGGCCTTCTGAACCGCACTTAGTCTGACCCGTCACCTAGGACCTGTTTGCCTTGGGAGACCCTACCAGGGGCATGTAGCCCCGGACAACATAGCTTCTAGGATCATTCGGGTACACAAACCCCTCCACCACGTTAAGGTGGCGGTTCAAGGAGGGGAGGGGGTCCGGTTTGGGGACCACGGGATCTCATCTCTGCTTTTTGCGGATGATGTGGTCCTGTTGGCTCCATCAGACCAGGACCTTCAGCGTGCACTGGGAAGGTTTGCAGCTGAGTGTGAAGCGGCCGGGATGAGAATCAGCACCTCCAAGTCCGAGGCCATGGTTCTCAGCCGGAAAAGGGTGGCTTGCCCCCTTCAGGTCAGTGGAGAGGTCCTGCCTCAAGTGGAGGAGTTCAAGTATCTTGGGGTCTTGTTCACGAGTGAGGGAAGGATGGAACGAGAGATTGACAGACGGATCGGTGAAGCTTCTGCAGTCATGCGGTCGTTGTACCGGTCTGTCGTGGTGAAGAAAGAGCTGAGCTGTAAGGCAAAGCTCTCGATTTACCGGTCAATCTACGTTCCTACTCTCACCTATGGTCATGAGCTCTGGGTCATGACCGAAAGGACAAGATCCCGGATACAAGCGGCCGAAATGAGTTTCCTCCGCAGGGTGGCTGGACGCTCCCTTAGAGATAGGGTGAGGAGTTCAGTCACTCGGGAGGAGCTCAGAGTAGAGCCGCTGCTCCTCCACATCGAGAGGAGCCAGCTGAGGTGGCTCGGGCATCTGTTTCGGATGCCTCCTGGACGCCTTCCTGGGGAGGTGTTCCGGGCATGTCCCAATGGGAGGAGGCCCCGGGGCAGACCTAGGACACGCTGGAGGGACTATGTCTCTCGGCTGGCCTGGGAACGCCTCGGTATTCCCCCAGAGGAGCTGGAAGAAGTGTCTGGGGAGAGGGAAGTCTGGGCGTCTCTGCTTAGACTGCTGCCCCCGCGACCCGGCCCCGGATAAGCGGAAGAAGATGGATGGATGGACAAACAAAGACGCGTTGTGATGACGTGGTAATACCACGTTGTCATAGCAACGTGTAAACGGTGAACGAAATGGGCTCTTTTGAGCTACTCTTTGAGGTAGTAGGTAGTTCATTAATGTTATAAATATTGTTGTCGTTGTTTTTCTCTGTCTCTCTTTTACTTTAAACTCTTTTGATACAAGGTGGTAAGGGCCTGGCCTTAGTTAGTTAATACTGAATTAATTTTCATTTCATTTATTGATAGTCAAAGTGTGTGTGTTTTTTTGTTTTTTTTTGTTTTTGGGCATTGGTTGTGTACAAAGTCAATATGGGGTTGGGGAGGTGGGGTAAGAAAACAACAAAGAGGTACATACTACCTATCATTCAAAGAATATGTTTGCATTATATCATATGTAAATACCAATCAACATTATCTAATACTTAAGTATTAAATAATGGCTAACGCTGAATTGTGAATTAAAAATGAAGCGTGATAAAATTATAAAGCATTTAAAAACCTTTACCCCAGATATTGTCTTTCACCTAGAAACACATTTAAAATCAGAAAAATTACATCAATCATTATTTGAAAAAGAGTTTTCCACTAATGTGTAATTTCTCACACATTACCTTAGTCCATAAAAAGGAAAAGACTCATCAGTCTGTAGTAACTATCGACCAATTTCTCTAGCAAATTTAGATAATCTTAGCAAAAATTCTTACAACAAGATTGACTAAAGTCATGGTAAAACTAATTCACACGGACCAGACGGGGTTTATAAAAAATTGACACTCATCAGATAAGTCAAGGAAGCATTTCAATATTATTCAGCATTCTAAATCCATGTCTACTTCGACTTCGAGCGGATTGAGTGGGCATTTATGTTTGCTGCCCAACAAAAATATGGTTTTGGTGAGAAGTTTCTGCAGTGGATACAAATGCTTCATTCATTCTCAGGCAGCAATAAAAAACAATCATATAACTTCAAAACCCTTTACTCTCCATCGGGGAACAAAACAGGGATGCCCATTATCTGGACTCCTATTCAATTTGACTATCAAGCCATCATCCTCTTTTTAAATAATGTAAGACTCACTACAGTCTCTTAATGAAATTATACATGAATATGGAATACTTTTAGGATACAAAGTAAATTGTGTTAAATGTGAGGTGCTGCCACTTAATACACACTGTAATGTATTATGCACGCAGAATACAAGAATTAAATGGAAAACAACTGAAATAATAGATCTGGGTCTAAAGATTATGACAAATATGCATCAGACACGGGATATAATCCTCACTCAGGTATACAATAAAATAAAAGCAAACATTGAAAGGTGGAAATACCTTCCCATATATCTGTGGGGCTGTGTCAGTAGAGTCAAAATGAATATTCTCCCAATTTTAAACTATACTCTCAGGATGCTACCAGGTTTGATTCATAAAACATGGTTTGAAAATATACATAAATTAATATCAGGTTTCTTATGTCATGGCAAAAAGGCACGATGTTCATATCTTAGGCTGACAAACGCATAACAAGTGTGGACTTCAGCTACCCAATTTTAATCATTACTATTTGTCCTTTAGATGTCAGCAAATCAATGAATTATTTGATCCATCTATTAAGAAAGACTGGAAACACATAGAGGAACATATGCTGAAAAGATTAAACATTACAACTTACGCAGTGTACTATATGAAAAAATTGCCAAAAGAGCTAAGCCATACTCTGATTGAAGTCTCCTTTAACATTCTTAAAGTCTGTGCCAAGATTGTAGGCATCAATTCTGACGTTGCATTAAACCAACCTCTATGGCAAAATCCGAACATTACTCTCAACAATAAACCTATAAATTGGAATAAATGGAAAGAAAAAGGAATTACAAAGCTCAGCCATATATTTTTAAAGGAGAATTCAAGACATTTGATCATTTGGTCAGTGAATGCAATATAGCCAACTCTGAATACCTACATTATATTACATTAAAGCACATTGTTAAAAGGAACTTCTCTAATGTAACACATAATGAAGATCATGACAAATTTGAAAGTATAATCTGCAACCCTAACACGCTAAAAACAAATATAGTAAAAACATGTTACTCACTTTTAAACAAATGCGTCAGCTACCACTTTGAAATACATGCAGTAAAATGGAGCAGAGACTTACAAAAACATAAAGAGGACATCTGCTGGTCAGAAGTATGGAGAAATGCTAGGCTACCCTTTCACTCAACAAAAAACAGACTACAGCAATTCAAAATATTAAATAGATTATATTATACCCCTTCGCAGCTACATAAAATGGGGGTAAAACACAATAATCATCGTATCAAATGTGGGAAAGAGGAGGGAACATTATTACATCTATTGTGGGACTGCTGGAATAACAGCAAAAGTCTTATCTCAGCCTCTAGTACGAAAGCCCTCTAGCACAGACTCAACATAAATATTAGTGTCTTCCAAAAGTTCTGTGTCAGTACGAACAACATTGTTTGTTGTTTGGTGGAACTTTACAGTGTCCACATGCCGCTGCTCTCTTAGCTCTGAAGTTTTGCAGTCTGTTTACAAAATTACAAAGTGGTTTATCCATTCAAACATTTAAATACACGCTTTATGTGACTGAAATTACAAAAATTCAAAAAGTTTAAGATTATTTTCTGTTTTAGACCAAACAGTGGTGCAGTACGACAGCTGAGACAAAATCATTGTATTTAAAAAGACATAAATACATTCAAGTGTCAAACAGTTCCTGATTATCCTGAAACAACTTATACTGGCCTTTATTGTTAAAGACAGGCTTTTGATGTGACTTTTAAAATTTAGCTGAGAGTCTAATATCACTCCTAAATATTTCTCCCATTCAACTTGGTCAATGAGTTCACCTTGCATTTCAATGTTTAATTTGTTTGCTGTTGTTGTCTTTTTTATAGAAAAGCACATGGATTTGGTTTTCTTGGAATCAGCGTCAGACAGGATTTGTTTGGCCAAATAGACACTTTCTCAAGACTTTATGTTAATTTACTGCCAATTACAGCCAGGTTTATGCTAGCCAATAAACCACAGTGCCGTCAGCATACATCTGAAGACCAACTTCAGGACACACTTGAGGAAGTTTGTTCACCTACAGGCTGAAGAGAATAAGCCCCAATATAGTTCCCTGAGGGATTCCTGTCATAATTTTACATGGAGCAGATTTGTTCCCGTCCCTGTAGATATGATTCAAACCATTAAAGTGCCTCCTTTGACTAATTAAAAGATGATAGTTTTGAGAGGAGGAGGCTATAGGTTAAAGTATCGAAGGCTTTCTTTAAGTCCAGGAATACTGCGCCCACCATGTTTCCTTTGTCAAGTGACTGCACAATGTTTTCTAGTAATGCAGGAATGCCATGTTGCTAGCCAATGCTACCACCTGGGTGGCATTAGCATAGCACCGGTCTAAGAGCGCCACCGTCATTCTGTCCCTCTCCGACGGCTTCCTGCTCTTGCAGGGAGTGGATGATGGGGGCAAGCAGAGCCTCACACCGCCCTCGATGGGCGGAACGACTGTAGTCCCTTTCCAGCCCTCCACATCAAACGGGTAACAATGAGACAGCTGCAGGTCAGAAGCGGCGGAGAAATCCTTGTGAGGGGAGTCCGGATAGTCACAGTGGCTCCGTTCGTCCTTGCTTTGCTCAGCCTTGTCCATCAGTGTTGGAGCAGTGGGAGGAAACTCGGGAGAGGAGGGGGTTGGGAAGTGCCCGGCGAGACCAGACCCATGAGGTTTCCTCTCTGGGAAAAGTGTAACTAAACCCCTGGTCCAAGCCTAACTCCACCCACTAACAATATTTGAAAAATGCTGGAAAAGCAGAGAAGGAGGGGCTGAACAGGGTGCGTGACCTGAGAACCACAGTGACTGATTTGATTGACAGATGTCAGTTGACAGAAACGAAAGGATGAGAGTGACAGTAGCTTTGCCACGGAGCAGTCATTTGAAGTGGAGGACTTTTCTCCTCCACCTTCACGTGATGTGAATTATCTGTGGACATAGGACAAGAGCCTTATCAATTCAAGTTGCTGGCTCAAACCGTGGTCACAACGGGTGCCGATGCTGGAGCTAACGAGGCAGCGCAAGAGAGAGTGGGGCTAGTTTCCGAGTGGTAAAACATTAGCATTATGGCTAATTTAGGCTAATGCTAACGAACTTTCAGAAATGGCAAACCAATGCATTTAGGTTGATTTCGGTATGATTTAGTGTTAATAATTAAACTAAAACAGAGACTCCAAGTCTCTCTGTACACAGTTAAAAAACTATTCTGTCTCATCAGGTGCACCTGCATGCACTGCAGCTTTAGCCTGGCCAGCCAGACAGCTTTCACATTGTATTACATACAGAGAACTCAGTCTGATAGTGTGGGGTTTGAGCATGATTTCACGGCATAACCATGAGCGGAACTAACGCTCAATGAGTAAATCAATCAGTGAAACCACGGATGTGACGTAAGGACAGCAACCGCCCAATTCCAGTTGTCAACAAACCACAGCATATACCAGCGTGGCTAGAAAGAGAAGATGCTTCTGTGATTGACAATGACTTCTGACATTTTTGTCAAAAAAATTTGAGGACACAGGGAGTAATATCAAGTTCAGTGCTTATTTTCGATTCCGGAGCAGAATACGGAGCAGATTGCAATCCCAGACTGACTTTCTGTGTATATAATACAATGAGAAAGCCATCTGGCTACTGCAGCTCACTGTCCGTGACAACGTTTGTTGCAGGGAGATACCCAAGGTAAAGGTACAAAAAAAGATAAGACCAGAGTGTGTATGCACAAAATGCACAAAACACACAACCCCCACCCATCAAATAAAAAATAGGACCTTACAGAGGGTTCCTTCCTCTACTGGAATTTCAAATATATTTTTATATTATAATATTTTTGTATATAAAAGCAGATAAACATAAAAAATAACATAACTATAAAACTCAAAATGAACATATAAAACATTTATAAATTAATATCCACATTACATACAAAATGCCTTTCCATAATACTTCATTCTTTATGGATTGTTCTTACAACCCGTATAGCAGTTCTCATACATCAATAAACGGCAGGTTTACAACTTTCCAAATTTGTACAATTTTAAGGTTCTTTTTCTGATGTGTTTATAATTAATTTAAAATCTGCCCATAATACTCATGAAAAAATAAATCAGCAAAAATCTTTTACAGTGAGAATTTAAAAAACAATATTAAAGTCTAGTTGTTCAACCAACTTTAAATTATATTGGATTTATTTAGTAGCTTCTAACTCCCTACGTCCTTGGGCACTGTCTCCTCACCAGATGCAGGTGGTGCTGGGAATACCTTGTGTGGGGTCAAACCATCATGCACAGCCACCTGGGACAGAGAGGAATGTTGCTGAATGTTGTAAATGTCAAGTGTGTAATGTCATTTTTTTGCTTCCTCATGAACTTCTGTACTCCCGTATTTTGGTCTGTCACCACACAGTGGACCCACAACACCTCTTTGCTCGAGCAGTATCTTTATTAACAATACTTAGTCACTTTGTGATAGGGCACATCATTGGAGACGCTATGTAAAAGTAAGAAAGTAAAAAAAAAAACAATGAATAAATAAATAAATGCAGAAATAATAGGGTGCATGTATCAGAAATACTTACATATTGTATGTATTTTAAAACAAGTAATAGCTGAACGTTAACATCATCGTCACTCAAATATAACTGAAAAACGGAATAAATGCATTACCGTGTGTGTGTGTGTGTGTGTGTGAGTATATATATATATATATATATATATATATATATATATATATATATATATATAATTAATTAATTAATATAATTGGCATAAAAATAAATCTTTGTCAATTTTAATGTTTCAAAATGCATGTAAGACTAATATCAACAGATGCTCAGTTTTATGTCACTCTCTAAAGCAGAGCAGCTTTACCTAAAACAGACACCAAATAACTGTTACAGTCCTGTTAATGGCGGAGAACTGAGTCCAAGTTAAGCTCAGTGTCTTTTCTGTATTTTTAAAGGTATATCTTCTTGACCACCAGAGCGAAACCACACCTTCTGATTTTGAACAAAGTCAACTTATGTTGGCAGGTCTGGGAAAAGGCTCAGTTAATATAAGGCCTGAAACTTCCCACAATGAGGTAGTAGCTATTGTTGTTTTGTTGTGGCTACTAGTATGTTGACTCTGTATAGGTATATGTCACAAAAACAACATGACAATCAATCACAAGTACAATCATTTTTTTTGAGTACAGAGACTCATACTCAACAGATAGTTCTAATTATTGATGTAATTCAGAAGGATCTGACAAGCGTAAACTGAATCTAATTCTACCAAAGGATACAGGTTATTCTGGAAAAATTCTATTATCTGCTTCCAACAGGTGCAAGCTAGAATGCCCCCTCTTAATGTGCTAGTTGCTCAGTAGTTTAAATGAAAATCTTTATTATTTATTTACAACTTGCAATCATGTTTGATATTGCAGTTTTTCATAGATTTATTTAGTCCTTAGAAGATCACAAATCTTCGGTGTAGTGACAGATGAAAAGCATATAAAATCGAAAAAAAAAAAAGGTTATTTAAGGGGTTGTTTTAAAACATGTACAACTATACACAAAGTAGAATTGTCTAGTGGTTTTGCTGTGTTGTAATTTTAATGTACTTTGGTTTCTGATTTTGTAGACAGAGGACAGATGCCGTATGTGTTTTGAACTGTGGCCAGTTGATGAAATTGAGTATCATGCCAGCAAATGTGAGGGGTACAGTATTGAGTCCTAATAACAACAATATGAATTTTGCATGCCGTTAATGATGTAGTAAAGAAACAATCCTATATTTTCTCTCTCCTTCTTAAATAATAAATGGCATCGAAGGTGGAACAGTCGCAGGATCCTCATGTTATAGAAACCATGGGAAACAAAGTTTGCTGAAAAAATATCAAGGTTAGAAATGGTGGATCAGTGAGTGTTCAGTCTTCTATACCTTCTGTGGTTAATGTTAGATCTATATATCTATATAGAAATGTAGTTATCATAGACGAAAATGGTTGAAAATGATCCATCTAACACTGGTACATTTCTGCAGTGATGAATATTTTGCAGTGCCCCTAAAAAAGAAAACAAATAGCACACCAAAAACCAAGTAAACACTGGTTTACAACATATGTCTTTATTTGCACATCAGAAGAAATCATGTTGTAAGATTTTCAAGCTGTTTTTGTGTTTCTCAATGTGCATAGCTCAGTCTATTCACTTACTGAAGATACTCATACTATGTTCTTTTTCAGAGCTGTTGGCCAGATATTTGCAGCAAGTTTGGCTCAGGGAGGTCCAGCACCTTGCTTTCTTTGTGAATGGTCCTACAGATACCTCACCTGTGGTGAACTGAGTGGCATCCCCCTTTCCGTGGATGACGTCTCTGATACTGGGAATAGACAACTTGTTCAAAGGGTTACAATCTAGTTAAGATTTTTTGCACAAACCCTCTAAAGCCAATGTAATCAAACAATACTACTTCAGCTCAGCATTTAATTGGTACACTCTTGTGTGTGATGTTTAGATTGCTCAGGCCACTCACACTGATTTGGGGGATATAGCATGTGACATACATGCCTGTGGCTACACCATTGTCATTAATGTATCAAACAGAGAGCGCATTCTACGGTTAGTGTGCATATGAAGCTCTACCATAAATTGTTACTCTGATTCAAAGAAACTAATCATTTGCTACTTAAAGGATAAGGCCAGAAAACATAATAAACATCACTTGTAAACCCAGAACCTGATTTGTCTGTGACCTCCACTGCTGTTTTTATAATTATAAAGTTATCACTAGATGTAATCATCACAATTTACAACTTACTTAGACAAGACTCAAGTGTGCATACACATGTCTGCTTCTGCTTGCTTACTTGTTTACTACTGACCATGCCTTACTTTGCAAGATCTAGATTATGAAAGTTTCCTCTTTGATTACAGATGTATGGTCCTACACTAGGCTGCTACCCATTCTGGATCAAATCTGTAAAGGTCTGGAACTTTATGGACTGAACAGCATCATAGCAACCCATGTTGATGTCTGTCATCAGCTGTTTTGACCGAGTGAACATACATTGGTGAGTTCTGGCACAAATTATTCTTCAGTAGCTGGAAGTGTAAGAAAAACTTTATATGAAGCTTTCTGTCAAATTGTCTAACTAAGTTGTAAACAAAGTAAGATGCAAGATGCATTTTCTGACTTGCTGTTTTTCACAGGTCCCTGATTCAGACTGCTTGATGTCAGTGTTTGCTCCACAAATGAGTGACATCGGAACATCCAGACGGCAAATTGAGACTGACATTATGAACAAAATGCAGGATTTTTTACAAGAACTTCAGTCACAAGGTTAGTTGTCAAGTTTCAGCTCATAAGCAATGATTTTTTTTGCATTAAATACTATACTTTTTATACTATTTATTATTCAAATAATGTATTGCTTGTCTCCTGCATTGTGTGGTTTCTAAAATGTATTTCTGAAAGGATCGCAAGAAAATTGCTATGAGGAGGACGGAACTTTCTGGATTGATGAAGGTAAGGTATTTTACAACATTGTGTCAAATGGAAATAAGTTGACATGGACATTAAATTTAAAGGTCCCATATTATACTATTTTGGACATTATACAGTGTATTTTGGATACATTTAGGTTACCATATCACGTTTTGCAACATGAAACACACAATAATTATCTTATACAAGCGTTTTGAATGAGCTCTCATCATGAGCCCAAAGTGAACGGTCTGATTTGGCGCTGTCACTTTAACGCTCAGCTCTCCCGTGTTGGCTCCCCCCACTTCACAGACGTCACGCTAGACATGCGCGCGCTGCCGCTGGAAACAGACTGAAGTAAACACAGTACATCGTAGTAATAACTTTTTCAGCAATAGCTTTGAGAGTAACTGAGCCGTATATCTTCGACCCAGAGTCTGATTCTGAGTTCGAAGAACATGAGCAAACACAAAGACCTCGAAGGCTTCTACAAGACGTTTCTGCTTGGTAAATGAGAAACTATTTATTGTGTATGTTTCTATGGTGTAGCCCATAGCATAGCGCGTGTTAACTGCTTCTGTTTATCGGTGCACATGTGGAAATGACCATACAATGCCTACTGAAGTTGAGAATGTATGCTGCCTGGAGACAACTAAGGTAGCTGTTGTGCAGTGTATTGAAAGAACTATAATAAAGTAGCCTAGCAATATGTAGAGCTATGCAGTAATATTTGTGTAATAAAGTTTCAACTATTATGCCTGTCTTACCACGTTATGTTGTTTTCAAATAGAAATACATACTTACAGCACAAGACTGCTGATGTTATAATAAAATGCTATGAATGATAGCATTCCTGCAACCTTGTAGTAAAATGAAAACTACATGTAATTTGTTTTGTAAATGTAAATGCAGCTTTACATTACTGTAAATACTGATCATCATTTATCATTTTTAGGTTTTAAGGCGAATAAATCAGCTTCTTGCTCCTCCTCCGTGTATTACAGCACATCCTGGCCTGGAGGCCAACTGCTTAAAAATATATACTCTTCAAAATATAAATAACATTTATCGTACAGACTATGGACCAGTTAGAAGAAGAACAGAAGAAGAGTAAGTGCTAATTTAAAAGACTGGTGTAATTCCAATCATACATTTTTTATTATAAAATCCACATTAATACAAATAATTTAGGTTTTGCTGAGGAGCATATCGCCAAACATCTTTGTCTCCTCTTCCAGGCGACACAGGTTTGTTGCATGCAGGAGTTTTGTGAGCTGGTGCTGGAGATTTCTCGGCGCAAGCATCAGAGTGGTCATTCACTCGTGTGTGCTCCTATTTGTAGTGGCAACAGCTGCTTGGACACCTATGATAGAACAACAGCAGTGTGTCACATTTAAAGATGATTAAGTGAGCTAAATCAACATGAAAAACAAACATTAGTATGTAACATTGAACATTTCTGTCTCCTGCTCTTCACCAAGTCTGGAAGAGGCACATCAGGTTATATCAGGCTCCGTAATTTCCTGAAGTGAATGTTTGTTGTAATTTGGAAAGAATTTACATACGTATTACGTATATGTAATTTCGTACTGGGGACATGTATTCATCTTGTGTACAAGCTGTTCTGATCTAACAGACAGTGCTATTTCTTTCTTCACTCAATTGTTGTAAAATAACATACTTCTAATCTGATAAAGTATTGAGTACTTGTAGCTCTAATGCTCTATGGATGCCTGATGAAATGCATGACTAAAAACACACCAAAGACCTACATTTTTGTGTGTACTCTTATGTTGTTGTTCATTTTTTGTATAATTCATATGATCTGGGTTTTTGTTGCATTGTTTGAACACACCTTTACTTCTGAAGTGGTGTAACCTCAGACTGCTTGCAGATAACTGTGTAGCCACAG
The DNA here is from genome assembly GCA_036850595.1 of Rhyacichthys aspro. Lineage (NCBI taxonomy): Eukaryota > Metazoa > Chordata > Actinopteri > Gobiiformes > Rhyacichthyidae > Rhyacichthys > Rhyacichthys aspro. The sequence goes on along the minus strand of CM072170.1, from coordinate 19,942,432 downwards.
ATCTAGTTAGCACCAATGCAGGGGTTGTCTGTACATTTTCTGCTGCTTCTGGTTGGTGAAATGTATGTTATGTGAAGCTGGATGATTCTTGAGAAGTGCTCTGGAAAATACAATAGATACTCAGTTGTCATTGTCTAACCTAAGAGCGTGATAAGAAACGAGGGTCAAACACATCTAACCCTATTCACACACACTATTAGCATAACAACAGTAAGACGACGGTCTAATCAACTAGACAATGTGACTACAACCTACAGACACTTTTCACACCTCTTTGTTTTTGCCGTGAAAAGGTAACAGCCGCTAATTATCAAAATGTGCTTTAGCAACATGAGCAGCAGTTTTGCGATTTATAAAGAATGAAAACAAAGATATTATCTTTAAACGTAAGCTATACAAAACTCGAAACTATACAAAACTCTACTCGAAATTATCATTAGCAATATATTACTTACTGCTCTGGGCTCCTCTTCGGTGTCTTTTATAGTGGGATTAGCACCCTTTTTGCCATGTCCTGTTTGGACGATGTTGAGGTTTTTGAAGCAGTCTTCAGTGAAGTGTTGGTTACAGACAAAAACCTGTTTGGCTACTTTACCCTGTGAGTTTCGAATAATAAACTCCAACCACTTCTTACATGTTAGTTCTTTTTTAGGAGAGAAAACAACGTAGTAAAACTCCCACAGCCGAATGTTGCTGACAGTAAGTAAGCTAACACAGTAGCAGCGATGCTTCTCTGTGTCTGAGCTGCAGAGCACGGCACTTGTTGACAGTGCAGGAGAGAGGAGCAGGAGGAGTGTGGAGGAGCACTTCCTGCAGAGGAGTGGTTTATTTCACATATTGACGTCATTGCATGAAACAGCTCGTTTTAAGGACTGTAGCTCAAACTAAATAAATTACTCAAACATGCACGAATGAAACAAAACACAACTTTGGGTATGTGTTTGAGGTAGAAACAACGATATAACATGGTTAAAAGCTCAGAAAAGTCGATTTAGCATAATATGGGACCTTTAAGTCTAAACTGTCTCGACACGAACAACTGATGAGAACCAGAAAAGTAACAATAGTAAGTCAACTACTGAGTTGAAATTTTCACATATATACAAAACTGCATCAACTGGATATGTTTATAAACTTTTCTTTTTCACAGGTACATTGATCATTCCTCTGTTGCTGCAGTGACTGACAGGCCAGCGGCATAAGCCACTGCTGCCACATGAAAAAAATAATTTTGTGATCCATGTTGAGTTTGACCACAGGTGCACTGATAACATTCCAGAGCACACTGTGTGCTATCCCACCGTAAGTGCTTTTACCAAGACCCTGAGACTGCCCGCCGCACACCTAAAGACATACGAAGACTTAAAACATGCTATGACACAGGCTGTTCTGGGGGACTCAGGATTTCACAATGTTTAAATTTTCACAAAATTGGTTTACTTTTTGGGTTGTTTTTTGTTTTATTTGACACTCACATTTCTTCACTGTGACAAAATGTCTTCAACAAACTGCAGTACAGCTATGTAAATGTCTTTCCCAAAGGATGCAGAAGATGCTGTGGGATTAAAAGTTTCTGACAGTCTTTGCAGTTCTTCCTCTTCCAGGGGGCAGTTCAATTCTGGAACATGTATTCTAGTGCCAAGTTCCCATACATCTGTTAGCTCACTGTCTCTGATGGTTATACCCAGCACCATAAATAAAAATTATATTGCATGCAACCAATAGTCGGTCCGTTTGTTTGTTGCACTAAAAATATAGCTTTTTCAAAAATAAAAACTAAAACTACCACTTGGGAAGATACATGTTGATTACATTGGGTTATTCTACTGCATGATGTCTTTGTCCCAAAGTCCACAGTTGGTTCGGTTTCATTTGTGCTTCAGTGTGAAGATGGTGATTATCCCAAGCTTCTGTAAAAGTTTGAAGGGCCTCCTGAAGTCTTGGGAGGAAAACCCAATGACAGCAAAATAAGTGGACATGACTGCTTATGCGCAGAAGTCCTAACCTGACTCCGCCAGATAGAACTGCTCCACAGAACATAGTCTATTTCGCAGTACCATCTGGGAAGGCTCCCGTTGAAAGCGTTTGCAAAAGGGAGGTGCCTTCTGTCAAAAACTTGGTAGTTGATTGGATGAAGCACCGACTAGTATCCGCCTACCATGACGTTTCTTTAACCAATTATAGCAACGACATGACGTGCCACTCTTTGCGCTTCTTTCAAAGAAGAAATACTCTCTACTTCTGATAAAACTGTCTCGATAGCAGCGTCAACGCTAACGTCTTTCGGCGTAGCCATGTTGATAACAAAAAGGAGAACAGAGCGCTTGTTGCTTTCTTCAAATTAAAAACCCGCCTCTATCTGTTAGTGCTGCAACATCATTGGTTCAAAGAGTCCGGTGAGTCCACGGTTCGCCGACTCAAGCGGTTTGGTTGGCGCGATACAAGATGGATTTACAAGAGTTTTGGAAACTCCCAAATCTCGCAAGAATCCAGCTGCAGCGCAAGGTTACAGAAGTCCACCTTCCTCTAATTCATTTAGCACCTCATAAAAGGTGCTCTTCACAGGGCACACATCACGCCACAGACGTTACACTCTGTTCAAGAAAAAACATTACATTTAATCAAGTTTTCCTTACAGACAGGTAACAGTAGACCTTAATCATTTAGAAGCAGCTCTAGAATGTCACTGAGTAATGAATGTAAAGATTACTTGATTGACTGGATTATAAATAAATGTTACATGTCATGTTCAAACAGATCAATCCAACTAATGCAGATGTAACTTGTTTGGCTGCGTTGTGGATGTGGTTGTGGATGCTTTTGCTGGCAATAAAGCTGTTCCTGTTGACTCCATGAACTGTGAACATAAGTCTGGCAATGTCAACATTTTCTACTCCATGGTCTCCTTTTACCCTAACAAACCAAACAATAATGTTGACAGGTAAATATTTTTGGTGGCAATTACTTTCAATTCAACTTAAACTCCATGTAAACATCTGCATATGTGAATGCTTTGTGTTGCAACAACTATGATCCAACTATGATGAACTATGATGATGTATTTTGCAAACATGAGCCTTCATTTAAATCAAGAACTAAACCAGTAAATCCAAACCAGGAATAAAACTGTCTAATTTAGGACTGATCCCAATTAAAGGAGGATTATAACAGGTATACAACTTAATTAAACTAAACCAGGACTTCAACTGCAAAAGTCTGCTGAGAACAGAGATATGTAGTAACTTACTTAAGTACATTTTTAAAGTAAAAGTAGTTTTTGAGTAGATTTTTCAAAACTTGTTACTTTTGAGTAAACATTTGAGGCAAAAATCTTACTTTTAACTCAAGTAGACATTAAAAGTGTCTACAGAAGTAAAAGTATTCTTTGACTTCAGTGGCAAAGTGAGTAAACACAGAATTGCACTGACAGATTTGAGCAAGCACTTACACAGAACTGAAAGCGTGCTGACAGATAAATGAGCGTGCACTAACAGACTCTGCTTGCTCAAATCTGCACATGCTTTCTCAAATCCTTGCCTGCTCTCTCATATTCGGGTTTGCGCTCAATACTTTTGTCTTCATTTTACTTCCATACACTGGCGCCTAATCTCCAAGTCTGATGGAAAGCAGTGCAGTCCAGCAGAGCTGTTGCAACCAGCAACACTACACATAAGTCAATGCAGGGTGAAGCTGCAGGCCCGGAGGCCCAACTGCAGACTCATACCAATCCTGCGGTCTCAGACATCCACTCGTTACAGCACTCCCAGAACTATATGTAGCTATAATAATAATGTGTGTGTGCCGTAACCGGCTGCTTCCCGCTTCAAATAATTCCAGACAAAATACAAGCTGATTGATAAATCAATGTGACATCTTATTACACCAACACACAAATAGCCTATTTTAGTATTTAATTATAGTTTAGATACAAAGTTTGTCAAAATAAGCCATGAACTTTGTTCTCCCCTGTTATTTTCAAAAACATAGTGCGTAACCTATTATTGCTAGCTTAGTCAGTGTTTGAGTTGATCAAAATTAATGCGTAAGACACCATGCATTATTTTATAATATTTACATGCTTGCTCTTATTTTCTGTGTTATTGTACCATTCTGGGATATGTTTTCTAACAAAATAAAAAATGGCACAGGAACAAAATGTTAAAGTAAAAAGTATAATATTCATTCATTCATTCATCTTCTACCGCTTATCCCACTTTGTGGGGTCGCGGGTGGCTGGAGCCTATTCCAGCTGCTTTGGGCCTTAGGCGGGGTACACCCTGGACAGTGGCCAGTTCGTTGCAGGGCTGACACTTAGACGTACATTGACAGACAACCATTCACTCTCACATTCATCCACTAGGGGCACTTCACCTATACATGCATGTCTTTGGACGGTGGGAGGAAGCCGGAGATCCCGGAGAGAACCCACGGTGACACGGGGAGGACATGCAGACTCCTCACAGAAAGACCAGAGTTAGCCAATGATGTTTTTTTTTGGGTTGGCTGGGATACGTACTCACGACCTTCTTGCTGTGAAGCGGGAGCGCTAACCACTCCGCTACCGTGCACCCCAAAAGTATAATATATGATACAATTATTATTTGTAACAGATTTTACTATGTATGTCTACTGTACGTATTACAAAGATAATGTAATAACTACAATTATATCAGACTAATATTATTACCACATTTACTATCATTGTTAGTAGTATGTGTAATAAAAGTAATATTGCATGCTCTTTTTATTGTACTTTACAAATCTCAAAGTGCTACCACAGACAGAAGGCAATAACAGTAATACATTCTGTAATAATTACAAATAAGATCTTTGGGAAAAAAACGCGGCCAGACCTTGAGCCTGGAGTCTATTTTCATCAAAATATATACGAACAGCACTAATGAAGCTTCATTCTTACATATCATTAACTAAAAAAAGTTTTTTTAGGGTTTAGTTTCTCTTTAAAGATACATATCCTCATTGAACAGAAAACGCATGTCTTCTATTTCCATCTCTTCTCCAAACAAGAATTTTTAAGCAATTTCTTCAGTGATAGCTGTGACGTTTACGAACAACCAGATGTAAACAAAACCGTTGGCTTTCTGTTCACATCTGGGCTGTTCAAAGCTGTCCAAACCAGTTTTCCCTGCCCACTGCTGCAGCCGCCTGCTCTCGTCTGCAATCCAGGCGAATCACATGACTACTACATCACCATGACTTGTACATCTCAGGTACTCAGTATGCAGAGAAAAAGAAGGCCTCAACAGCACCCTGCACACAGTTTTAAATTTTAAGCTAATGCTTTGCATGAATGCAACTGTTATTATTTGAACTATATACTTACCATTTGAACTATATACTTACCATTTACCATATACTTGTGGTAGTTTTCTGTGTCTTATACCAGTTGAGTTTGCTGTTTTCAAGTGAGTTAAAGTACTTTTTCTGTGTGTACAAAGTTTTGTGCATTTGTTACTGGTCCCTACTGTAATGTGTATAGTTACACAAAATCGTTTATTTGGTTCTATCACTGTTCATTCATAGCTGACATCTAGTTTCCAACTGTCCCTTTTTAGTGTGTAGTGTGTTAGTCTTCCAGCTCTGCCTTGTTTCCAGTGTTGCCAACTTAGCGACTTTGTCGCTAAATTTAGTGACTATTTTTCAAAAAAACGACAACAAATCTAGCCACTTTTGCTGGTGTTATTGGAGACGTTAGGAGACTCGTTCTCACTCTTCTCAATGAGCAGTGGACCAGTCTGCTCGAAGCAGTCCCTCTCAGCTACATCAGAGCAGAAGATGTTCAACTCTCCACGTCCAGAGCGTGGATTTATCATTAAACCGGAGACTTACACAGCCTTAGTCACTCACTGGACAAGTCCACTGTGTGTACCTCTCTGTGACATAAACTAAACATCCAGCAAGGTAGCTACATTCAATGATATAGAAAGGAGTGGGAATAAAATCCTGAATCTAAAGGCTGGATGAAGCCATTTATTGGAGATGATAAATGGGCATACAGCTTGTATTGATAGACTGATTTCTATGTGAAGTATAAAAAAAAATAATGTTCAAAAGGCTACCCACCCAAAAAACCAACAACAACAAAACAAAAACGGCGTCATTCCTCTCTCCTACAGCGTCCATTACAATTACATTCATTCATTGTCTACCGCTTAATCCCGTTTGGGGTCGTGGGTGGTTGGAGCCTAGCCCAGCAGCTTTGGGCCGTAGGCAGAGTACACCCATTCACTCTCACATTCATTCACTAGGGATACTTTGCCAGAGTTGCCAATTGACCTATACATGCATGTCTTTGGGCAATGGGAGGAAGCCGGAGTACCCGGAGAGAACCCACGGTAACACAGGGAGGACATGCAGACTCCTCACAGAAAGACTAGTTAGCCGATGATGTTTGAGTCGGCCACAATCAGCCAAGGATGTTTTTGAGTCGTGTTTTTGAACTCATGACCTTCTTGCTGTGAAGCAGGAGTGCTAACCACTCTGCTACTGTTCAGGGGTAGGGTGAACAATTACATGCACATGGTAAATTATGCAAATTAGGCAATGAAGTCATTTAGCAACTTCTAGTGACTTATAGGACAGTTATTAGCTACTTTTTTGTGTTTCTTCTTTGTTTGTCCCCAAAATATCCTATAAATACTGTCCTGTCCTGTTCAGTTTCCTTTTCCCTTTTCACATGCCCCGCTGGAAAGAAGTTGGTTTGTAATCCGTTGTAAACTATATGGACATAAGAAATATTATGTCCATATGTTTCTTTTTTTCTTTTTTTACAAACTTGAAAAGTTAATGCACTATACATGTATTGTACTGTTGTGGCGTCTGATACTGCTAAATACTTGCTGTATGCTGGCGACAATGTCTGCTTACACATGATGTATCATTTTGTGTAGATTGGGCTGGAGTTCCCTTGGCACATGCTACATGCAAAGTGTTTACGTTTCATATTGTCAGGTATGTTGTTTGATTATTTACCCATTTGACATGTCCCATGGGAAGAAATTAGGCTGGAGATCCTGTGGCACAGGCTACGTGCTAAGTATTTTATGTTTCATATTTTTGATTAAATGGAGAATGCCTCCAAACGCAGTCCCGGTGTCTCGTGGGTCCTTCAGCCACCACACACACTTATCACTGACAACACAGAAGTCACACATTGTCATGGTGCTATATGCCCACCACCTTGTTTTTTTATTTTGTTTCATGATTGTGTAATGATGGGAAGCCACCACTGAGTCCCCAGCAGAGTGCAATGCATTCCCAGACATCTAGAGGATTTTGAACTCAGCTACCAAGATTAGGAATATTTTATCTAAAAGTGATGCTGGAAAAAGTAATCCATGCATTTGCTACATCGAGGTAAGATTACTGTAATTCCCTGATGACTGCAGCTGCAGCTCTTCCAAAATGCAGCAGCTAGAATACTAACAGGAACAAAGAGACAGGAGCACATTACCCCAGTGTTAAGTTCAGAATCCTTCTCCTTACTCATGAGGCAGTCAGTGGCACTATCTCAGAGACCTTATAGTACTGTCCTAACAGAGCTCTTTGTTCTTAAAATGTAGGGTTACTAGTTGTTCCCGGGTTTCCAAAAGTACTATGGGAGGTACAACCTTCACTTACCAAGCTCCTGTTTTATGTAATCAGCTCCCAGCTCATGTTAAAGAGGCAGACACAGTCTCCTACATGTATGTAGAAGGGCTGTTTTAACCAGTGAATGAAGAGATTGGCAGGCATGGGCCATTTTTTTAAAGATTATTTTTATGGGCTTTTTGGCCATTATTGATAATAAGAAGTAGCTGAACAGGAAATGGGGTGAGGGAGTGGGGAATGATATTGGGCAAGTGACCCGACCAAGATTTGGATCCAGGTCTCCCGCATGCTAGGCATGTATGCTCTTCCTAGCTGCCAGGGGCACCCCCCAAGCGGTACTTTTAAAGGAGGGAACTTTTGAGCACAAGAGGGACACAGAAAATTATCATGATTACCTTAAGTCATTGTATGGTGACTATATACCTGCTGCGGTCCTTAGGTCACAGTTTTTGGATGTATTCAGAAGCCAGATGAGAGTGTCAAGGCCTTTGCCTGAGGTTTAAGGGAACTCCACTGCAGACTAGGCGGCACAGCCCTGTTGATGCACCCTCTGAGACAAACCTGCAGGGACAAATGCTGCTGGGACTTGGAAAAGGACCCCTGTCCCAGACCCTCAAAGCATATGTGAAACCCTGACCACTTTGCTGCTATACACTGGGAGTCTCTGCTTCTGAAGGAGGAGCAGTATGGACAGAGAGGTATTTGACACAACATGCTTAGCAGTGGGTGGGACATACAACAACATCCCCATTTACAGGGGGCCATTCACCCTATAGTCCTGGCCCCTGATCACCCTGTCACCAACTTGCTGATACAGTCATAAGGCAGTCTGCTCCACCCAGGTCCTGACCATGTGTTTGCAGAAATATGAAAGACATATTGGATTCTTCATGGCTGGCAAGCAGTTAAGTAACGGACCTGTGGTTCCCTGGAGGGCAGACCTCCCTACTTCATGGCTCCATATACACCAGACATGAGAAGAGGTGGGGCACTGCCTTACTACAAGGTGAGTACACATAGACCTCCTTTAAAGTATGGACACTGACTCTTAATTGCACAGCTTTGTGGCAAGAAGAGAAAAGCCATATGAAATTGTCAGTGACAGAGCAACATACTTCAGAGGCTGAGGTTGTCATTAAATGGACTACATATACTCAGCCTGTGGCCAAACTTATACCACTTCCAAAGAGCCAGACAACTGAGGCCATCCTGTCACAGCATGGATATTTGGGAAACATTGCAAATCCTTAACTAAATTTAGGGGCAGCTGTGCAAATTTCCCTGCTGCGCCTCACACCATAGCTGTATTATTAGAACAGGATACTGAATGAAATGGAATTAAAAGCATGGCAAAAATGTTTTTTGCTTCTGGGTTTATTTCTGCATAATGTGGCACACAGAAAATCCTTTTTGGGCCGCATAGAATTTTTTCTTTATCTCGAGTGGCCACTAATCAAATTGGCAGCAGGGGAAAGGGGGCGGTGCCTCAGAAAAAGCTCACCAACTAATCTGTTATGGCCTCATTGAGATTGCTAAAGTTAGCTAAAGGTATTCAACCAGAGCAATTAAAGAAGTTTTTTTCAAGAAACTATCTTGGAGGATCTTAAAAGACCAGACTCCGTTGGACTTTTCATCAGTCACAGAGAAAGCCATCTTGTCCCGCAAAGAGTCAAAGTTGTAGGTGATCTCGTCCTGTGGGACAGCCCGCTGGGAAAGACTGTGGGGGGAGCTCCCCCAGATCTCTGTGAAGAAGTGGATGTAGCAGCGCACAGGTCTGAAACACACTTTGCTCACTCAATAAGAACAACTGCTGTGAAATATGAAGAAATCAGCAGTCATAAAGAAGTTAAAGCTGAGAGTAAAAGTACAATTGCTCACAGACAATTTCCTGATTGTTGGAAATGGAGCAGCGTGTGAACTAAAGTGTGATGGATGTCGCTGTGGTAATTGTAAACCAGGAGGAAAGGAGATGACATTGATGGAAGAGAAAGAACTTGAAATCATAAAGCAAGGTCTCACCTATGTAAAAGCAAATGCTAACTGGGCCATTGTATTGTCCACACCGTTAACTAACCAACTGGGTAGGGCACAGGGGTGAGGTCTCCCCACTTATGCATGTGAGTTTTGTGCACTGATTCACATGAGTTTAGTTTGCACTTTTGAGTTGCCGTGACGTCTGCTATTTCCACTGAGGTGAGTATTTGGTAGCATCCTGGGCACTCCCTAGTCTGCTCACCACCGGTGGCCCCACCTAACTGCAATCAATTTTGATTAGTGTATTTTAAACTTTAGCCTTTTTAGATTAGGCCTACTTTTATATAGCCAATTTAATACCTTTTAGCCCTAGTATATAATAAAATTATCTTTTCTAAAGTTAAGTTGTTGTCTTGTCCTAATTCATCCTAATTTTGAAGATCCTTTTTATTAAAAAATTTAATAAAAATAATTGTTTTAAAAATTGAAATTCACGTCTCTGTCCCCTTTTTTCAGATACTTACCTGTGTGCTTTTTCATATTCCAAATTGTAACCTATGTCCTGGGACACATTCCCAGGTGGCGTTGTCGGTTTATTTTAACTTTACCCATTTAAAATCACCCTCGCACCGCCACACCTACAGTGATGCTCCACATTGGGACAAAAAATATCCTTGGATAGCAGACCCTGCCTCTCTTCCCAATAACAGAAGTAGTGTGGAAGCAACTTTTCTGAGAACAGAGACAGCTCAGCAAAGAGCCTGAATGGAAGGTGGCGTACACAGTTCAAGTGCATGAAAGCAGCAAAGAAACTAACAGAGGAAACTTTAAACAGCTGGAATGGACCAGTGTGGTATGTGAGTGATCTAGTATTAAATCAACACTCTGTAACAACTCCTGTACGTCTTGTATGGAACAGCAGTAAAAATTTAAAGGTCTTAGTATGATTGACCTTCTGCAGAATGGGCCTGATGTCCTTAATCCCCTCAGAGCAGTCTTACTCAGGTTCAGAAGAGGAGTGTACACTGCTTTGGGTGATATTTAAAAAAATCTACAATTCAGTGTGGCTTGAAGATCAAGAGATACACCTCCACAGATTCTTTCGGAGAGACAGCCAAAAAGAGAAAGTGAATATGAAATTACTCTGGTTAACACTGGTGACCAATCTGCAGTATGCATAGCTCAGCTATGTTGATATTGTGACCTCTGACAATGACCAAAAACAACTGGACAAACACACAAAAGGAGTTGAAGGAATACTGAAAACTGGTGGATTTATCCTTAAACCATGGGTCTGATCAGGGCAAAGTGGGAGGTCAGAAAGATGGTCCTGGGAAACTTGCTCCATCACCAGGTGAGGATAAAGTCTTTATACTCCCAAATCAGACGAAGGAGGAAGACAATAAGGCCTTGCATGTTGAATACCTGGTGAGAGAAGACAAACTACATGTAATGACCTCAGTTAAAACTCCAGTACCTAATATATTTTTCATCTAGTGGAAAAAAATGGTTTAGACCCCATATAGTATATTGCAAAAGCAATCGTTTTTGAAAAAATCATGCCATCTGCTGCTTATTATAAACAATTTTAAGAAATGAACACTCAATAGAGATAGGAGCAACTCCAATGCAGGGACAGGGAGTTCTTGGCCAATCACAAGCCTACTGACGCCTAGCGACTTAACAGAGAACCCCACTGGCTGTTGCTGTACAATGTCTTTGCCACGGTCTGCACGAGCACACCTGGTAAACAGAGACAACAAGCAGCCGAAGTCTCAGAGGGCAAGGTAGCTATTCCTGCATTAGCTGTTACTGCATATACTGCTAAACATCATAAACTAAGGAAAACAGAGTAAAGAGTGCAGAGGATATTGGGTGTTTTTATAATTCTAAATGGGAAGGCGTAACTTGTTTTGGCAGGCTAATTTGCCTAATATATGCAAATTGGGTTAAACTACTGATATTCCACCACCTCACAATAAAATAATGAGGAACAAGAAAGACATATAAACACATTAAACATAAACGTAGTATAAACGATCCTTCAGAAAACTTAAGTGATAATGAATGCATGATTACATGTGTAGATTATATGTAGGCTAATAATACATGGTTACATAGGACACTTTTATTGATGCATTTCATTAGGTTGTAGTGGACAATAAATGAAGCAGTCTCACGTCCGCTAGGATCCTGAAGACCTGTTAGATTGGAAGAAAAGTCATTATTGTCCCTTTTATTCCTTACATGAGTATAGTTTTGTTTGTTACAAGGTTTCCCAGAATGTAATGACTGCTTTAACGGTGTCCTGCAGATGGAGGCAAAGGCTGAAGAATCCACTGAATGTCTGTTACCTACCAGACAAACTTGAAAAACATTCCATTGCTTATCTCTGTCTGGTCCATGGCTCCATTAACACTGTTCTCTGAAATTTATGACTCCTCTGTGTGAAAAAGACATATTAATGACACCAGTTAATCAACATATTCCATTTGGTGGGTAGTTTTCACTTCCTTCCCTGAAGGTGAGAATCTGGTCAGGCCTGGGGAGGTTGAATTTACATGACAGAAGGTCCCAGGTCACACTCTACGTTGCTACACCTACAAAACAAGAAGCTAAAGGTGGAGGAGCCATTCAGTGGGACAGTTATGGTTACCAAACCTTTTTTGCTATCAGAGTTGGTGAAATACAAAAGGCTGGACCTGTAACAGATTGGTTTTGGATACCAGGAGAACTCGACATTACAGATAGTGTAACAAGAGGAGTAGCTCCTGAGCATCTCCAAGAGGAGTCTGAGTGGCAAGATGGACCTACATTTCTGAAGCAATCTGTTGAAAAATAGCCAATAAAGTCAACCAAAGAGACCGCCATGAGTGCCAAAGAGAGCATAGCTAAACTCCAAAGGAAGGCATTTTCTGCTGTGGTGACTAGATCTCAATCCAAGAAGATGAAAGAAAATACAACATCAACACATGATAAAAAGGAGGATGCTCTAAAGCTCTTTAGTGAACTATGAGAAAAGATACAGTCATCTGTCTAAACTGGTCAGTCATCGCATGGGTACGGAGAGCTGCTACAAAATGGAGTCTCAAACTGAGAAGCTCAAGCACTAAAAAAGTTAAAGTGAAAATGAAGCTAAATATGCAGCCAAACAAGCCTTGCTCACTGTTGGAGAGTATGAGGATGCACTTATGATGACGTCTTTTTTGCTACACAAGAGGTCGCCTAATTCAGTGACACAAATCTGAATAGACTAGTCGTGTTTAAGGAAGAAGAATCTGGACTTGAGGTGTGTGGAGAATTAATTCAGACCTTTACTGAGGACAAAAAGGCAGTTCCAATTCTACCTTATGACTCATGGATATCCACTCTTCTTGCCCGCGAAGCCCATGAAATATATCATAAAGAAACAGGTGGAACACTGTTAAGAATGAGGACAAAAGCCTGAGTGGTGAGAGGCCAACAACTGGTTAGAAAGGTTGTTGACAGCTGAAACAAAGCAAAAAAATGTCAGCAGATTATGGGTAATCTTCCACCAGAACGAAAACAACCAGCCAGACTATTCAAATACACCACAGTTGATCTGTTTGGGCCTTATGAAGTGAGATTCGTAGCCCGAGAGAAAGTGAGGCTCAAGGTATGGGGCATTATTTTCTGCTGTATGGCATCTTGAGCTTGTAAGTGATCAATCAACAGAAGGATTCTTACTGGCTTACCGAAGATTCACAGCCTTGAGAGGGAATCCAAAAAAGCTTTGGTCAGATGCTGGAAAGAACTTTGTTGGAGCCAAATCTACCCTCAGTGAGCTTTACCTGTTTTTGGACCGTCTGAACAAGTCACAACTTCAGAATGAAGCCATAAAACATGGGACAGAGTTTAAATGGAAAATTTATCCTGCAGACTCACCACACAGGAATAGGGCTTGTCTTCGTGGAGGCAGTTGCAGTTTTGACTTTGAAGGCTAGTCATTCAAAAGGCTAAGAGTCATCCAAGCGGACGTGGATAAATTTTGGAGAAAATTGAGTCAGCTGGCAGGACCAAATCTATTCATCAGAAGTGGCATTCAAGAGAGCGGAATGTAGCAGTTGGAGACATCATCTGCCTTGCAGGTCAGAATGCCTTGTGTGGTCAGTACAAGCTAGAGTGGTAAGTGTCAGCAATGACAAGACGGGGATTGTCAGGGATTGTGCATGTGAAAACATTACCAAGTTCCCCTGTACCTTCTGCAAAGCCTGTTGGACAAAGAAACAAGAAGGAGAAGACACAACAAAATACCTTTCACAATCCTTCACATACATGTGTAATTGTCTTACTGCCAATAGCAGTAGAGTACTGGAAGACAGTTTGGAGAAGAAGTGTAAAAGGGCAAAATAGAACCTCAAGAATCCAAGGAACTTATGAAACAGATGGTTTCAGGTGTGACCTCCTAGGGTTGAAGAACCAGGAGCTCAAGTGGGAGGTGTTGAGATAAAACAAACGAAGCCCTTACACTTAAAAGAAGTGCTCTTCAAAACACAATACCCACATAGCTAGGATGAGCCCAGAAGCAGAACTAAAGCTCCTCTCTCTCTCTCTCTCTGCTGCTTACCAGTGTCATTAAACTCCCTGTGTCACCTGTAGCCCTTGCTCCTCAAATCACTACAGAAGTTAAAATGAATGTACTTGGCCTTTGATCTGTGATGTGAGATGTGTTTAATGCATTTATTGTCTATTTTTATGTCTTTGTAGGTTATCAACCTACTCGTCCTACTACTCATGCTACTACTAATTCATCTGCAATGTATTGTGAACTGAAATCTGCTGAAATGAATGAGAACTCAAACTAACAACAAAAAATGAAAACAGAATGAAAAACTGAGGAAGTTGTCCCAGCGTCCTTTTGCCTTTTGCCTTTTGTCTAAAGCCATTTCAAGTTTGGGCAGGAGCTAAACATTTTAAAACTTTTAAAAAACTTGACACACACTGAGCTCAGGTAGTCAGCACGCAGAGAGACAAAGAAGGAGCGGACAGCAAGCTGCATCCCCCAACCTTAACACTCACGCACATGAGGCTGCAACTGAGTCAGCATTGGATCAGCGACTTTTTTCAGTTTTCTGCAATAAAGTAAGAGTGTCATCATGATCAATTCTAATTGTTGATTAAAGTTAAAATTGTGCATCTTTCAGATTTGCCTTCATTACACATGAAAAATCAAAACAGCACCAACAAAAGGAAAAATAGCATTAGCCAATCAGTTTTGATAGATGTTGGTTGTTGTGTTTTTTTTTTAAATCAACTAGCTACTCTAACGTGTTCAAAGTATTACTGCATGTTAGAGCTGGATGATATGACAAAACTTTATATATTGTAGGCATATATAAAGTGTGAATCGATTAAACTTTTTCTAAATCATTTATATAGATAGGCCCAGAGTGAGGAAATATATCCGTGCAGCTTTTTGTGGGTCAGGAATATTGGAGATGAAGAAGTAATAAAGTGTGAACATAAGGAAAGATGTTTGAAAATAAAGATGTTTGAAAAAAAATTACAGTTTTGTATTTTTCTTCAGAGCAGGGGAAGGGAAGATGTATATAAAATGAAAGTTTCTAAGCAGTTGTTCACATCTGTACTTGATGGCCAACATCACATATATTTTGTGTATTTTAAAAATACAAAATACTGCATTTCTATTTAAATACATTTTACCATACAGTATTTTGTATTTTTATTTTAAATACATTTATATGTTAACCACAATACAACACAACTACACACAATACAATACAGTATTTGCTGGACCAAAAAAACTAACCTCCTGGATCTGCTGCAGTCTTTCTAACAGAAGACTCAGGACACTATTGTACCCCAGCATCATACAAGCAAATATATTCCACAATAGTAACAATTTGAGTAAAAATTTTAATTATGAACTGATTCCAATTATTGCCTTTTGCTAGGCCTATGTTTTTACTGTTGTGCTCGCCTGCTGATGGAAATGAGCTTGTGGCCAAATCTGATCTGAGAATAATGTATTTGTACATGGTTCCTGACAAATAAAAAAATACACTAAACAAAGACTAAATAATAAACTTTTCCTTCTCAAATGGTTGCTATGGCTGTAATAATTCTTATTCATACATTTGTGTAGTCCTTCATCTAAATTTGACATGCCCCCCTTTTCACCTGAATGCCTTTATATTAACAGGCCTGTTAAGTTAAAAGCTATTCAATGTCTAAATGTCTAACATTACTTAAAGGTCCTATATTATACTATTTTGAACATTATACAGTGTATTTTGGATACATTTAAGTTACCATGTCACGTTTTGCAACATGAAACACACAATAATGATCTTATACAAGCGGTTTGGATGAGCTCTCATCATGAGTCCAAAGTGAACGGTCTGATTTGGCGCTGTCACTTTAAGGCTCAGCTCTCCCGTGTTGGCTCCGCCCACTCATGACATCACGCTAGAGCTGCGCGAGCTGCACTGGAAACAGATTGAAGTAAACATGGTACATCATAGTAATAACTTTTTCAGCAATGGCTTTGAGAGTAACTGAGCCCTATATCTTCGACCCAGAGTCTGAAGAACATGAGCAAACACAAAAACCTCGAAGACGTTTCTGCATGGTAAATGAGAAACTATTTATTGTGTATGTTTCTATGGTGTAGCCCGTAGCATAGCGTGTGTTAACTGTTTCTGTTTATGGGTGCACATGTGGAAATGGCCGTACAATGCCTACTGAAGTTGAGAATGTATGCTGCCTGGAGACTCCTAAGGTAGCTGTTGTGCAGTGTATTGAAAGAACTATAATAAAGTAGCCTAGCAATATGTAGAGCTATGCAGTAATACTTGTTAGTAATACATGTTGCTGATGGTAAGTAAGCTAATACAGTAGCAGTGATGCTTCTCTGTGAGTCTGAGTTGACAGTGCAGGAGGGAGGGGCTGGAGGAGTGTGGAGGAGCACTTCCTGGAGAGGAGTGGTTTACTTCACATATTGACGTCATTGCGTGAAACAGCTCATTGAAAGGACTGTAGCTCAAACTAAATAATTACATGCGCAAATGAAACAAAACACAACTTTGGGTATGTGTTTGAGGTAGAAACAACGTTAGAACATGGTTAAAAGCTCAGAAAAGTCGATTTAGCATAATATGGGACCTTTAAAGAAGAAAAGTCCCACTAGCATGGTTATTGAAAATAGTAAAGATATATATGATAAGCTTGTGTCACAAATATCAGTGCTTGCAGATATGTCAGAGAACGCTTTTGAGGATACAAATAAAATCTGGAAAGGTGCATGAAAATGGGAATAACAAATAAAACCAATAGCCCAATATGAAGAGCATTTAACCAGGAACAAACACTAGGTATTTCAAAACTCAATTTATCATTTCTAAATTTGAAAACAGTAAAATAGATTTGTGTTGAACAAATTTGTCGCAGATTGGTGATATCACACACGCACGCACACACACACACACACACGTACACACACACACACACATATTTTTTGGGGTTTTCCCAAATTAAGGACATGATGGGAGGGGGTTCGGAATTAATTAACAAACATTCTGTGTGTGGAATTACCCTTAGACCCACATCAGATCACATCACCTGTCTCTCACCAACTCTTCTATCAATACCTCCACTTCCACAATCAACCAGTAATGCTGTTCTTTCTTCTCCATCACTACAATTCCTTCTCTGCACACATTGCCGTCTTCAGTTTCCTCCACCACTACCGTTCAGCCCACTCCATCAGTGAATCAGCTGTAATGATGTAACTGAGGAATCTGCACCCCAGAAAAGCTACAGGTCCAGACATTTGTTAAATTTCCTCTGTACAGGTGTATAACATGCTAATTCTAATGGGACATTTGTTGCTGAACTGGAAAAAGTTGTTGTTTCATTTTATGTTTTTTTTTTTTTGTTTACATTAAAATAAACTCTACAAAAATAAAAGCAGATGTGTACAATACATAAACTATCAATAACAAAAACTGTAAAACTGTAAAAAAAAAAAAAAAAAAGAATGAAAGAATGGTCAGTTTGACATAATAAGACATGCCTAATGATTTCTGAATGATCTAATAATGTCTTGGGTAAACATATGTCTTGGGTATACTGTATGAAAAGCATGAAATGACTGACATGAAAGCAGAAAGTAATCAATCTCTATTCTTCCACATGACTTTTGACGCCATAAATAATTATGCCATTATTTATATCATATTTATATAACAGAACCCAGTTTGAGGAAGGGCCGATGAAGAGAATCTAATCACTGAATAAAAGAGTGAATGTAAATGAAGGCTGACTGTATGTCCTATTCTGATGATGATTAACACATGAACAGAAAATCCTAAGAAGTTCACAATTTATTTATTGTCATTGACCACATGCACTATCTAGTTTTAATGTACAAATAGAAAAAAAATGTTAAAACATATCCTGCTTTCAAATTTACAATTGTGAACAATGAAGTTCACTCATGTAGAGTGTATGAAGAATGTTTGACTGTGGCAAAACTGATCATCTGTCACACCTTTAACACTTATTTTTGCACATCACCAGTAACAGGACCAATATTAGAAAAGAAATGTTCAACTGCTTTTTTCCCCATATATTTATTCATTTTTATACACAACACAATATAAAAAAACTCTCTTTGAGGTAAAATAAGTAAACTTTTAATCTTAATATATATTTTTCCCACCACTAAGATTCTTTCACAACATTAATACCATTTCTGAATACACAAGACCAAACCATATTTTCACCAAAAAATTAGGAACAATTTGAAAAATGAATGATTTGTACTTGGCTTCTAAAATTTGACGTTCATAGGGTGGATGTTTTTGTTTCCTAGATAAAAAATTACACTTTTTTTTCTATAAATTTGCAATTGCATTTCCAACATATATCTGTTTACAATCCCCATTTCTCTTTTTCTAACAGTGGTCCTGCAAGCCTTCTCATATCCAATGGTAGGCTGTATCTGAATCTGATGCTAGCATTGTGTATGAGAGCAAGAGGAGTAGAGGAACAGTAAAATGCAGCAGTCGATTAGGAGAATGCTGTAGAAGCACCTCTGAGTATGGAGGCTGCGCCCACCCTGAAAACGCATCAGTAACACGGCCAGCAACAGGAAGAATGTGCCAGTATTCATAAGCAGGAAGAGTCTGATGTAGGCTCCTGTTCGGGGGAGGGCTCTAGCCCCTACAGTGCTCACCAGATGAGCCTCCACAGGTTTCACAAAGCCTCCCTTTCTGTCTGCGTAATCTATAAAGAGATGTGAGTCTGCATTGCCCTCCTCTGGATTGTCCTCATAAACACGATTAAACATCCTTTGTCTTTCATTTTTCTCACTTAACTCAATTTGTGCAAAAATGTCAGGTAGATTCTCAGACAGCTTTTCTCCTATGTTGAGTCTCTTGCCGCCTTTACCACGCTCTTGTTTCTTGGACATGGCAAACATGTTCTCAATGATCTCCTCGGTCTTCTTTCTATCAGAGAACTGCAGGAGGCGCTCTGCAGCCTTTCGGAAGCTGGCGCTGTTGAGCACTCGGCTCAGGATGTGTCTTTCCATTTGCTGGAAAACAGGCTTGACGTGCTGCAGGTTGTCCTCCACCGCATTGACATACTCTTCTACCTCTTCAGGTGAGTTGTCTGTTAAAGCTTCCGTCCTCTCAAACACAACCTTCTTGTGGTCCTGAAGGATCATAGCGTACAGCGGCCAGTTTGGTACCCCACCAGTCAGGAGGTGCACTGTGTAGGTGTGCTCCTTTGTGGCGAGAGAAATGTCCACTCTTTGATCATCACCGAGCAGACTGAAGTTCTGCACGTCCACTCCAGGTCCAAAGAGGATGTAGACCATCCTGGTGTAAGGGTAGCGCAGTGGCACAGTCACATTGACATAGTTAGACCCTTCATAGCCAAAGCCCTGGGGATATTTCCAGTAGCCCACAACCCCCTCGTTACTGAAGCCCGTGTCGTCCTTCCAGAACATCTTGTACTTGTCCTCACCATGTGATACAAACACACCATGCGTGCTGTCCATCTTGGCCTTCTGGAAGGCTAGCTCTGTGTTGTGAAAGAAAGCACTCATGGCTCTGGTGGGACTCATATGATTAAGATAAATGTGGTCCACAAGCAGCAGGAGCTGGGGGTGCAGGAGGATCAGGTTCCTCTGGAAGCTCCGGACCTTCAGCTCAGGATTATATGCAGAACTGCCCTCACCGCGAATGAAGACCATGCCCTGCCTCTCCATCGCAGCCTCCACTCTGCCCTGAGCATCAGCGGCCAGGCCCATCTTGTACTTGAGCCACTTGGAGTCACAGGACTCTGTGATTTGGCCAGCCCATGGCTTAAAGCAGCTCCCTGGAACGTCAGAACCAAACAACACTGCATTGTTCAGCAGAGTGTACTTAGGCCCATACAGTGCTTCGGTAATAAATGGGACCCCGTTGGGAGCAAAGGTGAAAGTGTTCT
Source organism: Rhyacichthys aspro (assembly GCA_036850595.1). NCBI lineage: Eukaryota > Metazoa > Chordata > Actinopteri > Gobiiformes > Rhyacichthyidae > Rhyacichthys > Rhyacichthys aspro. The sequence goes on along the minus strand of CM072170.1, from coordinate 19,922,368 downwards.
GGTCTGGGTGCTCATGGCCTGCGTTAAAGTTCCTCCAACCTTTGATCCACTCTTGGTACTTGCGTTTGTGGACTATATCAAATATGGCACGGCCACCCAATTTCCCTGATTTAAAGGAGAGGAAGGTGCAGTTGGTCTTGGTAGGCAACGCGCTTCCATAGGTCACAACACCCCAGTCGTCGAAAAAGTGGAGCTGAGAGGTTCCATAGTCTGGTGGAGGAGTGGGGACAAGGCTCGGGTCATACCTGAAAAAGGATGAGCAATGACATGTCTTCCCATCTCAAGTGAAGTTAGCATTTAAAATAAGAAACACAAGACAAGAGATAAGTAGAATATTATTTTGAGAAGGCAGCAACAAAGCTTGGTCAGGGTAATTTCAAAATGCTTCACTCATATCTTTCATAAGCCAGTTAAGTTAGATATTAACATCCTTTGGTTCCTCTGTTGTCCTAATGAACAGAAGGAAGAAATGGCAGTGACTATCTCTTATGGCCTCCATTGATATTATTATTGACTTGACTTTGCACAATTCTGTCACACTTTCTCCATTGTGTTTTAAGACTATCTTAAACTAACTTAAACTGAAAGTGTGCCCTTAAGTTTTGTAACTGTGTGCTTCAAACATAACATGATATAAGAAAATGTGGTTATATCACAGACAGTCTAAAAGATTTTGGCCTGAGGTGTAACTGACCAGATGAACTCTGTGTGGAGAGTGCACCATCTCTGGCTCTTTGCAGGCTGCCCTGGCCCCTCAGTGACCCGGTTTTTATGAATCAGGTCTGCCAGCCAATTTCCACTGCCATTACGTAACACAAATCGGTCCAAAAACACCAGCTGGCTCTCTGGTCCATAGAACCAGTTATAGTTGGAATCCGCAATCCCAACAGTCCTCTGAAATCCTGGTAAGGAGCACAGAGAACAAAATATCAGTGAAAACATTATGTCAGAGGGCCTGCCTAAAATAGTGGGTATGACATGGAGCAGATAAAAAGCTGCACTCAAGGTTCACACACAAGGATTAAAGCTTTTTAAGACAAGTTTGCCAAACTGCAGGGTTTTGGGTGAGGTGCTGATTTGCAGTTAGGAGACAAGAAGTGACTTATTTAGCAGCACGTGTACAAAGTCTGCCCACTCACGCGGCACAAAAGTGGTTTGAGCACTAAACTGCAGCTCCCTTTAGAAAATCTTGAGTATTTCTGTGTGCCAAAAATTGGTTTTACAATGGTGCAAACACTAGCCCTTGGGAGTCCAGAATAGCTTAAAATATCTATGATATAAGGATTCAGTGCAAAACCCAAACATAGCTGTATGTAAATCTTGGGTTTCTCTTAAACTGAACCCTTTACTCTGATCATCCAGACTTGTGTTGGCTATAATTATGTATATATGTAAAAGAAACCTCTGCATTCTGGGCTTGATAGGATTCTTAGAAACCAACATCAAGTTACGCATGTAATCACAGTAAATAATCTGTAAAATCAGATCAAATTAAACATAACCTCTCCTTGCATATGCTATTTGTTTGTTGTTTGCGAAGTGAACACACATTTCTTCAGGTTAAGCATGACACTATGCAGTTGCTTAGGTGTAAAATGTTGTTGAACAAAAGCTATACACAACATCTGTCTTGTTCCTCACCTACATCAATTGATGTGTACAGGAACTTTTGCTTCAAGACAATGATTTAACAGAACAGGTGCTGATTTGTGGGCTGTGCACGGTGTTAAATAAATGTATTTTGACCGTTACCAGGAAGAACAGTCCTGTAGAGGAAGGCAAAGTGCTGGAGCAGCCAGGGGTGATGGAAGTGGCTGATGGCAAAGTGGCGCTGCACTAAAAACATGTATTGGAACAAAGAGCGTGTGGTGTAGCTCCCATACGCCACTCCTTCATCCAGTGAACCATCTGTAACCTCCTGCAGAATAACTATGGACTTCTCCATGATGGCCAGCACCTGCTTGGTCCATAGGTATGCCTCCTGAAGATAACCTAAAACACAAGACATCTCACAATCAACTACAATGCAATGCTTTGATTTTGATTTGAAGAGTAGCTATTTATCATCAATTAGGGGCCAATCTCAGGACCATTCTCTGAAACAGGAAGAACCTTCCCATATTGTTAGACATCATGACCAGACTTGGTAAAATGACAAGTAAAAAAAAATTCCATAAGTTCTACTTAAAATGCTCCACATTGATTCCTACACCTCATTGTAGTCAGACATTCACATTTATCTTGGTCTCTTCTGACAAGAAAGACCAAAGCATCATTGACAACAGGAAAAAGAAAGAAATTATATTTTAAAAGACCTTAAAACCAGCAAACAGCTATGTATTGTTACTAATTTGGAGGTGACACCGCAAGGTGTTCCTGCAATAGTGGGATCATTAGTGTGATTGTGGTGGTGTGTTTGGTGGTGGTCGGAGAGGTTGTTGGCAGGGTATGACTGCAATGTCTCTGTCAGTCTGCCCCAGGGAAGATGTGGCAACAAAGGTAGCTAACAAACACCAGTGTATGACTGTAGAATCAGTGAATGGACTCAGTTGTAAAGCGCTTTGAGTGCCTGGAAAAGCCCTATATAAATCTAATCCATTATTATCACTTTAAAATATCTTGAGTGAAATATTGCATTAAAGACAACAGCTTGGAAAGAGCCAGATCTAAATATATTGTTATATTTGGCTAAGACGACAAATTCAACAGTTGAAATAAAAGGAATGTCATGGTTTGTACACTGTGATGCTTGGACAAAACAAAGCAACAAAATACATGACACATAAATAATTTTGCTGTAGGCAGGTTAATGGCAACATTACCACTAGAGTTAAGTCACTTTTTCCAAGACTCAGTACAAGCTGAGGACGCAAAGTACAGGCAACCCTTGCTCAAGCAGAAGTACAATTGTGGAAAGGCAACTGTTTGAACTTCTTCTTGGGGCTTGTATGTGAGTGCCTGGTGGCTGGGCCTTACCCCACGGGCCCGACCAGGCTCAGCCTGAATAAGCAATGTGGGGAACCTTTGAACTGGCAGACCAGGGTGGTGGTCCCTCTTTTTAATAAGGGGGACCGGAGGATTTGTTCCAACTATATAGGGATCACACTCCTCAGCCTCCCCAGGAATGTCTATGCCAGGGTACTGGAGGGAAGACTTCGGCTGATAGTTGAACCTCGGATTCAGGAGGAACAATGTGGTACACTGGACCAGCTCTCCTTACCAGGGTGCTGGAGGATTCATGGGAGTTTGCCCAGCCAGTCCACATGCCAGGGGCTGGAGGGGGTCTGGTTTGGGGACCACTGGATCTCATCTCAGTTTTTTGCAAATGATGTTGGCTTCATCAGACCAGGACCTGCAGTGTGCACTGGGACGGTTTGCAACGGAGTGTAAAGCGGCTGGGTTGAGAATCAGCACCTCCAAGTCCAAGGCCATGGTTCTCAGGCGGAAAAAAGTGGCTTATCTCCTTCAGGAGAGTTCCTGCCTCAAGTGGAGGAGTTCAAGAATCGTGGGGTCTTGGGGATGGAACAGGAGATTGACAGGATCGATGCAGCTTCTGCAGTGATACTAGGGCTGCAACAACTCATCATTTAAATTGATTAAAATCTGTTATTAAAATAATCGGCAACTAATTTAGTCATAGAATAATTGGCGCCGGTTGTACATGTATCATGGTATTAACTATTAACATACTGATCATGTGCTGTTACACCATCTCCCAAAAGGGGGCAGTAATGAGCCACCACATGTTTGTGATCCACCAGTACAACACAAGAAGCAGAAGCAGCCAAAAATGCGCGTTGTATCGGTCACGTGACACAAACTTTTCCACATGTTTTGGGAGCGTGTTTCAAAACACAACAGAAGCCAAAGCTAAACTGCGAAGTTAACGATGAAAGAAGAGCTATATTTAAGTCACACAAAGTGTGAAAGCACTTTAGGTAAAACCACAGGACACAGTAAATGTGTTTGACTCAGGACTTCGTGAGCACTTCAAACATAATCATGGTTAAACTGGGGCAGGAGACAGAACGGGACCGTTTCACATTCTCAGCTGAAAAGTGTGCAGAATAATCCCCACAGATCTAAGGCTTCTCGAGTTTATTTCATGGCTATTCGTTTTATAAAATTATAACATAATTAACCACCGGATGGGAAAACAAACTTTCCTTTTGCACTTCTAAATGTTCATATATTCACCCCAGGAATATTAATCCACAAACTCTATATAAAAAATAATAAAATATAATTTTATACCACAGGCTTCCAAGTACACATTTGTGTTTCTACTTACAGGTTAACCTGTAGAAACAAATGTGTACCTAGAAGTGTGCACATTTGGGTTTCTACATACTATAGTACGGTATTATTATCTCAAAATCTTAACTGGAGCAAAAGAAATAGTAATATTGTCTTTAAAGTCCACCACGTTGTCATTAATTCACTTTCACATCACCTATTACTCTCACCGATGGTCATGAGCTCTGGGTCATGACCGAAAGGACAAGATCCAGAATACAAGCAGCCGAAATTAGTTTACCGTATTTTTCGGGCTATAAGGCACACTTAAAATCATTACATTTTCTCAAAAATCGACAGTGTGCCTTATAATCCGGTGCGCCTTATGTATTTATTCTGGTTGTGCTTATTGACCCCAAACCGATTTTATGTGGTACACAGCGCTCAAAAATCTGTCAGAATGTTTTAGCACGACTTTAGTAAGCTACGGAGCCGCACCTCTTGATGGATTAGCGGAGCATTGCGGCTACCGTAGTCAGGAGCCTCGCGGAGTGATACGTACTGTACTTCAACATACCGGTAATATTAAGGTGTGTGCTGTTGTTTTGTTTTGTATTTCATGTGTTACAACTGTCACTGTTATTCACTTATTGTGAATCAGTTGAGTAAAGTTCGATTTATCTGACACACGTTTTGTTTCACTTAATGCGCCTTATAATCCGGTGCGCTTTATAGCCCGAAAAATATGGTAATCTGCAGGGTGGCTGGGCAAGATGGGGTGAGGAGTTAGGTCACTAGAAGGGCTGCTCCCTTACATTGAGAGGAGCTGGAGCTGAGGTGGCTCGGGCATCTGTTCCGCATGCCACCTGAACGCCTTCCTGGGGAGGTGTTCCATGCATGTGCAACTGGGAGAAGGCCCCAGGGAAGACCTAGGACATGCTGGAGGAACTATGTCTCTCCAGTTGGCCTGGGAACGCCTTGGTATTCCCCCAGATGAGCTGGAGGAAGTGTCTGGGGAGGAGGGAGTCTGGGTGTCTCTGCTTAGACTGCTGCCCCCGCAAACCGGCCCCAGAAAAGCAGAAAATGATGGATCGTGTACTTACTGGGTACAGGGTGTAGTTAATGGTAACAATATGTACTTACTGGCTACTGGATGTACCAACTGGTAACAAGATGTACTTACTGGGAAGAGGGGTCCTAACGGTAACAGGATGTACTTACTGGGTAACGGGTGTACTAGGTGACAAGATGTACTTACTGGTAATATGGTGTACTTATTGGGTACAAGGTGTTCTTACTGGTAACATGATGTTCTTACTGGGTACAGGGTGTACTTCCTGGGTACAGTATTATAAGTTCTGTATCTACATTACGGAAATAGTGGGCTGGTATATTTAGTATAAGGGGACGGGTTCAATTTTGTAAAATCCCATAACTACGCATATGTGTGTGTTAATTTTACTTCAGCATTGTTTAGGATATGTAAGTGATAAAACTGTGATTAAAAGTAGGATTTTTATTTGTATTTTTGAAATGTCAGTATTTCATGTAAAATGTGTCAACAGAGTTCATCTGTTGCTTATTCAGTAAACAATAATGTTAAAAAAAGTGCACTTCATTTGCTATACAGTAGTCCCTCGCTATAATGCTGTTCACCTTTCGCGGTCTCGCTGTTTCACGTATTTTTTGTGGGATCAGTATAATCGGTGAGTTGTGCCGAGAAAAGGTGTGCTGCTAGCTTGCCGCTGTTAGCCTCGACAGGAGTACGGTGGGTGACTGGCTGAACATGACGGAGACGAAGAGTAAACTATGAAGAGCGGCGGAGTTCGCCATAGATGGGTTGAAGCCGCCACCGATACTAGTTCTGGATTCATCCGTGGAAAAGTTGGAAAGACACGGACCTCACGATGCCCGGTGCGGAAGAAACTACTAGAGTAAAGTTGTTCATCTACCTCCCCGGAGAGAGAGGGCGGGAACTTTTGGATACGCTGTCAAGCGGTACAGTGAGCGGTACAGCCCCAGCCAGGAGGACAGTGAGTTCTGTGATTGCGCTGTTTGATGAACATTGTAATCCAAAATTGAACAAAACTATGGAGAGAGTTTTTCATCAGAAATCCAGAACAAGAAGAGAATATTGACAGATATGTTACAGATTTAAGAGTTTTGGCCAGCACCTGTAACTTTGGTGATATTAAGGACTCGTTAATAAGGGACCGCATCGTGTGTGGAACAAACAGCTCTGTCATGAGAGAAAGACTGTTAAGGGAAGGAAACTTGACACTGGATAAATGTTTGCAAATATGCAGAGCAGCAGAACTGTTGAGAGAAAATAGCAAAACAATACAAGGAAAGGCAGTGGAGGAAATACATGCAATGAAGATAAGTCCAAGGAGAGACAAAAGGGATGAGATTGACTGTAACTTTTGTGGCAACGCACATGAGAAAAATAAACACATATGTCCAGCATATGGGAAAAAGTGTAAGAAATGTGGGAAAGAGAACCATTTCTCTGTGAAATGCAGATCTAAACCAGAGAAAACTAAGAAAACCAGACCAATACACACAGTCTCAGAGTCAAGTGATTCGTATGAGGACACATTGACAATAACAGAAGTAAGTGAAAATCAGAAGACAATAAACCAAATGAAAGAAGCACACTGGAAAGGCCAGCAGCTCTTTGCAGGGATGCTGTTAGATAAAAAGCTTGTTAACTTTCAAATAGACTGTGGTGCTACTTGCAATGTTATCCCCATGCAACTGCTAAATCCAGATACTCCACTTGAAAACACTGATAAAGTACTAGTCATGTACAACAAGAGCAAACTGAAACCACTTGGAAAGTGCAAAGTAAAGCTAAGAAATCCAAGAAATGATAAATTGTACAGGCTTGAGTTTCAAGTGGTTGACCAGGGAGAAAGGACCCCCTTACTGGACAGGAAAGCGAGTGAGGTGATGAAGTTGATCAGGGTGCAGTATGAGAATATTTTAGCAATAGACAGCATAGTTAAAAAAGAATGTCCCGTGAAAATGCAGGGCAATGGTGAGGGACTTACAAGCATGGGAACAATAAAGACTGAGTTCACAGACGTTTTTATAGGAGTAGGCTGCGACTATGAGATTGAGATAGACAAAAGCGTGCCAACGGTGAAACTACTGAAACGCAGAGTGCCAGTAGCCATGATGGCACCGCTCAAAGAAGAGCTAAAGGACTTACAAACCAAAGGCATTATTGCACCTGTAGAGAAAAGCACGGACTGGATCTCCAGTATGGTTTCTATGACAAAGCCAAATGGGAAGCCAAGGATCTGCATAGACCCCAAACCACTGAACAGAGCACTGAAAAGGAGTCATTAGCCTCTTCCTACTATCAATGACATCTTGCCAGAGCTCTCAAAAGCTAAGGTATTCACGGTTTGTGACGTAAAACACGGATTTTAACATGTCAGACTGGACGAGGAGTCAAGTTACCTCACCACGTTTGCTACCCCTTTTGGGCGTTACCGTTGGCTCAGGATGCCAATGGGCATAAGCCCAGCTCCAGAAGTCTTCCAAAGGAAACTCATGCAGGCGCTGGAGGGTCTGCTGGGGGTTTATGTCATTGCAGATGATATACTGATTACAGGTGAGGGAGACTCACAAGAAGAGGCTAACAAGAATCACAATGTGAACTTGAAATGCTTTCTGATGAGATGCAGACAAAAGGACATTAAACTAAATGCGGAAAAGTTTAAGTTAAGGAGGCAGTCTGTTCCTTACATTGGACATCTATTGACAGCTGAAGGTCTCTGCGTAGACCCGGAGAAAGTGCGGGCTGTAAAGGAGCTGCCAAGGCCTGAGGATGTTAAGGGAGTCCAGAGACTTGTAGGTATGCTGAACTACTTGTCAAAGTTTTGTGATCATCTTTCAGATGACTGTGAAGTTTTGAGACAACTTACACATATGGACAATATGTGGGAATGGACAGAGGTGCATGAAACGGCATTCGATCGGCTGAAAGACAAGATAACAGTGCACCACTGCTCAAATACTATGATCAGAATGATGAGTTAACTCTGCAATGCGATGCCTCAGCGACAGGACTGGGCGCTGCCCTGACACAGAATGGTAAACCTGTAGCCTTTGCGAGCAGAGCACTTACTCCCACTGAAAGAATGTTTAGCCATAGTGTTTGGGATGGAAAAGTTCCACCAGTATAGATACGGTAGGAAAGTGACAGTGCAGAGTGACCATAAGCCACTAGAGAATATTGTGAGAAAGCTGCTACTTAGCGGACCAAAGAGGTTGCAGCGAATGTTGCTTAGGCTGCGGAAGTATGACATTGATGTAATATATGTGCCAGGCCAAGATATGCTTCTAGCTGAGCCGAGCTTACTAACCAGACAGTAATCAAGGTGAGACAGAATAAGAGTTAGAGACTGTTAACATGATTAGCTACTTACCCATTTCTGAAGAGAGACTGTCCGTGATCCAAGATGCAACTAAAGAGACACTAAGTTACAGAGAGTGATTAAGCTGATTCTCACAGGTTGGCCTAAGAACAAAAAAGACATGACACAGGACATTCAACACTATTTTGCTTTCAAGGATGAGCTGAGCTTTCAGGACGGTATAGTGTTTAGGGGTGAAAGAGCAGTTGTCCCTGACGCTCTCAGAGCCGACCTGACCCGCCATATACACTCATCACATCTAGGAGTGGTGGGTGGGGGGAGGGGTGCCCTAGACGGGCCCATGTGTGTGTGTGTGTGTACTGGCAAGGGATGAATGAACAAATAAAAACATTTGTTTCCAAATGTGACATTTGCAGGTCGTTGGACCCCAAACAGCAGAAAGAGCCATTACATCCCTATGATGTTTCCTATAGACCCTGGTCCAAGGTGGGGACAGACTTGTTCTCCTGGAATAATAGGGACTATATGGTAACTGTGGATTATTATTCAAACTTCTGGGAAGTCGATTACCTACCAGACACCAAGAGTACCACAGTGATTCACAAACTGAAAGCACATTTTGCTCGCCAGGGGATACCAGATGTGCTCATTTCGGACAATGGACCGCAGTATTCGTCACAGGAGTTCAAAACATTCAGTCAAAAGTGGGATTTTGAGCACAGAACAGCAAGAACACCAGAACAGAGCAATGGAAAGGCTGAATCGGCTGTGAAGGCAGCTAAAGGCCTCATGCAGAAAGCCACAGCTGCGGGACAGGATCCTTACTTGGCCATACTGGACCATCGTAACACTCCAAGCCAGGGAGCACAAGTCCAGCTCAAAGGTCCTAGTAGGAGGACCCGTACCCTGCTTCCTATGAAAGAGACACTGCTGGAGCCTAAGGTGACAAACAACAAACAGGGACTAATTAACAACAGGAAAAGGCAGGAGAGATCCTACAACCGTACAGCAAAGGACTTGGATTGTCTCAGAAGCGGAGACAGTGTTCGTGTCCAGCCATTTGAGCCCTGTAAAACCTGGAGGATAGCTAAAGTGATTAAACCTGTGAATCCTTGGCCATATGAGGTGGAGCTGGACTCTGGTAGTGTCCTGTGGAGAAACCGTCATCATCTCCGACACAACTATTGCCTACCTACTCCTTCTGCACATACTGGGACAATGGAAAAAACAGTAGTAACTGCAGGGCATGAAGACAGAACCTCTGTTACTACAAGATCAGGGCATGTGGTTAAAAGACCTGCCTATTTGAAGGGTTATACTGAATAAGACTTAGGGGATATGTTGATTCTTTTCTGTGTATGGGATACTTTTGCATTAAAGGGAAAAAAGGGGGACAAAGGGAGAAGAAGTATATAAGTTACATGAGTTACATGACTGCACAATTCTTTTGTGATCAATGTATTGAATAGAGTTAATGTCCAATGAGGATATAGCATATTATTCTTTTATTTTGAGCCCAAGAAGATACTTGAATGCAGTTACAGAGGTGTCTAAAATGGGACGCACTAAGAAGAATGTTTATTTTGTTTGGAAAGTACATTTTTGGTTTAAATAAAAAAAAAAAAGGTGAGGTGTTGATGAGTACCCCAGCCTGTTATGTGTTCCTAGGGGTACTGATGTGTGTGTGTGACACCGAGCGGGGCTAGAGCAGGCTACAGTACATGTAGTTATTTACAAAAGTTCAATAAAGTTCAGAGTAAGCCATTATAAATCTTTAACCGTCCATTCTGTGTGGTTTGAGGAAACGGAACAGAATGAAACAACAGGAACGTGTGGTGGTTGTTTTTTTTTGGGCTTTTATTTTGGTTACACTGTTTCCGGGTTTGCGTTGGTTTTGGGTAACTTGCTCTGTTCTCCCTGAGGCACCCTTCCCCCGCGGCGTTGAGAAGTGATTGGACACACCTGTTTCTGCTTCACCATCAAGTCCTTACTTAAGGCCAGCAGAGACACTCCTCGACGCCAGAGTATCCAGATAACCTCTGTGGTATCAGCTTGGCTCCATATCTATGTTTGGTATTTTCTCTAGTGATAACTTGTGATTCTTGTATTTAACCTGTGCCTCTCCTTCTGTTTTTTCCAGTGCCTCCCGTTGCCCTCACAGCCCAGCACTCTCCAGTTCACCTTGGTTTTTTGCACTCCTGGATATTTTTTGTAAACCCCCCTGCACCTGTGTAAATAAATTGTCTTAACCTGAACCGTTTCCGCTCCTGGGTCCTATTTTCACCCCACATGCTACAGAAATAAGTTTCTGTTGAATGGATTAAATACCTTCAGACTATAACTGCGTTATGATCCTGACTCCCGAGGCTTATGACTAATAAATGTGCTGTCCTAGCTTTTCAAATTACTTTATCTGCTGTCCTCACATAGCAGCTAATGCCAACTCTGTGTGGCATTTTTGAATTACACTAACATTGGCTCGTTTGCTAAATAAACACCAGAAAACGCAAGCCATTACACAAACGTTACAACTGTCTGTTAGACAGAATGTAATTCTCATCACAGACGAGCTAAAGGTAACTCTACCACACGTCTTTCACTGGTTACCTCGTTATATTCATGTCATGATTATTTACAGGTTGGACTGTTTATTGTAATGAAAATCACATCCGTTTGTCTCTTGGTTGTGATACACAGTACGACACACAACGGAGCGTATATACAAATAAAGTAAACATACGTGGTGGGATTAACTGTGCTTATACATTAATTTGTATGTTCGGTGATTAATTATCATATGGTAAGCTGGTTAGTAACATGGAGGTAATCGATCAATGAAAATGTAGTTATATTTTGTTTATTTGTTGAAAATACAGTGGCACTGTTAATAGTAATGCTGTTGTAAATACAATCATATTGTATTTCCCTGTATTCTAACAATAGTTGAATTGTTATGAGCTATGAGAAAACAACAGTAGAAAACACCAAGTAAAGAGACAGAATTGCCACACCATCCTGAGCAGTGAGCATGAGTGGGCCCTCAGCAGATCCAGCATGCACCTCTGGACATGGGACAAACAGGTCATGGGCCAGAGGACCCTCGGGCCCCTGGTCTTCTCCCTGGGGTTGTGTCCCCACCTACAGCTGAACTGGCCCAGACACAACTTTGCAGAGGACAGGTATGTCAGCCACATGCCCACAGTCCTTATCTGTCTCTCACAAGGAACCGTTATGTTCAGGTATCATGCACCAGTGGAGAAGTCTAGCCTGTTTTGTTATTTACATCATAATATCAAGATGCACTTACCTACAATGCTGGACATGTTACCTATCAAACTTTTTCTGTATTATCTGTGTATTGTATGTTATAATAAAGTAAATAAATCAATGTCATGACTGTCAAAATGACACCAATGCTTATTATTCTCTCTCTCAGCCACAAAAACAAAGGGCAGCAATAAAAAGAGACAGTGCTCAAATGCAGCAAATTCTTTACTATTAATATGTGCAGGAAAGAATCTATAAAAGTATATATTTATTTCTGCCTGTATATAAACACCGTATAAAACGTTCAATTAATAAAAAAAATTCAATTAATTAAACAAAGAAAGCATTATTTATTTAAAATCTAGTTTTCTGAAATAAAAACAGCTCCATGCGGTGTGCTGAGACGCCCTGTTGGATCCTCCTGCAGCATTTGTTTTCTACATCTGTTGGCATGACTGGGCAGTTCAGGCAGGTGCACCGAGCTGGCAGACCCGTTTGGTTCAGCTGGTGTGGCTCTGTCACAGTTCATCAGAGCAGTTCATCCTTCTCCGGGAAAGCTGCTGCAGTCACTGTTAGTGCTCTCCTCCACAGGAGCTTCAAACTCCAGAGCTTGAGTCCTGTGAAGAGAACAATAAAAATAAATGACATATTTGTACTTTTATTGTGCTAAATTTCATGTTGGAAGTATTCTGAATGACACCAAGAGTAAAATAAACAAAGATAAGCTGAAATGATACAGTGGGTTTAAATTTATGTTGTCTCAACCGCACAGTAACGGTACCTAGAAACAAGCAACACTCCTGTACTTAATAATATATATTTTGCTTTTCTCTACAATAAATAAGAGGTCAGTGAGTGTTTTGGTGCTTGTCACTGATGTTACACAAGGTTTAGGAACAGTGCAGCTGTTTAGATATTAGCTGATCAAATAAAAAGACTCAGAAAAATAACAGTAATAGTAACACATTATGTATCGTATCCCGTCTGATAGAGCTAAGTTCACTAACTTTTGCCGTTATTCTGCTGAGACTCCTGTGTAGACACAGCAGGGCCTCGATGAAAACTATGTGAGCTGGTGATAAAGCTAACTCGATAATATATCACACAGAGTTTGCTCTAACTACAGTATTGTGTTGAAAAACGTTTTATATTGACAAACAATCATTCTCTTGCCTCTGTCTCAAGAGTTCACTCTCTGTGTCAGTCTTGAGAGTTAAATATAGTTTAGTCTCAAATAAAGTTTGTCAACCTTTCAGAAGCGTAACTTTTCTTACCTCCTCTGTAAAAATAACTCCAGTAAATCTAAGAGTCTGTGATGAATCTGTGATGAGGCTGATGCTCCGGTTCTTCAGTCGTGCTCGTATAAACGTGCGCGAGAGCGAGCACGACACTGACTGCAGTTCCTCTAACGGCCACAGATGTCAGTAACTGGTAGAAATGTATGAACGTTACACAGTTTACCTTTAAAGAACCTCAACTGAGATGGCGTAAAGTGGATACAGAAATTATAATACTGTACAAAGTAAGTACACAATAGACCCAATAACCACACACAGTTACACCAGTACTTAAAGATATCCGATTTTAAAGGAATATTGATATCATACAAATGTAAATACATGGTGTGGCAGTATGGTGTGTGAAAGTACAATGCTGACCTTGGGCCATGTAGACCAGGCTGCCAGTGAGCAGAGCCACACAGTTGGTGGGTTGGTGGTTGTGCAGGTACTGAAAGCCCCAGCCGCGCTCATACGACTTTTCGTACATGAGCCTTGTGACATTCCCAATGACTTGGAGAAAGCGCTCCTGCTGATCTCTGTTCAGGTACTCATACAGGAAGTCATACGCCGTGGAAAATGCAACCAAAGAGTGTGCCACAGGAACTTCATCCCATGGAGCATCTTTGACAAACCTGCAACACACATAAGAACATTGAACACTATGCTACAATAAAAACTTGCAGGGTTTCACTTTCACCAGAAATCCAGACACAATTCATTCATGAAGCTTCTTACACAGGAATGTGACAACTGGGGGGAGTTATTTTTTTTATTCTTTGGTTTGCCCTCAGTTTAACTTTAGAATTCTGCAGCATTAAGGGAGTAGCTACTTTGAGTAACAGGGGGCCATTTTGAGTGGGCCTGGGCCGCTAGTCTGTACTGTGCTAATGCTAGCTGCTAGTTGTAAGCTTTGTCATTTTTTGCTCCTCAGATAAGTTTTGCATAAAACAACGAGAGTTATTTTTCCGTAGGATTATGTGCCCTTCATTAACACACCATCCAAGAAGCTTGGCTCCAGTCTTTTGGTGAGTAAAATTTAAATTGTATATTTGCTTAAGTATTTATTAGCAATTTATCTTAGCCGCTAAAACCAGTTTCAAAATGAGACAGAAAAGTCTTATATATTTTGGATTTTAATTAATATTTCTACCATCATGTTAGATCTGGGGAAGTGCAATCACATATAAAAAGATGTGGTAGCATTGTTTTAATTGTTTATTAAGATAGTGGGGTTTCTAAAATTTTTCTAAAATGTAAGTAGTTATTGTAAAGCTACTAGTCTAATCACATTACTGTGATTAGACTAGTGGCAGTTTTATAATATTGGCTGGAATTATGTTCTTAAGACTAAGTTTATCTGTTCTAAACATAATACAAAATTTTGTGGCTAGACAAAATTGAGGTTAATGATGCAGTACTGCAATGATTCCCTCATGCAGATTTAAATCTTATTCTTGCAATTTTAAGAGTAAAAAAAAGCAAGTTTTATATTGCAATACAGTAATCCTTTGATTTGAATCTATATTAATATTACATTCTTAAAATAAACCAATCAGTGTAATTGGGGCCATTGCTGAAGTGTATTTCACATTGAATTTCACTGACTTGTCTGTGTATTGTTTCCTGTAGAAGGTGATCCAGAAAAACCTGACCAGTGCTTGTTGAAGACTGGACTCCTGCCACTTCTACTTTAATCTTCTATTTCAGTGGTGTTAAACTGGTGAGGGGTGAGGGGCCGCAATAGTTAATAGGAATCCTTTCAGGGGCTGAAGGAGAAAAAATTTTCAATGTGAGATTTCATCTTCATTTGTGAACAGGTTTTACTCAGATATATATATATATATATATATATATATATATATATATATATATATATATATATATAGAGAGAGAGAGAGAGAGAGAGAGAGAGAGAGAGAGAGAGAGAGAGAGAGAGAGAGAGAGAGATACCGTATTTTCCAGACTATAAGCCGCTACTTTTTTCCCACGCTTTGAACCATGTGGCTTATACAGAGATGCGGCTTTTCTATGAATTTTTCTTCAGCCCTCAGGGGGGCGCTCTAGCAGGAAGTGCAAAAACGAGACAAATGAGGCAGCGGTAGTCGGTACAAACAAGAAAGCACCAGTTTTTATTCTTAGCACATGCAACCCAAGACGCACAACAGCAAAATACGGTAATATTTTTACACCCTCACCCCCTCATAATAGAAAAAAAAAGAAGTGACAGTGGTTTGGTGTTCAGTAGTTTCAATGCTCAGGAGGAAGATGAATAGTGACTTGTGGTTTCAGTGCATGGGAGAATGAAGTGACTTTAATAGTTGCGCAGTTGCGCTTTAACAGTGCGCAGGAAGAAAAAGTGACAGTGGTTTGGTGTTCAGTGGTTTCAGTACGCAGGAGGAAGAAAAATAAAGCAACTTGGTTTTAGTGCACAGGAGGAAGATGAATAAAACCATCAATGACTTTTCTGTTTTGTTTGATCAGCACTTTTACTGCCGTGTTACAGGCACTGTTCGGAAACAATCAGTTCAGGTATATGAATAAACACTACATGGTACAAAATCTTTCTATGTAAATATCTTATTTCTCAGCCTGGGTATCGGCGGCTTATAGTACGGTGCGGCTTATATGTGACAAAATATATATTTCTTTTAAATTTAGCTGGTGCGGCTTATATTTAGGTGCGCTCTATAGTCCGGAAAATACGGTAGATATAGATAGATAGATAGATAGATAGATATAGATATATATAGATATATCTATATATATATATCTCTTTTCCTCTTATTTAAAGCAGACTGATGCTGCTGCTGCTTTAGTTCTAAAGGTGGCCCACATATAATAAACAAGATTTGAAATAGTTTCTTAGTTATTTGACTGTAGTGACTGTTTATTTATTTGTTTTTAAAGAAACAAAAAGTGACTTTGTATTTCAATTTGGCTAATATTTATTTTATGGTTGTACTGTTTAGTAAAGTTAATTAATATTATAAAACATTAGAGTGACAGATATAACATGAGCACTTTTCCACTTCAGGGCTCCTGTTCACCAAATGTTTGGTCTAAACCTGACCTTAGGCTTGCTCCGGAACAGGCTAAGTCTTCTGCATAGGTTTTCATTTGTGACTCAGAGTGACTCAGGATGAGTCTGTTTTATGGAACAGAAATGACAACAAAATTAGTTTTTTATGGAACAGTCATCTGCTATCTGAGAACGCTTCCATGAATCCCACATAGAGACTTATTAAAGATTCTCCTAGAAATAAATTTTTAGAAACTTCGTATGAAAAAGCTCATTGAGGCCCATTGTTTCTATCAATGAGAAGCCTGTCTTAGAGACACCAACATATAAAAAAAACAAAACATAAAATGTTTCTATAGAAATAGGCATGCTCCTTAACACATGAATGTTTATTTTGAAGCAACTTTTTTTACACACGCATAAGGAGAATATTTAGAGGTAATGGACAAAAAATAAGAGTTTATAACACACTACTGGATGAAGAGAGTTGTTAACTGCATGTTCAGCAGCACCTGCGGCAGAAACAGTGGACCTAGTGGTCCACTGTTTCTAAACAATGCTCAATATAGAGGTGATTATTTTTCTTTTGCCCCCAGTGATGTTATCACATCATCATCAAGAAATCAGACATGATTGAAATAAATTACTGGATTAGTGTTGCTCATGTGATCAACACACAGAGTTATGCCATATAATATAATATGTATAATAAATATGTTTGCTCAGACCACACATGAAGGAGAAAGAAGAGCTGGGCAGAAATATGCCACAAAGCAGAGGTTCGCAAAAGGAACACAGGTCCTGGAGTTGGAGCAGACATAATTGAAGGTTATGCACACCACAGCTGCAGAGCCCTGACAGATTCAGTGACCATAGTAAAAGTGCAGCCAAGAAGAAACTCAGAGTCTGATCTTAAGATGTGAAAACACTTTAACACACATACCAATGCTGGGAAAAATGTCCAGCAAATTACTCTAATGAGGTGCTGAAAGTCCCTGTACCCTGTGGGACTTGAAAGAAACAGGATGAGCTCAGTAAAAAGGATTAGCTGCTGAACTGCCCTCACCATTAAATGATTGAAAGGGAAATGGGTGTCAGGACATCGTCTCATGTTAACACACAAATGACACAGATGTCTTTCTACAATGTCTTTCTTACTCAACCACCAAACACTCAGACATGGGAAGTGCATGTAAGAAGAAACGTCCATCCTTACATTAAAACTAAATGTATTAAAAGGAAAAATGTGACTCATATTTTCCATAATATTTACCAAATCTTTTGCAGAGATTTTGGATTAAAAAAGTCTGAGTAAGTTTAAACAGTTAATAAAAAGGCTATTTTCTAACCAACAACTGCAAACTGCTCTGGAGGCTGTCTATGACCAGGGAGAGGCAAATGGCAATGAAATTCTGATTTAAAACTTTTAAAAGCACGCTTTAATGATACATACCAACTCTATATCGTCTTCATCAGTTTGTGATTTCACTGTTCCTCATTAACTGTGCAAATTAGTCAACAATAGTACAATTCCTTTAGGCCAAGAGGTGAAGCTCATTAATAATGTGTATTAGAGTTGGGTATTACGATATTGCTGTATACCGTGGTATGTAAAAATGCTGATGGTATCAAATCTAGTCTGTGACGTTTAAACCCACTGTGTAATGGGCAGCAGTGCATGCCAATACAAAGGTGATTAGAGAAAACAAATAAAAAGCAACTGTATAATTCCACAACTAATTAGCTGTCTCTTGACGTCATGCTGCGCATCATGTGGCAGGCATCTTATTACCCAAAAGACGGTGATGGTGGCCAAAGACCAAATCTAAAATCTAAAATTTGAAACTCATCACCCATCCACCCAGTAGACTACCTCTACTGTTCAAACAAC
Organism: Rhyacichthys aspro; assembly: GCA_036850595.1. NCBI lineage: Eukaryota > Metazoa > Chordata > Actinopteri > Gobiiformes > Rhyacichthyidae > Rhyacichthys > Rhyacichthys aspro. Next base: position 19,904,287 of record CM072170.1, on the reverse strand, counting down.
AATATTGCATGCTTTTGCAAAGACAGCAAAATACAAAAGTGTTAGTATGCTGTCAGGTCAATAGTGTTATATGGACAGTGTCATAACACTTGTTCCATCATTTAAAGAGATTAATAAGAACCTGCTTAGCTCTGCGTAAAGGGCAACCATAGGTCCCTTTAAATAGTAATGAGAGGAAACTAAATAGGCACTGAGGAGCAGGGTTTTGTAAGTGCAGTAGAGCAGGCGGTCGAGGCTCGTTCGCAGGTCTGGCTTCTCCTGAGAGTAAAGACATCAGGTTAAGACTGATGTCCTGCTCACACACTGTTTCTGAGAAAAGACAGGAGCCTAAACAAACGCTGTGGTGCTGTGAAAGTCTGTCTCTTAGTTTGTTCACAAGCTAGACATCATTCAATCAATCTTTATTTATATAGCACTTTTCATACAGCTTAATTTCAGTAAATTCTGTACACCACACATCAAGTCATGTTCTTCAGATTTTTGTCATTCATTGACACAGAATTTTCTTTTAAACAGATAAGATCACAACCATTTAAAAACACTTCCTCTGTGACGACAAACCGTGTTATATCACAACCCTTTAAACTCTACAGGGGCACGCGTCAGGGCTGCCCTTTAAGTCCTTTGCTTTTTGCTCTGGCGTTGGAACTGTTGGCAGCCTCTATTCGCAACAACCTGGACTTCCCTGGCCTTCAAATCCATGGGAGCACCCACAAGATTATGTTGTATGCTGATGATGCCCTGGTTTTGATCACACAACCACAGCTATCTATACCTGCACTCCTTAAAACAATTGACCAGTTTTCTCGCCTATCTGGCTACAGGGTTAATTGGGCTAAATCGGAGGCTCTTCCTCTGACACCCTATTGTCCTAAGACATTGTTTACACCTGGTAACTTCACCTGGCCACAGTCGGGAATAAAATATCTTGGAATTCTGTTTCCTCGCTCTCTTTCAGATTTAATTCGGGTTAATTTTGAGCCTCTATTAGACAGATTCAAAGCTGATATAGCAAGATGGTCTACCCCTGTTTTTGTCTCTTTGGGGCAAGGTTAACGACATTAAGATGATTTGTGCACCAAGGTATAACTATCTCCTACAAACTCTTCCTGTGAAGATCCCGCTTAGCTATTTTCGACATTTTGATAGACTCTGCAATGAGTTTATATGGAATGATAAACGCCCCAGATTGAAGCTGAAGAAATTACAGAAACAAACAGATAAGGGTGGACTAGGGGTTCCAAACTTGATGCTTTACCACTATGCTTTCAGCCTTAGACATATCATTCACTGGGCCCTCCCTCCTGAAAGAGCTCCTCCCTGGTATGCCCTTGAAAGTTACCTATGCAGTCCTCTTCCTTTAATCCATCTGATCACCATAAAACTTCCCTCTGGATTTAAAAATCTCTGTATTGATAAGTCCCCATTTATTTGGGGCTCCTGGGTGGAAAAGGGCATTCTGATGTTGCGAGACCTGTATGAAGGGGGGACTCGTTTGCAGATCTTCGGGTCCAGTTTGAGCTGCCTCAGAATCAACTTTGGAGGTACCTACAACTTCGACATCTGCTTTGCAGTACTTTTGGATCTCCTGGCTCACCTCCCCCTGATGTAGACTGCCTCACTCGAGCATTGGAGCTATTTGGTAAGGGTTACAGGGCTTCAGTTTACTACTCATTGCTACTTAGGAGCTCGGACAAGGATCCTATGACCCTTAAATCAGCATGGGAAGCAGATCTTAATACACACTTTACCGATGATGAGTGGGCCGGTATTCTGCGAAACATTAAAAAATTGTCAAGGGAACTAAGAACACGGCTTGTGCAATTAAAGATATTAAATAGGATTTACTGGACACCTTATAAATTGTACAGGGTGAAGCTCACGCGGTCTCCGGTTTGCTGGAAGTGTAAGATGAGGGAGGGCACGCTTATCCACATGATTTGGAGTTGCCCAAAGATCCAAGGCTTTTGGGGGGAAATCCGTCTGTTTGTCGTACGAACTATTAAGCATAATGTACCTTTTTCTCAGAGACAATTCACACTGGGTGACCCATCTATTCTTGACTCTCTTCCCCTTCATGATGCAGAATGGATTCAGACTGCTCTGATGGTAGGGCGTAAACTTATTGTTTTACATTGGAAATCTCCCTCCGCTCCACCAGTTGCCTTGTGGCACAAAGAGCTTGGTAAATTAGTTGCATTTGAGGGCCTCTCATTTAAGCTTTTGGATAGACAGGATAGCTTTCACTTAGGTGTTCAAGTGGAACTCCTATCTTAATGCTATAGGTGGGGCGGTGTAAGGTGGTAAGACCGCATTTTTGTTGTAGATATTGTCACTGGGTGATCCTTTCTTCTTTTGTTTTTATTTTGATTTTAATGTTCCACTTTTGTTTTATTTTATTGTCATTAATAGTGCATTTGTCTACTCTATGTTTGTATTTCTGACTGCATATTTTGCACTGTTTGTTTTTGTAAAAATCAATAAAAATTCAAATCGAAAAAAAATAAAAACACTTCCACCAAATCCTATTTGATATCTGAGTCTGTTTAAAAGAATTTCATGGTTAACCATATTAAACGCAGCACTAAAGTCCAGTAGCACCAGAACCGAGGGTATTTGTGAAGCTTTGCTCTAATATTGTTTAACACTTTAGATGTGCTTTCTGTGCTGTGGTGTTTTCTAAAACCTGACTGGAACACTTCTAAGGTTGAGATTTCATCTAAAAACAAAGAAAGCTGATTAAAAACAATCTTTTCTAAAATTTTACTTAAAAATGGGATATCAGAAATCAAGGGAACATGTTGGGTTCTTCAGTTCTGATAGTTTTCTGTATTGTAGTGATTCCCTGTACATAGATGCTGTCCCTCCACTGTTCCTTCCCTCTCTAGTTGAAAAACAAAAGGAATAGGTGGGGGACAAGTTTACGTTAATGTTGCAGTGGCATCCGTTTTGAGCCACTCCAGTTTATTATCAGTGATGATTTCATTTATGGAGAAGGATTTATTAGTGGGTGCTCTAGTGTTGAAGAGGGCCATTCTGAGTTCAGTGCGTTTGTGGGTGAGTTCACAGTGAATGGGCAGAAGGTTGAGGTGATTCATGTGTCTTTTTGAAAAAGATGGTCATTAGGCTTGTGTCTGAATGATGATGGGATGTGGGAAATAGTTGAGGGTGGATGTGTCAGGGAAAGAGAGTGACAGAGGGTGCTGGAGGGTGTGGCTGATTGTCCAGGTGTGCTAAATGGGCAGGGAGTCAGTCATTGCGTGAAGTGATGGATTTTAACGTTAAAAACAAGTTACTTGACAAACGTTTTTTGCACTGTCTATTGAGGTGCCGTCCACAAAAAGGCTTGCCCTGTTCCAAAACGCAGTGAAATTGTTGAGGAAAGGAATTCCCAGGCAGCGGCAGTGCCCCATTAGCCACATGTAGAGCTGGCAGTCTTGGCTGAAAACAATATTTCCAGAGAGGGGGATGATGGAAGTGGACCAGAAATATATTGTTTTCAAGACTCAAGGACTGTGTTAATTAATAATTTAAAGTCACATTTAAGTGTCCCAGACTGCTATAATTTTAAGTCATTTGAACCAATGTGTGTAATAACCGAGGAAGTGGTCATTAATGATATTCAGCAAGAGTGATGTGAAGTGGGATACCTGGGCAACAGGGAAGCAGAGGGTTTCGGCCTGTGGGATGCAGATGTGCTGGACCATGGATGAACCGACAAAGAGGCACCATGGAATTTGCAGAGGAGCTGATTCTGGAGTCGGTGCACTGTGGTAGAATCCACGCTGCGGCCCCTGCAGTGTTTTGCAGGGGGCACGGCATTAAGTTGGCTGGGGCCCAGTACTGGTAATGCCGGCTTACGAGTGGTGTCTTGGCTGTGTGTTTCCTCAGCGGAGGGTGTGGCACAGCATGACCAGGTCTTGGCGAAGGTGTCAATGGAGAAGAGCACTCAGTTTTTTGGATTGAGGTCTGCTTGTGGACCGAGCCTGAGGTGGGAAATGAGATGGATCCAGAATGTTGAACCTGATGGCTGGATGGAATGTCTTGGGAAAGGAGGGTTTGAGCGAGAGGAGCGACCCGATTTTACTCTGGACACGGTGGACCAGGAGTTGGATGGAGTGGATGACAATGCATGCCGGTGTGTTTTGGGTCCTCCCCTTGTTGTGCCCAGGTACTAGAGCCCGCTGACACTTAGTGGAGGGGCCTGCGGAGAAGAAGTGGCATAGGTGGAGCACAGAAGTGTTGGGTCGAGCTCACCACTGTTCTCAGCAAAGCTGGCTCGACCCATGGCAACCACAGAATTATCCGACTGTTCTGTCTGTTGGAAGCTGATAGTAGCTAGCTGCTTTGCTACAAACAAGCAGATGTTTGCCAGTAGCAGTCAACAAAACAGGCTACTGGTAATCCTCTGGATCTCTCAGAGACATTTATGTGCTCACATATGCACTCCCGCTTTCATCACATGAAGTCGGCTTCTCTCTGATGTCCACCCTCAAAAATAAATCTATGAACAAATCAAGTATTTTATTTTATACAAAGTATAAATCATCTCAGTCTTTGAGCGTTAGAAGAGGTAGGTAAAGGTATGAAAAACTGGCTATTACCCAACCCTAGTGTGTATTGTACTATACACGATAATTTTGAGATAAAATGTAGATTTTTATTTAAAAAGATCACATTCCTGTTGTAAAATATATATATATAATATTAAGTGGCACTGAAGCCACAGGAGAAACCACTCCCTCTGATCCTGATGATATCTGAGAGCTCACCTCAAAATGACAATTATCAGATTGAAGAATAGAAGCTTTAAACTAGAGCTATATTCCACTCTTTATGAGGCTACACACTCTGCTTCTGACAGTATCTTTATATTATGTTATTACGTGACACTTAGTGATAACATGCTCTTGTTATCAATATTTATTAAATAATAATGTTTCAGGTATTTATTTCTCTGTAGACCTAATTCAGCACTGTAAAAACAACAGTCAAAATCAGACTGCAATATGCAAAATAGTAACATGCACATTGTAGATATTAACTAACAGAAGCTAAAACTCAACTATTGGCACAGATGTAAACAGTACAGACTCCAGTGAGTCCTGTATGTGTCCCACTAATTCTGCTGCTCAGAGGCTGCTACTTTAGACTGTCACAAACAGGCTACTACTTATTTAGTTTAGCCTGAGATTAGCTTCATTTAGCAGAGCGATTAGATTTATATTGGGCTATAAAAACACCACAAGTAAAACGGATGAACAGGATCGTTGAGTTTCCTTTGTGAGCTGCCCCTGGTCTCTTAACTGTTACTGTGCTGACTTTGTGGCTGCAGCAGCAGAGCCCCTTGGCCCTAGCTCACAGCCTGTGGACACATTCTCAGTGAATTCTTAAATATTAACACACTGCACTGATAAAAACTCCAGCTTGAACATCCATTATTGAGTTGTATCACCTCTAGTAATGAACAGTGTCTCCAGTGAAGTTGTTTAGTCAGTTTGGGGGCCCCCTAGAGGCCACGGGGCTCTAAGCAACTGCTTAGTCTGTTTATAGGCTGGGCCGAACCCCTGATGGTACTGCACGTCTGTGTGCTCCTGTGCTCATTTAGCTGCTAATCCACCTGCTAATCCACCTGCTCTCAGGCTTGTAATTACATAAAAATAAATAATACAGACTTATAATTGACTTTCATGTCAAATATAAGTAATCAAACAATCAATACACGTATATAAACATATCAATAATTGTGGTTCCATTTTTTGAGCACAAACATGTTTTAAACAGAGATATGAATGGGACACAACTTGCGACAAACTCCGGTTTTCATCACACTTGCACTTCAAACCAACTCCAGTGGGACACAACACAAGAGGTGTGTGAAGTAATACAAAATATGAGCTGTTGCTCCTCTTGATCATTGTTACTGAACTGCTTAGGAGAAATGGGGCTTCACGTTGTGAGCAGTCTGTACTCTTTTCTGTATTTCAGTTGCTTTCACTTTCTCGTCAGCCCCAAAAGCTTATTAAAGCTTATTTAAACCCCCATTACGCAACTTTTGATCTACAAAAAGAAAGCATCAAAGTCATTTCTGAAAGTTTTTGCCATTAAATAGGTTCAATGAGCCTCCTCTTAGAGCCTGAGGGTGTCCCCTATTGGAAAACCTGAAATACAACTTTGGCCTGAGCGGCCCGTGGACTCCCGTGACCAGTGACGTCTCACGCACTGAGACTGGAGAGAAGTGAAAACATGGTGACGCTGAAGCGTTTTAGTGATATTTGTCATTGCCAAACGCTTAAAAGGTGCAGAAAACACAAAAGCGAGAGGAAAACATTTCAGAGATGAACTTTGGGCTGGATTGCACTCACGTGAAATATCGTTTACAGAGCTTTATAGCTCTGTAAACTAGTGACTCTTTTGTCAGAGCAATATATATATTATATTTTGCAATAATGTATTTGAGAAGCTTCATGGGAGTTTGCCAACCAGTCCACATGTATTTTGTGGATCTGGAGAAGGCATTCGACTGTGTCCCTCACGGCGTCCTGTGGGGGGTGCTCTGGGAGTATGGGATTCGGGACCCTCTGCTAAGGGCTGTCCGGTCCCTGTACGACCGGAGCAGGAGCTTGGTTCGCATTGCTGGCAGTAAGTCAGACCTGTTTCCGGTGCATGTTGGACTCCGGCAGGGCTGCCCTTTGTCACCAGTCCTGTTTATCATTTTTATGGACAGGATTTCTAGGCGCAGTTTGAGGCTGGAGGGGGTCCGGTTTGGGGACCACAGGATCTCATCTCTGCTTTTTGCGGATGATGTGATCCTGTTGGCTCCATCGGGCCAGGACCTTCAGCGTGCACTGGGACGGTATGCAGCCGAGTGTGAAGCGACTGGGATGAGAATCAGCACCCTTATGTCCGAGGCCATGGTTCTCAGCCGGAAAAGGGTGGCTTGCCCCCTTCAGGTCGGTGGAGAGTTCCTGCCTCAAGTGGAGGAGTTCAAGTATTTTGGGGTCTTGTTCACAATTGAGGGAAGGATGGAACGGGAGATTGACAGACGGATCGGTGCAGCTTCTGCAGTCATGCGGTTGATGTACCTGTCTGTCGTGGTAAAGAAGGAGCTGAGCTGCAAGGCAAAGCTATCGATTTATCGGTCAATCTACGTTCCTACTCTCACTTTTGGTCATGAGCTCTGGCTCCCGGATACAAGCGGCTGAAATGAGTTTCCTCCGCAGGGTGGCTGGACACTCCCTTAGAGATAGGGTGAGGAGTTTGGTCACTCAGGAGGAGCTCAGAGTAGAGCTGATGCTCCTCCACATCGAGAGGAGCCAGCTGAGGTGGCTGGGGCATCTGTTCCGGATCCCCCGCCTTCCTGGGGAGGTGTTCTGGGCATGTCCCACTGGAAGGAGGCCCCAGGGAAGACCTCAATCGCTAGCAGTGTGACTCTGAAGTGCTGTATGTTTGCAAGTTTTCTTCCCGACAAAACCCACAATGTCGACGAAACGTTCTGCACCGACAAACGCACCTGTGGTCGCACCCAAAAGGCAGAGGAAGATGCTAAGGTTTGAACTTTGAGAGTGTTTAAACAAGAGAGAAATGTGAGAAAATGTTCCTGTCTGAGTGTATAAAGTGTGTGGTGAGGGGTTTTACAGCCTTAAAACATATATAATAATTGTAAAAAATAAAGCTGACCACTGTACTACTGAACCGTAGGGATGCAACAAATAGTAAAAATATTGAGAACTGAATAATTGAATAATATTTAGAATTACTAACCATGTCTAAAAATCACATCCCTCTTAAAGACAGAGGTCACTGTCAAGGCACCATTATATTTTAAGCTTTAACATACTGTGTTATCAGGCACCACTTTAGAAGCAGCAGCTGCAGCAGCATATGATTTTTTTTACCTGTCTTCACAGCAGCTTAACATTTTGTGTTGATATTTAATCCTATCATTTTGTGGGTTTTCTTTGTTGTTGTTTGTAAAGAAAAAAGAAAAAGAAAAAAACGTGCATTGGGGAGACCTGTTTATTACTAAATACCTTAAAGAACTTTAACTGATATTATCTGTGAAGTGTATTAGCCTCATTAACAGCCGACTGTCGTATTTTATATTGTATATTCAGAATGTGCAGAACTCAACTCATCATTACTCACTCATCACAATGTCCACTGTCAGAAAATTCTAATAGTCTTTTGGCTAAGAAAACTCCAGCTGAAGCTGGACTGAAGGTGAGTAGCTCAGTACTCCATCTAGTGGTACAAACTGATAGTCCATCCTTTTTTTTTTTTTTTTTTGAGATGTCTGAAATACTGCACCTGATTTACATTCTTTACAGGCAAGTGTGATTGCCAGGTGTCTTTGTGTGTGTGTGTGTGTGTGTGTGTCAAGTAAATCCCAAACTGCTTTACAACACGAGAGCGTTTTCAGCCCACATCTGAACAATTAATTTCCTTTCATCAAAAAAGGGTGTTCAGCAAACAGCTGCTAAACATATTTTCACCACCACAGATTGATTGGACCACAATACATCTCTGTCCTGAGTGCAACGTGAGAATACTCTGGAAGGTTGGTCTTTATATTCATTACTTCTTAATGCTTAAGTATTTTAAGTATTTATTCATATTTGTCTTCTGTGTCTTATAATTTCGAAACACTTTATTTGCTGTAAAAAACAAAACAAAACAAAAAAAACCAAAGCATACTGCTGTTTTGAATTTTAAACAACTGGATTAACATATTAGTGCCATAGTTGATATAATTGTATTTTTGTCATTCTCTCATTAAATTTAGCATTCATTTACAAGTGTAATAGTTAGCCACGATACTAACATTTGTGAGATGGCTGAAACACAAGGTCCTGATCATCTATTGCTTTTACACCCTGTGATAGGACTTAGTGCATAGTGCATATATATCAGACAATGTCATTCTGACCCAAGAATAAAGTGCTGCCTTTTAATACTGATGTAATTAAAAAGAGAGAATACCAACTAGGCTGCGCTGCCATCCTCTCCATGTAGTCCAAGGCCATGTCGAGCGCTCCGGCACGGTGTGGGTACAGCAGGCAGAACATGGACAGCACTCCCAGATTGTTGCCATAGATCTCATTCCAGCGGCTGCTGAACTCAGCGGGGCTCCATGGTGGTAGGTACTCCTCTGGGTGCTCCAACATTTCCTCTGCAGCCTCCCGGATCAGACGCGCCAGCTCCCGGTGAGTCCCTGCTGCCGCCTGCTGCAGCTCCTCTACCTCCCCCCGACCGAAGTACAGCATTGGGTGGCCTTCATAGTTACCCCCAATGAATGGGATTCCTCCGCTGGGGTCCAGCACAACAGCACCACAGAGCAGGGGCCACAGCACACTTATGAAGACTGTGGGGGCCCCGCGAGTGAAGGTGCTCATCGTCTCATCAGAGAGAAGGCCGGGGCATTGTTGAGGTAGATCAGCTGAGTGAGACAAGAGGGAGGGAAAATATGAGAGCCAGCACAAAACTTTGCCATAGTGCATTCCTACAATAATGAGATCCATCTGTAGACTTTCCACTCTAGTCCAGACCTGAACAGAGCAGCAGCACGCACAGCCACTAATGGACAACAGACATGCTTTTGATGAGAATATGCAGTGGATATTGTTGCATATATACTACATATGCAATAATGTCACATCATAAGGTGATATATTCCTTTAATTAGCTTTTTAATTTATTTAAAAAGACCTAACAATTCAATTTCCCCTTGGGGATTAATAAAGTTGAAGGAATGTCATTTAATTATCAGAGTACTGGGGTAACATTAGTGGCCTAAAGTGCATGCAGAGAGAGCAAAGCCACTATAACAAAACTGGAATGTTTGATTCTATATCTAACGTAAATAATTTGATTTACATTTTGAAATCTTATGATAAAATTTGTTCAAGGAAACTACTGCTCCACAATACATTGCAAATTTATAATTATCACAATATTAAAATTAAGTGAATCATGCTCATTTAGATGTGACACTTCCGTCTGTGTGGGGTACCATTCCCATACCCCTCTTTGGTTGCGTCTCCTGTGCCTATTTACCATCAATGTGGAGATGCAGTAAAGTTATCTTATTTATTAATTTGGTTGGGACAGTGCATATTAATGAACGTACAATGTATATTGTCATAAATACACTGGATTTAGCACAATGTTAATTTCCATCCGTAGTCCCAGCCCCAATCTATTAAAATAGAGCTGTAGCCTGTGTTTATGTAGTGTGTAGAGATCGCCGTGTTGTTGTTTTCCAGGCCAGTAGCTTCAAAATAAAAATGGCTTCTGCTTGAACTCCTGCTTGGAAAAAAAGGCACTTATATGTTATTTATGGTTCATGTTGAGCATCAATTTTAGTGAAAGTAACATCAGGTGACATAATGCAGATGGTTAATGATGAATTGATTAATGCTGGTTCAGGCGTTCAACTATTGGTTAAAAAAATAGAGAAAGTATCTGTATTGGTCAAGGAATGTTAAGGGTAATGCAGCTTTAATACAAACTTTGCTATTATGTCCATGGAAAAAATCAAATATTACAGTAATACTGTATGAAAATGTGATACTGTGTCATCATTTAATCAGGAATGTTGCATTTGTTGATAGGCCAGATGGTTTGAAAAAGGAGTAAAGAAAGCCATATCTGAACAGAGGAGGTGGTCTGAGGCACAATCTTTCTTCTATTTACAATAGTGTATTGAAACCAAAACCAAAAGAGTTTCTGTCTAGAAGGACATTAACACCTGAAGGAGCAGTTAGGCTAATAGCCCACGAGAGCCTATAATTCCCCCACCAGTACTTACTGCCCATTCAATTCTTAACGGCAATTTTTTTTTACATCATCACTTTAAAAATAATGAGTTATCAAAAATAATTAGTTACTGTAAATCAGTTGTTTACTTAAGCTGATCAACATCCAGTTATTAAATAAAAACACAAGTTACACTAGTAACTGCTTGGTTTTGCATTAACGTATAATAATATGATACAATCTTTCATGTTTTCATTTTGTTCATATTTAGAATAATTTACTCATTAAATGCTTTTATAATTCAATACAAAATAAAATATTGAGTAAACAGGATGAAGGCAAGGTCAAATTTAGATGGAAAAGAGATACCTGTAGCTTCTCTATGGAAGCCTTTAGGCCCCAGCAACACAATATAATGGTTTAATACTGTTCCAACCATATTCACAGGGGATGTGATGAGACACAAATCCCATGAGACGAGATGAGACACAAAATAGGGTTCATGAGAGGAGATGAGATTTTGATACTATTTACAGGTGTGGATAGTTGAAAGCTCTGGTTGTTCTGTATGTGTCTTTGCATAGTGCTTGTGTTAGCCGAGTTGTTTTCATACAGTGTTTACACACAGTTTGTGTCTCTCTCTCTATTCTGTTTCTGTCTATTGCCGTTTCATATTTCCACTGGAAAACCAACATGTTGCCACACAGACTATGTAAAAGAAGTGGGGGCATCTTAAATACTAATTTCCATCTCTATTTCTAGTTAAAGCCAAGCTTTGAATATCCAGATGTTATGTTACTATCTGCCATATACTTTATCCGAACCTGCTGGCATGGGGGTTTACGCTTCTCATTGCACACCTTTCTGAGTGGGGTTTGCATATTCTGTTTGTTTGATTGGTCTGTTTGCTCCGGTTCCCGCTACCCTACCGAAAACATGTTGAATAGGTGTCCTATAGAGACATTTGTAAACTCACTGGGACTGCTGTAATTGAAAAAGGTCAAAGAAATAAAGTAGCATTTGGTGAAGAAGAGAAGTCCTTGTCTTCTCTTGTTCCTTTGTGAACAAGCCACTCTACTGTCTGTGGCTTTGTTTAAGAAAAACCGGCCTGATTTTTGTATACACCTCATTTCTTGACAGTGACAGACGTGAGCTACAACCAATTACAGCACAACAGAAGCTGAGCATTTTGGAAATGGAAGTTAAATAGATTGCACTACATTATTATTGGACAATACTATATCATATTATCTTAGTATTTTACTGTCAAACAGCTGTTATTTTGAAGACTTTGACAAAATTTCCTGTAGCCAACTGAGGCATTAGATCCCCTTATGTATATAGCTCTGCATCACTGAAATAAGCAGCCTGAAGTGGCCCTTGTGCTTACTTCCTGTTCTCCAGACTGTGGCCAGGCTGAGCATGATCAAACACAGGAAACATATATAACAAGTTTGACATACAACCTACTCCACAGAGTCTGCAATATGTCTAAGAGAGAGAGCTATAGTTTAGACAGATGTTTTTCTTGCTAATCTAATTTGGGTTGGTTGCCACTATAGACTATAATAAATGAATTAATAAACATAAATTAGTTATTAATTTTTATAAAGTTTGAATGTCTCTGCATTTTACTTGGATTGAAATAAAATCTTATCGTTGTCTCTTTTTACAACGTCCGAAACATATATTTTAGAGTAGGCTAATTCAGATGAAAATACAAAGGAAAGTGTGAGAGGCAATCCCTGTCTGTTTTGTTCCTTTTATTCCTGTAATAGCAAAGATGAGACGACTACTTTCTTAGAGTTCTTAGAGTAACCGTGGGCGACTTGAGCCCGTATGTTGGCTGCTCTACTCACCTCTGTGTAAAACTAACGAGACTAATACTACCACAGCCCCTAAACATGAGCTGAGTACTGACAGGCTGCTTACTAGCAACTTAGCTTACATTAACTAGGCCTTCAGGACGTCTTGACAACCGTGTGTTAACTGTTTTTTCTTGACTGATAAAGAAATAAGCGATGAGTGTAAAACTTTGAACTAACACGAAAAGTTCTAGCGACATAACTCCACTTCTACTCCGCACCACTATAAGTAATCTATTCAGCGGAGGGTTTCAGACACTGAACAGTTAATGTTCTCCAATAAAATACACGACCCATTACGAAAGCCAGACTTTGTGTTCTAAAACCAACAGAATTAGCGCTTTCATGGATACTTGTCTCTCATTTTGCTACAGTAAAATGATTATGAGTTATCGATAGTGTAGGCCTATCGTTTCAATCTGCAGACAAAAGTAGCCTTGTTCAGTTAGTGGAGCGGTGAGTGAAGGGGGTACTGTACCTGTCAGAAGGGCGGTATTCCCAGAGTCATAGCTCGGACTGAAGAGCAGTCGTTCGGGCTTAAGTCATGGGTCGGTGTGAAAAGCAGACCATGTCTGGGAACGGCGCAGAAGAAGGAATGTGTGAGACTGAGGAGCGTCCCGCTGACCAATGAGGAGGGGCACGTGAGGAGGGAGCAGAGGGAGCAGAGTTTCCTGCTCCAGCTCTGATGTCTTCAACAGGTCTGAGGTATCCTGCTCTGGTCGCGCTTTATAGGTCTTAGTCGCACAGGCAGGGAACAGTTAAAGAAAGGGCTAGTGATGTCACGTATTACGTTGAAGATAGTAGTAGGAAGAGTAGAAATTCGGATTTTTTGGTCAGGATGTGCAACTCACTTTCAAGGGGTATACATGATGCTCATTTATAAAGAACACGTGAGTCGTATATTTTTAATGAAAAAATAAAACAGAATTTAAAAAAAAGGAATATACGGGGGTCCACGGTTCACATCAAGAAGATCTCCAGGCCGGCCAACACTCTTTCTGTGAGGAGTCTGCATGTCCTCCTCGTGTTACCGTGGGTTCTCTCCTGGTTGTCTGGCTTCCTCCCACCACCAATATAGGTGAACTGGAGACACCAACATAAGTGCCCCTAGTGGATGAATGTGAGAGTGAATGGTTGTCTGTCAGTGTGTCTAAAATGTCATCCATCTGACTAACTGGCCATCATCTAGGATGTACCCTGCCTAAGGCCCAAAGCTGCTGGGATAGGCTCCAGCCACCTCCGACCCCCAACAGGGACCAAGCGGTAGAGATGAATTGTAATATACAATATACACAGTCAATCTGTCAGTTAATGAGGTGCAGAGCTGGAACATCAGGCAGTACAGTAAAGAAACATGAGGACACTTAGCACATTTCTATTGGTTTATGGTTTATCACATTATAACATCTAAAGCACAAAGAAAATACCATAAAGCACATTTTGGCTGTTTCCAAAGGAAACTTAGCATATTCATGGTGTGTCAGTGTTAAGGCAGGCTTTGACCAGTTTTGACGTGCTCTCTCTCTCTCTCTCTCTCTCACACACACACACACACACACACACACACACACACACACACACACACACACACACACACACACACACACACACACGGTGTTAACAGTGAATCAGAGACAACTCATTTTTTTGACAGTAATTGAACACTTGGACACAAAACAAAACTTTCGTTGTATGTTTTAAGTATGCAACCAAAACTACTAGGGCAATGTCACAGATTCCAGGTTGATAATACACAGAAGAGCACAATCAGTGGAAAACACAGGACATATAACTTCAGTGAGAACACTATGTCACATTCTGCACACTGGCTCATACGTTTTTACTAATCTTTTAACTCTGTTAGTTTTACTTTTTACCTTGACCATAACTCAGACGGATATTTTAGTGCATATAGAGAACCAAACATATTCTAAAATAATAATGTCTGTCAAGTGACTTATTTGTAAGCGCGTAAAACTAACAGTTCTTGCCACAAATAGTGTCTCTCAGTATATGGGCTTATTTTTAAAGCTGAGACAATTCTATTAAAATTAAAAATCACTTTATTAATCCCAAAAAGGAAATTTTAAGGTCTCTTCAAATAAATTGATTCAGACTTCAATTGCCATAGACTGATTTATTGTACCGGACTGGAAGATGGAATTCATGCAGTGTTTCCTCCTACAGCTCACTTATCTTAGATGTCCACTGGCTGCTCTGTGTTGTTCAAAAGACGAATGCAGGGGATGGCCCAAGTTGTTCATTATTGCATCTGTCCTGTTGTGTGTCCATTGCTCCACAATGTCAATCAGTCTCCAAACTAAAACCTATAGCTGAACCAGCCCTCTCTATTAGTTTATCAAGGCATATGTAGTATGATCTATTTTTCTGGGACTGCCCAAACAGACTGCTGCATAACAAAATTAATTAGCCTTTAGATAAAACATTTGAAGCAGTTTTAAATTTGGTGCATGAAAAATCAAATAAAAGTCTAAAACTATATTGTATAATATTGTGAAACAAACCCTCTTTCTTTAACATAATGTGATTTATTCACAGGACACCAGTAAGTCTACTATGTAACTGTAAATGACAGGCAACGCTACCAAGAAAACACACATAGGCTGTCGTCAGAGAGTCATATCAACCCAAATGTACATAACAACCTAAAATATATGATAAATTTGTTAGGTAACAGTCCAAAGTAAGTCTGCACCAGCATTTGTCTTTATTTGTTTAGGAGGTTTCATCCTGAAAAGTTACATAATCTTGCTTTAAGTCTTTCGGCGTAGCCATATTGATAACAAAGAAGAGAAGAGAGCGCTTGTTGCTTTCTTCAAATTAAAAACCCGCCTCTACCTGTTAGTGTTAGAGTCCACGGTTCGCCGACTCAAGCAGTTTGCTTGGCGTGACAAAAGATGGATTTACAAGAGTTTGTGAAACTCCCAAATCTCGCAAGAATCCAGCTGCAGCGCAAGGATGTATGTGTGTATGTATGTATGTATATATGTATGTGTGTGTATATATATATATATATATATATATATATATATATACACACACACATACATACACACACACCACATATCTATTCTGTTATTTTTCACTTTTTGGATATTTTTGTGTCACTTAGTTCCCTTTAACCTGTCTCCTTTGTTATCTCTCTTTATTGCGTTTTTATTATTTAAGAAACATCAGCTATTATGGTCTTACAGGTCTATGTAATCTTTCATGTCAGAAAAAATAGTAATTTTCACAAAAGTAACAGCTATAAAAGGTTACATATTATAACAGAAAATGCAAACACCACACAACTATTAAATATTATGTCACACCAACAATATAACCATTCAGAGGTCGGTTAAAGCATATGTGTGTGTACAGTAAAAATCAAGCACAAGGAGTCGACTTTAATACAATCACCCCAAGAGCACATTGCACCAAATTGATACAGAAAACATCAACTGTCTTCATCATCCATCAGTTGTTTTAGAAATAACCAAAACAAAAGACAACTCTGCGTCAGAATTTGGCAGTTATTTACAGATAAACACTCAACATGGGACAAACACAATCACTGACACAATCTGAGGTAAAGACCTAAAAACATAAAGTGCTAACATTATTCAGGTCAGCTTCAGAAGAATTCAGATTTTCAAATACTGTTCAAAATCAGTTATTCACATTAAGCAGTAACAACACAACACACTCTGATACAGTTTGAACACACACACATTCACACTTATTGTGTCAAGTCATATGCTCCACAGTTCACTAAAGCACAATACAACGCACAGATGTAGATATACACAGATACTGTGGCTTACATTTACCAACTTTCCCTGGACAGTTGAGGAGTGGACGTTTACACAACAAAGGTGTTCCTGAGAGCACCTCTGATTAACTCTGATAAATGTTCAAGCAGGGGTCCCAACCTTTTTTCACCACAGACACATATCATTTTATTCGTGGACCAGTGGGGGTGAGTGGGTACGTACTCGCGTATTTCACATGCGCATAACATTTACATTATAGCCTACAGTTTCAACATGAATTTATTTATTATACTTATATGTAAATATAACAAAACTCACCATAATGTAGAGTCAGTGGGGCTGGACTATATTATTATTAATAATGATTAATGATATTCATCTGTGTGAAGACACTGTCTGATCATTTCAATTATTCCTCACAATAATTATTAACAATGAGGAGCTCATTGGTGACTACTGCTATTTTTAGAACTTTCCTCATGGGCACCTGGTGCCCGCGGGCACTGTGTTGGTGACCCTTGACGTAGACTATTATTTCAAATAAAACCGAGAGGTCACGATAACCAATAAAACGAAAATGAAATAAAATATGGATAAATGTTTGGTTTTCTTTGCGGCCCAGTAGCAAATGATCCGTGGACCAATCCAGTAGTTGGGGACCCCTGTTTTACAGCATGATTTTATGTGAAACAAAAACACTGAACTCCTCAGTTCTAAATATTTTTTATACTGTGGATGTCAACACAAAGAGCCAACATTTGGCCTTTCCTCATCTGTTATACATTGAACAGGTAAATGTTGTGTTATGAAAGCGCTTCAATTTCTAGAGCTGATTCATTAAAAACATAATTTTTACCTAGCAGATTGTGATTTTTGTCAAGACCGAGCTGTAACATTCATTGTAACGCTGAAACTTGTGTTGTTTTTGAGGTTGTGCAAAAGGCTCTGTACACAAACAAAACAGAAGTATGAATATTTAGAGAAAACCAGTGCCAGGTAAACAGTGTCTGTTGGTGATGGGGAGGCACGTTCCTCTCCTAAGGCTGACTTTCGGAAGGACTTAAGAAATTATCAATATTTTTATTTTTTTTTACTGGCTCTGGCACCTCTTCAGCAAAGAATCCGGGGGTCTGGGGTAATAGCCAGTGGTGCAGGGCTTGTCTGGAGAAAACCTAGGGAACTTGTAATCCAGAGGCAGATCTGAAAGAACACAATGACAGCACAAGTATTAAAGCATGCAGATGCATATTGTGTGTATTCAATCCTCATGGAACAGAGATCTGCAAATGGTAAGCAGGTAGTGATCATTGAGGCCAAGGAACGATGGATGTGCTATGTTTGATCTTTGGAGCCAAAAGACCATAAGAATCCAAAAAGTAAAGCATTTTGTTGCAATGCTTTTTGCAAAACCATTCCCTACCCTTCAGTCATTATACAGGGTTTCAGACACAATACTTTTTCTGTCTTGCCATAAACAGTTGTCTGCTGTGTATCCCTGCAATAAACTCAGGCATGACTTTATTGATAAATACAAATCAATACACAAAGAATGAGAATAAATTTTGTAATGACTGTTGCAACTCTTTTTCCAGCCTTAAAACTCCACTACCTAATAATATTTTTCATCTAGTTGAAATAAATGGTTTAGACCCCAAATAGTATATTGCAAAAGCAATCGTTTTTGAAAAAAATCATGCTCTATGATGCCATCTGCTGCTTATTAAGCAATTTTAAGAAATTAACACTCAATAGAGATAGGAGCAACTCCATCGCAGGGAAGGGGAGTTCTTGGCCAATAACAAGCCTACTGACGCCCAGGGACTTAACAGAGAACTTTTGCTGTACAATGTCTTTGCCATGGTCTGCGTATGCACAACTGGTAAACAGAGACAGCATGGTGGCCGAAGTCTCAGAGGGCAAGGTAGCTATTCCTGCATTAGCTGTTACTGCATATACTGCTAAACATCATAAACAAAGGAAAACAGAATAGACCAGAAAAGCGCAAATGGGACGATAAAAGAGATAAAGCGTGAATAAATATTGGAACCGCGTTCCAAAGTTGGAGAGAACTACGCGACTGCATTGGTCTAAAATTGGACTCTGAGCTGACTGCTTATCTTCTAGACTGGTAACTAACTTTCTATTCACTATATTTTTATTAGCATTGTGGTCAGTTTCTCTTGTCTCGTTACATTTTAAACGAATTGTATACAGATGTAAGCCTTATGTTGCTAGGGCTTAGCCTTATGTTGCTAATGCTAATATTGCTAGCGCTGTAGTCTCTGGGACTTATCGCTCTTGAGACCCATAATTTCAGTGCTCCACACGCTCAGCTTTCTCATAGCTAGGTGTCCTCACCTACTAACACCATTTTCCTAGTACTGTCATGATTTGTGTTGGGACAGGATTAGCGGTCTATAAACAATGAGCATGTCCGTCTCCAGTTGTGCATGCATATAAGATGCGCACATGAATTCACGCACGAGACGAGAGAAAAGCCTGGGAGGGGTTTGTGAGAGTGAGTAAGGAGCTAAGGGCGGGGGTTCTGTTTGAAACTCAACTGTCTCTCTCTCTCTCTCTCTCGGTTCTGAAAAAGACAATCAGGTACTGGAGCTTTATTTGGTGAGAAGCTATCATATGTGTATATGTTTACCAATATTAACTAATTGACACATTACAAAACAGTGTATAGTCTATATATTTTAAAATAGCATAATAATATTTTTAATTCACTAAGACAAGGGAGTGATTTTTGATAAAGACAAAATATTTAACTTAACTGATTTGATATGGCATCTGTCTTAAAACAAAATTATAACAAATACAATTGCAAACAATATGAAAAGATAGTGCACCATATAGTTGCACCTAGGAGAAAAGAAATATAAGAAAAATTAAGAGGAACTCACACAATTTGGCTTTTGTGCATTAAAAAGTCAGCTGAATTCTGCTAATAATTAACTTTTTAAAAAGCTCTGCCATGACATTGGTGGTATAAATATGTATATAAGTGTTTTATTCAATAGTCCTTCTCCTATTAATGTCTGAAATGGACTGGATTATTGCAACTCTTTTATGCCTCAAGAGGGAAGTAATCTCAATCTTTCAATCTGTATGAGCTCAGGGAAAATACAATTTTTATTTTATTTACAAGTCAATATTTTTCAGTAAATAAACTTTTAACTGGAAATGTGAAGTGATATGTATATATTTTAGAGTAAAAAAAAGGAATATTTTCTGTTTATTTTTATGTAATATAATGCAATTTGATGAATTCAAAGGGGCAGGTTTCATTGTTAAACAGTGGTCCCTCGTTTATCACGGGGGTTACGTTCCGAAAATAACCCGCAAGGCATAATCCGCGAAATAATCAGCTTCATTTTTTACAAACACAATGCACGTTCATACGCTGTAAAAAAAAAAAAAAGCACTCAAAATTGCACTAAAAAAAATCTGCGAAACAGCGAGGCCGCGAAAGGTGAATCGCGTTATAGTGAGGGACAATTGTAATGCAATTAATTTGGGTTGTGTTGTTGGGTTGGGTGCGATAAGAGGGGCTTACAATGTTCTCTATATTTTCAAAGAGAGGCTTTTTTCCTTTTTTTAACTGTGTTTTCTATGATTTAAAACACCATTTATGTGTAAAAAATGTTTTCAAAGATTACTGCCTCTCTCTCTTGCTCATACCTGCTATGTGCTCTACACTTGGGATGGCCATGGTGCTGTACTTGTGGATGCAGTGGCAGCACCAGGTCAGTTTGTGGATGTCCTCATCTCCTGCTGTACCTTTCTGAACATCTACAAAGTAGGAGCCCCACTGATTGGACACTGCAGAGGGGGACTTCATGCCGTGCTCCTGTAACATACACACACACCAAATCCCATGTCAGTCTACATTTGAGACTCATTTTTAGACATGCGCAGACCTGTTCAAAGGAAAAGGAAGGGAGAGTGTGAGGGAAAAGAAGGAAGTTCCGAGGAACGTCAAACTGGCTCTGACCCAGATTGTGTCATTTACAAATGCAGTGAATCAGGATTCGGAGAAACCTCCAGCTCACTTACTCATCACTTATATTTGATTTCAAGAGAGGAAAGAAAAACAGGATGCGTTCTTTAAAAAAGGGATGTGATTAGATGCTTTTTGCAATATCAGCTCTTTTTTGCAGAACTGTAACAACAGAACAACAAAAATAACAGTGCCATTTAAATGAAAAAATAGCACAGGATTTGACCTTGTTGCATTACACAAACAAGTTCTGGGTTTATTTTGGGTATAGTCCTAATTAAATTCTATGACCTGTGTTTAATTCTTTAATGACAGGTTTAGACTTTTTGGTTCATTATTATTTGTTACATTTACTGCAGCACAGTTAAAAAACCTTTTGCTTTTTAAAACACAACACAGACTGTGAATTGACAAGAGGCCCAAAATGTGAGAAAAATGTTTCTGTTTACAGAAATTTGCTGTAGACTCGTGTGCAGCAGGCCTAAAAGCAGCTCACTAATACCTCTGCCGAAGGGCGGGGGAGGTCTGGAGCAGGCTGGGGGCTGCTAATAGGAAACAGCTGTTGCACTGAACTTACCTCAAACTTTCCCTTTTTCTCCAATGGCTCCACTTGGGCCTCGCTGGATTTGGCCGCGTTGGTTTTGGGCACCCCCTCCCCCTCCATCTCCTCCACAATCATCACTGTCTCCCACTTCCCAAAGCTGCTGGCAGGAAACATGTCTGAGCGCATGCTGTCGCCGAAATACACCACCTTACAGCAAGACGGGAAAAGGACAAACAAAATCAAATGTCTTTTTAAAATTTATTTCATTGCCGTTTGCCTTCTGGCTTTGTATTTGGTTATTGCTTATTCATTGTATTCATTTACATTATGGGTGTTCATGGTTAACCCATAATCGATTAATTGTCATTAAGAACTTTACTGATTAAAATTTCATTAAACGATTAATTAGCATGCTGTAAAGTTCATACTTTTTATCTACACAGTACAGCTTCTGAGCCCACTGTTATGACAGAGTAGCACTGAACACAAGTAATGTATCTGCACAGGTTTGTTAAAATGCACAGTTTATAGAAAATCAGATATTGCCCTTAATTGGTGCGCGTTCTTAATTAATGCATGTTTATTCGGGTCGTTTTAACTGCAGTGTACTGGGCTAACGTTAGCCGCTAACACAAGCGCCGAGGGAAAAGTGGAAGAGACGACCACGTCCTCTTGAGTATTTTTTGAGAGTTTGAAGGGGGTTCCACTGCATGCATTGCGTCTCGGTTTTTGCAGATTTTACTGCATTTAATGCTTACTCGTGTATATAAACGTATAAATATTCGAAATAAGAAACCTAATTGCGTATATTTTTGTATTACTTTGAAAATCCGGATGCTGTGCTTGTTTGTTTTCCGTTCTGGTGTGATCTGATCTGTGCATTTTGATGCGGACTAGCTCCGCTGTCGAAGAAAAACAGAACTGCTACGTATCTCGTTCGCTGCGCTGTGCACTGTCAGATCGGAGCCGCAATGCAGCGGATGCAGTGGAAATGCTCTCATTGAAAATAACAGATGCGTATTTGCTGCGGAGTGCGTGGCAGAGCGGAGCCGCAACGCATGCAGTGGAATCTGGGGTGTGCCCCTCATCGCCGCTGCGTCAAGAGTGTCTATTTTACTCATCAGAAACAGCGAAGGTTTTTTAGTTTAGAGTGAATTAAACTAAAAGAAATACCTAAAGGCAAGCAAGAAAATGCTGATAAAGTGTAGTAGAACTGTCTTTGTGGCGCCAGGTGATACGTAAAAAGAAGACTGGCGTATCTTCATAACCAAGGGAAGAGTTAAGGGCTTTACTTTAAAAATAAATTAAGCAACAGCTTTATAATAAATGAAAAAAGGCTTTAGTTTGAAAAAAACTTCTGATTTGTTTGTTTATGACTCATATTTGACACCTGATAATCAGTTTTTGTCCATTAATTCTAATAAAAATAAACATTAGGTAATGTCATGCATGTGGTTAGTGGTTAACAGATTATTGATTATTAAGGCGTTCAATTATCGATTAAAGAAAATGCACAAAATGTGCATCCCTAATTTACATCTTTGAATCTAACTGATTTTGAGACTTACACTTACTTATACAGACAGCATTATTACTGTACAGTACAAACACTTGCCTGGACGGTTTGTTTGGAATGTTTACTCTTCTCTCTTGTTTCTCTCTCTTCTCATGTTCATTTTTTCACTGTTACTTTAAGTTAAGTTATTGTTTACACTTTACACAGTACAATAAATAATAAACAATAAAAATCACCTGCCTTAGTCTTGGTGAAAACAGGTAAAGGTAAAGCAACATCCACAACATTTTAAAGACATAGTTAGAGACATAGTATGTCCTTTATGTTTAACATTAGTTGTCCTTTACTACAACTCAATGCAAAGAGAGATGCACATTCTTTTGCCCGTTGCATTCAGATGAGTAAAAGTAGCATGAGTCCTCTTGTCCCAGGGTGAAATGAAGCAGACACCATGCGTCTGCAAAACTAATCACACTCCTTTGACCTGTACTATTCTCTGGAAAAAGAAACAAGCCAAGGCAGGCCTACAGAAGAGAATTCACAAACCTTTAAATGCCATTTGAGTGGCCATTTGTTTCAGTTACTCTACAATGAAAGAGAAAATGAAGTGAGGGAGGGTGTTAACAAAACCCTGGTCAGTTCAAAGCTTCAACAACTAAAGACTTTACTGAAGAATTTTGTGCATAAAGTTATAGATAGACCAGACGGTTTACACAAATATATTATATATATATATATATATATATATATATATATATATAGTATGCCATTACATTAAGCATTGGAAACTGCCATGCAAAGGCTCCAAGTCTTGGCCAGCAGGGTAACAACACCAGAGGAGACCCACCAAAGCTGGAGACCGAACAATAGCACAAAGCCTACTTCTCAATGCCACACACTCATCATAGAACACTTTGAGATGAACAACATCAACAGGGCTCTGAGAGCATTCATTCAAACTCAATGAGGCTGTGAAAAACCACCCACACAGACAACTGTATCAGTATATCAGATGTGGCATATACCAAGAAGACTCTCTGTCCCCACTGCTGTTCTGCATAGGTCTGAACCCCCTCAGCCAAATAATCATCAAGACTGGCTATGGATACCGACTCAAGAATGGGACCACCAAAAGAATGACCAAGCCAAGATCCTGTGGGACTTCCAGATACAGACCAATAAACTGGTAATGGTGAACCAACCAGACATTGTGGTGGTGGACAAACAACAGAGAAAAGCCGTTGTGGTGGACATTACAATGCAACAATTGCAACATCAGGAAAAAAGAACTTAAGCTAGAGAAATACCAAGGCCTCAAAGAAGAACTTGAGAAGCCCTGGAAAGTGTAAGATATTATTTTAAAGATATTATGAAAGAAGGTCCTTATTGAATGTATTACTCCTATTCAACTCTTACACTAGCAAAATATAACACATATTCAGAATGAAATAAAATAATAAAAACCAAGCTGGTTCAACAAAAATGATCTGACTAAATTAAAGTGGGAACCCAAAAAAAGAAATGAGCCCCGATTAAGGAGTAAAATGTCTATAAAAGGCATTCCAGTAGCTGTTTGTGATCTCCGCTCCTCATAGAGCTGCCCTCTGTCAGGCACCCTACACATGTAAACAAACATACAGGCGAAAGACCTGCTGGGAGGGGCTTTACAATTACATTTCCCCAAGACTTTCCCTGAAATGGCCACAGCTGCTGTTAGTCACCCCCAACAGAGTATGGCTCAGCACAGTCTTCTGCCAAAATCATAGGATCAGTCTGATAAATATTTACAGAGGCCAGAGATTCCAGCACACACTCTGACTGGACACATTCACACAACAGGGACACACCGCAGTTAATTTCTTCTGAACTGAGTACTCTACAGTGGGATTGGCTTCAAATGCAGGACTACTTTTAACAGCACATGGAATGGAATATTGTTGAATTTTATGATTTTTATGATGATTTATGATTTTTTTTAATCTACAGGATGATCTTTGTCATTTTTTTTTCAAATGTGCTCCAAAATTTTTGTGACTGATTAAATTTGACACAATGACACAAATATCTGAAAAAAGAAGGAAGTGTCTAGTCCATAGTTAGCGTGTGTAGAAGTTAACCACAGTGACAGGAGAAGAGATAGGACAGTCCAGACATCACATCAACCCTGTCACTATAAAAGTGAAGTGTGTGTCGTTACAAAATCTGCACATGGAACAACGTTTGCTCTTTTGTTCTTGCGTGCATGCACCATCTCCACTGCCTGACGTCACTTCCTCCTACTGCGAGCCCAGGGTATTCAGAATCGATTGCACAATATTTTTTTATCAACATTTATATGATAAACATGGATAATATACGATGAAGTATAGTAGAATTAAAATATTGACTATCAAGTAATAATAAAGATGGTAATGATAGTATTGGTAATAATACGGATAATTACTGTAACAGTAATAATAAAAAAATGTTTACACCTGTAATGCAGAGAATGACAATGATATTACAACAATAATAATGATAAAAATATCTTAATAATTATTGAAATTAGTAATAATAGTATTTTTTATTATATATATATATATATATATATATGTATGTATATATGTATATATGTGTGTGTGTGTATATATATATATATATATATATATATATATATATATATATATATATATTTTATGAATGTAACTTGTTCCAACTGTTTAGTGTTTTTTTCTTTCTGTCTTGTTTTATTATGATATACAGTATTATCCTCCAACACAATGAGTTTTTACTTCAGCCTAAACCCTTTCAGCAGGGGTTAATTTCATTCGGATCCAGCCGGATCAGGATCCACAACTGTCTTATTTTGACATGGTAGGATCTGGCATCTATTTACCTGGATCGGGGAACATTTGGGGAAAAAGTCACCCTTGGGACTTGAATTCCGGTCTGCTGTGCTAATACCACTCGCCCTACATACTGAGCTAAACTCTAGGTAACTGCGTATTGATTCTGTCTGGAGGTGTCTCCTGCTGATTCAGCTGTATATCATGTGCAAGCGAATACCATGTCAAATTGTAGTTTTGAAGACATAAAACCAATTAGCTTTGCCTGTATTTAAACTCTTTGCCTTGAATTCAGCTCTGTTGTTGTCGGTGTATGAGTTTGTTGATGCTATTGAAGAGTGGGTTGTGATTGTGACTGACAGGAGTGTCTCTGAGCGGTTTATGGAGGAGTTATTGTCGAGGACGAGGAGTAGCGACCAGAGATATTTGGATTGGAACAGGGAAGAGTGGAAGGCAATGGCTGTTGTGTGGAATATATTATACAACTAGAGAAGGTAAGAGATTATCTGCCATTATTCATAAAGAAACTGCATTTTTTGTTGGATTTAGTGAAATTATTGTATTGTTGCCAATTTTGACAAATGACAGTGACAGAAATAAACTGAAATGAACTAAACTGAAAAAACACACACACAAAAAGATTTATTTAATATTCCTTTTTTTTCTCTCCTGTCTTTATGTTGTATGGTTAACTGTAATTGGACTGTGTGTGTGGTGTTTATTTATAAATTTTTATTGAATATAAAGTATAAATAGTATAAATAAGTAATATGGCATCAGTTAAAGGCTGTTGCCTGTGGATGGGGCATCCCAGGATGGCTGTCCCTCACCAAAAAAGGTCTGCAGCCAAGTAGCTTTCAGTGCTGTGTTAGATGTGAGCTTTGTGGCAGGCTCAGGTTTTGGCTTTGCTCAAGCGTTTGATCGAACTTTTTGTTTTTTGTGCTGTGGACTCACTTTTATCACAGTCTGGTTGGCCTAACTTTTGGATGTTTTTGGAATATTTTGGAAACCTATAAATTTGGTGTATAATATTAATTTAAAAAGGAAACATTCTCTCATACTTCACAGTGAAAATATCGAGCAGATTGGATTCCTCGGCAGCTCTGTACAAATACTGGTATGAAAACAGCTGGCTGGCACTTGGCCCCGTTTTTCATGCCAAGCACCACGTTCCTGCTCCATCACTCTGCTGTGAATCTCTTTGAGCTTATTTATCATTGACCTCACATCTCTTTGGCGTGTGCCAGCATCTCTGTGCTGAAACCTGTGCTGTTTATCTACAAACACGATAAAAATGAGAAGTCTTCGCTATAATTACACTTATGTCCAGACCAGTCCTTATTCAAGTATTTATAAGTATACTAATTAATTTCATATTATATTTTTAAAGATTATAATATTCAACATGGTTCAGGTGACTCATAAGTTTTTGTGTGTCAATCAAACAGCTGAATTGAAACACCACCATGTGGTTTAAACTCCACTGTGATATCACATTGCCCCATCCATGTGATGCTGTTGTTTATTTTTCATTGAAATCAAAAAGCACGACAAATTTTGATTTAAACAAAAAACAACAACTCTGAATTTACTGTATTTTCAGGGTGTGTGAATATGTGAGTGAGCCTCCTGTACCTTAGGCTCTTGTTTTCCTGTCATGGTCTTTAGTAGCTCATGGAGGTGTGGCCAGTTGCCCTGGGAGTACCAGCCAGGTTTGTCCAGAGAGGGCAGTCCCTCACTCTCCTCAACGTCATTGACTAGAGGAAAAACAGACAAAGCATCACTCAACATGAACACTACAGTATGAGTGAACATTACCAATGGCCCAGCTCAGCAGCACAGAGGTCACAAGCAGCTCACAGGCAGTGTGAGTGAGTGTAATTTGGACAGAAAGGCAGCAACAATCATCAAGGTGCCTTTGTGAAGAGGTCAAATGGAAGCTGCTCAGCTGGTTTAGATAACTTTTATTATCTAAATGCAATAAGTCTTTCTTTATCTTTTTATGTCAATGCTTTTAATGAAAAGATTAGATTAAACTTAATTGATCCCTCAATAGGGAAATTCACAAATACAATCTGTGTGATACGAAAACAACAAAATGCACAAAATGCAAAGTGTGAAGTGCATTGTGCGTTCAAACAGATGGGACTGAAGTCACATTTAAACATCAGCACATTTAAAAACACAATTTTTAGTGTTTAAATCTCCACTACCTGATTTAGTTTTGCTGTCCCTGTCTCAGATTTGTCGGTAAACATTACGTGATTGAATTGACAGCATTTATCGGCCTTTCACGTTGCCACCCTTTTCTTTGTTGATGCTTTTTTTTTTTTTAGCTGTTTCACTGAGTTAAAAGACATTCAGTGATGAAAATGCATTTGATCAGCAGCTATTCATATTTCTGCAATGTCATATGACAAGCTGGTGTACACCAATTGGAGCGCTCCTTTTCAAGCATGTGATTTTGTGGTTTTCCGTTCCTGAATAGAGGTTCTCATTTAATAAAATAAAATAAAATGATGAAGCCTGTTTTTTTCCACAAATTATTGCTTTTATAATAAACTAGTTGGGTTTTAAACCATTTTCCCCAACAAGAAGAAAAAATACCAGGTACAGTCTTAGTTCAACTACAGTTTAACTAAAGATAGTGTTTTCAAAGTTTCTGGATGAACATGGGGGCATTATTATGTATTTGGTCACATAAAAAGAGGATAGAACTACAGCTGTGAGCCTAGCTTAATGTTTGACCTCTTCAAATATGGAACTGAACTACACACATGAACATGAAATTCCCTATTCCCTATATGTGTCTGAAACTTTTTTAAACTTAGAAAAAAAAAACTGAAGAGAGGATCTTCACACTTCACAGACCCCAATTCCCAGGAATACACAATACTTAAAGCTTCAGGCCGTTTGCATTGTCATAATGAGTACAATAGCTTTTTTCTCTGCTATGATGGGACAATGAAAGTGATACTATTGTTGGTGACTCAATTCTTGCACAACCATTATTTTTCACCCAAGAATGATGAAAATGAGAAAATGTCACAGAACTACCCAATCCAATTCCTACTGAACGCTGACATGTAGCGATGTAGCCTGAGAGCTATGCTTTTGTGTTTCTTCAATTTTTGAAAGAGCACTAACCAAGGTTCCTGAAAGGCCTCTGATGTGGGACCAGGGAAAAGAAGCCCGGTTTCAGAGCGTTTGTGATGATGACTTCAAACAGCTCCTCGAAGTCCTTCCTGTCACACATAGACACAAAATGTATTCAGACACCAGATACACTTCTGTAGCTTAATGTTCTGTAGTCAAGGGTTGACGTGAACTAATCAACATTTAAGACAAATTACCTTCTGAAGCTGAAAGAACATTTCTTTAAATTATATTTTTAAACTTTTTTTTGTATTGAAGCGCATTGTGTATTTATGCAGTGTCTGCTAATCAAGTCTTCAGTGCTGGTTACAGATAATGTTTAAATGTGTAATAAAAGGAGGGACCTCTAAGGAGGTTTGAGCCAACTCCAAACCCACAGAAGACTGATACACTAGCTACAGAAAACGGCCCAGCCACAGCGTGGATACTGTAACAGCAGGAACAGTGGGTCTGGACACCTTTGATTTCGGCTTTCTGTGGAGGAAGGTTAATGTCTCCCCAGGTTTTAAGGTGTATGCATTGCATGCTTCTCATCTTGGCTTATCTTACAATTCATAGTAAAAGTTAAAAGTGTCTCTTTTATTCCTGACCTGTCTGTCTCTAACATTGTAATTTTGGCACTTTTTGTTGAAAAACAGCCCAGTGCTGGGTAAGTGGGGTGTGTTTGGTTAAAGCCCTTTTGTGGTTCGATTGAGTGCATAAGTGGATCAGGCTGCAAAATACACTGTGACAGTTAAAAGTAAGGCTAACAGTATAAAACTGTAGAAACATGGATACATATTGCATATAAGCATTTTTAGGTGATTTGTTGTTTAATAGGAAAGGGCTTATTTATTGGTCTTAGTGAGTAACAACAAAGAAAATACAAAGCTGTCAGAAAAACTGAAACTGAAAAAAAAGTGTGTATATTTAGTTGCATCAACATTCTGTACACTGTTGATGCACACCTATATATTCAGAGAATTTTCTTTAAATCCAATAACTTTAATATATGAGATGTACATTTGGAGGGACTGAGAACACTGCATTTATTGAACAATAAAGTGAATCTCAAATAATACAATTATAGAGCTTTTATTTAGATTATAGAGAGCACTACCAACTCAGGGATGGCTGTCTCTGCGAAAAGGGCTGCATGATTAATAACATTTTATTCATGATTACAACTGTGCTCTCCGACTCCTACAGTTATAAAACATGCACCTGAGGACATTCCATAATACTGTAGCAAAACAGAGCTGAGCGGATGTTGATGTGCTAAACTCTGTTTGTGTGTGAAGCAGGATTATTTCAGAGCATTATGTTTAAGTCTGTGGAATTGAAATAAAAGGCACTAAAATAATTAAATGATGTAAACACAGAAGTCATGGGCAACTTTTTAAAAGTTAGATTTACTAGTTTTCAGAGCAGATACATGAACCAAGTGCAGTGACAGAGTTCCTAAATATAGGTTCTCATTTAATAAAAAATAATAACAAAATAGTGTTTTCACTTCCAAAGGAGACATTATTATGTATTTGGTCACATGAAAGGAGGATAGAACTACAATTGTGAGCCTAGAGTAGCTTAATGTTTGACCTCTTTAAATATGGAAATGAACTATGCAGATGAACATGAACATAACATGAACACGAACACGCACATGAACTGAACTACGCATATGAACATTCAGGTTCAGGCTGAATTTGGCCAATGAGTCTTGAGCTTGAAATATGTGCTTCAGACTAAAGCCATGTTATTGATGAGAGGCAGTAAGCTTACCTTTTTGGTGATAAGAGTGGTACACTACTTGGGATTCACCATACCCTTTCTGACTATGAAAACAAATTCAAAAGCAAGCCAAATAGATACTAGACAAACTGACTTCATTATAACTGCCAATTCCTTGCAGATGCAACACAAGTTGTAATAACTGTTATATTAATGTTAACAAAAGATAAATGGTACAGGCTCACCCTAGGATGTGTTCACAGATGAGCCGGCAGTAGTCGCTGTGGGAACTGGTGATGAGCAGCAGGACTTTGCCAGCATTCTTCATGCTACGTAGCCAGGTCTTGACTGAGTCAGAGCAGGGCTGGAGGTACCGGCCTGGGTCCCTCTTTACACATGGGAAGTACGTCCCTGCGTCCTCTGCAACAAACCCAGAGAGACTGTATTATAAAACTATGTCTTACACAACTTAACTTTGAAGTTCCTCTATTCCACTGTTCTCTGGTAAATCAAATCTTTAAAAAGTTCTACAAACTCAAAAAGATGGAGTTATACAATGCAAAACAAATGCTAAGAAGCTAGATTAGGGGTACCCAGAGTGGGACCCAGGGGCCAAAATCAGCCCACCAGGGGTCATCATGTTTTGTGACTGAAATTAAAATAAAATAATATATAAAATATATATGGAAGGTCTGGGTCAAAGAGCGTAAGTTTGGGTCAAATAGCTTAAGTTCACGAGCTGCAATTATGCGCTACCTCGTCAGAACAAAATGGAGGCAGAGGCAGACAAAAGGTATTTTACACAAAAGTGGGAGAAGGAGTATTTCTTTTAATTACATGCAAAAGGTTTTGCGTATGGCCGGTGCCTTACTAATACATTTCTGCTTTGGCCCTCCAAGCGAAGAAGTTTGGGCACCCCTGAGCTAGATGAATCAATAAATGAGTTCTGTTATTATAAGCTTGTGGTTCCAGAACTGACTGAATGTGTGTTACACGTTAAGTCTTCAAAAAACGGTTTAATTTCAATAGCATTTAAAAGCATTTAGAAGGACAGTACATGTTTTGTTACCTAACAGCATATTGTACTAGAAATGAAAAAGGTGAAAGTGAAGGTAAAAAAACATCACTTTATTTTCATTCAATGTATTAGCCTTTTGGAGTGGGGAATAGGTTAAGTTAAGTTTTTCTATTAGAAAAAGTCAAGTTATTATCTCTGTATTGCTTCTGACACACAGTATAATGTAAGTTGAGCAGCCTCACTGTATTTATGATGTGACAAGTTTGGCTGCACTGAATGTAGTGTTATAGTTTATAAAATGCAGTGAAAGGACATTGTTTTGATACAGTTTTTGATCATTATCATTTGTAAAATGAAATGGTAAATGGCACGCATTTATATAGCACTTTTTTGCACCCTACTTGGGAACCATAAGCACTTTATATGATGCTTCCATTCATCCCATTCACACACACATTCACCCTGTGGCAGGGTGTGGTTTCCGACCACCATCACAATCACACTATTTTATGAAAAAACATTGTGGTATGATCATCTTATTCAAGCCGCACATAATTTCTATTCTCATTTTTATTTTCTGCTAAATCAGTAAGTGGATAACAACTGCCATCTCAGAAATCCACCTTTACATTTGTGCAATTCCTGGGCTAGACTGCACTGAGAGTCTCGTGCAGTTCTCTCTGGTTTATCAGCCGTCTCAAACATGAGGATTTGCTGCTCCCTTGTGTCAGAAGGTCTTCATAACAACATAGAGACCTCGCTTAAAGGTATTACACTGCTCCAAACAGTAGATGGTGACAATTACCAACAATGAAAACCCATTTAAAAACAAATCAATCCAAAAGTTCTATTTGTTCAGAGATTGAGCTCTGAGCCTGTACTGCCTCAGCCCTATCACCAACCGCCAGCTTGACCTGGTGCATGAAGAAAATGAACACTGGCTGTGCTCCCTGACACTTACTGCATCACATCTGATGCAAAACGGCATTAAGAGAAGGATTTACAGTATCTTGCCTAAAGACATTCTGAAATCTGTCTCATCTATCATCTTCAACATTTCTGATTTTGGTGCTATTTTTTCAGTTGTCTTTAAGATTTACAATATTTAAAATGCAATTCCCCAAAAAGAGTGTAAAATAAAACAGACTATGAACAGTCCGGTGAGTAAAGTAGGAGAACCCCTAAGCCAGATTTAAGGTAAATAATGTCTCTCGCTACAATGGACATGAACAATATATGTCCTGCATAAAAGTAGTGTTGTGTCATTGTTCACTGTTGCTGCAGCAGCGGTGTCCAGATCAGGACCTATGGGTGGATTACAGCTGTTGGATATGTTGCTGTCAGTAAATCTTTTATATATCAAATAAACACACACTCTGTGCTGCTGTGTTCACTTGTTTCTGATGATAATTTTAGATTCAGATTATTCAGATTAATCAGATGTCTCTCTAAATTGTTTGTTTGTGAGCCTCAATAAACTCAGAGCTTGGTGGAGGATAAGGTGCACTCATTGTGGTCCATTTTGGGATGTGTACTTTTTAATTAAGCTGCTGTGCATCAGTGTAACTTCCTCTGTTGTTTCCTGCTGAAGTTAGAAGAGTTGGATTGTCAAAACGCAACTGTCCTTAATCAATAAGGAACCTCCTAACTTCATACTGTTGACCCCATGACATAGGTCACAAAGGTTAAGGAACAAGAGTTAGAAGCTATCATTTTGATGTATTCAGATTCAACCCGAGTTTTCTGTAGGACTTTAAACACTGTAGGATTAAACCCATGACATTCTTGCTGTGAGGAAGACGCGCTAACCACTTCGCCACCATGCACCCCTTGTAACAATCATTTGGTGGTAAATTTTGAAATAACTGGACCACATCAGCATCAAAATTATTTGTAGAGAGTGGCGCACAGTTTTAATCTTTTACCTGTGCTCACAACTAATAACAGGCAGGACAGGAAAGACAGTAATACAGACACAAATCACTCCAAAGCTCCTTTAAGTTTGATAAAAATGAATGCTTAACTGATTATATGCTCACAAATATATATATATATATATATATATATATATATATATATATATATAAATAAATATATATATATATATATATATAAATAATAATTTTAAAGGCCCATTATGTAACTTTTGACCTACAAAAACAAAGCCTCAAAGTGATTTGAGATAGTTCTTTGTCATGAAATAGCTCCTCTCAGTGTCTGAATATTTTAATTATAGCTTTGGCCAAAGCAGGCCGGTCAGCCCAGCTCAGGCAATGAGACAGGAGAGAGGACAAAACATGTCGGCACGCAGTAAGCTGAAAATGATCTTGCTGTTTTCGCAATATTTGTCAGAATCTCTAACATGACTTCCATTCTGGACGTGTTAGAGAAGGAAGGCGAATCTGTCGGCAGAGAGAGAATAGGAAAGGCAAGAGTTTAGGAGTGAAAGTAGGGACTTTGAATGTTGGTACGATGACAGTTAAAGGTAGAGAACTGGTAGATATAATGCATAAGGGGAAAGTTGACATTCTGTGAGTCCATGGTTTGAACTGTTTTATCAAGGATGTTTTTTCATCAATGTTGTTAGTGGTTATGCAAGCAGGTTGTGAGCAAGAGGAGAGAGATTCTGGAGTGAGCTTGATGAAGTGATGCAGAGTGTTCCCAAAGGAGAGAGAGAGGTGATTGGTGGAAACTTTAATGGACATGTTGGTGAAGGGAATAGTGGTAATGAGGAAATTATGGGCAGGTTTGGTCTTCAGGAAAGGAACCCAGAAGGACAAAGGTTGGTAGACTTTGTGAAAAGTATGACAATGTTTGTGGTGAACACATACTTTCAAGAGAGGCAGGAACATAGGGTGACATACAGTATAAGAGTGTTGGCAGGACTGCACAGATGGACTATATCTAATGTAGATAGTATAATTTGAAAGACATTAGGGATTGCAAAGTAGTGGCAGGAGACAGTGTAGCTAGACAGCATGGGATGGTGGTGTGTAAGATGACTCTGCTGGTGAGGAAGATAAAGAGAGGAAAGGCAGAACTGAAGAAGTGGTGGAAGTTGAAAAAGGAAAATTACTGTGTGATTTTCAGGGAGGAGTTGAGACAGGCTTTAGGTGGTCAGGAGGTGCTTCCAGATGAGTAGACTACTACACCCGAGGAGATCAGGGAGACAGGTAGGAAGGTGCTAGGTGTGTCATCTGGAAGGAGGAAAGTAGACAAGGAGACTTGGTGGTAGAATAAGAAAGTTCAGGAGAGTGTCCAGAGGAAAAGGTGAGCTAGAAAGAAGTGGGGCAGGGAGAAAAGTAGACAGGAATATAGGTAGATGCAACGCAAGGTTAAAATAGAGGTGGAGAAGGCTCATGAGTACATGTATGCCATGCTAGATCTTAAGGGAAGTAAGATGGATTTGTACCAGTTGGCGAGGAAGAGTGATATCAATGGGAAGGATGTGTAGCAGCTTAGAGTGGTAATATATATATTGACAGGTGAAAAAAGGTTGAGGGAAAGATTGAAGGAGTACTTTGAGGAACTGAGAGAGAGGAGTATCAGCTATTGTTGAGCAGGAGGTAGGAAGGATTAGCAAGGGTGAAGTTAGCAGGGCTTTGAAGAGGATGAAGAGTGGAAAGGTGTTTGGTCCTGATGACATACCAGTAGAGGTATGGAAGTGTTATTGAGAGCTGGCAGTACAGTTTTAACTGGGTTGTTCAACAAGGTCTTTGGATGCCTGAGGAATGGAGGAGATGTGTTTTGGTGCATTTTTTTAACAACAAGGTAGATGTACAGAGTTGAGGAAACTCCAGAGGTATTAAGCTGACAAGGCCTCTAATGAAGTCGAGGCAAAGAGCAGTGAAAACAAGGCTATGGGGAGAAGTGAACATTTGTGAGCAGCAGTAGTATGGTTTTATGCCAAGTAAGAGCACTACTTATGCAATATTTGCTTTGAGGATGTTGATGGAGAGGTGCAGAGAGAGCTGTGGTATTATATGAGGAGGTCTGGAGTGTCAGAAAAGTATGTTAGAGTTGTGCAGGATATATATGAGAGCAGTAGGACAGTGGTAAGGAGTGACAGAGGAGTTCACAGGAAAGGTGGAAGTTTACTCTGGAGAAAAGAGGAATGAAGGATACTTGCATCAAGGCAGAAAATGTGTGTGAATGAGAGGGATCCAAGTGGAACAGTGAGGTTACAAGGAGAGTAGGTAAAGATGGTGCAGGATTTTAACTACTTAAACCTACTACACAGGCAAACAGCAAACCCAATAGTCCAGAGAAATGGAGAGTGTGGAAAAGAGGTAAAGAAGTGTGTGCAGAGAGTGGAGAAAAGTGTTGGGTGTGTTGTGTGATAAAAGAATAACAGCAGTAATGAAAGGAAAGGTCTACATGACAGAGGTGAGACCAGCAATGTTGTATAGTTTGGAGACAGTGGCACTGAGGAAAAGACATAAGGAAGGGTTAGAGGTATCAGAGCTGAAGATGTTGACGTTCTCTTTGGGAGTGATAAGGATGGATAGGATCAGGAATAAGTCCATCAGAGCTACAGTTCAAAAGATGTTTAGAAGACAAAGTTAGAGGCCCGGTTTAGATGGTTTGAACATGGTTCAGACGAGAGACAGGGAATATATCCGTCATCGTGAGACCCGGGTTCAAATCTCATTCGGGTGCCCAATTTCCAATTCTCCACTTACTAACCCCATGTCCTGTTAAGCTACTGTTCACTATCAATAAAGGCCAATAATCTCAATGCCAATTAAAATCATTAAAAAGGATGCTGAGGTTAGAGCTGCCAGGCAGGAGGTTTAGAGGAAGCCAAAGTGGAGGTTTATGGATGTAGTAAAGGAGCAGGTACTTGGTTTGAGAGAAGAAGATGCAGGGGATAGGGTAAGATGGAGGCAGATGATTCGCTGTGGAGACCCCTGAAGAAAACGGCAGGGGTATTTTAACATATGGTTCTGTGTTTTCATCATTTTAAAGGCTACCCCTGCTAACTGGTATTCATACCGCTATGACATAAAGCAAGCTTATTACATATATCCTCCATCAGCTGTAAAAACTGAAGTAAATAATTTTTTTCTGTCAAGCTTTATAGCTCTGCAAACTAGTGTCTCTTTTGTCAAAGCAATATACACTGCTGAGCCAAAAAAAAAAAAAAAGAGTCACCACCTTGATTTAAGTAAACAAATAGGCAAGAGCCTCCCATACAAGATCTTGGCAAAAATTCAGGCAACTCTGGACAGTAATACCATTGCATGTCACAACATTTATTCAGAGTTGCATGAATTTTTCGCCAAGATCTTCTATTGATGATGGGAGAGTCTGGACTTTGTTGTGGCAAATCCATGTGTGAAAGTGATCTGTGATGTTCCCTGAACCACTCTTTCACAATTTGAGCCTGATGAAACAGATTGACATCTTTTCATCGACCACAGGATGTGTCTTCTGACATAGTTGTTTCAGAAATGAGAAACTATTCATTGCATGCTTCAGCTGGCAACAAACTTGATGCCAGCTGAAACATAAGCATCCATGCAATAATTATTCAATGGGAGGCGCTTGCCTATTTGCTCAGTTAAAATCTAGGTGGTGACTTTTTTTTTGGCCAGGCAGTGTATATTTTGTAATAATGTATTTATGAAGCGCTATGAATGTTCATTCATTCATTCTCGTTAGGGGTCACGGGTGGCTGGAGCCTATACCAGAAGCGCCCATTGAAGGTAGGTACACCCTACACCCTGCACAATGGCCAGTTGGTCGCAGGGCTGAAACTTAGATGAACAATGACAGACAACCATTCACTCTTGCATTCATTCACTAGGGATACTTTAGAGTTGCCAATTGACCTATACATGCATGTCTTTGGGCCAGAGTTAGCCGACGATGTTTGAGTCGGTCAGAATCAGCCAAGGATGTGAGTCAGTCATTTACACGTTTTTTTTTATGTGTCCACCTGCTGTTGATGGTGACATATATCCTCCATAAAGCACTGGACAGTACATGAACCATCAGAGGGACATAAAAGGAGCTGTAACAGGTAATGTGCTGTGCTCAGGTTTGTGCAGACCAACATTGGAGACATTTTACAGAAATAAAGCCAATACAAGTTAAAAAAAAAAAAAAAAAACAAGAGAAAATTGCATTTTTCTCTGAATATAAACAACCTCAATGTCCATGTAAATATAGGGTAGATACAGGATATTTTCCATAATAAATGCTGCTTTGAAAAATTTGATAAAGGCACAGGCCACATTGAGGAGCTCGTACAAATATTTAGGAGGTTCTGGAGTTGTATAAATGAGGAACAGCATAAAAAACAGTTGTGACAAAAAATAATGTAAAGATGTAACACAGCAGTGAGAACAGCTAGACTCTACCAATGTTTGTGTAAAATCTGGTAATATTAATCCACACACTTGCAAATTTCAGGCAGAATCACTGCTTTGTGTGTGTAAATCACACAGACAGATCTCTGAAGAGAAGCTATAATCTGAGTGTTTTCTCTTAAAAGGCATCCAGACAAACTGTGTTTTCCAGCACCTGTGGAAAACACTAGTTAAACAGGCCATTTTGTCTGTGGACTTGCTTTTTTTAGCAGACCAGCCACAAATTGCTGCATCATGTCCCTCACTGTAAAAAGTTTTTTTTTTTTTCCCTTTGGTCAGTGACACATAAGGGGAATAGGGATAATAGTAACTAGGGAGAATACAAATCAAAGTTTAAAAGCCTTATTAGATGAGATAACAAGAATGTGATTTCAAATATAGACTATAGACACCTATATTTCAATTAGTTATACAGCAGCTGTCCAGGTACCATGGAATTTGACCACGTGACCAGCTACAGTCCATAATCACCCCAGCACACTGCAGCGAAATATTTTTTAGTGTCACTTTTATTAGATAAGCCAAAAGAGGCCAGTGGTAAATGACTGATGAGAGTGAACCCTAAAGAAGATAATTAGAAAAGCTCAACAAAATATTTTTATTAACATTATAGAATGCAACATTATTTAGTGTAAAGAGCAGATACAATGATCACTTTAAGGTAAATCATATGGTAAATGAAGATGATACAGAAGAATAGGAGAACAGCAGAGGCTCTGTTTTTTTTTTTTGCCATGTCCCCATATCACAGCGGGGGACAGTGACGTGGTGACGGCAAAAGTTAGGGACACTGCAATCTGTCATTACACTAAACCACATCTATATTTAGTCGCAGCTATCTTAGGACAACTGTGAAGTTTATCTCCTCCTCAGATCAGACTTACAGCTCACACTAAAGCTTTAATACAGGGAAAGTGCTGCCAGACTTAAAATACCCCAAATCTAACTGTTAAATTACCCTTGAGCTTAAATATATTTGGCATCTGCTCAGTAGTGCTGACTCATTGAAATAAAGGAAGGACAGTTAAAAAAAAACTATGTACAGGTTGGGTCAGGCCCATTCCTAATCACAAGCTGAGTGATGACTGACGATCCCATCTCAAGGTGCACTGACTACTAGCAAGCACAGAACACATAGTCTTTACAGTCAAATCTTGTATGCGTTTTAGTCTTTATATATGGATGTGGGCCTTTGGAGCAGCCTTTTGTTTCAGAGGTCAGATGTATAGTTTATGTGGTCAAAGTGAACTGAAGAGCACAGTCACTGCAAGACATTTTTCAGCTCCAATTTAGAAAGACAAGGATACAATCTTTATTAGAAATGAGGAAATATTAAATTCATTACTTCAAACCCTACTTTTGCACACACACACACACACACACACACACACACACACACACACACACACACACACACACACACACACACACACACACACACACATATATATATGGTGTTTCACTGGCTTTCATCATACACTCATATACAGTAGACTTGAAGAATAACTCCAAGTCCTGTCCACATCTTCCACATCTGGAAATACTTACAAACAGGGCAGGGTTGACAATAGGTCAACTTATGAAGAACCTGGGTGAGGAGGTGGAGAGTGCCATATTGAACAACATGTACCATCGTCAGGAGCTAAAAAGGGCTGTAACTAGTGGTCCCACCACTGAGCACCACTAACTCATTTGTTAAAATAATTTGGATGTAAAACAGTCCTTGTGTAAAATTAATAGAGGGTTAAAACCACCCCTCAGTGGATGGGCAAGCGTATGACAAGAGTGAAGGGACCCAGGTTTGACTTCCGGCTCCGGTCTGTTTCCCCCATGTCTTTACCCCTCACTCTAAGCCCATTTTTTTCAACAATTTTTCTGTTCAATAAAGGCAGAGGAGGGTCCCTCAGCCCACTGGCACCCAACCTGTTTATATAAGAATGTACAAGAGGGGCTCTAACTGTTGCATCAAAACAGACATTTAGCTTATCACAGGCAGATCAAAGTCTCAGCATCGGCCATACCATCATTTAGCACATAAGACATAACAGTGAGAACACCGCCACATCAATGTGATGACGAACCTTCACATCCTATAAGCTTGTTTCATGTGTAAACTTTGTGTTGTTTACTTACAGCTCTGCCCTGCCTTTCCTGAACACACAACTGGAAAATTCCCAACACACACACACACATTTGAAGACTACAACACGGTGGATGCGGCGGGTGAGCTAAGGCGTTTCTAGACAGACAGACTTTGAGGAGATTTCAGTCAGTTTAGACTGTCAATCAAAAGAAAATGGTTACAAAATAGGAACAAAAACAACTGGAATGGAAAACATATACAAAACTTCAGCACTCACGGAAAAAGTCCAGGACATTTTTTACTTTTATTTTTATGCCACCCAAATTCAACTTCAAACGAGTATATAGACTACAAAGACATGAACATAAACTCACCAAATACATAAAATTAGTAAAACGTCGTCTATTTTTGGAGAACACTCCTGGACTTTGTAGAAATAGACAAAAAACTGACAGTGTGACAGAAAATGGCTAAAAAATCTAAATCTCAAGAATGCCCACCGTATGTTGACCAAGCATATTTGTCTTGCTCTGCTTTTGAATTCACACTCAAAAACCTGAATGGACTGTTCATTTAAAAACCAAACAAAGACCCTGTTTAATTAACTTACCATTTTCCAGACTCATTTTCACTCAAGTCTATGGGCTGGGTATAGGTGCCTTTGTAAAAGCACAGAAAATAGTTACAGTTGCTGGGTCAACATTCAGGAGACAGACTGAATGTAACAGTAATGTACCATGAGCTAGAAGGAAATGCGTCTAATCTAAAGCAGACGAGTCTTCAGTGCAGCTATACAGAGGAACAGTTCATTTAGCAGTGGATCCTGAGGTGAATGAGTGGTCAGAGTGGCGGTGTATTGGATGGAAGCATTTTGGTATTTTTACAGCTTAATGCCATGTTTGAAATTAAACTGCTGACTTTAGACTTATTTTGGATTTGCTGGATTACCATAAACACTATTGCCGTGTTTTAACCAAGCCCTGAAAAACAGCTTGACTTTCTTTTAGCACATTCTGGGAAATTTCTGTTTATTGAACACAAACACATACATTTTGCTGATAAAATGGCCAATTTTTGTCCCCCCAGAACAAATCTTTAGGGTTTTAGTTAGAGTTAAAGTTTAACCCTCAGGTTCTGGTGGAGTTTTCCCACACACATTGTATAAACTGTGTTCTCTTTCACACAAGGTGCTGTGACTGTGAAATCAGGCCCCTCCCAATAATTACAGCATGGCTCAAGGGTAGCCAAGGCTACCTAACTAGTCGTTATTACCAGTCATAGGATATTCCCCTGTCACACATATGTTCCGTGGGACTGAGCAGCTACAGGCAAATAAATGGTGCTACAGTGAAAATTTTAAGTTTATTTTCTTACATCATATCTTATTTTTCCCAAAACACCACCAATGATTTGACTGATGTCTGTTACAGTTGTAGCAAGTGACTCATTTCTACAATATCAAATGAATAAACCAAACAGATTTATGAGGAGTTACTCAAGACTAGTTATTACTATAGATTTACTCTCCCCATTCATAAGTTTGGCTCCATTGAGATACAAGTCTCATGGGATTGTGTCCTGTCAAAGCAGACTGTGCTGGTCTAGGCTATCCTGTCTTGAAGTGGGTTGAGTAGGTTCAGTGGGTGAGGGGTCTCATATTTTTAAGCTCTTTTAACACAACAACAGTGCCTGGGGTTAAGAGTTACAGTTTCCATTGGTCAGTTTATGTGGCAGGTAAATGGTATGCAAGACTCTGTTCCAGCATGTGTACGTGTAGAGGCATCTGGCAAGTGTTCTGTAGCTTTTTAGGTTAGTGAGTACTTATGGTTTGATTTTGTGTAATTTTGTATAATCCATTTTTTTTGTTTCCTACTTTATTATGGTATCTGTGCACTTTAACATTTGACAAGCTTTGATTCAAACTTACATTAGTGCATTTAAAAACTGAAGTTTAAAATGCCTTAAATGAGTTTTAAAAGTGGACTTGTTCAAAACCATTTAAAACTTGGTTTAGTTAAGCAGAGTTTTGCAAAATTAAGCCACATATGTCTATGAGGATCAGAGTGACATCTGATAGAACAAAACAAAATGAGCATTCCTGTTTTAGAAAAGCAAAGCCATGGTTGATTAGTGAACTGTGTCGGTGTGAACATACTGTTCTCACACACTTGTACAGTGTGTGTGTTCAGAAGAATGTACTATGTTCAAAGAATATACTACACAAATGTACACAAGAGATAAGCATCTAGAGATGTGGTAAAAACTCACATGTATTACAATTTGAAAAATAATTAAATATACAATGGTTTTTTATCCAATAATGATTATTTGGAATCAAACTTAGTAAGACTAAGATTAGTGTTTTAGTGTATTTACAGAAGTGCTGTAAACAAAAGCAGACTTTGAATGTGTGCAATGTTAATTACACACACTGTGCAAAGGGTGTAGAAATCAAAGCCATAAACTGTGGAGTGGTTGGGAACTAAACGCCCCTGTTGTGGGAAGGAGCTCTGTTTACATTCTTTCTTTTCCACTCAAAGGCTGTGGTGCCTGAGATGGTATCACTGTTCTCTACCTCATTCACTTTGTCAACAACACATAGTTTGAACTTTTTTTCAACTTAAAAAGCAAAAAGCAACAAAAAACTAAAACTGCAAGCAGTGATAGA
Organism: Rhyacichthys aspro; assembly: GCA_036850595.1. Classification (NCBI taxonomy): domain Eukaryota; kingdom Metazoa; phylum Chordata; class Actinopteri; order Gobiiformes; family Rhyacichthyidae; genus Rhyacichthys; species Rhyacichthys aspro. The sequence continues at coordinate 19,861,988 of CM072170.1, read as the reverse complement.
GGGCCCTCCCACTCCTGGCGAGCATATATACACATCAGTGACTTCCTGTGCATCACAGAGAAAGGGCACAGGGCACCTACTTTTGTAGACTCTATCTGGAAGATATACGTATATGAATGCAACTCTTTAATTCAAAATAGCTGCCCAACTGGTGACAGGGTGTGGTCTTCAGTTTTTTTTTTGCTAACAACCCACCCTTTATTTCAGAAAGTTACTGGAACTTGGCTGCCTCTTTACATGCTCACCCCAGCCACACCTGAAAATAAAGGACAAAATGTTTAATAACTTTTGATGGCATAAGTGTCTACCAAGTTTAAAGCTTATAAAGTGTATATTTTTGGGGCCAATTATAACTTTGTAGAGGGCACCAGTGATCCATTTTTAAAGCTAGAGGTTTTAGTGAAATATCATTGTGTTTAGATTGTGAAAGTGCACAAAAACTGTCATGGCTTTAAGAAAATCTGACAATGTTTGTGAAAGTAACAGGAGTTTTTATGCCCCTGTAATGGAAATTTTGTCATTGATACAGTCATACAATTGGGAAACCTAACATTTCTTGTAAGATTATTTGAATCTGTTTTACTTTTGCCAAATGCCATAATCTGTTTAGGTGCTCAAGAATGATTTTACATCTAAGTGTGAATCAAATTAGCATATACATGTTAATTAACATATCCTCTACCTTTTCCTTTTCTCCCCAATAGCTCTTTGTAATGTATGGTCATCTGTTGTTTTTCCTTTTGTTTCAAACTTCCTTAACCCTTTTGTTTTCTTCCCACCTATCATTTGTTTTGTGTTTGATGTTACCCCTATATAATACTGGTCTGAACCGAAAGGCGGGGTCCAACTTCATTCTAACCGTGACTCTGTCACTGGATGGTTGGAACTTTCTCTGCCGAGAAATAAAACACTGGCAAGCCTTTATTTCACAAACTCATCGGCGCCCGAGTCATTTTTTTGCCGTAACACCCCCCAAAACTGCTGTCTCTTTGCATGCTCATGTCTACACTCTAAAACTAATAAAAAATATTTTTATAATTTTTAATTAGATGTGTCTGGATTATGAATATCTATACAGATCTCTCTCTCTCTCTCTCTCTCTCTCTCTCTCTATCTATTTATATATATATATATATATATATATATATATATATATATATATATATATATATATATGTATATGTATATGTATATATATATATATATATATATATGTATATGTATATATATATATATATATATATATATATGTATATATATATATATATATATATATATATATATATATATATATATATATATATATATATATATATATATATATATATATATATATATATATATATATATATATATATATATATGTATATATATATATATATATATGTGTATATATATATATATATATATATATATATATATATATATATATATATATATATATATATATTCAAGGGGGGCGCTGGAGACCCATTTTTAAGATTTTATTAATATATCATTGTATTCAGATCATGAATGTGCACAAATGCTCCATTGTGTCAAAGGCCACACCCTAAAACTAATAACAATCCTTTTTATAACTTTTAATGACACTTGTCTAGATGACGTGGACCATGTTTGGAGCCTGTGTGATGAAAACCCTAACGAATCCGTCAAAATATGAGGGCACGATTTCAGGAGTCAGACTTTTGGACCAAAATTGTAGACGTTGCCACACTCAAAATCAAGACCTTAACATAATTCAGCCACTTAAATGGTTGCACAAGCTTTTTCCAAATGTGTATTATTTATTCACACAGAGAATTGAGATAAATGCAATTTGTAACTTGCTGCTCATTCATAGCCACACTTCTGTTGAATAAAACGCAGCCTGAGACTTCCCATCCACTAAAAATGGTTTTCAAGGATGCTTCCTGGCCTGAAAATAAAACCAAACCAACAAAAACAACAGACTTGAGCATAGGCGGCAGCTCAGTGAGAGAAATCCATAGTGAGAGGATCTTTGAACATCTCACGTTTTCAAATATGGACCAAAAATATGGAAGATGTGGGACAAGTCCAAATCCCCAGAATCCAATATGGCTGCCTTTAATTGCATTGTATTAATAGTTAGGTTTACCTTTTACAACACTGCAATTGGGTTAATGTATGTGTTAGAGAATTTTGGGATCTATTGTAAGGTTGTGATGCCCTGAGCCTTGGGCTCTGTCAACAGATAGACTCAGACACCTGCAGGATAACATGTCTCCAACCTCGAGCCTTATCTAATAACAATTCTTTTGTTATTGCATTGTTTGCGTATTGACCTTCTATGAGGTTTATAAGCTCAGTCCAATGAAAGCATAGCCAGACTTGAATGTTCAATACTATGCTGTTCAACTGTCTCCGGGCCTGTATGAGATGGAAATAAACTTCTCCTGCTTAAGACATCCAGACTCTCTTCAGTCCTTTTATGTGGTCCAATACTTCGAAGCTCTAAGGCAGTAACCCAATTCTCTTACAATATTGGCGTCGCGAACAACAGAAATCTATAGACAGCTGGACTGGTAAGTGCAAATTAATTTTTTCTCTTTTAAGAGAAGTGTTGCCTTACCAGAACCAGGCTTGACAGATAGATCCTATGTGTTGGGAAAATGGGTACAATACACAGTCCTTGAGCTATTGGTCACATATTTTGATTTCAATCTAGTTATTCAAGCAAATGCTTGGTTAAAATGATTGGCTAATTTGAGGCCATTTTGAGGCTGAGGCCATACTGGTTGCCTGTGAATTCATGAGAAAAGCTAAACATGAGCATGATGAAGTACTGAAATTTGGATGTACTGAAAGCTAACAGTTTCAAAGGCCAATGTAATTGTTATTAAGGCGGTGTGTGAGCAAGAGTGAAGGCTGTGGATTACCTGCAGTCATTACAGGCTGATGTGAAAACCTTGGTGGATTGGCGTTGTATGTGGTGGTCATAGCAATCTGTAGTGTAATTGAGCAACAGTTTTGTTTTTCTTGAAACTATATGTCCGGGACTATAGCTAAAGAACAGGCACGATAGTTGTTCTGTGAAGGGTCTTAATGTCTGGGGGAGGGCCTAGGAAATCTTCCTTAGAATCACTAATTCCCTGGTAGGCGCCTATTTCTTAAAATGTGCACGGGTGATACATTCAGGATAAAAGAATTATCTCTGAACTTGTATCTGGCTCTTGCTACCACCGTGGTAACTCTAGAATCAGTTAAGAACTTTAACAATAAAAAGTGTTTAGAGGTTTTCAAGCAAACAATGGCTGATTATATTTCTGGATGCTGCAGTAGATATTTTTGCCATAATTGTGTTATCTGTTATGTGCTGTATGTCCTATTAAGTGTCTTATGAAGTTCAAAGTTACTATAGGTTGGGTATTAACCACAGATTCCACCACACAATGTCGAGCTTAAGTCTTTAATGAACCAACTCATTGAGATGTAAACATCAGACACACTTCTTCTTTCTCTACACCTGGTGCAAGGCGATATCTCTACACCTCTAATTTCATCATAGACATCAGCTTTAAAGCTACAATCTGTAGACTAGCCTCAACTAGACCAAAATTCTCTGACAGTATGGACTTAAGTCATTCTTTTTAACTAATTCTTTTTTTTCAGTTATTTAACTCTCCTGTTATATCACCCACTTTCAACATAATGCTTAGCTGTGGGACATATTGTCTTATGTGTGATGCTAGAAAAAATGATGCATGGTGCATAGGTCCTGTGGCTGCAGATCAGGCATAAATTATTGCCCCTCCATCTCCATGTGCCTACAGTGGGTAAGGGGTGTTTAATTCTAAGTGCCCTTGCCTGAATTATCACTACAGCTGTTCTCTACTGTGTCTAGCGGCTCTATACATGTTCCTCTCTCGGAGGTTATTGCGAAAATGTGTTTTTGTAGTTTATTACTTCGATATATACACACACTTGACACACAGACAGATAGGAACAACATAGCAAATGTTGTTCCTATCTGTCTGTCACCATCATACATACTCAATATGTGTATAAGGTCTAAAGTAAGACAAGGGCCTGGTACTGGAGTATGTGCAGATGTTATTGCATTCCATCTAAACCTGATCTGAGCGATAAAATGTAGTTAAAACATGGCCTAGATTAAATAACAAAATAGTTACTAATTTACAACTTTACTGTTGACTAAATTTGACTAAAATGGAAGACGAATAGTAAGTGCCTTTCGGCTTATCTCCATCCAGGGATCACCACAGTGAAGTAGCTTGCATGAGTAGTAACAATCAGAGATCAAAGTTCAGATGTCCACAGGTGTCCCCCGTGGGATGAATTTTAGGTCCCCTTTTATTTACCCTTTTATTTCACATTTATGACCTACCCTCTGTTTCTCCTAAAGTGGACATAATGTATGTGGATTATACAGTTTTACCTGTACATGGCAAATCCAAAGACAATGATGCAGCCAAGCTCACTAAACCAATGGGTCAAGTCATAACATGGCTACAAGAGAAATGCATGCAATTGATGAAATGATTCTAAAATGGTTGGTAAGTATTTTAACAAAACCAATATACCTTTCTGTGATCCTGAAATAACTGTAGCTGGTGAAAAGCTACAGATTGTTAGTGAAGCAGCAAAAACCTTTCTACATTCTATGATTTTTAGTCACCTCAATTATTCCCTAACAAGCTGGTCAAATCACAGAACAAACCTCTTGAAACATTATACAAACGGGCCATAAAGGTATTATATAAAAAAAACAAAGCATTATCATAATTGTCCAATTGTTAAAAAAGTATAAAATGTTTTTGCAGATAACATCAATCAAAGAACCACCTCTGAACGTATCACAAGAGGATCTGTGAGAGCACAATGTGTTGTTCCAGTAGGTAAAAGCAGTCAGTCGGCCTGGTCTGTGAGACGCTCTAGACCAGAGAACAGAATTTAATTCCTGACAACAAACAGTCAGTGGGATACAAGTCTTTCACTAAACAGTTAAAGGAATGGATGATTGAATGATGATTGTATTTTGTTATGCTTCACTGCTGCTTTTATGTTCATCATTGTTCGTAAAACATAGCTATTAGTTCTTGTTGTTTGTAGTGACTTGTATGATTCAGTCTCACGCCTGTGCTGACATCTTATTTATGTGTACTTCAAAGCCCTTTTAACATCAAGGCCAGATAAAAAAAAAATAGACTTTAAGCAAACTCTGACTTTTGTGTTATCATGTGTTTTATTACAAGTAAATGACATTATAAGTAAAGAAATTAATGTAGTCTGTCTGACAGTCTGTAATTCCGTCAATGTCCATATTTCCATCCTCTGTATCTGAGTACATTCCAGTCTGGACTCTCTAACAAGCTTCTGCTGTCCATCTTCGATAAGTATGTGTGACGACGGCTTGTAACAAGGCTGAAGGACAACGATGTTGCGGTCAGTAATGAGAGCCTTAAATGCATCTGTATTGTTTCTGACCCTGAGCACAAATCATGATGTACAAAGTCTTGTGAGAACAGAACTTTGGAGAAACTGGCAATTTGTCAGTGATTGGCCCATCACAGACGTGTGTGTGATAGTATACTATAGTTCAGGTAAATATACATGTCCTCTTTAATCTCTCTTTAATAATTAATGTAACTGATGTGATGTGTATAAGTGGGGTGGGGGGTGGTAAAAGGTCAGAATAAGCTTTCCTATGTATTCTTATTTGAAAATGACCCAAGGCCAGTGAATTTCAGCCTAAAAAAAACACAGACCTGAATGCTGCATGATACTTACAAAACTACACAATATTACTACACTTGAAGTGACACACATGACGTCATCACCGCTCCACAAACTGGGCGCTACACTGGGCCCCACTTGTGGTGGTTTGCTTTTTATAGGTTTGACTTTGTTTAAAAGAACGCAGTGAGTAATGTACTGAGATGAAAGCCTGTTGTTTCTGTGCCTCGCTGGCAACTGTGTCCCAAAATGTGTTTAATACATACAAAATTCTGTCTATTTATGCCAATTTGGCATTTAGTGATTTTTTTCAAATGATGAATACATTTTTGTTGGCATGTATGTACATCGCAAACATTGGTCAGCCTTTTTTTTACAGAACCACATGATGTTCTATAAAAGCTGACAGTGGCATTGGTTTTGGTTCTGATTTCCTTCAGACTAAACACAGGGGGATGATATTGGTGGGAAACAGCATGCAAATATGACAGAGCAGAACTTAAAAGGAGCAAGGGACATCTAAACGTACGCATATTCAGTTTTGGAAAAGGATATTTTTTTTATATTAAAAAATGCATTTTATGTGTTTGCCTAGTAAATACTGTTTTGTGAGAATAGTCCTCGGCACAAAACATGAAAAAAGACACTTCATATATCATCCAATTATTTATTGTTCATGAAGAAAATGCACAATGTCTGCCTTTTTAGATACAAATGCTCAAAACAGACACAGTTTTTAGAATCCTGATTATTATTTTGTGTCTGCATATCTGGTAAGATGCAACACTCCTTCCAAAGAAAATACTATAAACTTAATGGCACTGAAGCATTTAAGACACCATCTTTAGCCTCTAAAACCTTCTACACAAGCCTACAGCAGACACCTATCCACACAACAGGTAGAAACAGATTGGAACCACACCCCTGTATAAAGTGCATCATTATATACAATGAAAATATGGTTATTATAGCACTTAATTGGCTTTGATTGGGAAATGAGCTCAAAAGCAAAGTATCAGCTGTCACAAAAATCCATCTGAAAATGAGAGATAAATTTAATTTAATGAGGAAGAAATCTGCCCTTAATTCCTTTTTCTCATGAAATAAACATTTAGTCCCGCCCTGAACTAGGCAGACATATTTGCTAAGAAGAATTGTAATAAAACAGCCAAGACAAACCTTGGAAGTTATCATGGATACAGTTGCTATTTTACTTTACTTTGGAGTCCACAACTCTGGAGTCAGTGAACAGAGAAGATATTCACGAATACTTATTCTCTGTAACAGGATTCTAGACTTCTGTTTGGTGTGAAATGGAGGGCTTGATTTGAGCTGGAACACCTCCCAAATTGGGACCTGGTAGGGATCCAGCACCTTGAGTAGTGGATTTCTTTTATTGTTGTTTTTTTTACCAATAGGTTATAATATGGTAATTCTATTCAAAACAAAAGTCAGGTATTGGCAACGTGCAAAAGAATGAATGCAACGGTCAAAAACACAGTCCTCACAGTCAGCTGGATTTCAGTTCAGCCTCGAACTTTACAATGCAGGAGCGTAATAACATTACCATCGTGGTGCGCAGTTATGCGTGGTGAGGCCGCAAAGATTTGTCCAGGTACTCCATGGCGCATCATGCTGGCACATCGCTATTCTCTTTGGAAAGAGGAGCAGGTTTAACATCTAACCGATGATAATAGACTGGGGAAGACTGCGTGAGAAAAGGACGACTGACTACACATGCGCATCGGCGCAGATCCGGGTTCACAGTGGTGCAAAACTTCAAAAGACCCTCCTTTTGAGCACAGAGCTGACAGGCCCATACTACCGCAACAGACCAGGTTATTTCTGAACTGAGGCTTACATTCACAAATTAACTGCATGATGCTGCATTTAAGTGTGCTCTGTCAAATTAAGCGTTATAGCACTATTGGCTTTTATACATTTTTTATGACTTAAAATTCAATCTGTTTGACACAAAAGTCCAAAATCGTCCAGCTCACCTAGGCTGTAGAAATTGCACATTGGCCTGTTAAAAGTTTTGACTTTTCTTTCCTGCTTGGTGTTGCCAAACCATGGTCCAAAACTACAGTCTTTCTTCCGGGACCTCCAGCATTATGAATTAAGCACTGGTAAAGTGGGTTTCACTGAATACCTGATCCTGGTGGGCAGGTCTGTACATGTTTCTGAATTTGTCGATAAATGTTTCCTTGGCCTTGTAGTTGAATATCTCAATATCTGAGAGTGACAAATATTGGCACTACTCAGATCCATCCCTAGATCACCTTAAAAACATCAGTGTTGAGGAGCCATCCTATCTATGCTACATTAGGTCTGCGCTCAGGTCAGTGTTTTGTAGACTTCAGTGAGTCAGGCTGGGAACTATATTGGATACTGTAATTAGCAATTTAGAAGTTTTACAAGGGACTGTTCTTTGAATGTTCCTCTTCAAGATATAGACTATACAATTCTGTCCTCAGAGGTTTAAAAACAAACTTCAGAGGACACATATCTTGCTTCAATTTATTGAAGAATCACTGCATACTGCCCATTAAAGTAAATTACGCCATAGCAGCTCAGGAGAAAAACTATCACCCACACTAAATAACATGAGGATTATGTGCATGTAAGGATTATTCTTACATTTATATTTTGCTATAAACATGAAAAAGACTCTTAAACCGCAGCTTGTGCACAAACGATTACCAGAGTCATTGTTACTGAACAGAAACTTAGGCTTTGGTGCTTTCAGAAAACAAGTGTCCAGTCTCACTGACTGGACTCCCTGTTCAGTTATCAGGGCTTGCCCACTGGGTTTCTGGCTAAGCACGAGACAAGACATGTGTTGTTTTTGATTCGGTAGAATCTCACTTTTCCAACGTTCACCCCTAAAACTCCCAGTTGGCGTGTTCACTTTCTGACTTGCATGGTTTTCTTACCAACTGAACTCAACCAAGTGGTGCTTGTCTCCCAAAATGCCGTCCAGGCATAATAAAACAGCGGAGAAAAAATATTCTACCACTAACTAAACATTTGACAGTCGTATTGGAGTAGCAGAACAAGAAGCAATCTGAAAAGCTGAGTGAGAAGCTGAATTCTGAGCACTCATTATTCCAATCATAGTCAAATTGTACCAAGCATGTCTGACTATGGAGGAACATGGCAACCGAGCCAACAGGACTGCAGACTCTGGTAAGAAAAGTGATGGGGGATTGTGCATCTATATCAACAACTCTTGGTGCACAGATGTCAAGGTTGGTGGATAAGCTGTGCAGTCCAGACACAAATCATGCTGGTAAAGTGCCGGCCATTTTAAGTGGGAGTTCACTGCTGTTTACATCTGTGCCGTGTATATTCCACTGGACGCTAATGCCAAGCTAGCACTAACACAGGTATATGACAGCATTAGCAACAAACTAGTAGCCACATACAGAGTGTTTTTATTGCAGCTGGGGACTTTAACCAAGCTTACTTAAAAACTGTTCCTTACAAATTCCATCGAAGCGTGAAATGTGCTATTAGAGCAGGGGTCAGCAACCTTTTGGAGCCAAAGAGCAACTTCTCACCAAAAACATAAAATATACATCTGTTGGGAACCACAAGAAATAGATAAATTTCAGACCTGTACATTTTGCACTCTAAACTTGGTTTAGTGTGGTTTTAAATATTATTATCAATTAATCATTAAGGAATGTTGACTGATATATAATCGCGGGCATAATAAATAATCACTGTTCAAAACGATCTGAGAAAAATGTATACTGTGTCATCATTAAATACAACATATTGATATGACCATAAAGGCTACACTCTGATGTTTCAATCAGTGACCACAAAGCACTAGACGCTTCTTTGTAATAAAAATAGTGAATAATATATTGTAAAATATATGTAGCTATACGAAAGCTTATAGAACTGTAGCACTAAGTTTCACAGCGCACTTAAACGCTTCATTACGATAATAACGCTCACTGGCCCATCTTCTTTACAAAATGTTTGGATTTTATTTTATTTCCCTAGTTATAGTAGGCTACTTTAAAAATATCAGCGGGCTGTTCTGCAACGGGAAGTGGAGCTTTGGTGTGTTTTTTTTAAAGCTAACGTGCCAAAGCCCAGGTCTGCGCAGATGCACTTGTGGGGTCAGTCATCTCCCCTCACGCTGTCTGCGTGTGTCCAGCCATATGCCTCAGGCTATTTTCAGCTATTATACTGCAGTCTATACACGTGAGACACACACTATGAAAATAATGCCGCGCTGTGACCCAGTGTGGAGCACTGTGGACACTGCGGACAGCTCATTGTGGCTGCATCACAATGAGTGTTTTTACGCACCACAGCTGCAGAGATTTTAACCTGACTTCGCCAGAACTGCTCCACAGAACATAGTCTGTTTCGCAGTACCACCTGGGAAGGCTCTTGTTGAAAGCATTTGCAAAAGGGAGGTGCCTTCTGTCGAAAACATGGAAGGTGATTGGATGAAGCACCGACTAGTATCCGCCTACCATGAGGTTTCTTTAGCCAATAATAGCAACGATATGACGTGCCACTCTTGGCGCTTTCAAAAAAGAAATACTCTCTACTTCAGATAAAACTGACTTGATAGCAGCATCAACGCTAACGTCTTTCGGCGTAGCCATATTCATAACAAAGAGGAGAACAGAGAGCTTGTTGTTTTCATCAAATTAAAAGCCTGCCTCTTCCCGTAGTGCTGCCACATCATTGGTCACAAGAGTCCGGAGAGCCCATGGTTTGTCGGCTCAAGCAGTTTGCTTGGCAGATTACAAGATGGTTTTAAGCGAGCCAATCCTGTGAATGTATGGAGTTAAGCTAGATGCTACTGAGCACATATCAGTTATTGCCAGTTAATCAGGTGCAGGACACACACGCGGTGCCTAGATCTACCAGCTTATCTCGTGAGGGAGTCCAATAATGGTTAATAACTGCCATAATGAGCAGTGTTTATAATGAAAATATGACCACCCTCCTTCGTAACATTTTAACTCTTCAAAGACATGATATAAATATATAATTTTTTAAAGAGCCGTAAGAGGAGTGCTAAAGAGCCGCATGTGCAGGTTGCCGACCCCTGTACTAGAGGAAATAAGACTCTGGATCAGGTGTATACCAATGTACAGATGCATAAAGGCCCTTCCCAATCTGGGACTATCAGACCACCTCTCGCCACAACTTATCCGAGCTAGGAGCTAGCTTTTAGATCTGGGGACCCCGTTGCATACAGCACAGCTAGGACTAAACTGCAGAAGGGCATCAATACTAATACCAAATCACACTACAAAAGGTGTATTGAACAGACCTACATCTACCTAAGCAGACTACACCTTAGCTAAGGACTTAAATCATTTTTATGCCCTGTTTGACAGGGAGAATACCAGCCCTCTACTGACTCAGTCCCAGTCCTGAGCACACACAAGGTGGGACTCGCCCTCTGCAGCAACAACACCTGAAAGGCCGCCGGACCAGACAGAGTCCTAGGCCAGGTCCTGCAAGGCTGTGCAGCTCAGTTAGTGGACATCTTCACCTCTATTTACAACCTGTCGCTGTCAACGGCATGGGTCCCAGCCAGCTTCAAGGCAGCCACAATAGTGCCCATTCCCAAACAGTCAAATCACATGTCTAAATGACTGTCCCCCTGTGGAGACATGTCCCCCTGTGGAGAAAGCACAGCAACGCCTGTACTACCTAAGGAAGTTGAGGAGCGCCGGAATCCTAAAGTTGCTGATGGTGAACTTTTACAACCGTGCCATCAGCAGTGTTTTAACTTATGGATTTTTAGTGTGCTTTTCCATCTGCATTAAGCATGATCGGCAGCCACTCCAGCAGGTGGTAAAAACAGATGGGGACATCATTGGGACTACTCTTCCAGAGATTAGTACCATCTACACCACCCGCTGTCTAAGTGAACAACATCACACGTGAGCAACACCTGGCGCATCACCTTTTCTACCTGCTGCCCTCAGGTAGAAGGTACAGGTCCATTCAAGCCCGAACCACCAGACTGGCCCACAGCCTGTATCCACAGGCAGGGAGGCTGCTAAACAGTTGCCCCCATCCTCTCTCTGCCCCATCTAGCGACACTCACCATACTCCACTAGTACAATAACTGTGAACTGGACCTTGCATTGTTGCATTAATCAAAACATCACTCAAACAACAGTCTGTACGTTACCTCTATGTGGTGATATGCCCTCTATATGCTGCACTTAAATATCAATATCACTTAAATTATATAGCACACATGCACACATCCCCCTGTCCTCTGCTTGGACACCATGTGGAGTTAGTTTATTTATTTACTTGTTCAGTGCTAGTTTAGCCAACTGTCCACTTTCCTAAGGTGCTGTTAAAATGTTGCTTGACATTTCACTCACTCATTTCACTCGCATTGCCTTCTGTCTGAAGAAAAAAAACACACGTCAGAAAAAGGACCCCCCCCCCAATCCACTGCACAGACTGGGGAAGATACCCTACCCCTTAAAGCTTTGTTTTTTTTGTATAAAAACAGTTTGTGTCATACATTTAATGGCATGCCCCATAATTTCATATTAACTCAAAGATGACTGATAAATAAAACAAGCTCCTTGCAGTGGATCCCAGACTCTGATTGTTATTCTTACTCACCCAGGTTGGTCAAGCTTCCAAAATGTTTCCCTCTGGGACCTGTAATTGTATCCAGGAGGTCCATTCATAAAGTTTTAAATGGCTCTTAGTGGCAAATTTGGTTTATTAAAATGTTCACTCTGCGCCAGCGTCATTTCCCTGCTTTAAAACTCTATGTTTAGCTTGTGCTTTCCCGCTTCCCTGCCACTTTAGGCACATAAACATGCAATTACCTTTGTCAGCTACTTCTCACATAGTTCTATCACTGAGGACAGGATTCTCAAATGACAACAGATCTCCACATTGCTGTTTGTTCATGTTTTTTTTAATAAATCATAGACAGACTTTCTGAAAACAAAAGCAGCTAACTGTCAATTGTTCAAAAACTTTTAACACAACACCATTGTCACCAGTTTTTAAATAAGATTTGTCAATAAAACATGTAAAAACTAGAAACCAAATTTAACAATAATAAATTCAAATCAATATCCTTTTATTTTCATTTGATACTGCATGATACTGACATTTAATAGTGTTGTTTTTTGGTAACTCATTTACAATTTCACTTGATCGCACACAATGTAATGGCAATTGATACTAAGCCATTTATTTAACTTAAGAGTTTTTTGTTTGTGCACACAGCAAGCACTGTGCAGTTAATACTTAAACTGCTAGCCTCAATAAGTAGCTTATGTATAATTTGTTAGCTGTGGATTTGTGGCATAGATTACCATTGTAGTCAAGACCACACTTCAAGACCATGACCAAAGAGCACCTGGATCAAGATGAAGACAAAACCCTTTGCAGACAGGATTGGACCAAGTCAGGAACAAGACCAAAGGGAAGACATTCAAACAGTTCTAGAATTCAAACAACTACAATTCCACAGAGCAGGTCCACACCCATTGGGCAGTTTTCAAGCACTTTATAAAGGAAGCAGGGTGGGGTTGGACATATTTTCTTTATTCATTAATTTTCAAGATAGAATTGTGTATTTTCAGTCCATTTACATAAATTAAATGGCCACATACATCTTTTACAGTCTTGGCTGATCGTTCTGAGATCAAAACCAAGACAACATCTAGTATGAGCGTCAATCTGTGACAAATTCTAAATCTAAGAGGTCTTGGGGATATTTATTAGCTTTTGTTCCTGATATGTCTAGTGTCATAGTGAGATTATTGTGCAATACAAAGAATTCGTGCTGAGAATGTCACACAACCTGCCCTATAAAAACCACCAGTGTCCTGAAGTCCAAAAAATCATTATTAATTATTCTTTGAAATTCCAAATCTAGATTGCTAGATGGATAAAATAAGCAAACAGTGTCAGACATACAACAGTTGTTCAGAGACTGATGTGGAAAACAGAGCTTGCTTCATTATTAAAGTTAAGTAAAGCCACAAAAGGGGTGTTAAGTCATGTCTGGAGGGCACGATTCGTGTCTTAATAATCTAAGGTTCAAAACAATGCTAAGAGCAGACCCTTCCCAGAAACAGCACCCACCATGCCATCATGCAAAGATCTGCCAAAACAACACCTTTAATTATGTGTATGGACAAACAAGAAGAGTGCTGCTATATACAGCTCGTTAGATCCAACCTCACAGTGAAAGCATGAACACGTCATAAAGACTTCAGTCACTGAACAGAGACCTGCCACCTTCAGAAATTTTCTGATGACTCTGCAGTGGTGGGATGTATTTCTGGTGGTGATGAGAGTGAATACAGGACGGTGGTGGTGACTCCACTTCCTCAACTTTGTCACTTTGAGCTAGAAAAAACACCTACAGCTCAACTTGACAAAGACTAAGGAACTGGCGGTGGACCTGAGGAGGACTAAGGCTCCAGTGACCCTGACCAACATCAGAGGAGTCAGTGTAGAGGTGGTGGAGTACAACTAGATAGGGGTGTACTTGGACCACAAACTGGACTGGAGCAAGAACGTGGGCACTGTTGACAGAAAGGGCCAGAGCCCCGGGGGCACTGTATTTTTATATTTATTTATTATATTTCTGTTATCTTTTTATATTTTCACTAGTCTGTAACAAAAAAGAATTACCCTTTGGGGATAAATAAAGGAATTCTGATTCTGATACAAACAGGAAAAAAGTTAAATGGATAAAGAGGCAATGGAGGCTCTCTGTGGTCAGCGCAAGTTGTCAAATGTTGACTCCACTTCCTCAACTCTGTAATTTAAACTTACCAAGATGCCCTCAGCTCACAGGCACTCATCTGCAACTGCCCAAACATGATGTGGGCCAAAGGAAGTCCCGGCTTCCAAATTACACACTATACTGGCCAGTTTGGACTTAACTTTGGACGTAACTCTCCCTATAGTGCGTGTCAGATCTGGCATTTCATTGCCATTTTCTTTTTCTTGTAGTCCAGCTCTAATTATTCTGGTCACACCTGATATTTACATGTACTCCATGGTCAGTTCTGATTTGCTTCTAATTGCAAAAAACATATCTTTCCCGGGGTGCACGGTAGCGGAGTGGTTAGCGCTCCCGCTTCACAGCAAGAAGGTCGTGAGTAGGAATCCCGGCCGACCCAAAAAACATCGTTGGCTAACTCTGGTCTTTCTGTGAGGAGTCTGCATGTCCTCCCCGTGTCACCGTGGGTTCTCTCCGGGATCTCCGGCTTCCTCCCACCGTCCAAAGACATGCATGTATAGGTGACTCTAAAGGATGAATGTGAGAGTGAATGGTTGTCTGTCAATGTACGTCTAAGTGTCAGCCCTGCGACGAACTGGCCACTGTCCAGGGTGTACCCCGCCTAAGGCCCAAAGCAGCTGGGATAGGCTCCAGCCACTCGCGACCCCACAAAGTGGGATAAGCGGTAGAAGATGAATGAATGAATATCTTTCCCAGGAGTTTTCTTTTTAAAACCACTCAAGAAAATTACTGTGTCTGAAACTACTCCATAGTCCCAAACTTGTCCCTAATTGATAACCACAAAACTGTAAAATTGCACTATTTAACCATTTTTCTCACACCATTAATATTGAAAACAAATATCCACTGGACTCTGGGCATGGAAAATTTTAATAGTTTTGATAATCCTGGAGAAAAATATCGCAGTGTGATGGCCTTACCAAAATATATTGCAGAAAAGGGATTAAGAACTTTCAAAAACACAGAACAGCAGTTCTTATCACCTTTGTGTTGTATATTTGTATTGAAGTCCCATTCAGTCTCCACCTAGACTTTGCTGAAAGTCATGCTTTTAAATATATTTAATAGCAGTTTCCCTGGTTCTCACCTATTTTTCTGATGGCGGTGGCTGACAACAATCCTGTGATTACTATAAAATACTATTATGCTATTTAATTCAATAGCTTATATCGATAGTTGATAGTTGACATTGATAATAATATTAAATCGAGAGGCCTTTTAGGCTGTATCCACATGGAGACGAAAATGTTTACATTTCAGAAGCGTTTTACGTAAACACAGCATTGTTTCAAGAAATGTGTGTGCCCACATGGGTCCACACAAAACCAATGAAAACGCTGTAGTACATATGCCAGGCTTATTACCACCACCGGAAGCACACGAATAACAGAGAAGAACGAATGGGGCATGCGCAGGAAACTCGTGCGATGTAACCTCAAGAACATGGCGGCAAATGTGAATGTGAGAGCTGCTGTAAAAGCCATAGTAAGCTCAGTATGTAATGGAAACATTAAAATGGCGTTTGGAAATCTTTCTACTCTGGTTGAAAAAAATATTGTATTCCGGCTTCCAAAATGCCGGATCAATGTGGATGAAACCCCTATATGATAAAAAACATTCACGAATACGCCTAAGCTTGTCCACGTGTGGACAAGGCCTTAGTGAACATGTCATTTAGCACTTTCTGGTCTTGTTTTATCATTTAATATTAAAAAATTGCTATTATGGTATGACACAGTAAATTTAAAACTGGTATGCTGAGATAATACTACGAAATGTAACTTCAGACAAGCATTTACTGATGACTACAAATGAATACATACACAAGCCACATTATGATTTGAACTGTTCTGTGTGACGAAATTATTACAGCTTTCTTCATCCTTGCCTTAACAAAAGGGAAGGTGTAATGTGCATATGTGAAAAGTTAAGCTAACATAAATTTTGAATCATAGTGACCAAATAACATCAGTTTAGAAATTCTTCTTTGGCCACAAATTAGGAAAAACTCTCAGCTAGATCAATACATACAAAAGTGATATTTCTGTTTTGATATTTTGAAAATTTCAGAGTATGACAATATGCATTGTTATTAGTTGTTTCTAACTAATAAATCAAAAGTCAGACAACATATTCACCTTTCAGCAAATAGATAATAATTACAAGCGGTTCAAGGCAAACCTCACTCCTGCCCCCTGGTGTCTCAAAGCTGCATTGATACTCACTGCAGAGAAACAACACTCACTTTCTAAATCCACACACACACACACACACACACACACACACACACACACACACACACACACACACACACACACACACACACACACACACACACACACACACACACACACACACACAGCATCGCCACAACAGGCTCAGAGTGTGACATCTCAGTTTGAGCAGAAACACTGTCTGACTGGCTAATTTAAAGTTTATCTACATGAACAATGCTTACTCTGTTTACACAGGCCAAAATTACAGAGTCATTAAAACCTGGGTGAAGTTTTGTTTACCCCAGCTTTGTCTACAAATATAAATCTGCTGAATTTATGTTACCTTGGTTGTGTGTAGATAAGGGTTTTGCCTGAAATCTCTCTAAAATTTTGGAGTAAATGAATATGGGTACTCAACAAAGGGGCAGATAAAATATCTCAGGTTACAATGGGCAGAGATAAGGCAGCATTACTGGCCAGTATTTTATTTAGAAAACATGTAGTTTGTCTTATTCCTGTGCAGCAGCATCAGTTCAGCTGTTATGCTTACACTGCAACAACTATGACATGCATTACTCCAGAGAAAGGGAGTAATGAGAAATATAATCTAAATGTGACTTGAATGGTGCTCTTGGGAAATACAGGAGCAGCAGGAGAGGGAGGACCATCACCCTGCAGTCAGGCCTCCTGAGGACATGGGCCCCGTCATTAAAGATGACATCAGACTGGGAGGGCCCTCCACGTGCAGCAGATCCTAAACCATGCTGGAGAATAGAGCTGTATAAAAAGCCTGAGCCCAGTGCCCTGGGAGAGCAGCCGTCGCTCATACTGACACTTCACAGTTAAGGATATAAGAGCAGTGTGCCGGGACAGCAGCCTCCCGACCCGACCCCGCTGTTCTCTGGAGCCTAAACCCCTGGTAAGGCTTTTTTCTGTCAAACACCTGCAGACACCCAAGTCTGTGTGACAGACCATACTGTTTAAGTTTAATGTACTAGATGCACACTGCCGTAGTTTTGACAGTGATGGTGCAGTTCCGAGCTAAGCCTATCAACAGTTTATAAAAAATATTTTTTCTGCAGGTTTAGCTTCACAAGATGGACCTGAGGGTAGCAAGCTTTCTCCTGGTTCTCCTGGCTTTGGTTGAGGCGACCCCTGAGCGCTACTACCATGTGCCAAAGGTGGCCAAGACTCCTTACCCTGTTAAGAGCCACAGTAAGTCACTTTGTATGTTTATACTACTTTACATACCAATTTCAGCCAAATCAATAATATTCATAGGATGACTGTGTAATATATGACAACTATGACATCTATAGCCATACAGAAAAACATGCTTTCAATCCAAGCTAACAAAGCAAAATTAAATTTCAAACAAAATTAAGCACCACAGAATTCTATAGTACAAGATATTCACTATAAGCAACACCAAAGCTGAAAACCTTTATCAGGAAGCACATTATGTGAGCCATTTTTATCTCAGATTTGTAATCAAAGTTGAAAAGACAACTGCATCAACTTCGACTGATCAAACAAAATGTAACAATGTGCAAATTGAATTCCACCCTTCTTTATTATCCACTATTATCGTGCACTCGTCCTCTGTACTCATGCGTTTAGTGCTTCCTGGTGTCAAACTACTGTGGATGTGTCTGGCTGGGGGTCTAGATGAAAAATACGACAAAAGGAAAACTGTCACTTTTGCATGTCTCCTGCTAATAGTGGTCATGTTGAGGTGATCAATAACACAGTTTTGTATACTTACTATACCCTTAATTTCACACAAGATTTTTTTTTGTTTTATAAAATGTTGTGATGTGGTTTAACTGCTTGTCTCCACATAAACACCACAAAAGCACTCTAACAGATGTTGCCACATCACACACACGCCTTGACAACTAGCTTTTGTTTGCAAAAAAATCCCTCCAATTTGTTAAAAAAGAAAAAAAAAGAAAAAAAAGAAACCTTTTAAAAGTTTAAGGTTTAAGATATATCTGTAAAATTAAAATATCCGTTTTCAGATAAGTTACATTTTACAGAATCTGTAAGAATGTACAAATGCAATATATATGGATTAGGAGGTATTTTAAATACCACAAAATACTAGAAAAGACAATGCACCAGTGCAGAGGTTACTTAAAGACAGGTGAAAGAATTTTTGTAAACAGGCTGCATACGGTTCACAGTCTTCGACAGGTGCCACCTCATCGTCAGTCTGTGGTGTAAGAGTCTGCCAAAAGGCCCCATTCTGGCCCATCTACTACTGATGAGGTTTTAGGCACAGCCTTATGTGGCTCCAAAATGACAGTCCTGAGCCACATCCCAACACAATGGTATATGTTTCACAGGTCGTTTAAGTATCTAAATATACCCTGAATTATGGCCTTTAAACACAAATGCAACACAGTGTCTCCATCTGTGTGTGTGACAATAGTGTTATGAATTATACAGTTATTTAGCATGTCTGTCACTTTAGACTGATATATTGATGAAAGTGGCAGGAAGTGCATCGAGGTTAGGCTGACAACATCAAGCCCACCAACTACATGTTGACAGCTGTGTTAAGTTTACAAAATGAAGAGCTGCAGAGCACAATTAAGGATAAGGCCAGAAGCTGCAAGGTCTTACAATAACATTAGCCCAGGTCACTATGTCTCTGCAACCTGCTCCAGGATGTAGTCAGAGACCGTGAAAACATACATTACACAAAACTTTAAATAAAAAAAAACCATTTTTATTAGAATGTATATTTGTTTTATTCATAAAGAAGCAGATATTTTGTTTAATTGTAAATTTTGCTTTTTCTAGCTGTGGCAGGTGAACAAGGTCCTCAAGGTCCACCAGGTGAGCCAGGACCAATGGGCCCCCCTGGACCTCCTGGTAAAAGTGGTGCTGGACTTCCTGGGCCACCAGGCGCCCCTGGATCTCCCGGACCCCCTGGCTACACTCAGGCTGGAAAACCTGGCAACCCAGGTGCCTCTGGCAAACCAGGAGCCTCTGGACTTCCAGGCGACAGAGGTGCACCTGGTTCGACCGGTCCTATGGGCCCACGAGGAGCACCTGGAACACCTGGAACACCTGGGCCTGCTGGGATTTCTTCTGTCGGCAAGCCTGGACCAGCTGGCATTCCTGGAGCAATGGGACCAAGAGGAGAGCCTGGTCTGAAAGGACACCCTGGCATTCCCGGTCTTCCTGGCCCCAAGGGAGAGAGAGGCATTGGAGTTCCTGGAGTTCAGGGAGCCCCTGGTTCGACTGGGCCAATGGGCCCAGCTGGAATGCCTGGCAAACCCGGAGTAGGTAAACCTGGAGCCCCTGGATATCCAGGTGAGCCTGGCAAGGCTGGTTTGCCTGGAAGGGATGGAGCCCCAGGCTCAATGGGCATGACAGGAGCCAAGGGTCACACCGGACCTCCAGGTGCAGGAGCACCAGGTAAACCAGGTCAGAACGGCACCCCAGGTCTGCCTGGACCCATGGGGCCTAAAGGGCCACAGGGTCCAGCTGGCCAGCCTGGCTCCCCAGGAATGCCAGGTGTTGGAAAAACAGGAGAGTCAGGAATTCCAGGCAGCAGAGGAGCCCCTGGTACTCCTGGAACCACAGGACAGAAAGGAGAGCCTGGCCCAACTGGTTTTACTGGTCACCCAGGTGCTCCAGGTCCAATTGGTCCAGCTGGCCCACAAGGTGCAAGAGGATTCCAGGGTGAATCAGGCCCACATGGACCAAAAGGCGACATTGGTATGGTTGGAGCTCCAGGTCCCAGAGGATCCAAGGGCGAACAGGGCGCTCAGGGTTTCACAGGAAAACCTGGTACCCCTGGTGCAGTAGGTCCTCCAGGACTTCCAGGTCATAATGGTGCTCAGGGTCCAAAGGGTGCACAAGGTCACACTGGTGCCCCAGGGCAACCAGGAACTAATGGGGCTCCAGGACTCAAAGGACACACAGGCACCCCAGGGTCCCCGGGAAAACCTGGAGAGTCTGGAAGACCAGGACCTATGGGACAAGTTGGCCCTCCTGGTCCATCAGGTCCTGCTGGACTTAAAGGGCACCCTGGTCCTCCTGGCCCACCAGGCCCAGCAGGTATGACAGCCAAGGGCATATCCGGTCCTCAGGGTCCACCAGGAATTCCAGGAGCCAGAGGTCAAGATGGTCTACCTGGTCCTGTTGGCCCGCCTGGTCCCCCTGGCCCGCCAGGAGAAGTTGTCTACCACCATGAAAAGAGCATGCCCATCAAGTCCCACGAGGTGGTGATGCCTCATGAGATGATGAAGGCCCCAATGTCTGCCTTCAGTGCAGTGCTGACCCAGGCTTATCCAGCAGCCGGGACTCCCATCCAGTTCAACCAGGTCCTGTACAACGGTGAGCAGCACTACGACCCCCACAGCGGGGTTTTCACCTGCCAGGTCCCAGGGCTGTACTACTTCAGCTACCACATGCACGTCAATGGGGCCAATGCACTGGTGGCCCTCTACAAGAACGAGGAACCCATGGTTTTCAGCTATGATGAGTACAACAAGGGCTTCCTGGACCAGATGTCAAGCAGTGCTGTTCTCATGCTGCAGCCTGGAGACCGGGTCTACATCCAGGTCCCTGATGAGGAGAGCAATGGCATCTTTGCAGCTGATAATGTTCACTGTGTTTTCTCTGGGTTTTTGATTGCCTCTACGTGATTTCACAAATACAACAACCTCAAACCTTTAATTAAATTGAACTGCTCAGAGATGAAAGAAATTGGTTTCCAAAACTTTAGTCAATTTGCTTAACTAAAAAAATAGCTGTCATTTTTTACAGATTTGTCTGCCTCATTTTTCATATTAAGACAGTAAACAATACAAATGAACAGAAAGAGTTTTTCAATGAATGGTTTAAAATGATCCCCTTACTGTTATCTTCACCATGTAGGTCCTTTGCAATAAGGGCCATGCGATTTATTGGAGTTTTGATATGGTGCTCTACATCTGCCTGTAACATTTACAGATTCTTTTATTTGTGTTTTGTTGTTATGTCTGTTGTCTGAAGATTTAAATGTAATATACAGAAGACACACAAATTCTGTTCACAATACAGCACATTCTCACAAGCACTGTGACCAATAAAACAATGACAATGAGAATTTCAAAGTGCATTTTGTTAAAAAAGACTATGCCCTGCTGGATGTGTGCCACTTAGAGATCAAAACACACAATAAAGTTCGAGTTGGAAAAAGAAGTTGTCTCTTTGTTTCACTGTTCCAATAAAATTGTAATAAATGAACCAAAAATAAAAAATAAACAAAACAAAATATAATGCATATTAGTAGAATCTAAATGCTATTTATTACAGCCGTAGTAGTATTAGCTGTAATACTCCCTTATAGAAAAACTTTTTGCCACCTTCCCGATTTCTTTTTTTTTTTGCATATTTGTCACAGTTAAATCTTTTAGTTTTAATGTTTTGAAATAACTGTAGTATAGTGTAATCATATTTTTTGGAAAGCTGAGTTCAATTTCATTAGCCACATTACCTGATTACTGCCAGCAAATCATGGTGAGAGCCACTATTCACAAATGAAGAAAAATAACAGTGGTGAACCCTAAGAGCGCAGCAACGACTCATCCGAGAGGTCACAAAAGAACCCAAAACAACATCTAAAGAACTGCAGGCCTCACTTGCCTCAGTTAAGCTCAGTGTTCATGCCTCAACCATAAGAGACTGGTCAAAAATAGCATCCTTGGCAGAGTTCAAGCCACTACTGACCAAAAAGAACATGAAGGCTCATCTCAGTTTTGCCAAAAAACATCTTGATGAACCCCAAGACTTTAGGGAAGATATTATGTGGACTGTCAGTGTCATGCCAACAGTCAAATATGGTTTGTCATGGTAGTCCTGCTTTAGGACCTGGATTGGACTAACCAAAACCAACAATCTGACTTTTTGGGAGAAGCACTGAACTTTCTACATGGAGGCTTTAATAGACTTAGAATGTCATCATTGACATTCTTGCTGTGATGTCCCACATGTCTTCAACCTTTGTCCACAATATTAATACCAACTCAGAATTGGTTGGCCACACAATCCACAGTAGAATATTTCAATATAACGGTTTATTGATGCGACACAGAAAGAAAGCTGCAGAAGACGTCATATAGAAAGTTTTGAGAAAATGTGTGATTTCCCTCATAATATTTTTATGTAATGGCTAAAAAAAAAAGGAAAACTTATTTTAAAATAAGAAACAAAGCAACTAAATATATTAGAAATAGCCTGTGTTGGTTGTCCTACACTATTCATTCTTTTTACCAGTCAACTGGACCACTGTCACTCACTGAAGACAGGCCTGACACAGTCCAACTGGCAAGACAGTAGTTCCAAAATACAGCAGAAGATAAAACTGATGCAAAAAAATAAATAAAGGACTGATGCCACACCTGTCCCAAACAGCTTCAGTGGAATCAGCCCACACACACACAGCCCAAGCATCAGTCAGATATAAATACCTTTAAAAGCAGATGTGTTGTAATTGTGGTCGATAGCAGCAAGCATGTCTTTCCAAAAGTTTGAGTTCACCTCATTTCCTTGCTGCTCACAAAAACAAAAAGACATTTCAGAACTGTTAAATGAATTATAAAAAAAATATTACTGACTATGTTTACATGCACACGAAATTTCAATTAATGTCCATATTCAAGTTGGCTCATGATACGTGTAGAAGGGATATCTGATTGTTTTAATCAAAATATTCCCGCCATACATTTTTTCAAAACAAAAAGGTTTTTAGGTGTCAGTGGCTCAGAAGAGTCTGTGTCACTCATGTATGATTTTGTTGGTGTGATAGTGGTGGTGTGTTTGGCAGTGGGTGGAGAAGCCATATTGCAGCCCTGTCTGTCCCAGCTGTGGCACCACCATCACCAGTGTGTTAATGAATAATGGACTTAGGTGTAAAGTTCTATATACACGTAATTCATTATTATTATTTGAAGTTAATTATATCATATTATGTTAGTTATATGTGTAGTGTCCAGCTCTGTAAAGCTAAGGGTACTGTATCAGTAAGATAGGCAAGATTCTACCTATCTCACGACTAAGAATCATCAAAATAATTTTGTGAATATATATTTTTGGGCTAAAAATTACTCTACTGGACTCAAGAAATGCATAGTCATTGGCAGCAGCTGCAAAAAATGCTGTGAAAAGTGTGAATGTGTTTACAAAGTGTTAACATGCTGATCAGCGTATTCTGAGTCAGTCATGGCTGTGTTTAAGTATTAATACATTTAGCTGGAGTATGCTCTCATTTGGGTTGTTATCAAAATATTGCTGTGTGCATTTAAACCTAGTCACGGATAAAACTATATATTCAAACACAAAATACCTTACGCAACACATCAACCACTCTTCCACAAAGAAGCGCCCCAGGAAGGTCAAAGTAGTTGTCATAGAAATAATATTTAGCTGCAATTACAAAGGCAAATATTAACTCAGCAGTTCAAGTGTAAATCATTGTCATGTTTTGGAAGGAGCATACCAGATCTGGTGAAGGAGGTATTGAGGTTGTTGAAGTACTTCCACTCTCGTTTTGGGCCATAATGTTTGATGATCTCTACTGTGCTGAGGTCGGTGGTTCCATGAGTTGCTCTAATTTTACAAAAGAGTATGATTAATGTATTCTACCACTTCATAAAACTAAACAAGTTTGCCTGTCACACATGAAGCAATGAAAGAAACATGGAAAAATTATGTGATGTTTCAGTTTACCGCAAGACAGTTCCATCTTCAGCCAACTTCACAAGGTTCCCGTCCTCAAGGTCCACCACGAGACCTTTGAAACTAAACAAAAGATCAAACTTATTTAATACAGCAGGGGTCATAAAAAATAAACTCTTACATAGAATCAGCAATACAGAAGTAAATTCTGTTTGAACTTCCATAAAGCATATGCTTGTGTTTTGCCCGTCAAATATTTGATTACATTATAGTATGAAAAAGGGGTAAGCTCCTGTGATGTTGTGCAAACTGGTGAATGTCAGATGCTCCAAGGCTGTACAGACCAGAAATCCCAGGTGGCAGGAGTTAGGTCCAGAAGTTCCTTGTCATAGCCTTTATGTTCCACCAGATACCGGGCAAAACTCTCATAGATCAGCTGCCAAAAAAAATAAAAAAATAAAATAAGAGATAGCTTAACATGATCTTTAAAAGGCATCCGGCAACAATACAAAGGCCTCCATTCACTTTGTATTTATACAATGTTTTCACATAAAATTACAGAGCTTTAAAATCATTTGTGTGATTCCTTGACACAAAAATGGTCAAGGAACCAGAAGCAGAAACTTTGAAGGAATGTTCCGACAGACATGGCATTACAAAAAGTGCCACTTTAACAGCAAGTCAGTGTCACCATTCTATATACTGCTAATGAGTTTTCTATTTTTGCCGTGTTTGTCTTTGTTGAGGCACTAAAGAGACATTAGAGAAAAACACAAAGGAGGCCAGAAAGATAAAGGATTACACAGGAATACATCTTGGACTATATCAAACTTGTTGGGGAGAGGCAGAAGCCTACACAACCGACACTGAGCTCACCATTGTTACAACTTAAGTTGTTGACTGTTTGGTTTTGTGTTTGCACAATTCTAATGCAACAGCCACCAAGTAATCGTGATGTCCATCCATCAATCCATTTTCTTCCACTTATCCTGGGCCGAGTCAAAGGGAAAGCAGCCTATGCAGAGGCAGAAATTCTCCACTAGGGGTGGGAAAAATAATTTTTTTTCGATGCATCGCAATTCACGTTTAAAAAGATTCTGAATCAATGCAGGGACTTTAATAATAAATTTTTATGACCATTGAATGAACACACGTCTTTTCAATGCATTATTCCACTACCGGACTACAAATAGCCTACATAGGTACGTAAGTGATGCGATGCTATATCCACGTTCAGGCACGTTAGTTGCTTTGTTTCAAAATGGCGGAGGCTAAAGTGGCACCAATTTCATTTGAATCTGAAGGCAAGCAAATACTGGACAAGAGCTACACCGTGTGCAAACTATGTGAATGTAGGTTAAAATATTTCAGCAATACAACTAATATGCAAAACCAGGCTTTATCCACGCTTCCACCCAACTTGGATAGAGCAAAGAGAATAACAAAATCAGTTGCAAAATACATTGCGTCAGATTTACGTCCAAATTCCGTTGTGGAAAACCGTGCTGATTGATACTAGCACTTTTGCAATATTAATTTTGCACATTACGGTTAAGCAGATTGCTTTAATAAAGTACCAGTTAAACACAAACAGTGCACTCCAGAATTATTGGCACCCTTAGTGAATATGAGCAAAACAGGCTATGAAAAAAATGTCTTTATTGTTTTTCCTCTTGGTCTTTCACCCAAAATATTCACAAAAATTGAACCTTTTCATTGAAATAACATAACTGGAAACACAGAATCTCTCCAGATCCTTCAGATTCCCAAGGTTGACGCTTGTGGACCCTCCTCTTCAGCTCAACCTACAGATTTTCTATGGTGTTTAGGTCGGGGGACTGTGATGGCCATGGCAAAACCTTAATTCTGTGGTCGGTGAACCATTTTTGTGTAGATTTTGAGGTGTGCTTTGGATCATTGTCCTGCTGGAAGGTCCAACCACGGCCCATTTTAAGTTTCCTGTCATTTAATATCTGCTGGTATTTGATGGAGTCCATGATACCATGTATCCTAACACGATGTCCAGGGCCTTTGGAAGAAAAACAGCCCCACAACATCAAAGATCCGCCACCATACTTCACAGTGGGTATGAGGTGCTTTTCTGTATGGCTATCTTTCTGTCTACGCCAAACCCACCTTTGATGTTTGTTGCCAAAAAGCTCTATTTTGGTCTCATCTGACCATATAACCCGGTCCCATTGAAAGCTCCAGTAATGTTTGGCAAACTGTTTGTTGTTGATTGACAGCAGAGGCTTTTTTTTGGCAACCCTCCCAAACAACTTGTGGTGATGTAGTTTTGGAGACTTTCTGACCCCAAGACTCAACTAACCTCTGCAATTCTCCAGCTGTAATCCTTGGAGATTCTTTTGCCAGATGAAACCATCCTCCTCACAGTGCGTGGGCTCAATGTACACACACGTCCTCTTCCAGGCTGATTCTTTACATCTCCTGTCACTTTAAACTTGTTAATTATTGCCCTGATAGTGGAAATGGGTATTTTCAACTGTTTAGAAATTTTCTTATATCCATTTCCTGATTTGTGCAGCTCAACAACTTTTCGTTACACATCTTCACTGTGTTCTCGGGTCTTTCCCATAGTGATGAATGACTAAGGAAATTTGGCCTGTGTCACCTCATATTTATACCCCAGTGAAACAGGATGTCATGGTTGACCATTTAAGAGTTCCTATTCAAACAGGTGAACTTAAAAATGTAAAACATGACCAGAAATATACTTCAGTTAGATTTTAATGATAAAATTTTCTTGGGGTGCCAATAATTGTGGCACGCATGTTTTTGAGAAAAATATTTGTTTCTTTCAGTTATGTTACTTCAATGAAAAGGTTCAATTTTTGTGAATATTTTGGATGAAAGACCAAGAGGATAAACAATAAAGGCCTTTTTTTCATAGCCTGTTTTGCTCATATTCACTAAGGGTGCCAATAATTCTGGAGGGCACTGTAATTGATTTCTTGCTTTAATCTTGTACATGTTAGTTGAGTATTCTATGAGAAAATGTATAGAAACATATGATGCATCAATGCATCGTTATTGAATCAAATCGTGGCCCCCTCAATCAGAAACTAATCGAACTGTGAGATGACCAAAGATTCCCACCCCTACTCTCCACCATCCTGAAGGGGACAAGCTACCCTTTTCCAGCTAGAAGCATGGTCTCAGACTTGGAGGCGCTGAGTCTGTCTGTCCAGTGCACACTGAACGTCCTGGTAGGCAAAGCCAACAGGACAACATAATCTTCAAAAAGCAGAGATGAGATCCTGTGGTCCCAAAACTGGACTACCTCCGGCCCCTGGCTGCGCCTAGAAATTCTGTCCATAAAAATAATAACAGAATCAGTGACAAAGGGCAGCCCTGCCAGAGTCCAACATGTACCGGGAACAGGTCTGACTTACTGCCAGCATGTGAACCAAGCTCCGTACAGGGACTGGACAGCCCTTAGCAGAGGGCCAAAGATCAAGAAGGAAGGAAGGAAGAAGAAGAAATCAAGAAGGAGGCAAATAGTTTTTCACAGCACGGTATACCTATCACTGCACTCTTCATTGGACTGAACATTTGAACATTGCTCTGTCTGTGGGTGGAGATCTTGACTTTCGGTTGGACCAGTTCCTGATGGAGAGTATTGCCAGGTTTGAAGTAAACAGGAATGTTGTGTTTGGAAAAAAAAAATAGTTTTGAGCTTTTCAGATAAACCAGCAACATAAGGGATTACTATGCTCTTCCATTTTGTCTCTGGTTCATGTCTGTTAGGTTTCTGTGTCCTCTTGGATTTGCTGAATCTGGGGTATCCACAGGCTTTCAGTTATCTTCAGTTTATGTTCTGAGGTTGTAGGCACTTCCTGCACTCTGTGCTGAAAAGTCATGATTAGCCCCAGCTTGTGCCGCACAGGATGGTTGCAGTCATCCATCCATCCACCTTCTTCCGCTTATCCGGGGCCGAGTCACGGGTGCAGCAGTCTAAGCAAAGACGCCCAGACTTCCCTCT
Source organism: Rhyacichthys aspro (assembly GCA_036850595.1). NCBI lineage: Eukaryota > Metazoa > Chordata > Actinopteri > Gobiiformes > Rhyacichthyidae > Rhyacichthys > Rhyacichthys aspro. The sequence goes on along the minus strand of CM072170.1, from coordinate 19,833,583 downwards.
CCCCAGACACTTCTTCCAGCTCCTCTGGGGGAATACCAAGGCGTTCCCAGGCCAGCCGAGAGACATAGTCCCTCCAGCGTGTCCTAGGTCTGCCCCGGGGGCTCCTCCCAGTGGGACATGCCGGAACACCTCCCCAGGAAGGCGTCCAGGAGGCCTTCCTGGTTGCAGTCAAACAATAAATATTAGTCTGTGTGCGTTGACTCCCTGTAAATTTCTACCTGGAGTGTCCTGTTCTCAAAAATGACCAATGCTAGTCTGGTGAACTTGACAACTCCACAGCATTGATATGCTCTGTGAATGCCTCCACTTCGATACTTAGATATATTGAAAGTGACAGAGTCTGTGCTGCTGGATGAGGGATGAAACGTCTTCATCTTCAAACTTAGATCCAGATCCACTGTTGAAACCTTTTCTTCTATCAAAAATCTTTTTTATACTTTCATTTTACTTATTATTTATTTTAAGTAAAAGTTGTCTTTTCTTTCAAATTATAATTACATAAGCTAAAAGCAGGTCTTATTGTTGAAATTATACAAAATATTATTTCAGCACAGGCTTTAATGTAACAACATCATTGGCTACATAGCAACAACAAATATGTATTAGAATATGTGTATTATAATAACCTCTTGTTGGGCTTCTTATTTTCATCTTACTCAGGAGCAGTAAAAATTATGGTAGAGTATAAAGTAGTATTGTGTCTTGTGGAAGTTTACAGCAGATTGGGTTTGTTTATATTGACTATATATCTTGAGATAAATGAATGTGAAAGTACCTCTAGTACTTCTAAGTATTTCTTCACTTCATGTTGGCATTTGCATTATGTGACTGGTATAATTGGACAATGGATCTTAAACTTTATATGAATAAATAAGTAAAATGATTTGGGTGCAGCAACTACAGGAACAGCTTGCAACAACAGATTAAAAGGCCTGAAGATGTGCTTTGGGTTATGGGAATATTGTGACACACTATAAACTGTTCAAATCCAGTACTACATTTTACCATGATGATAAACACAATGAGGCTGCTACGGAACTAAAACTGCAAGTGTGTGGAGAGAGGCCTCTAGGGCAGTGACGTTGAGTCTTGCACTGACTACATCACTGCTTGTTTATATAAAAATACACCACTTAACTGCACATCCTCACACTGCAACATGGTCATGTATCTTAGCTAAAGCACACAAGAAAGGTTCGTGATACTGCTGTGATGCACAGACATGTGTCGGATCGGCGCATTGCGTTTCGGAGACCGGCACCCACACGCCCCCTACACAGACTCACCCTGGAGGTCTCCTTCAGATGGTACCGACACAGCGTGTGGTCCAAGTCGAAGCCGATCACGTCGCAGTCTGAGAGGCAGAAGTAGTCGCTCATTGTGGCTATGGCTGGAGCGGGAGGCAGCCTAACAGAGCTCACAACACATACATCCACTACAGGACAGCACACCGCACCACAGCGTTGTCAATGTCACAGCTGACGGCGCGATGGCACTGCAGTCAGAACCCTGTGCTGTCCGTGTGACACTCACACGCGGAGCTAGTGGCTGTAGGGTAAAGAATTAATGTTATTTTTGTGTGATAACCCACAGTGAGGGCTCCGTGTGAGGCACCAGCGGTGTGTGCGCGCCACAGACAGCCAGCGCAGCAGTAAGGCGAGGGTCCAATGTGCTTCCGGGTATAAAACCGTAATGTGCGCTATAGACGAGCACATTTGTGCGCAACACAAATATAGTAGGGTTCGTAGCAATAGACAGTAATAGCCTGCTGGCGCAAAACCATATGGGGTACCAAATGTAAAAATAATGATTTTATACTTAATAGAGTGGTTTCTTCACATTTAGCTTATTTTCTTCAAATGTAAGTGAAAAATATTCTGGACAGATAACAATGTTTAAATATTATACTGCATGTATAGAAATTGTATGTGAAATTTAACATTAGTGATGTAATATATTGTGTGTTTTCTTGACTTATTAGTTGTTTAACAGTTTACAATTAGATGTCAAAAACCAATGTTGTTGGTTATATTTGAATTGAAATATAACTTATTGTCTAACACATTTAGGTGTATGACACCAATTGTGTCTTTACAGGAACATGCTCAGGTTCCACATTGGTCATGGAAGGAAGGCCTTTGTAGATTCTAAAGTAAAATTCATTCACCTGGGTGGCATATTGGTGCTGCGTATTTGAAGAAAATAGCATAAATGCTTTCACCAAATAGCTGTCAGAGCTCAGGGTTGTTTGCACTTCTTTGTTGCTCTTTACTAAAAGCAGGCTACCCACTAGGAATGCACCAATCCAGGAGCTTTGGGTGTCTACCCGTATCACAAGCTGATCCGATTCAACTTGTATTTTACTATAAATCATATAAATAAAGAACCTTGTATTGTCACATGACCCATCATGTAGATGGGAGTTATCATTACGTTTTATTGTAATGAGTAAATTCAGAGACACATATGCCTAATCTTAAAAATCTTAAAAGTATAATCTTCATGAGTATAATAAAACACACCAACACACAAATGCACACAATAATACAATATTAAATAACAATATGAAATAACTAGAAAATTTAAATAAAAGATCAAGTTCTTGTTCAGGGTTTGTGCAAATGTCCTGAGAAAATACAGAAGTGCTATGTTAAAACAACACAAAACAGTGCTATGTAAAATTAGTAAATTTAAAAGACAACTGGTGGTTTAACTAAAATATTTGTTTCAAAAAGTTGTGCAATTGTGCTACTTGCTCTCATTAACAATGGCCCTGAATGTGCAAACAAGACCATGTAACAAAACAATAAACAATATAAACAATAAATAAATGAACATAAATGAAACCACTGAAACTGTTCAGGTTTTGGGCAAATGTCTCAACAAAATAAAAAGGTGCCATGTTCAAAAACAATACAAAACAGTTCAACGGTCCTTTTAAACAATGGATATAATGTGCAAACAATACCAAACCAAAACAGCTGTGTCTGTGTCACACGGAGCAGAGAACCGTCTTTGTTACTGCAGAAGTACGGAGGACCATGTGTTTTCAGCCGCGCGCCCAGTGCGAGGGTTCTCATAGAAAACAATAGGGGCGTATTTTTTGACGCGCATCGGCGCGTCCGGTGTTGTTGGCCTTAATGGTTATGATACATACTCGGCGAAATAAACGTGGCAGCACACTGTCACTGTCTTTAATTACAAAGTAACACCGTAACACGCAGTGGCTAGCTACGGTGTAGTTTATTTCAACTTCGCTAGCCTCGTAGCTTGTGCAAATGAAAAGTTAAACAGCAGTTTTTAATGTTAGAATAAACAACTACATACCTCTACTTTGGGCCTTTTTTTCCTTCTTCTCTTTTCTCCGCTTTCTGAAAGCAGCACCTGATGGCTTGGACGGCCTTTTCATGATAAAAATTTGTCAAATTACTTTTTGATGTGACATCCACCAATTTAGGGACCGCTGCTGTGATGCCCGTCAACAATACGCCCATCCCCCCGCTTTCACTGTAAACTGTGTCAGTCAGGTTCAGGCCGGCCAGGTCAATCAGAAGTCATTAGGATTTCATATTAGAGTACAAAGAATTAATAACACCATTCACTTTATTTTTAATTATTTAAAATATATACTTTTTTTTTTTTTTTTTTTTTGGAGGAGTGCAGCTGGGCGCCCCCTCCAGCAGATGGCGCCCTAGGCAACCGCCTAGATGGCCTATGCCTAAAGCCGGCTCTGAGTGGATTTGTCCAAATAGAAGCCCGCAGCTACGTGTCTGTGAGTGAGAGCGCACTTTTTGTGCTGCTGTCTCGGAATGGTAGCTGCGCACTGTGCGGCGCGTTGTTCTCAATAACAATTTAATCGTTTATAATAAAAGTACATCTCTACACCGCGGATTTCACCCTCTCCATCTTGTCATCTTCCCCCTAGACCTGACGGTGTACGCTTTCCTCCACCAGCAAACTTACTTTACTTTATAGTCATGCATTGGAGACTTAGAGAAAACAATTTAAACTTACTAAATAGACAGAATGTAAGACTAAATAGGTTTTCTTCATTTATTTAGTAATCCCAAGATATGCATCTACACAGAGGGAGGCAACAAGGTGTTGAAGCCTCTTCTCAGTCTGATGGCATAGAGACAGCAGGGGGAACCTGAATATACTGTTCATTTTGTTGATTTCATGTAGGTTTTTCCCGTGAAAACATTTGTTAGATATATTACATTGTTATTTTATATTTTTCTAACCTCTGTGCTATTATTTTATAGTCCTGTTGATGTTGAAGAAGATGATGCTATTGAGGAGGCCATCTGACGTAGTCTTATGGAAGAGCCCATGCAGTCCTTTCAGGATTCAAGGTATATGTGCAAAGACTGACATTTATCTTAACCACCGTTTAAAATGTGTTTGCAAATGTAAGCAAAGAAGAACTTACAGGAATTATTTGAGTTTGAGTTTGAGTTTATTTATTTAAAACAGGGACAATACATATTAATGAACATATATATATATATATATATATATATATATATATATATATATATATAAATATGCAAGATTATAGCCAACGGCTAATTTCCATCTTTAGTCCCTTCGGCAGGTTGATGTCAACAACATAAGATAATAAAATCACTAAAACAACAGTAACAACAAGTAGAGCAGTTAGCCATCATGGTCAGTATGTGCAGGGGTAGGAGTATTTTATTATTACTATAAATCATATTAATTATATTATATTATATTATGTTATATTATATTTATTATATTATATTACATTATATTATATTATATTATATTATATTATATTATATTATATTATATTATATTATATTATATTATATTATTAAAGCACACAGAGAAAGGGTTGTCTCAGAAGCTTATAGACTGAGCTACATTAGCAGGGGGAATGTGTGGACCATTGCCCTCCGATAGTTTAGTAGACGTACATTTATTGAAAGTACAGATGTGCTGTTACCTTTGCAAGAGATGAAGACAGGAAGCTGCAGAGGAATTTGGAGGACCAAGGTGGGGATTCTTTCATCTCCTTGTGAAAGCTATCTACAATGAAAGTGGGAGATTTGAAGGTAATCCCATGTACTATAAGCTAAATCAACACATTTACTTATGTGGTTTTTGTATTTTCTTTCTTATTTAAATGTTGTTTTGCATATGTGTTTGTAAACTTGGAACTATATTAACATTAAGGAACAATAACCGTTACTCAAATCTGTACTTAGTGTAAATTAGCAAGCTGGTATGCAATTTTTAAACATTTAGTGGACTTTTGGGCTTTTAAAATTTCTATGAGTTATTAGAGAATGTAACATATTTATTTATATATTTTTATATTACATACCCCAAACATGCCAGCATATAAAATTGTGGCACACCGTGATGCTGCTCAGGGCATATATGTAAGTATATTTCAATGCAACATTAGTTAAGTCGTCTATACTGATAACTATTTGTCTCAAGTATATTGTTTTGTTTTTTGTCTTTTCCTAGAATTTCAAAAATGCTTACTTCCAAGAATAAATATTTCCAATTTACTGAGCTGTTGGACATATTATGTCAACTATCACAGTCCAGAATGGGGAACCTCCAGCCCTCCTTGCTCTTTTTGTGTTGGATTTCCTTCTGACAGGACACATTTTTCTAGTAAACATTACTCCAAATGACACAGCTGACACAGAATTGAGAGAGTCTCTAAAGAAGGTATGGTATGAGTATTGTTATTTTTTAAGTGTTTACACTGAATGTCTTATCCTTATGTTTCATTTACATTTTGAGATTGATCAAGCCTCAACCATGAACTGGGGAAAGCAACTGAATGCTGTGACTCCTGGGGTATGGTATTGAAGGTCTTCCAAATCCAGTCAACTTGGAACATGGAAAATGAAGTTGCATTTGTGTGGAATGCAATATGCTTCCAATAGCTTCCATTCAGCGACAGAGCTGTTACAATGTTACGAGCTGCTGATGTGAAAAGCCAGGTAGAATGTTGTACCAAAGAAAAAACCACAGCCTTTACTCTCAGATTCATGACTTATTCTTCCAATTGTCTACAAATTTTAATAGAAGATTAAGAGCAGCCCTAGACTATGTAAAACTTAGAGCTACAAGTGTTAAAACTTAATCTCTCTTCAAAACTAATTTAAAGAAATTGGAAAGCAGCATTCCTAAGGAATTGAATCTTCTTTTTTCATTCTTTTAGTCTCATATATATAAACAGTTTAGTTTGTGATAAAAGCACTTACCAGATACCTGGGAGACCTGGGTTCAATTCCTGCCTGGGTCATTTACCAAATGACACACCCCTCTCTCACACCCTGTTTCCTATCCCATCAAATAAAGGAACAAAGGCCAAAAATAACCTTAATACAAAACAAAACAATTGCTTAAGGGTTCTTCTCAAAATGCCTAAAAACCTCAGTGATGTCAGCAGATGTTGTTTCTGCCTCCTGAAACCCAGATTTTTTGTTCTGGGAAGTAATAGAAGGTCAAGAGAGGAAGTGATGGTGGTTACGTTTAGAGAGTTTCTACAACGTGGAGCACAACGTGGTCATTCTTTTTCTACAGCTTGATGCCATGCTGCTTTGGGCCTGTGCGTACACCCTGGACAATGGCCAGTTGGTCGCAGGGGTGACAGTTAGACACAAACATTTGACAACCATTCACTCTCACATTAAATTTACACTCACCAGATTTGCTCACCAGTGGGGTTTATTTTATATCAAAGTCTGTGACATTTTGCAAAGGATAAACAAGGGGGAAAAAAAAGATAACTGAGGGGTATGTACTTCTTTGGAATGTTTGAGGGTTTTATATGTTTAGTGGAGATTGCTAATGGTAACGCTTTCTTCATAAAGCCAGATACAAGATTATCTGAAACCTGCGATAATAAAAGGGCAAATTAGCCTAATTGAGAAGAAATACAACTTGTAATAGCTTCAGCCAGCTTGTGTTCAAATTACATAGATTTTATACTTTATATCAAGTCAATGGCTTCAAACTTTGTGATAGATATACTGTACCCAACTACCTAACTAACATAACTTTTATGTTACTTTTCTATGATGTTTTGTCTTTGTGTACAGAAAATCTGATTGTTATTCACCAATTGAAGATGAAGAATTGGATGTTATAGTGCTGGACAGTCAACGTAGTCACCCAAATGCAGGCTGCAAATTGATGATGGGACATCTACACTCCATAGGAATATACATTCAGAGTAACTACATTCTAAATATAAGTATGGGCAGCATGTCTTGCTCTGAGGTCATATGGTTAAAACACTGACAGTGACAGTTGTGAAAGTGTAAGACTTTATTAAAGATGAAGATTAAACAGATATGTTTGCTGTTAGTGGCAACACGAAAACACAGATCTTATAAAATGGTGTGTCCATCTGTGTGCCAACTTTTTTTTTTTTTTTTTTTTTTAAATCGGATTTTGGGTGACTGATTCTTTTACTGCTACATAATTTTGGTTTATGTATTTTATTTTTTGCTATGCACATTACATGTCGTTTTGTGCATTTATTTTGAAAAAATCATAGGTAGGAAATATTGTTCGACATTTTGGCTACACCCTTACGATTAATCGAGATGGACATAAATATAAATTTACAAAGTCAGTAATATTCATAAGTCGTCATTCTACTTCCTGTGCAAGGATCAGCCAGCCAGGTATGTTTATTTTGGGCTCATGTTATTTTTTATGTCTTTTATTACTTTATTGTAACTAATGTAATTTGTAGTTCGACGGTGGTATCAGTGGTAAGGTGACATTAACACGGTCACGATGTCAAGTAAAGATTGTACAAGCTGCAATAAAGTTAAATTCGAGCCATCAGTAAATAGAACTCTTTACTGACTAAGGAAAGGAGGGGAGTCTGTGACAAAGTGGGCTGAGCCCAGTTATTTTGTCCCATTGGTTGCTTTATTATGTCCTATTTCATTTATTTTTAATATTTTGATTAAACTAACAATACAGTACTAAAAATATCTATAAACTATCCTGGGTTTTGTTTAAAGGTCCCATATTATACTATTTTGAACATTATACAGTGTATTTTGGATACATTTAGGTTACCATATCACGTTGTGCAATGTGCATGAAACACACAATAATGATCTTATACAAGCGGTTTGGATGAGCTCTCATCATGAGTCCAAAGTGAACGGTCTGATTTGGCGCTGTCACTTTAAGGCTCAGCTCTCCCATGTTGGCTCCGCCCACTCATGACGTCAGGCTATAGCTGCCGCTGGAAACAGACTAAAGTAAACACAGTACATGGTAGTAATAACTTTTTCAGCAATGGCTTTGAGAGTAACTGAGCCGTATATCTTCGACCCAGAGTCTGACTCTGAGTTCGAAGAACATGAGCAAACACAAAGACCTCGAAGGCTTCTACAAGACGTTTCTACTTGGTAAATGAGAAACTATTTATTGTATATGTTTGTATGGTGTAGCCCGTAGCATTGCGCGTGTTAACTGCTTCTGTTTATAGGTGCACATGTGGAAATGGCCACTGAAGTTGAGAATGTATGCTGCCTGGAGACTCCTAAGGTAGCTGTTGTGCAGTGTATTGAAAGTAAAGTAAAAGTATTGACGGTAAGTAAGCTAACACAGTAGCAGTGATGCTTCTCTGTGCGTCTGAGCTGCCGAGCACGGCACTTGTTGACAGTTCAGGAGAGAGGGGCTGGAGGAGTGTGGAGGAGCACTTCCTGGAGAGGAGTGGTTTATTTCACATATTGACGTCATTGCGTGAAACAGCTCGTTGAAAGGACTGTAGCTCAAACTAAATAAATTACTCAAACATGCGCGAATGAAACAAAACACAACTTTGGGTATGTGTTTGAGGTAGAAACAACGTTAGAACATGGTTAAAAGCTCAGAAAAGTAGATTTAGCATAATATGGGTCCTTTTGTTTAACATTTGTTTAGTTTGCTTAAATTAAACACACACACACTCATTTAGTTTAAAATTATTTATTGGTAAAACATAATTATTTATTATAATTTCATTTTACCTGAACCACCACGTGGTTTGAACAAAGGGAAGATGGGCCTGTGAAAGCCCTTTATGAAACTTTGGGGTGACATCAGCGGTGATGTCATGGGATAAACCATGTGGAAGGGGAATCTGTGTGCCAAGACTGAAGGCTTCTTATGTATTTATGTTATTGTGTGTATGGATTTACTTTTGGGTTTGTGTTGAGGGTATGTGGGAGTAATATGTGACTGGTGGGATGTGGGATCTGGACTTATCTGCTTATCTTGTTAGGATTGCACTTGTGTTTTTCTTTTCCTCCATAATATGAGGATCCACCCTATTTTCCATGTATCTCAACTCAAACCAGTGTCTACCAGTGTCCTCCTGCTGCCCCCCCCCCCCCGTATTATTGATGACAATCCTGCCTTCACAGTCAACCGTTTGGTTGACGTCCGGCGTCGTGGCCGGGGCCTCCAGTACCTGGTGGACTGGGAGGGGTATGGTCCAGAGGAGCGCTCTTGGGTCCCTCGGTCCTTCATCTTGGACCCTGATATGGTCCGGGAGTTCCATCGTTCCCACCCAGACAAGCCGGGTGGGTCGCCTGGTCATTGCAAACCCTATGTGGTAATGTTCTCGGCCTCGGTCTTGCACCAGACGTGTATGTGATTTTTTTTCCCTTGTTGTATGTTCTTGGCTCCTGACTCCAATCTCCTTTGTTGCAGCTGTTATTACTCTGCCGCTGACCTGCCTCGCCGCCACTGCCTTCACCTGCTTCACTCCAGCCTCAACCCGCAAACACCTCAGCAGTCTGCCCAGCTCCTACTCGACATCCTACCCTGGATATCTCACCCTGCCTCTGTCAAGCTCTGTCCCACCCTCCCGGACCTCACTATCACTGGAACCCGCCAGCCTCAACCCAGCTGACCTCGTGGTCCTCCGGCAGCGTCCCTGTCTTTCACACCAGAGAACTGGGTTCGAAACCCACTCAAGTTCTAAGTATTCTGACTTTGTAAATAAATCTGTTGAACTGAGCTCTGCGGTTGTTGCATTTTTGAGTCCACCTTTCGTTCCTGAGCCTAACATATCTGGAGTGGCATATACCTGGATTATGAGATGAACTGGTCGGGAGGAGTCTCCTGGGCAAGTTTACAGAGTCAATGATATGAGTCAATCCAGATGGGGTCTTAATATTATTAAAGAATTAAAGAAGATGGTTCTTACCAGAGCCAAGCTTGACAGATAAAAAAAACTTTTATGAATATTTATGGAACAGTCCCTGAGATAAACAACTAATCACACTTTGATGTAATAGTTACAACTTTGATATAGTTTGTATTCACTTAAATCTGGCTAATTTTGGAGTTATTGTTGTTAGGCACCAGTACTGGGCTTTGGCTTACTCGTTGTCTGTGAATTCACATTAATAGCTAAACATTTTGGGCATGCTGTAAGTTCTGTGTTAAGTTTTGAAAGCTGAGCACTGGTGTATGGTGAGCTTTATGTAAAGCTTTGAAGGGTGAATTCTGTGGTAACAGTTTCGGAGACCAGTGTAATTTTTATTAAGGCAGTGTGTGTGCAAGAGTTAAAAATCTGTGGATTATCTGCAGTCATTACAGGCTGATGTGAAAACCTTGGTGGTTTTGCAGTTTTTGTTCTTTCAGTAGTTTGTGGTGGTTAAAACAGTTTGTAGTGTGAAGCTGAGCATTATAGTTCTGCCTTTCTTTTAAAAACTATATGTCTGGGACTGTAGATAAAGGAGAGGCAAGACAGTTGTTCTGTAAAGGGTTTTAATGTTTTGGGGGAGAGCCTAGGAAACCTTCCTTACAATCACTAATTCCCTGCTGTAGGCACCTATTAATTGTTAATGTGCATGTGTGATACAACCTGGATAAAAGAATGATCTCAAATATTGTATCTGGCTCTTGCTACCACTGTAGTAACTCTCAGAATCAGTCAATAAGTGTTTAGAAGTTTTCAAGTAAACAATGGCTGATTAGATCTCTAGATGCAAGTAGATCTTTATTGTCATAATCTGTTATTTTGTGTTTTGTGTTATGTTATGTGCTGTATGTCCTATTAAGTGATGATGTATCAAATAACTTTAGCTTAAAATACTGTAGCCCATAAATTTTAGTGGTGGGAAAAAGGATTGTTTTTCCAAAACATTGTCGTCGTTTTTTATACAAATTTTGAATCGATTCAGAAAAGCAAATTTTTTAAAAAGGGTTTGCCCGATTGAACTCTACAAGTCTGTCAAGATCTGGCAGCGCATGCAAGTGAAGAGACATATATGTCTGTTTACATCTGAACACATACTGGCGGCTAGCTAAGCTACTGTCTTAAACATTTTGGATGTTTATAAAGCAAACACAGGAGGCAAGCAGTGTTTACAAGGTGTGTCACACAAAAGTTGGATAATTTAACAACAAAGACAAAGACAAAGAACTGCCTCTTATCTTGCCGACTGTCACTGGTGTTATGCTGAAAAAAGCACCCTTGCTGTCAGATGCATATGAATTTGCAGGCGTGTCAAATTGTAATATCCACGTTTGTTTTCAACTTTAGATCTCTTTCAAATACACGACTAACGACCTATGATCTGAGCTCAGTCTATTGCATTAAACGCAGTTGATTAATTAATTTCATTCATTGTATTTTATATACTTTTATGTCCCAGTCCAGAATTTTGGTTCTTTTCGTTTAGTTTGTAATCGCAGTATGACAACTTTGTACTGGCCTGAATAAGACATATATTTAAAAGTCTTATATGTTCAGTGGAGATAAATATTTAAGCCCAGTAAATTTTACATTTGGCAATACATTTCAGGTTGGACATTGATATAATTTTCAGTTATACTTTATTAATTAAAAGTTAATATGTTGTACACATAATGCCTTCAGATGCATTGACTCTGAATTTAATTATGGGACACCTAAAGATTCCCACCCTAAATAAATTCTACAGCTGGTTAGTCTCTGGTTAGCACCTGCTGTGACACTTGGAGAGACTGTTTTTTAATTTAATTTTATATCACTTCATACTGGTGTATGTGTAGGGACACTTTTTACACAATTATTTTGAAGCTGCTTTTATAATGTTTTGTGTGCATTGCTGTGGACAGCCAACTACAACACATATATGATTAATTTGAATAATACAAAAAAAAACAACATAACACGTAAATAAACCACAGCTTTATGTGCATAGAAATAATACGTTTTATGTTGTGAAAATCTTAATGAATTTGCACCCAAACTTGAATAAGGTTTCTCAATTCAGGTTAAATATTCGCATTACAGTGGTCCCACTTTTATTGCGGGGGTTACGTTCCAAAAATAACCCGCAATAGGCGAAATCCGCGAAGTATCCATCCATCCATCTTCTTCCGCTTATCCGGGGCCGGGTCGCGGGGGCAGCAGTCTAAGCAGAGATGCCCAGACTTCCCTCTCCCCAGACACTTCTTCCAGCTCCTCTGGGGGAATACCGAGGCGTTCCCAGGCCAGCCGAGAGACATAGTCCCTCCAGCGTGTCCTAGGTCTGCCCCGGGGCCTCCTCCCAGTGGGACATGCCCGGAACACCTCCCCAGGAAGGCGTCCAGGAGGCATCTGGAACAGATGCCCGAGCCACCTCAGCTGGCTCCTCTCGATGTGGAGGAGCAGCGGCTCTACTCTGAGCTCCTCCCGAGTGACTGAACTCCTCACCCTATCTCTAAGGGAGCGTCCAGCCACCCTGCGGAGGAAACTCATTTCGGCCGCTTGTATCCGGGATCTTGTCCTTTCGGTCATGACCCAGAGCTCATGACCATAGGTGAGAGTAGGAACATAGATTGACCGGTAAATCGAGAGCTTTGCCTTGCAGCTCAGCTCCTTCTTTACCACGACAGACCGGTACAACGACCGCATGACTGCAGAAGCTGCACCGATCCGTCTGTCAATCTCTCGTTCCATCCTTCCCTCACTCGTGAACAAGACCCCAAGATACTTGAACTCCTCCACTTGAGGCAGGACCTCTCCACTGACCTGAAGGGGGCAAGCCACCCTTTTCCGGCTGAGAACCATGGCCTCGGACTTGGAGGTGCTGATTCTCATCCCGGCCGCTTCACACTCGGCTGCAAACCGTCCCAGTGCATGCTGAAGGTCCTGGTCTGATGGAGCCAACAGGACCACATCATCCGCAAAAAGCAGAGATGAGATCCCGTGGTCCCCAAACCGGACCCCTCCAGCCCCTGACTGCGCCTAGAAATCCTGTCCATAAAAATTATGAACAGGACCGGTGACATAGGGCAGCCCTGGCGGAGTCCAACATGCACCGGGAACAGGTCTGACTTACTGCCGGCAATGCGAACCAAGCTCCTGCTCCGGTCGTACAGGGACCGGACAGCCCTCAGCAGAGGGCCCCGGACCCCATACTCCCAGAGCACCCCCCACAGGATGCCGCGAGGGACACGGTCGAATGCCTTCTCCAGATCCACAAAACACATGTGGACTGGTTGGGCAAACTCCCATGAACCCTCCAGCACCCTGGAGAGGGTATAGAGCTGGTCCAGTGTTCCACGACCAGGACGAAAACCGCATTGTTCCTCCTGAATCCGAGGTTCAACTATCGGCCGGATTCTCCTCTCCAGTACCCTGGCATAGACTTTCCCGGGGAGGCTGAGGAGTGTGATCCCCCTGTAGTTGGAACACACCCTCCGGTCCCCCTTTTTAAAAAGAGGGACCACCACCCCGGTCTGCCAGTCCAGGGGCACTGCCCCCGACCTCCACGCGATGTTGCAGAGGCGTGTCAGCCAGGACAGCCCTACAACATCCAGAGACTTGAGGAACTCAGGGCGGATCTCATCCACCCGCGGCGCCTTGCCACCGAGAAGCTTTTTAACTACCTCGGTGACTTCAGCTTGGGTGATGGACGAGTCCACCTCCGAGCCCTCAGCCTCTGCTTCCTCAAAGGAAGACGTGTCGGTGGGGTTGAGGAGATCCTCGAAGTATTCCTTCCACCGTCCGACGATATCCCCAGTCGAGGTCAACAACTGCCCACCTCCACTGTAAACAGTGTTAGTGGAGCAGTGTTTCCCCCTTCTGAGGCGCCAAACGGTTTGCCAGAATCTCTTCGAGGCCGACCGATAGTCTTTCTCCATGGCCTCACCAAACTCCTCCCAGACCCGAGTTTTTGCCTGCACAACTACCCGAGCCGTAGTCCGCTTGGCCTGCCGGTACCCATCGGCTGCCTCAGGAGTCCCGCGAGCCAACCAGGCCCGATAGGACTCCTTCTTCAGCTTGACGGCATCCCTTACTTCCGGTGTCCACCACCGGGTTCGGGGATTGCCGCCACGACAGGCACCGGAGACCTTACGTCCACAGCTTCGAGCAGCCGCGTCGACAATGGAGGTGGAGAACATGGTCCACTCGGACTCAATGTCTCCAACCTCCCTCGGGATCCGGTCGAAGTTCTGCCAGAGGTGGGAGTTGAAGACCTCTCTGACAGGGGACTCAGCCAGACGTTCCCAGCAGACCCTCACAGTACGTTTGGGCCTGCCAAGTCTTTCCGACTTCCTCCCCCGCCATCGGATCCAACTCACCACCAGGTGGTGATCAGTTGACAGCTCCGCCCCTCTCTTCACCCGAGTGTCCAAGACATACGGCCGAAGGTCAGATGAAACGACTACAAAGTCGATCATCGACCTCCGGCCTAGGGTGTCCTGGTGCCACGTGCACTGATGGACACCCTTATGCTTGAACATGGTGTTCGTTATGGACAAACTGTGACTAGCACAGAAGTCCAACAACAGAACACCACTCGGGTTCAGATAGGGGGGGCCGTTCCTCCCAATCACGCCCCTCCAGGTGTCACTGTCGCTACGTGGGCGTTGAAGTCCCCCAGTAGAACAATGGAGTCCCCAGTCGGAGCGCCTTCCAGCACCCCTCCCAGGGATTCCAAGAAGGCCTGGTACTCTGCACTGCCGTTCGGCCCGTAAGCACAAACGACAGTGAGAGACCTCTCCCCAACCCGAAGGCGCAGGGAGGCGACCCTCTCGTTCACCGGGGTAAACTCCAACACACAGCGGCTGAGCTGGGGGGCTATGAGCAAGCCCACACCAGCTCGCCGCCTCTCACCGCGGGCAACTCCAGAGTAGTGGAGAGTCCAGCCCCTCTCGAGGTTTTGGGTTCCAGAACCCAAGCTGTGCGTGGAGGTGAGCCCGACTATCTCTAGTCGGTACCTCTCAGCCTCCCGCACAAGCTCAGGCTCCTTCCCCCCCAGCAAGGTGACATTCCATGTCCCTAGAGCTAGCTTCTGTATCCAGAGATCGGGTCGTCGAGGCGCCCGCCTTCGACCACTGCCCGATACACATTGCACCGGCCCCTTACGGTTCCTCCTGCAGGTGGTGAGCCCACGGGAGGTCGGACCCACGTCGCTCCTTCGGGCTGAGCCCGGCCGGGCCCCGTGGGGAGAGGCCCTCACAACACACTTTATACACTTTTCTCTGACAGGCATTAACATTTTCTCTCATTTCTCTCTTGTTTAAATACTCTCAAAGTTCAAACCTTAGCATCTTCCTCTGCCTTTTGGGTGCAACCACAGGTGTCTTTGTCGGTGCAGAACGTTTCGTCGACATTGTGCAAACTTGCAAACATACAGCACTTCAGAGTCACACTGCTAGCGATCGAACATTTATGTAAATTTGGCAAGCCGAACGCATTCTGTACTGTACAGGAGACACGGCATGGAGGAGATTGATTGACAATGGTCTACAGTCCCTTAGCCAATCAGGACGCAGAACACAATGCGCGTTCATACGCTGTAAAAAAAAAAAACAAAGCATGCAAAATTGCACTAAAAAAATCAGCGAAACAGCGAGGCCGTGAAAGGTGAACCGCGTTACAGCGAGGGACCACTGTATAGCCATTTTTAGCATGATGGTTTACAGTAAATGGCTTTAGTCTTGTGTGGAAATATACAAAACTGATTTTTTTTCTCTTCTGTTATCAAGCTTCTTTCTCCAGTATGTCTTGGCAATGTAAGTTGTGCCCTGCTTGTTTCTCCACCAGAACACATTTATTTAAACAATGTAGATTGCTGCACAGCCACTTTTTCAGAATTAGCCCACTACCTTGCTGCCATGAAGACTGCATTTGCACATTTCAGACACTCACGCCTAATTTACACTGACTGCTGAACAGATACGGAATGGCGTCCGTACGGACGCCGCAAGGAATAGAAACCGTTGTAGTCAGTGCAAGCATTTACACCAGCTGCAGTGTGTTACGTCTCCTGATCCAGAGCTCCGGAAGGTTTCCGCAAGAAGTCTATTTTTTCCGGACGCCGCATGTGGATTTTCATGAAGTTGAAGAAATTACAAGTGCAGTGACGGGGTCCTGGGGGTTATTTGAGACCACGGACGACGAGAGATTAATCACGGAAGTCCAAAACCACACATATGATATTTCACATACTTTTTATAAGGACAACACCAGAAAAGAGAAGGCATGGAGTGAAATAGCTGGAGCTCTGGGATATACTGGTGAGTTTTTATCAGCACCTCTCTCTTTACATGGATGTCATCACGTGAACTCAACTCTTCAGCGTGAATCCCTGTGGTTTTGTGGTCTCGCGGATGCAGATTTCCGGACACGTACAGCACACACACTGCACCCGGTGTAAATGGCAGTCCTTACGGATTCCGTACAGAATCCCTTTCGCAGTCAGTGTAAATGAGGCGTTAGAGAACTGAGTAGTCATTTGTCAAGATATCATACAGTTGGACAAAGCAGAGGTGCAGGGCAGTGTCAGGAACGTGTTACATTCAAGTGCACACTATGCCCTTTTCAGCATCATTTTTCTGAATCTGCAGTCCTCAATCACATAAGAGCACACTTAAAAAGTATGAAACAGTGGTTTGGCCATTTAAAGACTTTAACTACACAACAAATGTACATTTGTTAGGATTATGCACCTTTTACACCCCATTATGAACTCTGCATGACATTTTTATTGTTTCTCCTATCCTTGGCTTGGGGAAACTCCTTCGACAGCTGCTCAAGCTGAGACTGCTCACTTTCTCAGTCATGTAGTCCCAAAACAGTTTACTCCCTAACTGCTTTTGACTGTTTATCTCCATATTTCATGATAGCATACAGACAGTCAGGGCCAAGCTGACTGTACCAGAAGAAGAAGGCTGTCCAACCAATGACAGGGCAGTACAGGAACACAGCAACTGATGAGAAACCAATGAGAAGATAAGCAACACCTAGCTCTAAGAAGTATTTAGACTTATCGCACTGAACATTGAGAGAGCTCGATTACAGGAAGACACTTGTATATTCTGACAGCCCATGTCCATGTAACTTTATATGTGATCTATTATTGAATTACCTTGAACTTAATTTACTGAATCATGGTGGTCTCTTTTAAAATCTACGCTTCCATCTGAACCAGGGATATGAATCTGAACTCCACAATTCCTCATTCGGTTCTCACAAGAGTAGAATGCACACTGCTAATCTTACACCAGATTCTTGTAATGACATTGTCAGTGTGCATAGTAAGAACCAAACAACTTCCTCTGTCATTACTGATTTGCCTGAAATCTTTTCAGCTCAAAGCTTAGAAATGGTTGATGAGCAGTCTTAGACACACATTACGCAACTTTTGACCTACAAAAACAAAGTATCAAAGTAATTTTAGATGGTTTTTGCCATGAAATACGTTCAATAAGCCTCCTCTCAGAGCCTGAGGCTGTCCCCTATTAGAAAATCCTGAAACGTAGCTTTGGCCTGAGCGGCCCGCACAACTCCGGCTGTCACGTGACCAATGATGCCTCAGGCTCTAAGACCGGAGAGAGGAGAAAACATGGCGGTTCTGAAGCAGCCGTAAAACTATGGGGCTTTCTCGCTGTGTCAGCGATATTTGTTATTGCTAAACGCTCGAAAGACACTGAAAACGCAAAAGAGAGAGAAAAACATTTCAGAGATGAACTTTGGGCTGGATTGCACTCGTTGGAAAAGTTACGAGAACAGACCCGGTGCAAACAGAGAACTTCTAATGGTAAGTGTAGTTTTTTCTTGATTAAATCACTTGTTGCCTCTGTGGTTTATTTAGTTCAGTAGTAAAGCTGCCGCTAACGTATGATTTTGTGTTTTCACTGTTTTATAGGCTTCAACTGCCAGCTAGTATGCATACCGCTATAACATAAAACGAGTTTATTACATTCATTCTCCATCGGCAGCAAAAACACTGAAGTAAATTAGTAACTGTTGCTTGTGTCAAACTTTATGGCTCTGCAAACGATTGTCTCTTTTGTCAGAGCAATATATGTTTTGTAATAATGTATTTGAGAAGCTGCTCGTTATTCATTATCTATGTGAGTACTATCAGTGTGTTTTTCTGCATTAGCTTGGTTTACTGTCATTTACAGCTTCTGTTTTTGTGTCCAGCTGCTGTTGATGCTGACCTTTACCCTCCATGAAGCACTGGACAGTACATGAACCATCAGAGGGAGATAAAAGGAGCAGTAACAGGTAATGCTTTGTCCAAAATATTTAACTTCGGTTTCTATCAGTGCTGTGCTTAGGTTTGTGAACACAGAAGAAGATAATGCTTTATTAGAGTCCAACATTGGAGACATGTTACAGAAATAATAAAGCCATCAAAAGTTCAAAAACCAAGGGCATATTCCATCACAGTAAGGGTCTGGAAAGTGTAAATAGAGAATAAAAGTGTAACATACAGTAACACATATACAGGCTGTTGCACACAGTGGTTTAGTGGTTATTTTACGGATCTACTTTTTTCTATTTATAGAAGATAAAGCAGGATGACTTCTGGAGAACTCCTACAATCACAGCCTATAACCAGTGTCTGTAAAATGTACAGACAATCCTACTACATGAGACAGAGACCTACAGCTACATCACTGAAGGAGATTTTTCACAGAGGCCTCAGTGTCCGGCCTGAGGATGTAAAGGACTGCTCCGCTGTCTCTGTTCACAGCTGCACTTTGCTGTATTATGGACATTAAACCGAGACAATCCAGTTCAGCTGCACCTGACATTATTATATGAAACATGACATAAAAATACAATCTACCAAATAAATACTTATAATATACTTTCTTAATAGACACTTTTTCTCTGTTCAGTCTGTGTACTGTATATTGTCTTTGGATCTGGATAAAGTGTGTTCTCTTCCTCTTGTTCTTCATCCTTCTAGAGTCAGCCTGGACAAGTCTGTATAGTATAGGATATGAAGCTATAGTTACAACACAAACATAAAGGTATACTATAATATAATTTTGATGGATAAAACTAATGCCTCTGAGCTGTGGCTGTGTCCTGCAGCTGCTCTCCTCTCTTCTCCTCACTCTACCACTGGCTGGACTCACTGTTCTCCAAAAGCAGAGCTGAAGATGGTGCTGAAGACTGTCAGTAGAGTACTATTTGGATCCAATAGTCATATTATTATGTACATTCCAATACTCCAAATGATTCAGGAATTATTCAAACACACAGACATTCTTGGCAAAATAAGTGAATTAAACAATGAACCTGGTCATTATGCGCCATATTGCGATGGCTCTCATTTCCAAGAAAATTTGTTATTCCAAACACAAGGTCTAAAATTAGCAATCCAGCAATATATCCACCTGCAGTCCGAGCTCAACAATACAGCCCCACTCATTGCCTAGATGGAGGGCTTGCTGCTGCTGACTCCAAGAGGCTTATAAAAGTCAAACAGGATTAAAACAACTCTGTTGGTAGGTTATTGACCACAGATCTATCACACAGCAAAGTCCTTGACTGAGATCCATCACATTGTCATTGACACTGCCATTTTTGTACATGTATGCCAGTTTTCTTTTTTTATTTGGCAATCATTATTGCTGTGTCACAGCTTACGGCTATGGCTATTTTGCTATTTTGTTTCTTTTTTAACACACTATTCATTATATTAAAAAAAAAATCTCTTTTTCATGAATAACAGTGTATAGTGAATAACATCATGTATTCACACTGGCTAAGATTCTGAAAATCATTGAACATTAGGTAGATTTGAGCAGAGCAATAGCTGAGCTGATAGAGCTGATAAAAAAGCTGAAAAATATTGATATAAGATTATTTTATAGCATTTTTTGTGCATGTACATTTTTGGCTTAAGGGTCCCCAGAAGGTAGTGAATTGGAGGGGTCAACAGGGGTTAAATATTGCCCCATAGTTTAATGAATTGTTATTGACATAAAACTATTTTGTGACCCAGCATTGAACTTAGAGCAGCATTATTAACATTATTTCTCCAGTTGTACCTAGATAAAACACCATTTATGTCTGGTTACATGGCATGCCACACTCTAATGAGAAGGTAGTGCAGAATAGTAGTGGACTATTCTGCATTAGAATAATAGGTATTATCTGGCTTCTCTGGTGCTCCATGTTGATAAATTTGTTATTCGCACCGTATTATGTCAGAGAACCTTCAAAGTAACTGGGGCTATCTCATGGTAAACAGTCACCTTCAGTTACTTAAAGCAGCATAATGTTTAAGTTTGGCAAGGGAACAGGGCTTAGGGTGTGAACTGAATATCAGTCAGTTCAGGTTCTTTTTACTGGTTGTTTTTTTTATTTGTTTTTTTACCAAAACAATAATTTCTGGGAAATTCTAACTGCAAATAACCTTAATTGTGTTTTTTGTTGTAGCAATGGCGGCTAAATCGTCTTAAAAGATGATCCTTCGCGTCATTGAGCCAAACAAGGTTAGAAAATTAAAACTCAGCTAGGCCAGCTTCTGCTGATGCGCTTATTACATCACATTATTCCTGCAAAAGATTCTAGTTCTCTTGGAAATCCTGTTGGATGTGTCCTTCCCAGAACGTCTAAGCCAATGGCCTCCAGGTGCTTTTCCAGTTCCCAGATTTGCATTTAATGTTGAGCTAACACTGAGAGATACCAATCAACAATCTGAAACGACTGGCAAACAACTTCAGTGTACAAGAGACCAGAAACATGACATTGTAGAAAAGCTTGCGGCTACTATCTTTGGCTTTAAGGCTTATCAAAATGACAAAGATATTGCATCGGTACCTGAGACTCTTGTGGCTAGACATCCTTGTTTGAGAGAAGAAGGATCTGAGATTGGTTGTGAAAACTGGAAAAACTGTCTTGCTTTTGTCCAATTACAGGAACAAGCTCAGATGGGCTGAATGTCTGGAGGTCGGTAAATTCTGGCAAAAAAAAAAAAAAAAAAAGCAAAAGAAACCCAGAGAATGAGCCGTAACATTGTAACATAAAAAAACCGAGAAGGGCTGAAGTCAACTTTTTGCTCAGTTTTCCACAAGGAGAGGATCCCTCAAATCTTTAAAATATAAGGCAAAAAGATTGAGAGAAACTTTCACCTTATTAGTAAGATGATGCTTAGCATGTTTGCCTTGGGGCGACAAACCACAGTGGTGTCCAGTCCACCAGTGAAAGAGTTCATGGACCTCTGGCCTGCTCTTCATATGGAGTTTAAGGTAATCTAAATGTTTTTCCCACCGTTGCATATCATTTTTATTGCTTTATTTTTTGCTTAATTTTGCACATTTCAAATGTTTTCATTAATATTTTCCTTTTCTTTATAGGTGTATGCAGAGTTCCATTGGAAAACTAACCAGAACCTAACCAACCAATTCTATGGTGAGCTTCATTGGCATACTCCTCGTCTGATGGCCTTATTACGACCGAAGGCGTCCAAAACGGGAAAAACTGCAGATTGTTTGGCTAACTTTCAAATCAATGATAAACAGGTAATTAACTACTAATTAACAGGTAATTAACTTATTAATTATTAATCATAGATTACTCATAATTAAAATTGGTGTAGTTAAAGGTAGATGAAGACTCTGTCCCTCATCCAAGTTACTTTGTCAATTTTAAGTTGAACTGATAAGAGAGTTGAGTTTTATATCCTTCAGAGTAAGGGGTTTAGTACTTTAGGGGTTTAGCCTCTTACTTTCTGCAGCTGTTTGTTTATATTAAACTGTTGTTTGAATAACTGTCGTTTCAATATTAGCACAATAATCAAGGTCACCGCAAAGGACTTGGCTCGTTTGTTTGTTAGCTTTATTTTAGCTCCATCAAGCTAATAACTCATCATCCCCCACTCTTTTCTCCCCCTGTTTCTCTGTGAATCTTCTTACGCTTATCCAGGGCCAGGTCCTGGGGGCAGAAGTCTAAGCAGAGACACCAAGAGACATAGTCCCTCCAGCATGTCCTAGGTCTTCCCGGGGCCATTTCCTAGTGGGACATGCCTGGAACACCTCCCTAGGAAGGCTTCCAGGGGGCATCCGGAACAGATACCAGAGCCACCTCAGCTGGCTCCTCTCGATGTGGAGGAGCAGCGGCTCTACTCTGAGCTCCTCCCGAGTGACCGAACTCCTCACCTTATCTCTAAGGGAGCGCCAAGCCACCCTGCGGAGGAAACTAATTTCTGTCGCTTGTATCCGAGATCATGTCCTTTCGGAATATAGAATGTAGAACGTAGATAGACCGGTAAATTGAGAGTTAAGTCTTGCAGCTCAGCTCCTTCTTCAACATGACAGACCGGGACATCGACTGCATCACTGCAGAAGCTGCACTGCTCCATCTGTCCATCTCCCGTTCCTTCCTTCCTTCCCTCATTCGTGAACAAGACCCCAAGATACTTAAACTCCTCCACTTGAGACAGGAACTCTCCACCAACCTGAAGGGGACAAGCCACCCTTTTTTTGGCTGAGAACTATCGGACTTGGAGGTGCTGATTCTCATACCGAAGTAGCTCAAACCGTCCCAGTGCACGCTGAAGGTCCTGGCATGATGGAGCCAACAGGACAACATCATCTGTGTCATAATCTACACGTAACAATCTGCAAAAAGCAGAGATGAGATCCTGTGGTCCCCAAACCGGACCCCCTTCAGTCCCTGGCTGCGCCTAGAAATCCTGTCCACCACCAGGTTCGGGATTGCCGCCACAACAGGCACCAAAGACCTTATGGCTCAACTCACAACTCAGAATCAATGTCTCCAGCCTCCCCTGGGATCTAGCCCATTTCCTACTGACAGGGGACTCATCCAACTCATCACCAGGTGGTGATCTCCTCTTTGCCCAAGTGTCCAAGACATACGGCCAAGAGACAGATGAAGTTGATAATCGACCTCCAGCCAAGGGTGTCCTAGTGCCACGTGCACTGTTGGACAACCTTATGCTTGAACATGGTGTTCGTTATGGACAAACTGTAACTAGCACCCAAATCCAATAACAGAACACCACTTGGGTTCAGATTAGGGGGGGGGCATTCCTCCCAATCACGCCCCACCAGGTGTTACAGTCATTGCCCACACGAGCATTGAAGTCCCCCAGTAGAACGATGGAGAACCCAAGAAGTGAGACCCCTCTCCCCGACCCATAGGTGCAGGGAGGTGACCCTCTCGTTCAACTCCAACATATGGTGGCTGAGCTGGGGGGCAATAAGTAAGCCCACTCCAGCCCGCCACCTCTCACCGTGGGCAACTCAAGAGTGGTAGCGATAGGTAGTTGTTTCTCCTGCAGGTGGTGAGCCCACGGGAGGCTGGCCCCACGTCACTACCCAACCCTTTCTGACACAACAGGGTGCCATTTCTGTGTCCCTGTTACTACAGATGTACCCAAATACCACTCTAAAGCTACAAAGCTTGCATTCATATTTTTAATGATGCATATCCAACTTCTTTTCATTTACAATAACCTTGGTGTTTGGTGGGTGTAAATGTGTTTTGATATGATATTATTTGACAAAATGTAATATTATTTTTACAGGAAGAAGAAACAGATAAGCCAAATTTTGGGGATGCGCCTAGGCCCTCCTGACAACTGGCCCCAGTTCATTACCAGCCCCCCAAAAATTTCCATCATCCTTGAGGGTGAAGTGGTGAACAACTTTCTGAGACTTGCTGATGCTTTTCTGGTGATGTTTGGCCTATTAAATGTACTACATCTAGCTTACAGCTACCCAAATAAAATGATCAACACTTTTGAGTTTTGACAGAAGATTTTACTTGGTTTGGATGACGGTAAGCTGTCACCCAAACCTCGAACCCTTACGAATGACTTACTGATTAAAGTCTCAAAGTTTATGATAATGTAAGCCGTTTTTTCTTAGGTTTTATTCAGCTGATGCTTCATTTATCAAGCTGATGTTTCATTTCAGAGGTTTTATCCAGCTGTATAGCACTATACATCTGTCTTTGCTATATAAAGACATTGTTTGGTGTGTATAGTATTTATACGCTGTGAAATGTCTTCAGTTAGTATGTCTGATTAACAGCTCACTTGTCTGCTCTTATCACTTAAGCTGGTCGCTAATTAAAAGTTATCATCGGTTGTATTTTTTCTTTTTTGTTGTGTTCAGATGTTTCACAGACAGAGGGTATTTTGTGGGGCTTGTTACACAATGGAACTGGAGACTGCCCTGGAAACGGACTCAATGCACTTCTACAGTTTAGTTTCTATTGCTATGGTTAAATGTACAGATGTTGTGCTTTGCTGCCCCTGGCCTAAATTCGGGTTTGTGATGTCATCTCCCGGAGGTCTATAGGCACAAACTCAGACTCAATGTCAGGGACTTTTTTTTTTTTTTAACAATTTTTGGGACAGTTTGAGTTTGACACTACTGCACTGAATGTTGTTTGTGTTGACCAGTATTTGCACATAACACATTTATGTGAAAATATCAACAGCAACAAATTAATATATTAAAAACAAAAAGGTGATGTTTAATACTTAATATTGATAGCTTACTTAGTTTGCTTACGGAAAGGAAATTTTAGAGAAGAATGTAATTAACTAATGAGACTTTACTTAATTGCAATGATTTTACCTTTGTCAATATTGTTAATTTAGTGTTAATTAATCTTTTGTAATGTAATTCGCACCTTTTGTAGTGACTGAAAGCTTTTAAGTTACTCAAGTGAACATTTTAATTTAACATAAGTCAGAAAGTGCATGTACTACACACTAAAATGTTTAAACTTGCAAAAATTTAAACTTTAAAGTTTTTCAAATCAAAAAATTGCTGCAACTGATTGCAACTGAAATCTTTGAGTTACGGTTACTTATTCGGGTTTACAGTGCACACACACAAGCATAAGGCTTAGTGAGTGTCAGCAGGACAAGGAAAACAAGTCATAGTCAACAACTAACATGCATGTGAAGATGAGGAAAGGCACAGCATCAGGAAAGATGAGGAAGGTGGTTTTGATGTAAATAAGAGCTGTAATAAAGTAAAGCTAGAGTCAAACAAAAGTGGGCAGTACCCTATGTTTAAGAAACAAAGAAATTGACCTTTTATTTGAAAACCTAAAGCAAGGATCTGCCTCTGCCCCACCACAGAAATTCTCACAGCGTCTGAGAACAAACAGCTCCTACCTTTGCTCTTGCTCCTCTCCTGACAGAGAGCATACACAGTGTCAGAAGGATCAGAAAGCAGGCAAAAGTAAAAGAAGAGTTCAAAAAAACATGAGGAAGAGTAAAGAGACAGGAAAACAATAACAATATTGATCATACTAATAACCTAACAGGTTCTTTAAAAGTTGCTAAAGTAACAACTGTTATAATGGATGCGTAGAAAAAGCAAGAAGGTGTTACAAAATTAAATGACAATTTTTTTATTTTTTTTTATTTTTTTAAAGGGTAGTTAAATAAAAGTAATTTAGTTATCTATCTGGTGTCTGTCTTGTCTTGCCTTGTGTTATGTGTTTGATGCAGCTGCTCTGTGTATCTGTCCTGTGTATGAAGGTCCTTGAAGCCAACATCTGGGTTGTTTTAAAACAAGGAAGGGGCTGAGTTAACAAAAAAATAAATTCATTTTTTTGAATAAAAGATTTGCTAACAACAACTATTTCATTAAAAATACAGTTTTACAAGAAAATATGTGACTGTAATGAGTTTAAACTGAATGTAAACTAATGTTTGTGATGCAACTTGTCACTCGAGAAGCACTATTGACTTTGATTAAATTAAACTGTATTAAAATGACAAGGCAGGTATTATTACCTGACCAACAGCCTGCAAACAAAAAAATAAACAAGGTAACATCTGTGGATAAGTTGCAGAAGTCCCTCACTATAACGCGATTCACCTTTCACAGCCTCGCTGTTTCGCAGATTTTTTTTAGTGCAATTTTGCACGCTTATTTTTTTTTTTTACAGCGTATGAACGCGCATTGTGTTCTGCGTCCTGATTGGCAAAGGGAGAACTCGCGCATTGTGTTCTGCGTCCTGATTGGCTATGGGACTTTAGATCATTGTCAATCAATCTCCTCCGTGCCGTGTCTCCTGTACAGTACAGAATGCGTTCAGCTTGCCAAATTTACATAAATGTTCGATCGCTAGCAGTGTGACTCTGAAGTGCTGTATGTTTGCAAGTTTTCTCCCCGAAAAAACCCACAATGTCGAAAAAACGTTCTGCACCGACAAAGGCACCTGTCGTCACACCCAAAAGGCAGAGGAAGATGCTAAGGTTTGAACTTTGAGAGTGTTTAAAGAGAGAAATGTGAGAAAATGTTACTGCCTGTCTGAGAAAAGTGTATAAAGTGTGTGGTGAGGGGTTTTACAGCCTTAAAACATATAGAATAATTGTAAAAAATGAAGCTGACTTCTTCGCGGATTTCGCCTATTGCAGGTTAATTTTGGAACGTAACCCCCGCGATAAACGAGGGACCATTGTATTTGATTATGATGTGTTATATTTTGAGAATTGATGCTGCTCTGATTGTTGTTTACAGGAACCAAAGAGCTCCAGTTTAAAGCTGATGCATGAGTAACATGTCATATCTGTGTTCTCTATCTCCATCCTCTGCAGCTGAACTGTGAGTAAGAACTGGGGCAGTTGTCATTTTCTTTAGAGTTTCATTAATTGAACGATTCAAAATATAAAATAATACTTCTTTAAGGCATACTAAAAAATGAAATAAATAAAATAAATAAAAACTACAATTAAGCAGTGAGAAAAGTAGAGCAAACAAACAAAAGTAAACAATGAAATGTTCAATAAATAGGCATAAAATGAGTCTATGGGAAATTAAAAGAGAGTTAAAAGGTGCTTTGGGAAGGCAAGTTAAATATAAAACTAAAGTTTCTGAAACAAGTCTTCCTAAACTAGATGTAACTGGAACAAGTTTAAAAACATTACTTTAGGCCTTGATGGTGAATGATTGTTGTACCACTGAATTAAAGCTGTTATCTTTGAAGTATGAGACCTTTTGTGGCCTAAAAGTTTCAGATTTTGAAGTGAGATGATTTTGTGTTGAAAGTATTACTTGATTCATTGTGTCATCATTTAGTGGGTGTTTTGTAGTTCTCTGTAGTCAGCTATAGAGTTATATTATATTATATAGTTGTATTATACTTGGTTGATGAAATATCAGCATATATTAATATCAGTTTTTGCAAAATTGGAACTTAGGGTTCTGTTGAATGCATTGTCTTCTAGTTCACATTAGCCATTCCTTTCGCTCTCCTCATACTGGGTAAAAAAGTTTTAGAGTTTGAGAGTTTACATTGACCCAGATGGCAACAGCCTTTAGGATCTTGATGTTCTGTTAAACAATAATGCCACTCTTGATGGTAAAAGTAAAGATAAAAGTTTCTCCTTAATATGTTCGACGTGTGTTATCAAAAGAGTGCAAGGGCACTAGCAACAAACTTAAACAAACAAAAATGTAATCCTCTGACCAAGACACGCCACTTTAACTAATAATTCAATGTCAGTGCAGTTTTACTTAAATCAATGCTTTTGTGAGTTAACATTAATTTAGTCTTTAGTACTTGTGTTTGAATCAAACATCAGTTGAACATCAGTTACAGATGTTTTCACTTTTTATAGCTGTAACAAAAAAGAATGTATTAGTTATTTAAGTGGTATAACCTGGTGAATGGTGTTTTCAGGCTGATCTTTGAGAATTAATGCGAAAATTACTTTGCCAAATGGTTTAAGTAAACAGTAAAGTGATTATATTCTTTTCCTACAGTCTCAGAATAAAAGTATTTTATTTCTTTTGGACTGTACAGTTGCAGACCCTTTAAAGATAACTGAAAGAGGACTGTGACTGCCTTATGTGAATGGTGATGAGACCTGTTGATGGCCTGGTGTTTCTGGGTGGGTAGGTAATTCCGGTGCCTTGCTGGTTGTTTTCACTGCTCCAGCACTGAACTGAACTGAATCTGCCTGACTGTGGCACTGTTTTGTCTACTGACACTTATCTGCCTGCTCTTTATCGTCTCTGAAAAACACAAGACTACCACTGCCTGAAGCACTAAGGTCAAAGGAAGCACATTTATGACTGGTCTTAAAGCTGCACTTTGTGGACTGGGCTCCTCCACACTGTCCTCATGTCAAATGGACTGAATCTATGCCACTACAACTGCTGCTGCTGCACTTGGGTCATCATAACATGAACTGTCTTGCTGCTGCACGAGGGTTGCTGCTTGCCTGGTACTTACACTGGCTCTCAATTCCACTCCTAGACTCTTTAGTTTTAACTACTTAATTAAAAAAAAAAAGTTCAACTATTGAATGGTGTATCTTTCTAGTTTAGAGCGAGGTCTGCAATGAAGACACCATTCTATTTTATTCTATTCTATTCTATTCTATTCTATTCTATTCTATTCTATTCAAATGTCTAATAAGTAGACAAACTAATCAGTAGACAAACACTCTCATTGGGCAGTTACAGCACATGCTGCAACCACTTGTGTTTCTTTATTATTATTATTCCTGCGTTTTTCAGTGTGTTTTAGCTCTTCGGCCCTTTAACCAATTTTTGTTGTTGAATCTTTAAATGTGTTTTAATTCTGGGACATTTATGCTATTACTTTTGGTAATTCTACCTTTTATAGTTTTTGCAATATTTTGAATTTGATTAAATTTTTTCTGCCAATTTTAGATTTCTTTTGCAAATTTGAGTTTAATTTAGCTAAATTTTAGCCGTTTACAGGAAAACCTAAGATCTAACAAAGGCCCTCTACAGGCCAGAGATTGTTAATGTTTACAGGCAAACAACAAAAAGATAAGGTTTCCTGTTGGGATCAGTCCCATCCAGAGTCCAGATATTCACCTGGGATGAACACCAGTATTCTTTTGGAAAGTTTCTTAATATCTGAATTGATAAGATGAATTCAAATTGAATTAAAGTCTTAAATGTAAGATTTAAGTCTTCCAATGTCTATATTGCACTACCTAATCACTTCACATTTTAATGTTTATATCGCTAATTCATTTTTCACTGTATATTTTATGGGTTTATATTTCATAGTTCTTCAGTGCTGTAAAATGTTTTCTCTGTTATATCTTGTGTGCTGTGTAATATCTAAATAGGTAAAACAAAAACAAACAAGCATTTTGCTGTGCATTTGGCAAATAAATCTTATCCATCTTAAAGAAGAATATAGGTAGTAATGTTCATAAATGTTTTGCATGGTAATCATTTTCTGTCCGCAGGTCCAAGAACAACACAAAAAACTTTTAAAAAAGTATTTTTGTCATTCTACAGCCCCTTTTGGTGTTGTGAAAGTGAAAGGTGTGAAATGGTGCCTGAACTAAATGCTGTTGAAAATAAATAACACACAACCAACAACATGTGTTTAATGATGCTAGTGACTCGTTAAATATTTGGCAGTTACTTAAAGGCTATATGTTAAACATCACGGAATTCTTATGTTGCTGTACAAATAGAGAAAGGTGTACTGCAATATTTTGTTAATGCACCCTCTGGTTTATCCAACAAACATGAGGAATAACTTTTATAGGTTAACTTTGGCTCATGGGAATTAGATCTGTGTGTTGTTGATGAGTGGATAGCAGAGTGGGTATGTTTAGGCTTTAGTGGCTAATAAATACTTATATTTAATTGAGAAGGGCATAGAAATGTGCACCTGGACATTAATCGTAACCTGTGAGGAAGTGTGGTAAGTCATCTCATATATTTCCATGCTAATGTATGTTTACTGTTGCTGCCTGCACATTTCACATCATGTACAACAAACAATCATTTTTGTTGTTTCAAAACATCTTAACTGGTTTTGTTTTTTCTCTCATCTGCAACTGATTTCAATATGTGCACATAGTTTTAATGACTTCACTTGGGGAAGTGTCAATGTATCAGAAGTGGTTAGAAACAAATCTGTAGGAAGTAAATGTTGTAATCAAGTGTTGCCAAGAGTGACTACTACCCATGTTAAAAACAACACAATCTTCCTGGGTACCTAAACATTAATAAGCTGAATGTCTCTCTGTTTCCAGGGGGCAGGAGTGGACCTTTCATAGAACATGGTAAAGTGTGGGTCCTGCTCCATGACAGTCAGGGGTGTGGAGGCTTACAGCTGAGTCCCATATGACCAGCATTACGGTACATGCCTTTTAGATTTATTTATTCAAAGTATTTGTAAAGAAAAAAGCTTTAAAGATAGTGGCCTATGTAGTAACTATGATACAGAATTAAAAGTAAAATAGCAATACTAGACCTAAAGTAATTTGAACTAATGCTGCTCTTATGTTTCTGATGCTGCCAATGAGGTCATAAAATAGTACTCAGTACAGTGAAAAGCCTGTGGAAAATGCATTAGAGGTGTGGATTCAGTTTTGGGTATTTTACCGTTGCCTCCAGAGGCAGGTGTTTGAAGTTTTACTAACTGATAACGTGTGTCTTAAAATCTGGTGAAACTGCAATAGTGTTCATTACAAATAAAATAAAAATAAATTAACTTAGCTATTGCTGTTCAAGCTCTCTCATAGGGAATAAGTAAAACTTTCAGGTCTAAAAATAATGCAAATAATAAAAATTACATGAAATAACACAAAGGAGAAAACTAGAGAAAAACTATTTTTAAGTATGATTTTTACCTGCAAAAATTACTATTTCTAATAATGTTCTTGTTATATTCATAATACCTTCCAGTTTGAAGCGGACAGGGTTTGCCCATTCTACTTTGGGGGCCTTGTAAAAACTTCCTTTCTGCTCTCGTGCTTTGAAAGTAGTTTGGACTTACAGATGGACATTTGTTGTGTGAGATTCTATGTCTACCGTAAAGCCAGTGACAATCCACTAAAAACAAAACTACACGCTTTATAATAATTCTTATAGGTGCAATATAGTTCATATTGGTGCCACCAACAGCAACAGCTATGATCACTGAATTAGAAGAATGTGTGAATAAGTGACTGAGCTCAGATTTGAATGCATGAATGTTAAAACTGCTTTATGAAATAGGCCCTAGATCAGAAAATAGAAAAGATGAGGGTGAGGGATGGTTTTAGAAAAAATAGGCTATTCTTACTCCAGTCACTTTTAAGGGGGAAAAAAAACAAACTGTCCCGCGTGGGCAACAGAGGGAGCCTGACGTCAGCTCAGAGTGCAGTGTGCAGCCGCTCCTCATTCCTCACAGGTGCAGCTGATTGGTGCAGGTGATTGAACTGCACCTGAACCGTGAGCCGCACTGCTATTGCAGAAGGAAACATCACACACTTCCTGCAAAGTGTCTGACAGTATTCTAACAACGAGCCGAAATAATGCGCGTTGTTAGTGACCAGGGACTTCTATACTTACAGAATTGTGACTGACGTGTTTTACAATGGAAATCCAGAAAAGGTTGTCTGCGTGTTGGGATCGGTTCCTGTCGTGTTTTAAAAAGCCAGAGCGGTCAGTAACAGATGGAACGGGTAAGAAGAACGTGAAGGACGCCATTGTTATTCCAAATGATCACACAGATGAAGTCAGACAGTTCAACCGGGACCAGTTTAGCCCGTCCGTCCCGCAATTGATGAGGGGCCCAGCAGGTCACCTTTATGTAGCCCTGTACGACTACTCGGCCCGGACAGAGGAGGATCTGAGCTTCAACGCCGGGGACACACTCGAGGCTCTGAATAAAGACGCAGGGGAATGGTGGTTCGCTAAAGCCCTAACTGGGATCTCAGCCAATAAAAAGGGCTATATTCCTGCCAATTATGTGGCTCCCGTGGAGAGCATCGATGCCGAACCGTGAGTAGACTATTGACAAGTTAAACGTCTTAGAACTTTTGGCTTTAGTCCTGCTTTAGTCGTTACTTGATTACTTGTGGATTCATTTGTGGGTTTCCTCCTGAATTCGTCAACTCTTAGTGTTGGCCACAATAAATTATTTACTAAGTGTTTCAGGGACAACTTTAATAACAAGTCAGGTTGTTGAGCTTCTGTAACCTGTTACTTAAATGCTTCTATGAGGCTTTCCTCTCTACCAGCCAATTTTTGAAAATTGGGCCTATACTACTACTACTGCTACTACTGCTACTACTACAATACTACTGCTACTAGTACTACTAGTACTACTAGTACTACTACTTCTACTAATAATAATAAGCAAATCACTGCTGTCATCAAGAAAAAAGTTCATCAACATAAGTTAAACAGTTTTGACATTTTCAAACACAACCCCAATGTAAAAATGATGGCCCAAATGAGAAATAACCACAAAAAGAATGAAGCCCCTATGCCTTTTCAATGAGCAAAGATGAACCTAGTTAATAATTGTCTTTTACCAGGAAGTACAGAGACAAGTTAATAATTCCCGTCAAGAATGTCTTAATCATGAGCATTGTGATAGCAGTAGTTTGTCTGAATCAAACTCAAGGCCTGGAGGTAAACATTTATCAGGCTTGTACAGAAATTTGGAATGCTGTTTGTCTGTTTCTTACCCTTTTTAGCTAATTTTAAAATACCGACATTACAGTTCGACCAAAGTACAGAAATTAGCAAGCCAGTTACGATAAATCTATTTGCAATTATTATGTTTTTTTGTTTTTTTTGGAAAAGCAGGTGATTTGGCAGTACCATTGGCCGTTCATATGATTTTTATTGAAATTTAAATATGACTCATTGTGAAATAGAGTTTGACAGCACTGGTTAAATGTGCTGCATGTGCTGATGACGTGTGCCAGAAGTATTTAGACCAGACTCATAAACAGAGACACAAACTGGTTTGTCGAGCTGGTGTTGGCCACTGTTTAGTACAAGGCAGTGATTGAGAGAGCAGGGTTTATATTGTCTTATGATAGTTCTCTCTAAAAAGAGGAAAACATTAAAGTTCTAGTGAAAATGTAAAGTGGTTGGTGTGGTTACTGTAAATTTATTTTGGTATAAGTACTAATTACTAGAAGTCTAAATGTTCTAATTGGTACTTTATATTTGAAAAGCAGATCACAAATAAACATCTTTTTAGTAGTTTATTGGACAGAATAGGACACACATCTCCCTCAATCATAACATTATCTGTTTGTTGTCTGTTTCTTTAGAGGCTTAATTTTTGTTAGAAGGCACCAGTGTCAGTGTCTAAATTAGCAAGATATTTAGCAACTTTCAACTACTTTGATGTGTCTTCACGACACCTGATATCCGACATAAACAGCACAGCGGAATATACAGATACTGGTACGTATTACCACTTAGTTATCTCTGGTATGACTCAATGTTACCGGAATCTGATTACATATTTTTCTGTCCTGTAAATGGGATTCAGGTCAGTCAGCATGTGACTGCAGCTTGCTCAGCCTGTTTCTTCTTGGCTGTGCCTTCTGTTTTCCTGCTGGGTTATAAATAGAGTTGATTAGCCTTCATTACAGTCAGAGTTTCTGTAGTTTCCTGAGCCTGATGTTGAACATGACGGAGAGGTTTAAAACAAGCTTGCATCCAGGGGTTGGTGTTGGCAACTTGTTTTTAAAGGGCATTAGAAGATTCTCAAATTAAGCTGTGCCATGATTAGTGATTTTTTTTGACCTACATAAATACATTTTCATTGGGGTGTCTCACTGGCTCTCCAGGTACAGTAACACACAATCAGAGCAACTCAGATTTTCATTCAACCCCCTGTTTGTTTGCCCCTAACGTTCTTCTTTTTAGACACTTTCTTAGCTCTTCTTCCGAGAAGAGACTCCTTCCTAAGGCTGCCCCAGGGCATCTTCCCGGTGGGACATGTCTGCTCCTTACCCTGTCTCTAAGGGAATGCCTAGCCACTCACTTGTATCTGATATCTTCATGACTGAGAGGTCACAATCATAGGTGGGGTTAGGAACGTACATAAATTGACCAGTAAATCAACATTTTTGCCTAACAATTCAAATTCATCATCTGTCCTCTCATCTCTCCAAACGGGAGAGCACTAAGCACCCTTTTCCGACTGAAAACCATGGCCTCAGACTTGGAGCTGCCCATTCGCATCCCAAAATAAGATCCTGTGGTCCTTTAATAATGAACATGATTCGACTATAAAGCGACAGACTTGTCCATTTTGTGAAAATTCCACAAAAATTCAACTTTTGTTTCTCTAAAATTACTAAGGACGGTGTCATTATGCTTTGGTCTGGAAGATATTGCTTTTCAATTTTAAAGTTAATTCTTCTTTTTTTCACAAAAATGTATTCATCATTTTAAACTATACATGACCTTGTTTGTCATTTGCAGATGGTATTTCCCTGACACCAAAAGGCTGGATGCAGAGAAGATGCTGCTGGCTGACGGCAACCAACATGGGTCCTTTCTCATCAGGAACTGTGAGAGTCAGAAAGGAGAGCTGTCCCTCTCAGGTAATATCACATAAGCACAAATATAAAGGTGTTTTGGAGCAAATGAGAAACTGGGAGTAGTAATCTCATATCTCCAGCTCATCCCAAGGCTACATGGTCACATAAATATAGAAAACACTTCTCGATACTTGATATTATGGATTACGGATGACGATTAAGGCCACTGTATGTAAGAAACTGAGCGTGACTCACATGTATAAATGTAAAATAATATCAGATATTGGAATACATATGTTGATGTTTACTGTATGGGATTATTAATAACAGATATCGCTGACTCCCCACTTGCCAGTTATTAAAAACCTAAAATAAGCCGCTACAGTGACGGTTCTCCACGGCTAGTGAACAAGCCTGTCTACTGTTGCTGTGGCAAAATTTTTTTAGGCGACTCAAAAATTGTTTGTGTGTTGTT
Source organism: Rhyacichthys aspro (assembly GCA_036850595.1). NCBI lineage: Eukaryota > Metazoa > Chordata > Actinopteri > Gobiiformes > Rhyacichthyidae > Rhyacichthys > Rhyacichthys aspro. The sequence goes on along the minus strand of CM072170.1, from coordinate 19,798,588 downwards.
GTGTTGTTGTTTTTATTTTTTTGTTTGTTTTGTTTTCTGGGTTTCTGGACTTTAATGTCACAATTCAGACTTTAATCTCAGATCTTTAATCTTTTTTTTTTTTTTTTTTAACAGAGGCCCTAATTGTCTTCCGTGTGCAATTGATAGAATTTGTTAAATTTTCTTTGGCATTAGAATTTTCTTTCTCATAAAAACTATTCACTAACCTTTTTTCAAATGGCAAAAACTAATAACTGAGGCCTCCTCAATGAATCATCTGGCAGACTACACTAGTGTACTGTGTAGTGTACTCTCTCCCTCTCTGTTCCCTGAGGTCTTTTAATGTACGCTAGGACTCACTCCTGATAACACTCCAAAGAGATCTATCCTAAACTCCTCAGGTCTGATGCATTCAGTGCATTCACGGCAATTAACGCTGGACACTTAATGTCCCTTCAGTAAGTCACACCTTAGTGCAGGTCTAAACAATTTACAAAATTAGCACTAGTCTCTGAGATGTAACATATCGGCCTATAACTGGCAACAGCCACCCGTGTTATAAGCTGAAACTATCTCACTGCAAAAGACACTCAATAGATTATAACAATTAAAACCATTGTGGCGTGTATGGTTTTATTTCAGTGTGAACTAGACTTCTGTTTCCTGTAATAACTTATATTTTTAAATAAGTCATGAAATGGTGGCCTGTGATGAGACAAATGAAAGCAGTGCTCTCATAAAATAAGGTATACAATTCCATAAACTATTTTGTTTGTTGAGCGGCTCAACAAACCGATCTGAATCTGACCACTTGCTATGTGTGTTGCCCTTTCCTCTCCCAGTCAATCTAAACAATTGCCAAATTGAAGCTGAAGCATTAAACTAATAGTAAAGTATTAATTCCTTCAGCATTATGTCTGAAATTGTTGAATGACCTTAATGTTTCTCTGTCTTAAAGTGCTGGACAATGGACGAGTAAAACACTACAAGGTGAAAAGATTAGAAAACAGTCAGTATTTTGTGTCGAGGACTAAAGCTTTTGAAACACTGAAGCAGTTGGTGGAGTATTATTCGAAGCAGGCAGATGGGCTTTGTGTTCGTCTGGGAGAACCATGTAAAAAGGTAAAAACTGTAAATCTGAAAAAAGAAAATTTTATAGATCTGGACAGTGTTCTTGTTCACAACATCCATGTGTCCTTGGTTCAGTTGGAGGCTCCACAGACATACGGCTTGTCCTACAACACTGTAGACCAGTGGGAGATCCCCCGCAGCTCCATAAAGCTGGGCAGGAAACTCGGAGCAGGCCAGTTTGGAGAGGTTTATGAAGGCCTGTGGAATGACACAACAGCAGTAGCCGTCAAGACCCTCAAACCTGGTAAAACACTGCATATACACATAAAACCTCCAAAAGAGCTGTTATACTGTCATCATTTAGGAAATTATCTTATCTCTGATTCAGCTACTGTGCTAATTTCTGGCACTTCTAATGTCATTTCAGTTCAAACCACTTTACTAACCCCCAAGGGGAGTGAAGAAATTCACTTTAGTTAATTGTTAGTTCTCTTCAAGTAAGTAGATTCAGACTTCGTCGGCCATAGACTGATTGTATAGTCTTTTGCAGTCAGGAAGGAGGAGTTCTTGTGGCATTCTATCCTGCAGCTCACTAATCTCAGACGTCCACTGGCTGCTCACTGTTGTTTAAAAGCCGAATGTTTGGGATGGTCCATGATGTTCAGTATAGCATCCGTCCTGTTGTGTGTCTGTTGCTCCAACTAGAGTCTCCAAACTAATACCTATAGTTGAACCAGCCCTCTCTATTAGTTTTTCAAGTTTGCCAACCAAATTTTGACATTAGTGCATAATAAAACATTTGCAGCAGTTTGTTTACATTAAAAGGCCTTACTTTTCTTGGAGAAAATACCTGACTTTGGCTTTTCCTATAAAGTGTCTCTATACTCATTAATCCATGAGTATAAAGACACTTTGCAGTTTCTTGTCCAGATGCACTCCCAGGTATTACTGGTGATAGAATAGTATTTCATTTCTCTCTGTATGCATGTCAGGTAATCAGTAGGAGGATGACCCTATTAGTCCACCCCCATATTCCTTGGGAGGTACTCTGTTGTACTGTATAGTACATTTATAGTACTATACAGATTTTTTTCCCCACATAACAGGGCCTCTACTTACATGAAGACTTGTGAGCTTCTGCAATGGTATTCAGAGTTGACCAGCACATTCCTTATGAAGTCTTGGACAAACACTGTCTGGACCTGAAGCTTTTCCAGGGCATGGATTCCTCAGTTCCATCATTACAGCTAGTTCAGACACTTACAGAGTGGGCTGGTCAGACATCTCTGGTGAAGGGCATTGGTGGAGGAAACTGGAGATGCTGATGTGGATGGAGGTGGAGTATTTGATGGAGAAGGAAGAGGACTACTATGGAATGTTTTGAGGGTGGACTCTCAATGGAGTCAATAGAGTTGAAGATGTCAGTGTTGCTGCCGTAAAGGTAGAGTAGGATGTAGAACAGGCTACTGTGTCGAATCTGTTGAACTCATTGGCTCTTCCTTCATCCCAAACTATAGTCACAGAGTTCCTTCTCTTGTAACCTGGGACTTTAGCAACTCCTGTCCACTACTTTTTCTGATTGAAGAGTGTTTTTATCTGACTAGCATGTCCTCCTCCCTTACTTCTCCCACTTGAGGCATTTCTGTCTTATCTTATTAGTATGAATCCATTAAAGTCCACAGATGAATATGGAATGTTATTGTTAAACCAAAATAAATAAAATAAAAGGCTTACGATAGGATTTGTTACTTTTCAGAAGGCCTCTAGGTGACGAACTCCAAATACACCCCTCTGTCGTACATCCAGCTGTTCATTTCTTATGCAAACGATCCTGGTTGTAGTATCCATCAAAAATCATAAAAGATATCAACAAATACAACAAAAAAGAAAAATAAATAAAGGCAAACTTGAAGAGCTCCTAACATTTGCTGACACTTCAGAATGCACTTAATTTTAACAATTAGCAGTAACTACATAATTCAGACAATCTGTAGAAATAGTAAGTAATCTGACCTATAAACTTAAAAAAATAAACTCCTCACATACACAATGCCCATGACTAAGTTTTACCATATGCACATTTGGACATTTTACTATCCTATGTAACCCTCCCCCAGGCTCCATGGACCCTGCTGACTTCCTGCAAGAGGCTCAGTTCATGAAGAGACTGCGGCACGCCAAGCTGATCCAGCTGTATGCAGTTTGCACCATGGAGGAGCCCATCTTCATCATCACAGAGCTAATGAGACACGGCAGCCTGCTCGAATATCTGCAATGTAAGACCCAATGCTCACAACCAAACTGTTCACAACTGTTTGATACCAGATCAGAGTACACTGCTCCTAACAGTTGTGCCTGAAAGAACCTTCCCTTGATTACAATGTCAACTTCCTTCTCTGAACACTGGGGTACCAACTTATCTCTCTTGATAATACACTATTATACATAATCAGAACTCGTACATATACTGAACTTTGAGGTTTAATGCCCTTATTAGAAACCATTCTTAGTGTCCTAATTAAACTCAATTCAACCTAATCAGGAAACGACATCAGATGTGTGTCTTAAATGGTGAGAGCAAAAACCAGTAATGTACAAGAGTTAAACTGTCACTGAAGTTGTAATTATTTGTGTAGTAACAGTGTACAGTACCAAAGTATTATTGATCCTCAAAGAGGAATTCAAGGAATTTTAAGTATTGTGTATTACATATTTATTACGTATGCATTTTTCTTGTTTCTCTTTTTTCCATATAATCCCAGAATCTCACATAATTGGTCCATACTTGAACACAGCGCCAGATGCTAGGCAGTGGACTACATACAGTCAGTGTCACAGTGGGAAATAATAGAAAAAAAAGTATAGTGCAAAATAAATGGACCATCAATTCACTAAAACAGTCTGGACACAGTATTGTCATAGATAATCCATGATGTAGTGGAAAAATGAGTCGTGAATTTGTTCTTTTAACAGTGGACAGGGGCAGCACCCTGCACATCTCAGACCAGATTGAGATGGCTGCTCAGGTGGCATCAGGGATGGCCTACCTGGAGCAGCAGAACTATATCCACAGAGACTTGGCAGCCAGGAATGTGCTGGTTGGGGAGAACAACATCTGCAAAGTGGCGGACTTTGGCCTGGCGAGGGTCTTTATGGTGGGTTCCAAGCACTGAACTTGCTGTGTTTGCCCATCCCAGAGGCAGCTGCAGCTCCAAATCTAATGCTAATCAGCTGAGCTATAAAAAACTGAAGCTCACCAGCAAAGAACATAAGTAGCCTTTTCCTGAATAAAGTCACATGTTTCAATTTTAAAGTAAATGTCAAAGTACTAACATACAGTTTGCCACTGCTCTCTCTCCCGAGGAAATATTTGTTGAAATAGATATTTTTTTATATGTCTGACTAGATTTAAATTCATTTCTCTAACACCCAAGACTGTTGACTGATGACTGTTCAGTGCCTTGGCACATGTACTGTTTTTCTTTACATTTATTTTTGAATGCACTGCGATAAGGATGCCATTTTTGTTTGCATCACTAGAAGGAGAATGAAAATGTGTATGAAGCCAGAGAAGGGGGCAAATTCCCTGTGAAGTGGACTGCCCCTGAAGCCATTCACGACAACATTTTCAGCATAAAATCTGATGTCTGGTCCTTTGGGATTTTACTTTATGAAATCATGACATTTGGTCAAATACCGTATCCAGGTATCATCTTTAATTTCTTCTTTGTGAAAATTCTAATTATCAGTGCCTGAATGGAAAGTAAAGAATAATACATTGAATAATAATTTTGTCCTGTCAGCCATGACAAACTACCAGGTGGTCCAGAAGGTTCCCTTGGGCTACAGGATGCCCTGCCCGCCAAACTGTCCAAAAGTCATGTACGAGATTATGATGGACTGCTGGAAGCAGAAGCCACAGGACAGGCCCACATTTGAGACCCTCCAGTGGAAGCTGGAGGACTTCTTTGACCTGGATGTAACTTCCTATGACGACGCCAACCGATATTAGACACTAGCCCATGTGCATTTATGCCAAAACCAATCAAAAAACCTTACACTCAACAAATGTGATTATATATTTTACTTTTGGATGTGTGAGATTATATCAAGTTTTACAGCACTATTGCTATGACTCATACTTCTGTCATGACACTTTGAAGCACACTATGTGTAGTTTGTACTAATGTGAAAATCAAGTAGCGTGTTTACAGAAGGCTGACTGTGCACTAAACAGGAATCATAAAAACACTTATGCTACTTTTCAGTGGAACATGTTCATATAAGGAACTATACATTTTTGGTGTAGAAAAGTAAGAAAAATCTCTCTAACTCAGTATCTGTATAACGCACTACTGCAGTTTATGTAGAAAGTGTTCATCTTTGCTCACTAATTTTTATGACTTGTGGCGTATATTGTGTGGAGTATATTTAGTGTAGTTGTCTACTTTTTCCACACTGCAGTGTCTAAGTCTAATTGATATGGGATCTTAGGTATTCCTGACAATTGAATGCACTACGCCTCCTGAGCCTGACTCAAAAGGACACCCAAGTGGAAGACACTTTTTGGAGATCTGTCTGGATATACAGGTTTTTTTTCTGTGCATAGTACACAATTTTTCCATTGGAAACATGGAAGGCTTTGCATTTGAGTGATGCTCGTTTATCTTACAATGAAAACTGTGTAGGTGTTGAAGACCCAATGTATGAATTATTGACCATGTTTCACTATATTAAGCTATTTGCCATTTTTACAGAGATCAATAAACACTGTATAGATTTAAAATTTTAAACAATTAAAAAAATTTAATTTATTAGTTTATATCCAATACATTCATTTATGAATAATTGATTAGAAACCTTAGACCTGTTTATGGCCTAATCTATATATCTGTCTTATAATGTTTTAACAGTTGCAAGTGAATCTTGGCGTGCCCATGATGATTATATCAATAGAGAAAGTATCTGCTGTGTGCGCATTGGCATATTTGTCTCATCATTCGACTGACATATTTTTCGTGCTGTCTTATAGCTCTCTCCTCACTAGTGATTATGTTGATCACATAATGTTGTACTGTTTTCATTGACACGCACTTGTTTGATGTAACCAGGACAGTGTTTATATTATCTGCCCATGTATATAATTGTATATTGCAACAATTATTCTTTAAGCATAACATAATTAAACTGATTGTATTTATACCTCTTTTATTCATTATTTAAGCAATAGCATATTCATACAGTAACTATCACTTACAAAACTGTCTAGTCTATTAATAAGGTATATTCATTCTTACATACTCTATGAATGTTGTTGTGGCCAGTGGGATTAATAGGTTATGTTTTAAATTTTAAATATTTGGAAACAAAATGATTTTGAATAGATTTTTAAGATTCCCACCATCCAGAATAGGACTTCTAAACACTACTACCACCACAAGGGGGCATTATATACTTATGTTTGTCCTCATAACTGTCTCATTTGCTCTGGATTATTTATTTGAATGAGAATAACATTTAGTTCAAATCTCTGCACAGTCAAAAGGATCTTCAAAACAGTTTAGTGTTTCTCACTGTTTTAGACAAATTGCATGTTTTCAAACCATTAAGCACAATTTTTAAAGAGTGGAATCTCTTTGCAAATCTGTACAAAATTCACTTGTATGTTTCACTGAACAAAACTCAGTGCAATGATCAGTTTTCACAATCTATAGTTTTCTATAACCATCAGAGCTCCACCAAGCAAAAGGCTTCATTTAGTTTAGTTTTCAAATGTATAGATTTTTGTACAAGCTCACACCCCCTTAAGGTGGAAGCATAAAACTATAAGCAATGAGATGTGACGATTTTGAATGGATATATATTTTGCAGTGAAAACATAAAAAATGACTCAAGAAATATATCAGATGTTCTGTTTACTGTTTGTCAGTATTTAGAACAGGACGTCTAATAACTGGAAGGTTAGCGGTTCGATTCCCGCTCCCTCCAGTTCATACTGTCATTGTGTCCTTGGGCAAGACACTTCACCCACCTCTCCCCAATGTCTATGGCACTAGTGTATGAATGTGTGAGTATGTTTGGTGGTGGTCAGAGAGGCCGTAGGCGCAGTTTGGCTGCCACGTCTCTGTCAGTCTGCCCCAGGGCAGCTGTGGCTACAGAGGTAGCTTACCACCACCAGTGTGTGACTGTGGAGTGAATGAATAATGGACCCAATTGTGAAATGCTTTAAGTGCCTTGAAAAGCGCTATATAAATCTAATCCATCATTATATTATTATAACATTTCTCTTGTATCTCCATGTTTAAATGAGCTTTTGTTGCAGCCTTATATAAAGGATTAGAGGTTTTTTGAAAATCTTGCTTTTGAAAGAAATGTAGCTTTTTACACTTTTTACAAGCACAGGGGTTGTTGTCTAGTACAGCCTGCTAGTCTATTTGCTGCTTTTTGTCTTTGTAAAGTCCTTTGAGGAAATTGCTGTTATGATATTGGGCAATATGTTGTAAATAAAATTGAACTGATTTAAAACATATCCCTCTGCGTGTTTTCAGATGAATCCCGTAAAATCATGGCAGTATCCCATTAATCACAAGCCACCAATGAATGATTACTTTTCAGTGGAAAAGCTGTTTTTGTGGAAGTGTTGTTTTTTTTTAAATAACAATATAAATAATAGCTAATAATGTTTGTATAGAGAGTGCAGAGATGGGCCAACATAAATTTCTGTCAAACAATGCTAAACAACCCACATGGGCACCAAAGCCACCAAAACAAGACTTGCATCACTGATAGATATTTTAGCTCTTCTTTACTTGAAAGGTACACTGAACTGGGATAGAGATGTTAAATTAATTAAGTTAAACTTTCTTGTCCCCGTATGGTGTGTGAAGACATTACACATTTATCCCACCATGGTACCCTTCACACATAGGCCTACTATACTGAAAAAATCAAAGTTTTGTGTAACATAGTGGTATAACAACACAAAAACATAAACGGAGTGTAATGGTGTGTTTCAGTTGTTTGTCTTAACTTTTTTTTCTTCCAAGTCACATACAATGTATCATCCAGAAGGCCACTGTGTGTCTGCAACTGACTCAAATTAAAGGTAAAATTGATTGGTGTAAAGATAGAGAATCCCAGGCTGTACATATTATACATATGCAGAAATAGGGGAGAATCCTGTGAAATCATTGGTTTGTTTAAGATTAGCATTAGTAATTAACATTTCAGCCTTGACTGCAGAGTTGTTGTTGTTGTTTTTGTCTTTGGATTTTGTTGATCACATTTCAAAAAGAAGAGTGACAAATACATGTGTTTGAAAAACAGCCTGAAATGTCCCTTTTCACTTCTGGACAACAAGCCTGCCTTTTGCCAAGTCCAATTTGACATAGTTCCAAAAGTTTAAATCTGAGTTCAATGGCAAACCTGCCCAAGTGAGCACTCAAATTTTCTAGTCTGCTAGAAGGACTGTCCCTCCAACAACTTTCATTATCAACTGACTGAATTGACATAAAATGAGTGACAGTGACCAATTGATTACATCATGAGTGAAGATATATTTTGATAAAACATCTAGACCTACAGTAGCTTTCTTACTAATATGGCTATAGAGTGTGCTTAGGCCAGCATAGGTGCAAAATCTTGTTCTTGCACATCCTTGTATCAATGGTGTGACTGAATACAGAAACATAATGGGGATCAGTACCAAGAGTTTGTCAGAGCAGACCCTTGTACTGGAAGCACAAAGGAAAATGAGTGATTATGTCGTGCAGATGACCTTTGTTTTTGTAGCTTCTAGAACTAAATATAGGCTCATCCATCAGAGCAGCACCAGCTCCTGTGTCCCAAAACCTGAATGTGTGATTACATTGCTTTGACTCCATTTATCTACATAGCTCATATTCAGCAGTGAGGACCAGTATAGCCCTGATACAGACAAATGGCTTGGGCCCATCGGAGACATAAACTGGCCATCTCGAAGACTCCTAAAGTTGGGCTGGAAAAAGTTGGACAAAGATGGCGTTGTTGTGTATGGCCTGCCATCCACCTCTGCTGAATTTGTAAATGTTTTTCTTGTCTATATTATTTTTTATGCACACTGCATCGTTTTTGTCAGTGTACGACCATCCATGGCATCAATGGACATTATCGACAAAATCGTCGCCACCTATCCTGGCATCCATGTCCATACGTACAACTGTCGCTTAATTTTCTCTAACAACTTGAGAGGTTTTGAGCTCCAGCTATTTTTGATTGAGCTGACATCTCCTGTTCTGTGTGCTGTTGTCTACTGCCCACCAACATTTAATAAGGATTTTTTAAAGAAAATTCTTACCACTACCTTTTATACCCAGGTCAATCTGGCTTCTCCTCTGTGCCCAGATGACTTTGTATCCACCTTCCACTCCTGCCCAGAGATTTTGGACTCTGTTGCGCCTTTTAAGCGTAAATCTGCCAGAATTGCACCAGTCTCCGGGCTGAATGACACCACTCGCTCTTTTAGGCGGTGCTACAGGCAGGCCGAACACAGGTGGAGAAAAGACAGACTGCATGTGTCACCGGAGGGACAGTTTAGCTAACTACCAGAAGACTGTCAAAGAAGCCAAATATCAATATCTGTCTATTATTTCCACCAGCTGCAATGGTCCTGGGACATTATTTAATACATTACAGTCTCAATACATTGTCCACAATGAATGCTGTGACAAATGTAAAAAGCTTAAAATATAAAAAGACTATAATAATAATTTTGATTTGTGCACTTTACAATATTGAATGTATATTGTGCAATATTGAATGATTAGGTGAATATGAGGTATTTCAGTCTGGATAAGTCTCATGGCTAAGGGAAAGAAAGAGTTATTCATTCTGGTAATCCTGTATTTCACACTTCTGTACCTCTGGCCTGAGGGTAGAAGTGTACACAGTCCGTGCTGGGGGTGGGTGGAGTCCTTAATAATGGAGGCAGCTCTCTTGTGGACTGCGAAGGTAAATGAAGCTGAATTCAGAAATTCAGCCAGGAAGACCTCTCATCTCACACGCTGCTTCCTCACCTGCCTGTCTCAGCAAATCATCGTTTAGCGTTTAAATTATTTTAAATTACATTTAATATGTTTTAATTATAAGACGGAGTTCCAGTTTAGTTAATTTTAGTGAAGAGCGGTATTCACTGTAATACACATCCACAGGTGCGTAATTTTGTTGTGCCTCACAGTCACTTCTGGGTTTTTCGGTAAAACGACTCATCAGAGACTCATGTTTAGGCAAAAAACATTCATAACTGGCATTTGCATTGTCTTTATTTGGTTGAACTGAGGTGGGGACAGGGTGTGATGTGAAGCGGGAGCTTGAGGTGGGATTAATGAAACAGAAATTGCGTAAAGGTGTGTGTACCTGTTGGGTTTGCCTTTTTTAAAATTTTAATTACCTGAGCTGTAAACTGACAACTTGAAGACACGTGACCAAAAGACTACAAGAAATCAGAACTTGATCACTTGAAATACAATGCCTTGTTTTCTCCGGAGCTGGACTGGTCTCAAATTGGTTTCATTACAGTAATATTCCAAATACTACAAATATTTTTACAGGCCTGAAATGTAAAAAATGCAATTGATTTTTCACAGTAGTGTGCATAAGCTGATGGAAAGAGTTTGAAGTACTTCATTTTGCACACATTCTGGGATGTTATGTCACTTGAGTATACAGTTTTGGAGTTTGTGTGTAAACTTCAGAAAACACAGAAAATTTCAGAAAACACGCTTTAGCATTTACAAAAAACTATTATTATTAGGATACATTTTATAAAGAGCAATGATTTACTCAAGCTTCAGTTTTGAGATACACTTCAGTCATCATCCGTTCACAGTGCTGTTTGGCATTGACTGTGTTGTAATCATAGTGCTCTAGCAGCACATCCTCTGAAGCCCATCCATCAGCTGACTCAGCGCAGGGCATGACAGGGGCCGGCATTTCATTGACCTGGTACAGTGTAAGTGATGAGGCAGGGTAGAAAAACTGTCTTACTGTCCTTTGTGTGATTAAAGAGTGGAACTTTTATAAATGACTCTCCTTGCCAGCACCATAGACTCAGCTGCAGCTCTCAAGTAAATGACATGCAGCAAATAAATAATGTATGTATGTATGGGGGTGCACGGTAGCTGAGTGGTTAGCACGTTATCCCAGCTGACTCAAATATCCTTCCTGGTTCACATTTTTACATGGAGGAGGTAGAGAGCACAGCACTTGACACTTTTCCTGGCAACAGCCCTGGCTAATGGTTCCAATATGTGAATGACACATAGGTCAAAATTAAGACTGAGTAAGTGGAAACCTTCACAGAGCATATCAATGCGGTGGACAAGAGAATCACCTGTTCACCCGTGAAGATGCCAAAGAGAACCGACAGGAAACACCAGGTAGAAGTTTATAGTAAGGCCACTCACATAGACACACCTTTCAACACAGAGCTTAGGAGGTGCCCACAAGCTCAGAAGAGAAACTGAAAGAGGAACAACACATGTTCCTGAGATCCTGTAGATACCATAACTTGGTATTTAACATCCAAGACTAGGTGAGAAACTAGATCCAAGAAGAAGAAACATTTTTAGTCCTTATGTATCTGGGTTATCAGAAAAGCTTAAAAGGATTTTTTAACAAACTCAACATTTCAGTACATTTTAAACAGGGCAACACCCTCCGTTAAAGACTGGTCCAAGCACACCCACACCCACAAACAGAGCAATGTGGCGTATGCTGTTCAGTGCCGTGAGGAGTGCAGTGATCTGTGCCAGAAAGCCCAGATGGAGTCAGTTTTACAACAATAGGCTATCAACTTTAGGGAAGGTAAGTTATGCTAATGGCCCTTAGGTGGGAAACGACTCCCCCATTGATACCAACACAGGCCATTCACATGCTTTATGAGACTGATACTATTTCCAGCCTCTCACTGGGTAAAACTCTGGTTAAACCACGCCTTCTCAGGGATGTAACTCATCACGGACCAGTCTACCTTAGAATTGAAAAAGATGAGGGAATAAACGTCTTCTGCTTTCAGAACTACATCCAGTTACCTTCTTTCCAACCTTTTTTTTCAACTGACAGTGTGCAAAGCGGAAAGACTTTGCGGTTTAATATATTTGCGCCACAGGTTAAATACAGCGAGAAAGGTGCTTCAATGGTATGTGCTGCCATCAAGTGGCAAAAGATAGGTATCACATTGATCACATGAACCACACATTTTTAAGTGTAAAAACTGTAGAAGACTACCAAAACAATGTGACTGCATAAGAAGAAGAAACCCTAGAAATAGTATTCCTAAGAGGTGGGTGTTTCTATGACTTACAAGTTGATCCTTTTTCTACTTCTGGTAGATACGTGAAACACTGCTTCCTAGGGGTATGAATCTTTCAGTGTTCAGTGTTTCAGCACTTCGATTCGATTCCAATTTTTGGGGTCACAATTTGATTCAGAATTGATTTTTGATTCAAAATGATTTTCAATTCAGGTTGAATGCAACTTTTGCTAAGAAAAGAGGTTGAAGATTAAGAACAGGCTGAAATCAGCTGCCATCAAGTACATATTACAAAAAATGAATTCTGTAAATAAAACTGTCAGCCATAGGTTAGCTCAACTGGCTGCCTTTTTACTTTGATAAATAAAATCCAAATAAATGTTTTGACCTAATCATAATGTACAATAAATAGACTTAACAGTCTTACCCAAAGTTCATTAATACTTTGTAAATCTTAAGAATTTCAAAAGCACATGAACGTATTTAAACTTTGTGATTAATCAATAAAACACACAGTAATGGTCACCTTATTGTGTGTTTCAGAAATAACTTGAGCTGATCAACTTGGTCAATTAAATTGAGTGCAATATTTCACAGCCCGTTTGGAATTAGCTGAAAGTTTGCTGCAATGCACTAGAGTTCATTGATGTTGATCTGTAGCTGGCATTAGTCACTTTTCAGTTCTATTTCATGTGTGCTCCACCCACCTACAGGCTTCGCTAATGGTTGCCTCTCTGACGTAAGCTGGAACCTCTGAGAAAGATCAAAGCATTCACCACGCCAATCGTGCCCATGCCCTGGCACAGCCTTGGGGGCTATAGAAGCCCTCCAGCCCAACACTCTCCCTTATTCTCTCTCAACTCCTCTGAGACATTTTTAAAGTGCGGATTGCACACTAGGACTGGCGTTATGGGTCTGATCACGACTGATCACGACGTGGCTCTGTACCCCCATCACTCCTATTGTTCGTTATGCCCAGCAGTGTGAGTGAGAGTGGCAGAGCCCACTCTCGGCCAGAGGTCCCACCCAGGGCTATTTAGGCTACTGTAACATGGAGGGCTGGACAGGGACTACCTGCGGTCCACCCATTGAGGACGACGTAAGGCTCTGCTTGGAAGCTGGCCCTGCCGTTGGAAAGGGACAGGATGACAGCGGCGCTCCTAGACCAGTGCTATGCTAACGCCCACCTCGTCTCTGTTTGGTCTTGACATTCAGTCTCTCATAGACCGACTGGAGTCAGCCTCCAAGGCTTCATTTTACAATTTTGCCAATAAAGGCTGACAGGCCTGTTACTTCCTCCATAAAGAGCAGCCTTCTTCATCTCTAGAGCATGTATGCACTCCTGGGGTCTGCAGAGTTCACCTCCTCACACTCTCACTTGCTGCTGCGCCGCGCAGGTGAATTTTATTCGACTCCGATCTCCTCCCTTCAGCGGGGTCCTCGGCACGCAGCTCATAAGCCCAGCTGTTGATACGGCCCTCCAAGAAGAAGTGTCCTGGCGGAGGTGGCGGTACTCTTGGCCAGTCCGTGATAGCCGGGGCCTGGGAGTTACCATTTGCCCATATGAATGTTCTGGAGATGGTAGTGGTGCAGAGAGTGCTCCAGTATTTTGCCCCCAGGCTGGAAGCGAGACACGTGATGGTCAGGTTGGACAACACGACAGTTGTGGCTTACCTGAACAGGCAGTGGGGGCCAGGTCCCCCACAATTCATCGGAGGGTGGTGGAGATCCTGCTGTGGGCGGATCCACATCTGGCCTCCATCAGGGTGCATCATGTGCCTGGGGCGCTCAAATCTGGAGCAGACAGGAGGTCCAAGGGGGTCCTCTGCACGATGAGTAGGGCTTGGCGCCCAGGGTTGCGCGCCAAGTATGGCACCGGTTCGGTCAGCTGCAAGTACAGAGAATGCCCACTATGGTTCTCGTTCAGGTTGTCAGACGACCCGCCGCTGGGGGTAGACGGGTCTCCTCTATGCCTTTCCTCTGTTGTGCCTCCTGACACCTCTGCTTCACAGAGTGAGGTTGCAGGGCCTGCACATTCTGGTGGTGGCCCCGGACAGCCCGGCTGCCACGTGGTACCTAGTGCAGATGGTGGGTGATGGACCATTGGCCGCTCCCCGATCAGCCTGACATGTTGTTGCAGGCAGGGGGCTCTCTACAGTCCCGCCCCTTCTTTTGGAGGTTAAGAGGGGGAGATTGACGAGTCTAGGCCTTCCTCCTGCTGTAGTGTCTACCATCCAATGTGCTAAGGCGCCTTCCACAGCCAAGGGCGTACAGCACCCATTGGTGGCTTTTGGACCCCAGTTGTTGTTAGGTCAATGCGGTCCTGAAATTCTTACAGGGGCTTCTGGATAGCAGTCATGCCGCATCTTCTCTGGCAGTGTTTGCGGGGGCCATAACAATGTGTCATGAGGGTTTTGGACGCTTTTAAGCACGTAGCCACCCCCTGGTTAAGTGTTTTCTCCAAGGGGGTCATAGGATGAGGCTCCCAAGGTAGATGCCATCTCCCTGGGATCTCCAGACAGTTCTGGATGGCCTCTCAAGGCCACCTTTTGAGCCCCTGGAGTAGGTGGACATCAGGCTGCTCTCCTTCAAGACTGCTCTTCTTTTGGCGCTTTGTCAGTCCACCCTTCATGCATGTCATTCAGTGAGGATGGAAACCTGGTTCAGCTTTGTCCCAACCCAGCTTTCCAGCTGAAAGTTATCGCCTCGAGTTTCCGGTCTAAGGTGATCAGGATTAGGGCTCTCTGCCCTTCACACACAGCAGGTGCACAGCTGCGGCTCCTGTGCCAAGTCAGGGCCCTGCGCTGCTATGTGGAGCACACAGCTTCCCCACTTCAGACCGGTTGTTTGTGTGCTTTGGGACAAGGGGGTGTGGGGCCCCGCTGACGTCCCAGCATTTGGCATGCTGGATTTGTGCAGGCATCAGGGCAGCCTGCGAGGCACGAGGTTGTCCTCCCCCGGCTGTAGTCAGAGTACATTTGGGAGTTTCCATGTCGGTGGCCCTGTGTAGGGGTGTTTTTGTGGAGTACATATTAAGCATATGTACTCCACAGAAAGTGAGTGATAAGTCCGTGTACGTTGCGGTCAGTGTATTTTTGTCTTAATATTGTGATATGTAGCTTCTGTTAGCCTCAGTACCAATATCTGCCCGTGAAGAACATTGCAGCATACTTTTCACTGTACTTTTAATGCAGGGACCACCCTGACGCAGCAATGTTTTACCCAGGGCTGGGGCACTCAGAACGGGGCAGCAAATTCCTGTAGCCTATGTTGACACCTCAGTTTCTGTTGCACGACACTGCACCTATCCATAACTTTTTTCCTCAGATGCAGTTTACTCATTTTACTTTCCTTATTAGCTCCTGGTGGTGTGGATCTAGGGCCGTGAATAATCAACAACAAACTGACTGATTGTAGACACATGAAGAGGGGTCAGAGGCAGGACAGTTCAATTCAAAATCTTACACAACAGTAAACAACTTCACCCTGTGTACTAGTCTCCTTAGTCTTGAGAAAATAATATACTTCTGTACGCGTAACCACAGTCTTTATGTAACTCCTCTTGCGCCTCACACAAACAATTCAGCTGCACTCAGCTTATCACAGTTCTGAACCTTCCTGATGCGGTGTGTAATAACGCGTGGTGCCTCTGCGTGAATCTGTCCATGTCCTCCACAATGCTCCACTTCAGGACACAGCCTGACATCGCGCTATTCTGGAAGAGTTTAACGTCTTAATTTTAATAGAAGAAAAGACAGAGGCTTGTTAAGTGCTTGTAAGCCATGTGTAGCAAGCATGATGCTGCTGCGTAGAATTGCACTCCGGAAAACAAAAATTAAAATACTGGTCACAAATTTTAATTAAGGGGTATAGCCTGTAATTAAGGGGTACAGAGTGTAATTAAGAGGTATAGTCTGTAATTAATGGGTACAGAGTGTAATTAAGAGGCATTGTGTGTAATTAAGGGGTCCAGAGTGTAATTACGGGGTATAGTGTGTAATTAAGGTGTACAGAGTGTAAATGAGGGGTATAGTGTGTAATAAAGGGGTACAGTGTGTAATTAAGGGGTCCAGAGTGTAATTAAGGGGTATAGTGTGTAATTAAGGTGTACAGAGTGTAAATGAGGGGTATAGTGTGTAATAAAGGGGTACGGAGTATAAATAAAGGCCACAGAGTACACCGATAGACACTGATATATTTATGAGCTTTAATGTTTAACAATGTATCTAATGTGTTTTATGCTTAGCCAAGCTCATGTATTGTTCATATAAATGTTTATTGTAAATGTAAAAAAGAAGGCACAAATAATAGACAGAAGTTTATTTCATTCAGATATTTATTCCAAAAATTGCATATCCATTAATAAATATTTGTTCATAACACAGAGCATTTACAATTCAAGTACCAGTACTTTCAGGGGGACTTAGGCTTAGTACTGGTGCTTTCGGCTTAGCATGTGTACTTTCAGGGGGACTTAAGTGTAATTATGGCCTTAGTTCCCCTAAATTAAGGGGTAATTAACCGGGCACGTGGGCCGTATTCTAAAGCGGAACTTTCGGCTTAGCACTGGTACTTTCAGAGGGACTTCCAGTACAAACTCAAATCAGTGTTGCACAACTGGAGCCCATTTGAGGCCCCATACCACTGAGCAGCAGTGATGTGCAGAAGGCAATACTACAGGACTATGAGGCTATCAATCAAAAGGATGACAAAATAATTTTGGATTGTGAACAGACTCTTTTTCACTTAAGTCAAATATGCAGCTTTAAGGTTGTGACCCGGAATAATTAGTATTTTAAGCTCCTGACATTAAATTGTTATTGTAAAAACAGCGTCTAAAAATACTAAATCTTGAATAAAGTACCTACGTATATACATTTAAGGGTTTTGCTCTATGAAAGACTGCTATTTGCATAATGTATTTTTCATAACACAATTTCACATAAAATAAACAATTCAACACATAAATGTGTGCATCAGACAGCAAGTTATAAAAACATCATAAATTATAATTTTTTTAAACTTTTTTTTTTAATTTTCCAAACCAACATCAATCTTCATCATACATTAGCGAATTTTTAAACATTTTTAACCCTTAAATTGCCAAATGTTTGTCATAATGCAGCTGTATTTCTAGTCTAAAATACACAAAAAAATGATTTATTTTCAATATACTTCATGTAAACTGGATTATTTGTGGTTTGATTATTGTGTCTTGGTTTATGTGAAAGACTAGCAGTAACATTATTTTATATGCATTATTATTTTTTGCTCAATGTGAAATAGTCACACTAACACACTTTTGACACATAAATGTGCACTTCAAAAATCAAGCTATAAAAAGATTTATTTATTTTTTTACTTTTTTGTTCTTTAAACATCAGTCCTCATCATACATAACAAATATTAATGAATTTTAAGTGTTTGTCCTGATGCAGCTCTATTTTTGGTCTAAAATACACAAAAAATGATTTATTTTCAATATACTCATTGTAAACTAACATACCTTTGCCACATAAATATGCACATTGAAAACCATTCAAATCACTTTTGTTGATCCTGCTCAAATAAAAAGTATGAAACATGCATCTTCTCATTTCTCAACTTCATTTGAGGCCTGGGCTTTAAATGTGTGCCCGGAGGCATCTCCTTCCTGTTTATGTCATCTTTATCATATATGGCAAATGGTGAAAAACTAAAACTTTTTCAGATATACAGCACTCTCACTATAGCCCCAGATAGCTTTCAAGTGGTACTGTTCCATGTCCTCTGTTTCATGTGTAATTTTTATGCAAACATTCATAGCACCAGGACATTGTTTATTTTAAAATACATATTATTACACATCTACACAGGGCCCCTGAACAGCACTGAAATAAACAAAAACCTGGACATTTCCCAGCACATCAAAGTTACAGTTGCCGTGAGAACCTAAACAGACTGCAACTATACATGCGTTCAGGATGAACTGTGCCTCGACTGGATTCTAAACGAGAGGTATAGGTTCAGGTCAGACACAAATCTTACCAGTGTGCAATGCGGTCTGATCAGAACCGATAAAAACTTCGCAGGTCTAGCTCAAGTCGAAGACACCTGATGTTTACACAGCAGCAGCTCCAGCGCGGTGCACATACTATAGAGGAGGGGATCTTCTCATTTCGTACTACACCATGAGGATGCACTCAACGTGCCAATGGAGTCCAAATTTGAGGTCAGTGAGTTGGGCTCCATGGACTCTGTTTGGGGCCCAGGCAGCATAGAAATTACGCATGAAACAAGTACCACTTGAAAGCTATCTGCGCTTGTGAGTTCGTCATACGGCAATGAAATGTGCACACTGTAGGAATGTGCACATGCATGCTCACATGCATACATTCCCACACAGGGGCCCCTGAACCGCCTTAAAAAAAAATCAACACACAGAACCTATAGTGAGAGTGCTCTATATCAGAAAAAGTAGCAGAAAAAGGTTCAAAATTATTGATTTGAATGCACACATTTATGTGCAATGGTGTGTCAGTGTGAGTATTTCATGTAGGCTAAAAATAAAAAAAGATGAAAAAAAAGTGCACAACCTTGCATAAAAGTGCACAACCTTGCATAAATCATCAACAATATGCATGGAAAAATATGCTAAAAATAAAAAGCCAAAAACACATCAATGTGCTTGGGTGTGTTAAGGGTTAATATCTTGCAAAATATCCAAGTATTTGTTAAAGCCTACTTACCAGTACCAGTGAGAGCTGGGAGTCAAACTAACAAAATTTGCACTGCGCAAGTTTCTTGAGATGATGACAGACGTCCAGTTGTCGGTCAATATGCAGTGAGCTGATAGCCGCCGATGGCTGTTCATTTATTGGTGCGATGACAGTCTGGTTTTCTACGTTACACAGGCACTGAGCCGATAGTCGCCGTTTTATGCCGCAAACATGACCAGTCAATCAATGTTTGAATTTCATATGCACAATGCAGTAAACACACAGCAACACCATGCATGGGTGTATTATTCTTATTAGAGTGTGTGTCTTGTTATACAAAAATCTGCTGAAGCCAGTCTGTTAGTGTGCACTCCTAGTGGGCAACCTTTTGGAGCCAAAGAGCCACTTCTCACCAAAAACATAAAATTTACATCTGTTGGGAGACAAAAAATAGATTTCAGACCTTTACATTTTGAACACTAAACTTGGTTTACATTAGCCTTTATATATATTATAATCTATTGATCATTAAGGAATGCTGTCTGATGTATAATCACAGGCATAATAAATGATCATTGTTCAAAACAATCTAAGAAAAATTAATACTGTGTGATCAATAAATACATGTTGACATGACCATAAAGGCCACACTTTGATGTTTCAGTCAGTTAGTCACAAAGCACTAGGTGCTTCTTGGCCTTTGTAACAAAAATACTGAATAATAAATCATAAAATAAATGTATACGAAAGCTTATAGCACTATAGCGCTAAGTTTTACAGTGCACTTGAATGCTACATTACATTGATAACGCTCACTGACCCATGTTCTTGAGGACACCGTTTGGATTTTATCTCTAGTCTAGTCCTAGTTACAGTAGGCTACTTTGGGAATATCAGTGCGCCCTCCACTTCGGGAAGTGGAGCTTTGGTGTGCCAAAGATCAAGTCCGTGCAGATATGCCTGTGGGGTCGGTCATCTCCTCTCACTCTGCCTGCATGTGTCCAGCCATGTGCCTCAGGCTGTTTTCAGCGAGTACTCTGTACATCCATATACGTCCTGTGAAAAGAATGCCGCACTGTGTCCCGGTGTGGAGCACTTTGGATACTGTGGCCGATTATAGTGGCTGGTTCATGATGAGTGTTATTATGCACCACAGCTGCAGAGTTTGGGGCTGAGATGAACCCCAGCGGACAATGACGATCCTCTCAAAACTCTTAGTTTGTTTTAAGCGTGGACAACACCAAAATATGAGGTAAGAAAGAAAATGCATTAAAATTATACAATGCTCATCCAGTTGATGCTACTCTCCAGGTACACGTGAACCCTGTGGCTAAATATTGAAATGTGGCCACACACCAGCCCATCCTCTGAATTTATGGAGTAGAGCTAAATGCTATTGTGCTGCTAGATAATAATTGTGCTAGCTATTAGTTATTGCCAGTTATTCAGGTGCAGGACATGCATGCGGTGCCTAGATCTACCAGCTTATCCCGTGAGGGAGTTTAATAATGGTTAATAATTGCCATAATGAGCAGTGTTTTTACTGAAAATATGACCACCCTCCATTACATTTTAACTCTTCACAGACAAGCCTGGTTGGTGTGATAGAAGAGACAATTAACACTTTCACTCATGGTTTTTTTTATAAAATAATAAGTTATGCTTTCCCAAGTTGTCAGCATTTAAACTCATGTTTAGAAGCCAAATCAATTAAATGAAAAATTCAATGAGCCAGATTAATTTAAAACTGTAAGTTTTAATTATGGATCTAACTGTCCAACTGTGTAAATATTAATACACACGTTCAATCGTTCTTAAAATTCAGTCTTTCTTGAATCAAGGCTTTACCTACACTTTTACAACCACAATATAAAACTTTTTAATACATCAGCAGATGGCGATTATGTTCCCCTCGATTGCAATTTGCCAATTAAAAAGGAGAGGAGAAGGAGTGAAGCGGAGCAACAACAGAGAAGCCAAGCAGCGGTCAGTGGAAGAACACGTTTTTTCACAGCGAGGCTGCTGAACGTGACCTGACTGCTTGGTAACTGTCCTTTCAGTTTTGCAGGAGTTGAAAGCTGCGGTAAGTGAGTGATCCATACATTAAACAATTTAAATCAATCATTTTGATAGCCAAGTCAAAGAGAAATAAATTTGCGGCATGTTAGCGTTTAGACAAACAGGTTGTTGTGTACTTTTTCGTCGAATGAACTAGCTTAAAGGTCCCATATTATGCGAAATCGACTTTTCTGAGCTTTTAACCATGTTATAACGTTGTTTCTACCTCAAACACATACCCAAAGTTGTGTTTTGTTTCATTGTTTCATGTTTAAGTAATTTATTTAGTTTGAGCTACAGTCCTTTCAACGAGCTGTTTCACGCAATGACGTCAATATGTGAAATAAACCACTCCTCTCCAGGAAGTGCTCCTCCACATTCCTCCTGCCCCTCTCTCCTGCACTGTCAACAAGTGCTGTGCTCTGCAGCTCAGACACAGAGAAGCATCGCTGCTACTGTGTTAGCTTACTTACAGTCAGCAACATGTATTACTAACAAGTATTACTGCATAGCTCTACATATTGCTAGGCTACTTTATTATAGTTCTTTCAATACACTGCACAACAGCTACCTTAGGAGTCTCCAGGCAGCATACATTCTCAACTTCAGTAGGCATTGTACAGTCATTTCCACATGTGCACCGATAAACAGAGGTAGTTAACATGCGCTATGCTATGGGCTACACCATAGAAACATACACAATAAATAGTTTCTCATTTACCAAGCAGAAACGTCTTGTAGAAGCCTTTGAGGTCTTTGTGTTTGCTCATGTTCTTTGAACTCAGAATCAGACTCTGGGTCGAAGATATACGGCTCATTTACTCTTAAAGCTATTGCTGAAAAAGTTATTACTACCATGTACCGTGTTTACTTCAGTCTGTTTCCAGTGCAGCGCTAGTGTGACGTCATGTGTGGGCGGAGCCAACACGGGAGAGCTGAGCCTTAAAGTGACAGCGCCAAATCAGACCGTTCACTTTGGACTCATGATGAGAGCTCATCCAAACCGCTTGTATAAGATAAATATTGTGTGTTTCATGTTGCAAAACGTGATATGGTAACCTAAATGTATCCAAAATGCACTGTATAATGTTCAAAATAGTATAATATAGGACCTTTAAGTGTTGTGTGGCCGTGTCTGAACATAGTTAGCTGATTCCCTTGTGTGGTAATGTGCTAACAGGGTCAGTTTTGGATTTTGGGTTAGGATGTTGGGGCATTTGACAACTTGTAACTTGTAAGTATTAAGTATGCTAATTTTTTCACAGTATCCTTTATTCGTTGTTTACTGCCACCTTAAACTCACCCTGCTAAACCGCAACAGGAGAGAAAGAAAGGCTACTAAGAAAGGCGCCATCTTAGCTGTTCAAAGTGACCTTACAGCAACGGTCATATTAATCATTGGGATTTGACCAAAAGAGCGGGACACAATCAGAAGTGGCCTTTTATGTTTTATTTTACAGTTTGAGGATCCATCCATCTTCTTCCACTTATCCGGGGCCAGGTCGTGGGGGCAGCAGTCTAAGCAGCGACTCCCAGACTCCCCAATAAAACTGCTCAAGTTGAAGCATTTTGCAATGGGTGAGATTTGATTTTTTTGTTCTTGCTTTAGGGATGATAACAGACAAAAGACTTGGCAACTAACATGAAGCTATTAAACTCTCAATCTAAATATTCATGCAGAAAATAAATCAACCAACATCAGCCAATCCGCTTCAACCTAGTTGTTTGCGATTTGCCCCTCGATGTCCTCATAAGCCAAAGTCCCGCCTCACAGTGCGCTCTGAGACACTCATAGGCACACAGGTGTTTGGGGGCGTGCCCACCTGGCACAAGCCAGGATGTCAGGTCTTCTGCGGTGTCTTCTCAACCAGCGAACGCGTGTTGCATAGCATTGCTAAAAGGTTTTTTTTGGTAAGTACACACATTATGGTTATATTGTTGTCATTATTAGAGCACACTGACCTCAAATTGTAAAGGGTGTAGCGTCAATGTTTCAAAACACGTGACATTAAGCGATGGTAATAGCAGTTAGCCAACTAATAGTAGCTAATGCTAATGGCTATAGGCCTATTCATGCTCAACTGCAGTAAATGCCACTATTTCAAAAAATGTGCATTTATCCGTATTTAACTTGACTCAAAGTCCGTGAAAAGGCCCGGTAATTAGCCACCAGTTTGGAGGGAGTTATGCCGATGCTAATAGTTAGCAGTTAGCCAACTAGCTAACGTTTAAGCCCGATGGACCCCGTTAGGAAATGTTCCCCTGGCTACGGGAACACGCATGTATCCAGTGAAGGTGGAACTATGATACTGCGCTTGATTTCGTCTACATAAAGGAAACCATTTGCATGTAACCCAGAAACGACTGCAAGCGGTCTGCATTGAATGAGATGTTGGAAATACTGAGGCGCCAAAGACATCGTCTCCCCAAGGATGCCCGAATGCTGCTGCATACACCAAAAAAAGTGGCAACAGTTGCAAAATGTGGTGGACACTATGCTTATTTTGGTATTGGTTCTGGAATTTTTAAACTGTTATCTCAGAATCCTGGCATATGTGAAGAGAACATAGATCTGTGCTTCAACATCGATGGTGTACCCCTCTTTAAGTCATCTAACACACAGATGTGGCCTATACTCTGCAGGTTTCGGGACTTTTCACCTTTCATTGTAGCCCTTTATTGTGGACATTCAAAACCAAACAACGTTGAGGAATACTTGTCTGACTTTATCCTTGAGCTGCAGCAGTTGCAGCAAGAAGGCATAGTACACAGAGACACAACATTTAAAGTGTTCGTAAAAGCATTTATATGTGATGCACCTGCCAGGGCATTTCTGAAGTGCATAAAAAAACCACAACAGTTATTATGCTTGTGAGCGATGCACAACAAAAGGAACTTATGAAGGGTTGTTCTTGGTTCCAAAGAAAGGACTGAAGAGGCATTCTGTCAGTTGGCATACAAGGATCATCAAGTTAAAAAATCCCCACTGACTATGGTAGGAATCTCATGCATCCGTCAGTTTCCATTGGACTATATGCACTTAGTGTGTTTGGGGGTGGTTAGGAGAATGCTCAATTTCATGAGGCAAGGACCTAAAACATGCAGATTGTCATTGCAACATAGGAACATTATTTCAAATCGTCTGGAGTCCTTGAAGGGACAACTGCCAAGAAACTTTGCTCGCCAGCCCAGGGGTTTGCAAGAACTTGACAGATGGAAGACAACAGAGTTGAGACAGCTACTCCTTTACACAGGACCGCTTGTATTGAGAAAAGTTGTGTCCCCTGTTCTCTTCAGACATTTTCTTTCACTGATGGTTGTCATGTCAATTATGTTGAACTCTGAAGAGGTACGCAACCAATATTTAGAGTATGCAAGAGATCTGGCTATGTACTTTGTATAAAAATGTAAAAGGATTTATGGAAGAACATTCACAGTTTACAGAGTGTGCTGATTCACCTGCCAGATGATGTTGAACATTTCCAGTGTCCCCTGGATGATCCAGGTCTCAAGCTTTCCCTTTGAAAATTACCTCCAAACACTGAAGAAAATGGTCAGGCAATCAAAAAATCCCATTGCTCAGGTTACCAAATGCTTAACAGAGCTGGAAGAGTCTACAAAATGCAGACATGTTATCAAAGAAAAGTTCACTTATGTGTCACAGTTTCATCTTCCCTGGCTCTCCTCATACTCCACTGCCCCAGTATTCTCTCACCTCAGCCCCTGCTCTACCTGTTCACCCCTCCTCGTTCACCCGCTGCTGCTCATCTGCCAATCAGCCCGGTATGTAAGACTCACCTGTTCACACACATGCTCCCAGATTGTTCCTCTGCATTATGCACGACTCTCCAGCGTTCTTCCCCTGCCTGATCTCCTGTTGCCGACCTTGTCTGTCCCCGACCTGCTCTCCTCGCCTGCCTCCTGGTAAACTCACCTGCCTTCCGTCTCTGACCACACGCTCTGCCTTGGCGTCCTTGGCATCGTCCTG
The DNA here is from genome assembly GCA_036850595.1 of Rhyacichthys aspro. Taxonomy (NCBI): domain Eukaryota; kingdom Metazoa; phylum Chordata; class Actinopteri; order Gobiiformes; family Rhyacichthyidae; genus Rhyacichthys; species Rhyacichthys aspro. Next base: position 19,773,504 of record CM072170.1, on the reverse strand, counting down.
CTCTCGCGGTAACGACTCTTCCGCCTGGCCTCGACTCACCTCCTGCCTGCTCCTCGTCGGCGCCTCTGTTTCCTCGGACAGCTACTCCGGTTTTGACCCCCCCGCTTGTCACGGACCGCTCTCCTGCTCTTCCCTCGTCTGCGACTCCGCTCGGCCGGCGGACTCTGCGGAGTCAGAGACAGGGGAATCGGACAGTGGCCGACTACGCTATCGACTTCCGCACACAGGCCCGGCTCAGCAACTGGAACTCCGCGGCTCAGTGTGATGCGTTCCTAAACGGACTAGCCCCTTACATTAAGGATGACCTCCCGGCTTCCCTCGACGGGTTGATTGAGCTGACGCCCAGGCTGGACAGGCGCATTCAGGCTAGGAGAAGAGAGCTGCGCCAGGAGGGAGTGGAGCATCGGATGTCCACCCGTCTGCATGGGTCGCCAGCTGCCCCCGAACCTCTTTCAGAACCCACTGTTGGGGAGGGGGAACCCATGCAGGTGGGGCGCACCAGCCTTACGCCAGAGGAGCGTAACAGACGACGCCGAGGGAATCACTGCCTCTACTGCGGTCAGGCCGGACACTTCGTTGCCCGCTGTCCGGTAAAAGGGGAGGGCTCAGCGGTGAAGAGGGGCATCGTGCTGAGCCGGACCCGGGTCGTTGCCCCTAACTCGAGACCTTTGTTTCATGTCCAGTTCCTGTTGGCGGGGGGCTCTCATACCCACGCCGCTTTCATTGACTCTGGGGCGGACGTCAACCTGATCGATGAGGAGCTGGCCCTCCAACTGGACATCGATCAGGTCCCTTTGTCCAGCCCGGTGCCGGCCAGCGCTCTAGACGGTCATCTCCTGGGGACTGTCACTCATCAGACCACGCCCATCCCCATGCTCCTGTCCGGCACCCATCATGAGACCATTCGGTTTCACGTCCTGAGGTCTCCCAACCTTCCTGTGATCCTCGGCTACCCCTGGCTTCGTCGCCATAACCCCCTCATAGACCGGTCTACGGGGTCCATCCTGGGGTGGAGCCCCTCCTGTCATCAGGTCTGCCTCAGGGAGGCACCACTCCCACCAGCTTCCAGTACCTGTTCGGCCACCGACCTGTCCAAAGCGCCCACGCTAAAAGAAGACACCAGGGAGTTCGTTAACGCCTGCCCAGTCTGCAGCCAGCATAAGGCCCCACTGCTGGAGGGAGCGCCAAAGCTGGGACTCTGTCCTTCCCCTCGTCCGAGGCATCCAACGAGGAAGAAGAGGAGGAGGGGCTGTCAGCAGGGGGGCCGGAAGAGGCTGAGATGGTCTTCTCGGATGAGAATGAGACCACGCGCTCTGCCTCGGCGTCCTTGGCATCGTCCTGCTCTCCCGGTAACGACTCTTCCGCCTGGCCTCGACTCACCTCCTGCCTGCTCCTCGTCGGCGCCTCTGTTTCCTCGGACGGCTACTCCGGTTTTGACCCCCCCGCTTGTCACGGACCGCTCTTCTGCTCTTCCCTCGTCTGCGCCTCCGCTTGGCCGGCGGACTCTGCAGGCTCCTCGCTGCGGCTTCGGCGACCACAGTGAGCTCCTCTCTCTCATTTCACGTGGCCGGGGAACCGAACTCGTTCCTCGCCCCTTCCCCGTGCTTTAGAGAGTGTGTGCGGGCAAGTGGGTATATGTCAAGCAGTTCTTTAGGCTCCACTTCTACTTCCTTGTTTGGAGATGTTTTAGGATCATATGATCTAAAATGTTCAATATCCCACCCCCAAGCCTTTTGACAATGAACAATAGGTTGTACTGAAGTATGACCGTGTGGATGATCTCACAAAACTCTGGTAGTCCTCCGAGCGAACCATGGACCAGGATCATTCCACATTTGTAAATAAGTCCATTGTATGTTACACTTTCAGCTAAGGGGACATCTGTTGAAGTGGGTTTGGAGATGAATTTGAACCTTTAATAATTTGGTTGGATGAAAAAACTTGGGTGAACAAAATGGGCAGTGAAAATCACTGCAGCATTCATAACACAGTTTGATCTGTGGAAGAGAATTTCCCTTTTGAATTGTTGTATCCATCTGAAAAAAAATACACAAGTTATATAAATTAGATATTAGAACAACAGCAATTCAATTCTGAGCATGAATTTTTAAATGATGATGATCATTATTGTATCTATTTATTATTGAATGGTATAGTATAAGTCTATTGAATTATAGGAACAAATAAGGTTTGTAAAGTACATTACAGAATTACAATACATATTTTGTTTTTTCACAATAAACATTTTGTACTCTAACCATATCTGGGGTACTATAATAAGGCAAAAAAAATAAAAATAGCCTAGAGCTACGTTCTCGATACTGTGAAAAACAAAAGTCACAGATAATCAGTGTTGGGAGTAACGCGTTACTTTTGTAACGAGTTACAGTAGTATATTATTTTTTGGTGTAATGGAGTAATATAACGCATTACAAGTAAAAAGTTACATAGTATATTACCCGTTACAATCTCAGTAACGTGCACTACAAATAAATTTAGCTTAAAATGGCCAACATTTACACCACCAGAAAAAAAATCCAAGTGACCAACAAATGCAGGAGAAGATCAGTGGCGCGCAGTAAATGTCACGTAAGCTAGCTAATCTACTGTGTATGGGTGAATGATGACTGCTGAGTAGTGATCTGCGGTTCGAACGAACCGTTCAAAACTCGAGAGTCACTTTACTGAATCGGGAGTCGTGATTCTCCGCCTCTATTAACTTGTTCACTGACTCGTCCCTGTTATTGCTTGCTAAACTACGGTCCTGCCAGCCGTGGTTTCTTTTTCTGTTGTCTGGTTAGCTGCCGCTATGTTTAGAGCGCTATTACACCACTTTTTACGGTAACAGCGGATGACTGTTGCCGTAATGAACGGTATAATTTTGCACTAAAAATTACGTGCAGCTCATTTGACCACAGGGAGACGAAAGTCCACTCGTTTGACTACAGTTTGAAACACTAACGGCAATAAAGAAACAGAAAACAACAATATTGCTATTTAATTATAAGTGCGGTTTGTTTGATGCATAGCAGGAAAATTAAATAGAGGATTTATGATAGTGGATTATTGACTGTTTTTAAATATGCCTTAGGTTACTTTGATGTCTTTAGGTTAAAGACATAAATGAGTTCATAAGATTAATAAGTCACTTAAATAAGTTAATAAATGAATTCATAGTTGATAAATAAATAAGTTACATATATGGTTAAAGCTGTTAAAAAGTATTAGTAGTTTTATTTTAATTGTGAGATGTCTGTCCTCTTTTTTTTCCTCACAATAAAATTTTCATTCATTTTCACATTTCAAATGAGTGGTTTTAGCAATATCAATGAATCAGTGGGGACTTGGAGTGGGTGGACATTGGGTGCGTATATGGGTTTCTGCACACTCTAGGTCACTGACTCAGTGACTCAAATGACTCAAAAACTCGATTCTTTTTGGTGAGTGATTCATTTAAACTCGAGTCAGTAAAAAGAATCAAACTTCCCATCACTACTGCTGAGGTGAATTATACATTTGTGAGATGGACCTATTCCCACTATTTCGAATTTGGACAATAATATAATAGTCAAGTGCAAACTTTGCGCTTCACCAAAGGAACTCTCAACATCAAGGGTTGGTACAAGCATCTTGAAAAAGCACCTGGAGCGGTGCCATGCTAACTCCAAGCAAGAAAAAGAATGTCATGTTTTATCACTAGAACATAGGCTACACTAAAATCTGTCTTCATTTTGGTGAAAGTAACTTCAAAGTAATGTAACTCATTACATTTCAGAGACAGTAATATTGTAATATAAATATATTATGTTTTATTTACAGTAACTAGTAATATATAATGTATTACAATTTTTGAGTAACTTGCCCAACACTGCAGATAATTAACTGTCAATAAAACTAAACAATGATATTCTAATGTTGGTGTGAGTTATCTATTACATGTTTAATGTTAAGTAACGTTTTATATGCTTCAATAAATGAATCTTCTTACCACTCAAATGTCCGATGCGTGTAGCAGCGTTGTCGTAGCGCACTGTTTGCAACATTGCCAATCAACATACTAGAAAAATCTTCACCCGGGTAGACAGGAGGCGCTGTCTCAAAAAGTGAGAGTCCTGAGAATGCGGTTCTGAGAATGCAGTCCTGAGAGTGCAGTTCTCCGGGCCTTCAGGTACACCCTCCTCGACAGCATTACTTTTCCTATCTGAGATATCGCCTGCAACACTGGCACACAATTCTTCAGGGTTTTGTTTAGTTAAAACTCTTCCTGGTTTAAATTCACCATCTTTACCACAATGTTTTCTGTATTTATGACTTTTGTAGTTTTCATACATATTTGTTTTGTAGGAACAGTTCTGGAACACACAAGTGACAGTCTCTTTGTTTATGGCCAAAAATATGCTGAAAAAAATTCTGTAGAATGTTGATTATGAGTACAAATGTGGCATACAAATGATGATATGGTTTTTGTTTGCAATTTAGGAAATGAATGACATCTTGCTAAATGGCTCCGTAAGGCATTCCAAGTTTTGTCAATGTCTGTGACTGAGTTTGTAGTGCCTGAGCAGTTGAGAACTTCTTGTAAAGACACTTTGGCAGTCTTTACAATTCCATGCCATTTGATATGACACTAGAAAAATAAAAATATAGACCCCATATTACAAATAAAACTGACCATCTCTCAAAGGCCAACTATTATTGGTCTTGTTTTATAACAAGTCTTTTAATATAAATGTTGTGTTTTAATGTTTTATGGTAAAGCTGGCAAATGAATAGCCAAAACCTGGCAATGCTAACTCTATAAGTTTGGATAGTGCCATATTCAAAGAAAACAATCTTCTGTCCAAGGTCTTTAATAATATATATTGGTGATTTTGAAATATACAAACCCCTTGGGACATCTAAAAAATAAGGAAAAAAAAATTGATGATTGTATTGGACTCTGTAATTTGTTCCCTGGTTGTAACTCTTGATTTTTTTCATTTTTTTGATCTCCTGCCTAAATAATGATGTGGCGATTTTAAGTTTATACTAATTACATTAAATTTTTAATATTTAATGTGTAACCAACGGGCTTTGTTTGCACATTAAATCGTATTTATTATCAAAATCGGGGAAAAATAAAGTTTCAAAAGGTGTATAACATGTATATGTCTACTCATGGAAGCAAGTTATATATTAACCGCAATTAAAAAATATTGTCAACTTCACATTTGGGCCTGTCCTCGAACTTTGCGAAGATGTTTTTGAATTTGTCTTTGAGCCAGAGCCGCGGTCAGTGCCTTGGTTAGCTTACCTGCACCACTGCTGGCAGCTCCTTAGTAATTAAATGACAACATAGTAGCATTTTTTTAATTTTTTTATTGAAAGACTTACTGTTAATTCAGGTTATGAGCCTTTCTTCTTGCATCGAAAATGGCGCTGGGCAGACTGGTCAAATCAGTCAGGACTTTTGATAAACGAGAAAATTAGTTTGCGCTCAGTTGGGCAATTTCAAGTTGTTTATTACCACTATTTTCCATTACAATCACTAAACCAAAAATGTACATGGCATTTCTGTAAAATGTTACATTCAACAATAGCCAGATACACTTTTTACAGTGTGGGGAAAAACTGGCAAACTTGCTTTTATTAGTTTTGATAAGGGATAGAAATTAAAAATGTTTGTCCACTTAAATTGGGAAATTAAGTTCAATTGCTGCCTTAAAAACGTGAGTACACCTAACTTTAAATGTCATTTAGAATTAATATAGTTAATAGTTGCTTTAACTTGAATATGTGGGTTAAAAATACTTTACGAATTACATGTTCTTTTAAAACAGTGAAGCAAGTTTTTGTGACTAATTAATTTAACTTGGAGGAGCAAGTTGAAACAACAAATTGGTTTATGTTAAGTTATTTTATTACTTGTGTTACGGCAAAAAAATGAATCGGGCGTTGATGAGTTTGTGAAATAAAGGCTTGCCAGTGTTTTATTTCTAGGCAGAGAAAGTTCCAACCATCCAGTGACAGAGTCAAGGTGACAGTGAAGTTGGACCCTTCCTGTCGGTTCAGACCAATATTATATAGCGGTAACATCAAACACAAAACAAATGACAGGTGGGGAGAAAACAAAAGGGTTAAGGAATGTTTGAAACAAAAGGAAAATCAAAAGATGACCATACATTACAAAGAGCTTTTGGGGAGAAAAGGAAAAGGGACTGTTGGGTAGGGGATATGTTAATTAACATGTATGTGCTAATTTGATTCACACTTAGATGTAAAATCATTCTTGAGCAGACCTAAACAGATTATGGCATTTGGCAAAAGTAAAACAGATTCAAATAATCTTACAAGAAATGTTAGGTTTCCCAATTGTATGACTGTATCAATGACAAAAATTTCCATTACACTTGTCTTTTTGGGTTTAAATAAAAATAAATTAACCACATGAATTATTTTTGCACTGTATATTTGTTGATGTGACTTGCCTGATGAGGTTTGTGGTGTTGTATTTTTTTTTGAGTTGCTTTCCTCCATGGGAGATTTCCTTGTGACAAATGTGTATATATATATATATATATATATATATATATATATATATATATATATATATGTTTTTATCTTTTACCGCAGTTGTAAAAGCTCATGCCAGGACACATGTTCCATTAATGAATCCAGCCTTTTGGGGATAGCAGTCATTTACCTCATTAATATCATGTCATTAATATTATTTTCATTATAGATTGGTGGTATTCAGAGATGGCTGGTATAAATCTCTGAGAAAAGCATAGGTATCAGTCATCCCTTGTAGCTATTCCCAGCTCACAGAAAAATCACATATCAGTGCCCTGTGATCATGTTGGGCCCATGGGTTGGGACAGGAGCAGTAGTACGTAAGTAAGTAAAGTTTATTTATAGAGCGCTTTTCACAGATAAAATCACTTGCTTTACAAAGTGCAACCAAAATAATAAAACAATCTACAATTAATCTAACCCTAACCCCAAATAAAACCCAGTCAACTAAAAGCTTGTTTAAATAACAGTATCTTGAGCTGCCTTTAAAAAGAATCTACATAGTCTGTCAGAGTTGAACAAGCAATACAATTGTATGTCATCAGCATATAAATTGTAAGACACATTGTTAAAAAGACTCAAATGTACAATAAAAAACAAAAGTGGACCTAGGACAGAGCCCTGAAACACCATTCAAGAATGGAGTGACTTCAGATAGTATACCATTTACATACAGTTGTCCCTCACTATAACGCAGTTCACCTATAGCTGTTTCGCAAATGTTTTTTATTCAATTTATATTTTTCATTGATTTTTTATATCAATTTTGCATGCTTTTTTTTTTTTTTACTGCGTATGAACGTGCATTGTGTTCTGCGTCCTGATTAGCGAAGGGAGAACTCACGCATTGTGTTCTGCGTCCTGATTGGCTAAGGGACTGTAGACCATTGTCAATGAATCTCCGTGCCATGTCTCCTGTACAGTACAGAATGCATTCAGCTTGCCAAATTTACATAAATGTTCGATCGCTAGGGTGACTCTGAAGTGCTGTATGTCTGCAAGTTTTCTCCCCGACAAAACCCACAATGTTGACGAAACGTTCTGCACCGACAAAGACACTTGCGGTTGCACCCAAAAGACAGAGGAAGATGCTAAGGTTTGAACTTTGAGAGAAATGTGAGAAAATGTTAATACCTGTCTGAGAAGAGTGTATAAAGTGTGTGGTGAGGGGTTTTACAGCCTTAAAACATATATAATATTTGTAAAAAATAAAGCTGACTACTTCGCAGATTCCGCCTATTGCGGGTTATTTTTAGAACGTAACCCCCGCGATAAACAAGGGACCACTGTACACCAAAAAAGTTCTGTCACTCAAGTAAGAGGAAAACCACTTTAAAACTGTCCTAGTGATACCTAACTCTTTTCCCAATTCCCAAACAACAGTATTTTGTGGTCCACTGTTTCAAAAGCTGATGATAAATCCAATAAAACCAATACAGAGTACATAATATAACACTAGGCAAAGCACTAGGCAAAGCACTAGAGGATAGAAGCACAATGTGTCATACTTCTACACTTCTATACAATAAAGCATAGTCTTGCTTGATGTCCCAAAGGCAATGTACATTTGATGTATTGAACGATGCATTTGTTACCCCTTTCAATATCAGACATCCAATCCCAACATGACAGGTTTGGTAAATGTTTAACACCCAGCACTCTGTCTGATTGGCACAAGCACACAGACTCTGGCCCAGTCATAACACTTAGAGGCAAGTTGGAGAGCTCATCAGCATTTTTCCGGTGAGAGAGGTACTTATTAGGATTTATGGGCCATTTGATGCTCCCATTTCATCTAGGAGGCAATATGTGTGACTTTTATAACACTGTGAAGTAGAAGTGAGAAGGTGAAATGTTAAGTGATGTTTCAGTGGTATGCGAACGGCACAAGGGCTCAGCCTTAAGTGAATTTTCTAGTGCTCATCCAGCCACCACATGGACTGTAGCCGGATTTGGAGAGAACAAAACCCAGTGGTGCATTCGTGTCCTTGAGTAGCTCTGGTAGTTCTCTATGACCTAGAGAGGACGTTACCTCCACCAAGGTTATAATCTTTAACGAAAACAAACGAAATAACGTAAACTAGGTGATAAACAACATTGTCGTTAACTGAAATAAATAAAAACAAGGTTGTATTGTCTGTTTGCAAAACTAACTAGTGTAGACTGGAGTAAATGTCCTAATTTTACTCTTTGTCAATGTCTTTCATAAAGCAAATGTCTCTCAGAGTTGACATTTCAGACTGGGAACGCAGAAATTCCGATATTCCATGTTAAATTGAACACAGCATAGTCCATGCCCCTCTCCTGGCATCCTGGTGGTACCGAAAGCCAGAAGAAAGTAGGATTAAAAGATAAAAGCATGCGCCTTGCAGTGGAAGGTGGTAAAATTTGTGGACAATTTATTATTTAATTATTTAAAATCTCGCTCCTAGTCCTATTACAAAAAAAAAAGTTATAAAAACTAAACTAAAACTAAGCATTTAAATAAAATAAAAACTAAACTAAAAACAAACACTTTAAAATCTAATTAAAACTAAACTAATTTGAAAGGAAAAGTCAAAATGAATGAAAAATACAAAAATATGATTACCTTGCTCCACACTTCTTCACTATTGAGGTTTTGTTCAAAATTCAAACATTCATGTGACTTGTAACTATTGAGACTGTGAATGGGAATTTTTCATTGTTATTTTTGGCTTTTATCCCACAAAAAAAAAGTAAAACGACTTCAATCTACAGTTAAAGTGAGCCTGTATAAGAGGTGGTGTTTACAGTCTGAGAAATGTAAGACCTTGAGATAAATCCAACGGTATTGTTGTTTATTTCCTGCAAAAAGTCACAGTCATACAGAGTACACAGTGAAGCACAGGGGTACAAGATTGAGAGTAAAGACAGGATGTGTCAGGATTCGTTCCTTGATTTTGTGGTCTCCCTGATTTCCATGTCCTTTCCCCTCCCTATTGTCTGTCTTTCCTGGGTGTGGCATTGCAACTGCTGCTGGCACCCCTGATCCCCCTCATCATCAGTCGTGGTTACATCCATCATCGACTACTTACCTTCATTACCATTGTTGCAATAAACCAGTTAATTGACTTACTGCTGTGTTCTGTTTTTGGGTTGTCTGCAAAACTGTCAGAAACTGACAGGAAGTGTCTTTCTGTAAATGAATATGTGCATAGCAGCAGAGGATTAAAGTCAGAAATGGTTCAAGATTATTACCAAGATCAAAGTGAGACTAAGTGAGACAACTTAAGCTGCAACACAGTTAAGTACATTTTCATCTACATAATAGATATAAAAATGTAAAGTGAGAACAAAATGGATCACTGTAAGGTTCAGAGCAGTGCTTTATTAACTACTGTGCTTATTTACTTCTCCTATCTACTACAGGCTAAGGTTTTGGCTTAAACCAAAGAATGTAGAAGCATAAATCAAACACATTGATGAGAAGAGCATTGTTATTTATCATAGCTATGTTGGACAGACATGGCAACTCAGTATACAAGGACACCGGCAGAAGGAGACTGTGATACCATTTCCTGAGCAGTATGTTTCTAATATTTTTAGATGCTAATTATTCTTGAGTGAGTTCCAGGAGCTGCTGTGAAAAACCATCATCACACCTGAGATACCAACCTCCTATTCAGTATTGTTGCTAATCAAATGAACAATACATTTTAGTTTTACATTATGAGATAGAAGTGAGGGAGTGATCAGGTTTTCTCTCAGGGTTTCACTCACTGCTATTCCACAACAACCTGATTTGCATTTTCTGTTTGGACTTTAAAAAGCCATATCAACTCATTCCGGACATTGTTCAAACAGGGGAATTGGCAAACTATATTTTAATTCAGATTTTGTCATGCGGTCATTTTTACATGATTTTTTTTCACTTAAAACATAATGAATCCAAATAAAGCCAATGCTTTTGTAAAGACAGCCAAAAGAGTGAGAACACTAACGCCTTATTTACACTGACTGCGTTACAGATACGGAGCGGAATTCGTACGGTGTCCATACGGACTGCCATTTACACCGGGTGCGGTGCGTGTGCTGTATGTGTCCGGAAATCTGCATCCGCGAGACCACAAAACCACAGGAATTCACGCTGAAGGGTTGAGTTCACGCAATAACATTCATGTAAAGAGAGAGGTGCTTGTAAACAAAAGCCACACTGCCTTATATATACCCCAGAGCTCCAGCTATTTCACTCCATGCCTTCTCTTTTCTGGTGTTGCCCTTATAAAAAGTATGTGAGGTATCATATAAAATTGTGTGGTTTTGGACTTGAGATGATTCTCTTGTCGTCCATGGTCTCAAATTACCCCTGGTACCCCCCGTGTCAGAATATGACGTAATACAGCATAGCGAGAGTTTGCGGAACTTGTTTTATTTTGAAATATACAGGATCCACCTCGCTGGCCCGCGTCTGACTTCCTGTCTGGCTTGTGTAATTTTTTCAACTTCATGAAAATCTGCACGCGGCGTCTGGGAAAAATAGACTCCTTGCAGAAACCTTCTGGAGCTCCAGATCCGGACACATACTGCACCGCAGCTGGTGTAAATGCTCGCACGGACTACAACGGTTTCTTTTCCTTGCGGCGGCGTTCCGTATCCGTTTCTCAGTCAGTGTAAATTAGGCCTAACAGTGACCAATATGCTCTTAAATGAACAGGACAGATATGTTTCTTTTAATCGAATTGATTTATTTGGGCCTTTCTGGACATTACAGTGGAAGTGATACAAGTCAGTTCTTTTTCTAACCTCGTTCGGTGTTTCACTATGGGAATCGCCTTGGGTGTGACCAACTACGGAAGCTCCAATGACACCACGTCTGTCTCTTGACAGACAGGTTGACTGTACCTAGGGCCCGCCCCCTTCTCAATAGTACAGTCGGCCAACTCCTCCTAAATCATTCTTGCTTTCTTCCCGTGTGGGACCACATTAAGCTCCCTCAGCGCTCCAGGCTAGCAAGCTAGCTAACTGTTCAACTGTTCACAGACGGACCGTGAAGGATAACGTCGCCGAACGCAGTTTCCCGGCTCCGGCTTGGATTCGCTGAGTAAGTTCTCACGAACTTTTACATAAGCTATTACACGGTAGTGGTTAGCAGTGTCCGCGTTAAGGCGAGCTGCTTTCCCCGGTTGCTCGGTATTAGGTTAGCGGTGCACCGGTGTCCGTATAGTTTCAAGGCTATCGCGTCACGGCGAGCCTTGCTGGGTTAGTTAGCATTAATTTGTTAACTGACTCAGTTTACATACGAAGTTCTGCTAACGTGTCACGACGAGCAGGACTTGGACCGAATCACCGCGGGCTAAATCCCCGTGTGCTGGTTCGCTCTTTCAGATTACGCCTCACGGCGCGCCTTAGCGTTGCATCCTGTGATTTCGGTCTCTCTTTCCTGGCTTCGGTACCATGTCTACGGCTTCTACCCCCGCCAAAGGGTTGGACCCGAAGGCTAAGGAGGTTGTATCCCGCCTGTGCCCTGCGTCGTGTGGGGCATCGATTTCGGGGAGGGACCTTCACCCGATGTGCATCACCTGCATGGGCGCTAAACACGCCCAGGCAGCACTGGCGGACCGCGAGTCCTGCACCCACTGTGCATCATTGCCAGAAAAAACGTTGGAAAGGAGACTTAGAGTGGCGGTGGCTAATAACCAGGACCCATGCCTGCCTGACGCTGCCGCGAAAACCACGGCCAATACCCATCTGGCGCGAGCTACTAAGAGCTGGGCGGACATGATGGATGAGGAATCCCCGGATTTGCCCCCACTGTTCGAGGACCTCCTCGGCGTGGACCCGGGTGAGGAAGATACAGAGTGCGATGCCACCTCTGACTTCCTTGAGGCTGTGGATATGGAGGATGTGGAGGAGGACTCCACGTTCCCAGTGGCCCAGTCCAGGCCCCCTAGTGCGTCTGAAGCTGCTCCCCCCATGGACAGCAACTTATACGAGGTCTGCAAACGGGCTGCCTCCAAGCTGGGGATCCCGTGGCCTGCAGCCCAGGACGCAGAAGGAGGGGAAAGGGACCTATATGATGGAAAGCGGCTTCCACCAGCCCACCCTCCTCCTAAGCAGCTCCTCCCAGCAGTACCAGCCTGCATGAAGGAGATGAGCCGGTTCTGGTCCAGCCCGTTTAAGAGCAAGCTCCCAACACAAGGCTGTTCCAAATTAGAAATATTAGGAATGAGGGAGCTGGGGTTGGCTGAACCCCCAGCTGTGGAGTCTTCAGTGGCTTACCACCTTCATCCTAACCGCCGCTCAATCTCAGCCTCAAGCAGCATATCTCTGCCGAATAAGATGGAGAGACTGACATCCTCCACTTTTCAGCGCATGTATAAGTATTCAGCCCAGGCTGTATGTGCTTTGAATGCAGTGACCTTGCTGTCTGCATACCAGGCAGAGATACTTGAAGAAATGGGACAACAGTTGGACACTGGGACACCCAACCCAGTCCTATGGGATGAGATCTGCGTGGTTAATGACCTGGTTTTGCGTTCATCACGCGGGGCAGTGCAGGGCTGCGGCCGGGTGATGGGACTTGCCATCGCAGGAGAGAGGAGCCTATGGCTCAACTACTCGGGTCTGACTGACACCCAGAAGGCAGAGGTCATTGATGCGACCTATGACCCCACCAAGGGTCTGTTTGGCCCAGCCCTTGAGAGGATGAGGGAAACCAGCACCCTCCGGAAACAAGAGGGTGAAGCTTTTGACCTGTGTCTGCCCCGTAAACCACAACCCCGTCCGGCTCAGGCCCAAAGAACAAGCTTTGCTGCCGCAGCAAGGGCTAGGGGAAATAGAGTGGGCCCCAGACCACAAAGACAGGTGGCTGGGCAACAGCCCACTCAGCAACAACGGGCAGAAAATCCCAAACCGTGGGGTAAACACTCGTTTGCAGCAGCAGCAGCAAAGAGCCGCTCTTCACACCCCGGGGAGGGGAAGAAGAAGCGCACAGCCTAACACCTTTGGCTTCTCCCAGCCCCCCTCCCCTAAAAAGGAGAAAGGTGGAGCTGTGCCCCAGTTCAGAGGATCTGGCCTTTTTTCCAGACGTCCTCTCTTGTTCTCTCGCCCCTGTTGTTCCAGAGGGGTTGCACTTTGTTCAGAAATAAAGTTCATACACTCGCAGCCAGGCCCTGGGCCAAGGGCGAGTTCTGTTCTCCAAAGCACAGAAAAAAACCCATTCAATTTGACAAATCTGAATTTGCCTCCAGAGGGAGCTCACGCTCCGTCTCAGGCAGACGTCTCACCTCATGCCAAAAGGGTGACGTCACCGCAGGCCAGTTATATGGGGCCTCTCGCTGCCCGGAGCGAGCAGTGGCGCGCATGCGCAGTTCACCCATGGGTCTTCTCCACTATTTCTCGGGGATACAGGCTGCAGTTTGCTATGAAACCACCCACGTTCAACAACGTGTTAGTTTCAGTGGCCACAGGGGATGCAGCACGCGTCCTGGAGGACGAGGTCACATCCCTATTAAACAAACAAGCGATCAGAGCCGTGCCAGACAGCGAGTGCCAGCAAGGGTTTTACTCCCGTTACTTCCTTATCCCGAAGAAAGGGTCCACGTCCCTTCGTCCCATCCTAGACCTCCGTGTGTTAAACAAACACCTGCGGAGATATACATTCAGGATGTTAACTCACAAAGTGCTCTGTCGCTCGATACGCCGGAGGGATTGGTTCACAACAATCGATCTTTCAGACGCGTATTTTCATATTCCTGTGTACCCCGCGCACAGGAAATTTCTCCGTTTTGCTTACCAAAACAGAGCCTACGAGTACCAAGCTGTTCCCTTCGGTCTGTCATCAGCCCCGAGGGTGTTCAGCAAGTGTGTGGACGCCGCGCTGGCCCCGTTAAGGCGCAGCGGCATCAGAATATTCTCTTATATAGACGACTATTTGATATGTTCCGACTCGCGGGCGCACGCAGTCAGGGACACTACGACGGTGTTAAATCACCTCAGCGCTCTTGGTTTCAGAATAAACCACACGAAGAGCCACTTAGTGCCCACTCAGCAGACAGAGTATTTGGGTCTAAGTATAAACTCCCTCTCATTTCGAGTTACACTGACGAACGAGAGATTACACTCTCTGATTCGGTGTCTCTCCTGTTTTCAGCGGAGCGCGGTAGTCACGTTCAGACTCTGTCTACGCCTCCTCGGTCTCATGGCGTCAGTGATATCTGTCGTTCATTTAGGACTTTTAATGATGAGGGATTTTCAACGTTGGGTCGCAGCGTTACGCCTGTGTCCTCGGCGTCACCTTCAACGCAAAGTGAAAGTAACTCTGCGCTGCGTAACGGCTCTACGTCCGTGGCGGCATGCGCCGAGCCTGACAACCGGGGTCCCGCTGGGCGCGGTGTTGTCGAGAGTAACCATAACAACGGACGCGTCCTTATTAGGATGGGGGGCGACAATGTCCGGCAGGACAGTGAATGGCACCTGGGAACCACATTTGGCTCAGGCCCACATCAATGTGTTGGAACTCTGGGCAGTGTTTCTTGCTCTAAAACACTTCCTCCCATTTCTCCAAGGCCGTCATGTTTTAGTGAAAACAGACAACTCAACTGTGGTGGCGTACATCAACCGTCAGGGCGGCACACGCTCTCTGCAGTTGCACAAGTTAGCACGGAGGATTATTCTGTGGAGCAGTACCAGGCTCTTGTCCCTCCGGGCGACACACGTACCGGGTGTGCTGAACAGGGGTGCAGATCTCCTGTCACGGGGGAACCCCCTGTACGGAGAATGGACTCTCCATCCTCAGGTGGTGGGGCAGATCTGGCAGAAATACGGCCGGGCCGACGTAGATCTCTTCGCCTCGCGAGAAAGGTCGCAGTGTCCGCTGTTTTTCTCCCTAATAGACGAGGACGCGCCTCTCGGGGTGGACGCTCTGGCCCATCCATGGCCAGATGTACTGCTGTACGCGTTCCCTCCCCTCAGCCTGATCTCACCCACTCTGGCCAGGGTGAGGGAGCGGAGCCTTTCAATGATTCTGATTGCCCCACAATGGCCGTCCAAGCACTGCATGGCGGAAATAATGCAGATTCTAGTGGGCGAGCCATGGCCCCTCCCTCTACGACGGGACTTGTTATCCCAGGCAGGCGGGGAGATTTACCATCCCTACCCAGACCGCATAGCGCTTTGGGCTTGGCCCGTGAGAGGTGGAACTTGAATGCTGCAGGCCTGCCTGCACGTTATTGACACTATTCAGAGTGCGAGGGCCTCTTCCACCCGCTCTCTTTATAGCTGCAAGTGGCGGATTTTTGAGGAGTGGTGTACTGCTAGGCAAGTCACTGCTTTTCAGTGTTCAGTGGTTGACCTTTTGTGTTTTCTACAGGAGCTGGTTGACAAACGCAAGGCGTTTTCGACAATTAAGGTGTACTTGGCAGCCATCTCTGCCTGCCATGTTGGTTTTGGAGACAAATCAGTGGGGCAACATCCCCTGGTGTGTCGTTTTATGAAGGGCGCACGTCGTAAACTCCCAGTGGTCAGACCCTTGGTTCCACTTTGGGATATGACTGTTGTGTTGGAGGCCCTCTGCCATCATCCATTTGAGCCTCTGGAGGCCGTGGCCTTGAAATGGGCTTCATTAAAGACGGCGTTGCTTCTCGCTTTAACAACTGCAAAGCGTGTGAGTGAACTACAGGCCTTATCTATTCGTCCTTCTTGTTTACAGTTTGCCCCAGGGCTCTCCAGGGCTTGTTTACGCCCTAACCCGGCGTTTGTGCCTAAAGTGGTGGACTCAGCTTACAGCTGTCCTGCTGTGGAACTGATGGCGTTCCACCCACCACCTTTCTCCTCAGAAGAGGATCAGCGACTCAACAAATTATGCCCAGTCCGGGCTCTACATTTGTATGTGAGTAGGACAACCAGTCTCAGGAAAGGGGATCAGTTGTTTGTGTCTTGGGCCACCTCTCACAAGGGGAGGCCGGTGTCCAGTCAGAGGCTGTCTCACTGGCTTGTGGAGGCTATTTCCATAGCTTATAAGTGCAGGGGTATGCAATCCCCCTTGGGACTTAGGGCACACTCTACTAGAGGTGTGGCTACTTCATGGGCCCTGTTCAGGGGTCTCTCAGTGCAGGACATATGTGCTGCAGCAAGCTGGGCCTCACCGCACACTTTTGTGCGATTTTACAGACTGGATGTCTCTGGGCCGTCTCTGGCTCATGCGGTCTTAGAGCCGAATGTTGCATGCACTCTGTGAGCTCACTGTCTGGTTCACTAGTGGCTTGCCGCTTCGGGAGACATATTTGCAATCCGGGAGTGGGCTATATCTCCCATAGTGAAACACCGAACGAGGTTAGAAAAAGAACTTAAGGTTACTTAACGTAACCCCGGTTCTTTGATAACAGAGTGAGGTGTTTCACCTGCACATCCCTCCTTGCAAAGACGGTAAGAAACCGCTCTAGAATGATTTAGGAGGAGTTGGCCGACTGTACTATTGAGAAGGGGGCGGGCCCTAGGTACAGTCAACCTGTCTGTCAAGAGACAGACGTGGTGTCATTGGAGCTTCCGTAGTTGGTCACACCCAAGGCGATTCCCATAGTGAAACACCTCACTCTGTTATCAAAAAACCGGGGTTACGTTAAGTAACCTTAAGTTTTCACTACTCCATGTCAGGGTTCACATTTGCTTTTCCAGTTTAGCAGTTCATATCCAGCACTTAAGTGTGGCGTCACAAGGCATGGTAGACATATGACTGGGAAAGCACTGTCCCTCTGCTTCTATAATATTTGACATCCTTACCAGGAAATATGATCCACTTTCATCCATTTAAAATTGTATTGGAGGATTATTAATTGCATGTATCTTAGTCGCAACTGAAGTTAGAGGGAAAAAGTCAAAGCATCTCTGGAAAGAAGCAGAAAGCACAATAGCACCTATTCATTCATTCATCCATCTTCTTTAACTTTACAGGTCATAGTGGGATGTAGCCTCCTACTCTTCCATTAGTTGTGTTTATGTACTATGTATATGAACTTCATTAAAGCAAAAGCGTAGTGAATAAATCCTGGTTTGTAATGTAATGAGATGCTAGAGGTGGAGTAAAAGGCAAATTAAGATATTTCAGTTTCAGACAAACGGAAAGAAATCTGGAAAGCTACACCAGTTTTCTGCTTGTGTCTAATTAAATGTAGGCAAGAATACTGTGTTTTCAAATACACAACCCAATAATACACTGGTTCACTCTCAATTGGCAGTTCTCCTGGTCCCAACAAAGGTAACCACAGTGCTACGATAATCTTACTTGGGAATATTTATACCCTTTGACAATGGTAACACCTCAGAAAGTGTGCTATACAGACCTTAAATGTGATGCCCCCAGAAGCAGCCCCAGATCACTGATCCAGCAGAGTGAGCAGTCGTACATCACTGCAGCTCTCTCAACACTGATAAGACACACTGTCAGCATATATCTGCTTCCCTCCATCAATCAGCAGGGCCATGCCTCCAGTTGCCCCGGCAACCAAGGACTCCTGTTGTCCATGCTCAGGTCCGCTGGCTCTCATCCACCTGAAGGATGGCCCTAACCTGAGTCTGGATTACAATGCATGCAGCCTCATCTGTCTTCATCATAAATACAGTAAAGATCCTCAGCACCAAGACAAGACAAAGACTATAGACATTCAACTTGATTCTATGAGACTCTCTGCAGCAGCTCTGAACCAGTCTCGTCTAACCTTCACAGCTCCAACAGCTTATGGGATAACAAGTCCAAACCCATTCTCACGAGAGATTTGAATCCTCTTACATGTGTACAGTATGTGTAAAAGGAGTCATAATTGTTTATATAGTAAAGTTGAGTATGGTTTATTCAGGAAAATCATTTGGATGTGATTACATTTATTTACCATTTTATGTAACATTTTATTTAAAGGTCCCATATTATGCTAAATCGACTTTTCTGAGCTTTTAACCATGTTCTAACGTTGTTTCTACCTCAAACACATACCCAAAGTTGTGTTTTGTTTCATTCGCGCATGTTTAAGTAATTTATTTAGTTTGAGCTACAGTCCTTAAAACGAGCTGTTTCACGCAATGACGTCAATATGTGAAATAAACCACTCCTCTCCAGGAAGTGCTCCTCCACACTCCTCCTGCCCCTCTCTCCTGCACTGTCAACAAGTGCCGTGCTCTGCAGCTCAGACACAGAGAAGCATCACTGCTAATGTGTTAGCTTACTTACCGTCAGCAACATTCGGCTGTGGGAGTTTTACTGCGTTGTTTTCTCTCCCAAAAAATAACTAACATGTAAGAAGTGGTTGGAGTTTATTATTCGAAACTCCCAGGGTAAAGTAGCCAAACAGGTTTTTGTCTGTAACCAACACTTCACTGAAGACTGCTTCAAAAACCTCAACATCGTCCAAATAGGACATGGCAAAAAGTTAATTTTAAAAAAGGGTGCTAATCCCACTATAAAAGACACCGAAGAGGAGCCCAGAGCAGTAAGTACTACTATATTGCTAATGATAATTTCGAGTAGGGTTTTGTATAGTTTCGAGTTTTGTATAGCTTATGTTTAAAGATAATATCTTTGTTTTCATTCTTTATAAAACGCAAAACTGCTGCTCATGTTGCTAAAGCACATTTTGATAATTAGCGGCTGTTACCTTTTCACGGCAAAAACAAAGAGGTGTGAAAAGTGTCTGTAGGTTGTAGTCACATTGTCTAGTTGATTAGACCGTCGTCTTACTGTTGTTATGCTAACACTGTGTGTGAATAGGGTTAGATGTGTTTGACCCTCGTTTCTTATCACGCTCTTAGGTTAGACAATGACAACTGAGTATCTGTTGTATTTTCCAGAGCACTTCTCAAGAATCATCCAGCTTCACAGAACATACATTTCACCAACCAGAAGCAGCAGTAAATGTACAGGCAACCCCTGCATTGGTGCTAACTAGATCTGTGGCTACACAGTTATCTGCAAGCAGTCTGAGGTTACACCACTTCAGAAGTAAAGGTATGTTCAAACAATGCAACAAAAACCCAGATCATATGAATTATACAAAAAATGAACAACAACATAAGAGTACACACAAAAATGTAGGTCTTTGGTGTGTTTTTAGTCATGCATTTCATCAGGCATCCATAGAGCATTAGAGCTACAAGTACTCAATACTTTATCAGATTAGAAGTATGTTATTTTACAACAATTCAATGAAGAAAGAAATAGCACTGTGTGTTAGATCAGAACAGCTTGTACACAAGGTGAATACATGTCCCCAGTACGAAGCCAGTTTTCCAGTACCTTTTTTAATTCATTTTGCATATAGTGTATGTACATTCTTTACAAATTACAACAAACATTCACTTCAGGAAATTACGGAGCCTGATATAACCTGATGTGCCTCTTCCAGACTTGGTGAAGAGCAGGAGACAGAAATGTTCAATGTTACATACTAATGTATGTTTTTCATGTTGATTTAGCTCACTTAATCATCTTTAAATGTGACACACTGTTGTTGTTCTATCACAGGTGTCCAAGCAGCTGTTGCCACTACAAATAGGAGCACACACGAGGGAATGACCACTCTGATGCTTGCTCCGAGAAATCCCCAGCACCAGCTCACAAAACTCCTGCATGCAACAAACCTGAGTCGCCTGGAAGAAGAGACAAAGATGTTTGGCGATATGCTCCTTAGCAAAACCTAAATAATTTGTATTTATGTGGATTTTATAATAAAAAAATGTATGATTGGAATTACACCAGTCTTTTAAATTAGCACTTACTCTTCTTCTGTTCTTCTTATAACTGGTCCATAGTCTGTACGATAAATGTTATTTATATTTTGAAGAGTATATATGTTTAAGCAGTTGGCCTCCAGGCCAGGATGTGCTGTAATACACGGAGGAGGAGCAAGAAGCTGATTTATTCGCCTTAAAACCTAAAAATGAAAAATGATGATCAGTATTTACAGTAATGTAAAGCTACATTTACATTTACAAAACTAATTACATGTAGTTTTCATTTTACTACAAGGTTGCAGGAATGCTATCATTCATAGCATTTTATTATAACAGAAGCAGTCTTGTGCTGTAAGCCTGTAAGTATGGGTGTGCACCATAGTCTATTTGAAAACAACATAACGTGGTAAGACAGGCAGTTAAAGTTAAGGTAGTTGAAACTTTATTACACAAATATTACTGCATAGCTCTACATATTGCTAGCCTACTTTATTATAGTTCTTTCAATACACTGCACAACAGCTCCTTAGGAGTCTCCAGGCAGCATACATTCTCAACTTCAGTAGGCATTGTACGGTCATTTCCACATGTGCACCGATAAACAGAAGCAGTTAACACGTGCTATGCTACAGGCTACACCATAGAAACATACACAATAAATAGTTTTTCATTTACCAAGCAGAAACGTCTTGTAGAAGCCTTCGAGGTCTTTGTGTTTGCTCATGTTCTTCGAACTCAGAGTCAGACTCTGGGTCGAAGATATACGGCTCAGTTACTCTCAAAGCCATTGCTGAAAAAGTTATTACTACGATGTACCGTGTTTACTTCAGTCTGTTTCCAGCGGCAGTTCGTAGAGGTACCGTGACGTCAGGCAGGAAGTGGGCGGAGCCAACACGGAAGAGCTGAGCCTTAAAGTGACAGCTCCAAATCAGACCGTTCACTTTGCACTCATGATGAGAGCTCATTCAGACCGCTTGTATAAGATACTTATTGAGTGTTTCATGTTGCAAAACGTGATATGGTAACCTAAATGTATCCAAAATACACTGTATAAAGTTCAAAATAGTATAATATGGGACCTTTAAACATAAGTTGATTTGGATTGATGAGCCAATGCTTGTGTGTATGTCATCATTCATCTGCATATCTCACTATGATGTCTTTTTCAGTCTATCTTTATCTTATTAGGCCTGTGCCCATCTGCTTTACTCTGTTTTGCGTTGTGAGAGCAGAAAGGCCTTCAGAGGATGCCCTTTAAAAAGACCTAACCTGATAAGCTAGGCTTTATTTTATAAAGTCCAATGCAAAATGAACACGGACTTCACGAATGGCACATTCACACCAAGTAAAGACTAAAAGTGTGGATGAAGTCTATTAAGTAGTCGATCTCAATATACTGCTGAGACCTAAAGTGATTCTGAACATAAGACCGTTCCTTACACAGGTTTATAAACCTATAAGTTATGACTATAGAACATCACATAACAATGTCCCTGGCCAAAGTTTAATGCTCACTGTAAAGGACAAGAAAGTCAAGCTAATCACAATAATATAAAATTATTGTATAAATGCCTTTATGTTGGTAACTTCCTGTGTGAGCGGAAGTTCTATAAGGAAACGGCGTACACTAACGACTACTTGAAACGCCAAAAACGTAAACAAGGCAAAAGAAATGTGCACTCATAAAAAGTTAAAAATATAAAGGCTACGATCAGCTACGGTCGAAAGGGGAACAAGGTTAGTTCATTTACTTGTACCAAGGATGTGTTTACTTAACTTTGTTGATAAATGTGAAACCTTATAAGCATAAATCAGTTACATTGATGTAAGTTAAAGTATTAACTTTTATTGATTATTGTCGAGGGTACTGATTGTCCTTATGTTGTTTTGTTTTGTACCAGCTCTTACGTTGGTTTATGATCTGCAAAAGTACATAAAGAGTCATTGAACCATCAGTCCCGGCCTTCTTCCTTCGATTGGTAGCTACAGTAAGAGCTTGACCGCCGCCATCTTGCTGCTCAACGTGGTCCCATGGTTCAAGGACGGCAGTAACCACAACGTCCAGCAGAGGGCAGAAGTAGGTCGCAAATGGAACAGATAAACGAATAAACAAACGGAGCTAAATATGGAGGACGCACAGGCTTCATTTGTCAGTCTTGCGGACATTAATGAACAGATTGCTGATGTACAAAAGGAAATTGATGAGTCAAGGGCCTTGCTTGAAATTGAAAGTGAAAATAAAAGGCAAGATATAAAAGAGACAATCATACATAAGGAAAAGCTGTTAACTGATCTGCAATATAAAGCTCAGAGTATGTCAGTTGCACCTCGACGTTCTGAAAGAGTCAAAATACCAACAGAAAAAATGATAGCTTATCAAAGAGAAGAAACAAGCAAAAAGGAAAAGAGAGCAATGGAAAATGAACGTTCGTGAAACAAGACAAAAGTTGAAGTCAGACATAACTGAAACACAAATGGCAGATCTTGCAGACATTATAGAGCAAGGAAAAGATGACATCATAAAAATCTACATAGAAATAAGAAGTCACGTTGCACCAACATCTGATTTACGGAGAAAGGTTGATTCATGTGAAACAGTAACTCGTGATCTCCTCAAAATAATACTTGAAAGAATAAGTGGTATTGATGGAGATTGGTATGCAGAGCGGGAAAAGGATCGTCTACGCAATCTCCTAGACAACGACTATGCACAATCCATATATGGCTCTACTGCAGCATCACACAAAACTCACCATTCCTCAGCTTCGTATCTTGCCTCAAAACGAGCTGATGCCGCAGCGGAACTAGCAGCAAAAGAGGCTGAATACAGGATCGTACAGGAGGAGCAAAGACAGAAAGAAAGGATAAAGGCTTTAGAAGAGCAACACAATAAAGCAATGGAAATTCAAAAATCAGAGTTGGAACGTTTGCAAGCTCAAAGGGACATTACAGCAGCTCGAGCCAAGTTGGAAGCCTACGACAAGGAGATATCACAGCTAAGCGACACACAATCAGTCACCAGGGAAAATGTGAGCCCAAATGCCACACCTAGACCTCGTGCACCATCTCCTTATAGTAGCCCCACGCTGTCAGTATTCCCCAGTGTCAATCAGCTTGCTCAAGCAGTTCAGGATAGTATAACAATGAATAGACTTCCCACTCCTGAGCCAATGGTGTTTGGTGGTGAGCCAATACAGTTCATCGAGTGGAAATCCACATTCATGTCATTAATCGATCAAAAGGGCATCTCCGCAGCAGAAAAACTGTATTATCTAAAGAGATATGTGACTGGTCCAGCTCGTAGATGCCTTGAAGGAACCTTTTACAGAAACGATGAAGAGGCGTACAAAGACGCCTGGAAAAAATTGAATGAGAGATACGGCCAGGCATTTGTTATTCAGAAGGCATTTAGAGAGAAGTTATCTAACTGGCCAAAAATACAATCTAAAGACGCTGAAGGACTAAGAAACTTTGCGGACTTTATGAATGCATGCGTGCTCGCTATACCACACGTTAAGGGGCTACAAATATTGAATGACTGTGACGAGAATCAAAAGCTGCTACAAAAGCTGCCAGACTGGGCAGCAGCCAGATGGAACCGCCAAGTCACACAGACCCTCATGGAAGGTAAAGAGTTTCCCAAATTCAAGGACTTTGCAGCATTCTTGTCTATGGAAGCAGAAGTTGCCTGCAATCCAGTCACTTCCATCCATGCACTTCGCTCCCTAGAAACATCGAGTGACAAAAGAAACATAAAAGACATTAAGAGAAACAAGGCAAGTGTACTTAACACACACACAACAGAACAAAGTGATAAACAAGTGACACTTAAAAAACAAAAGGGACCTCAATGTATGCTTTGTCAAGACACACATCCACTCCACAAGTGCCCAAACCTCTATAAAATGACACTGGAGAACAGAAAGGCATACGTAAAAGACAATAACTTGTGTTATGGCTGTTTGAAACAAGGACACAATGCAAAGGACTGTAATCGCCGCCTTGCTTGTGACACCTGTACCAGGAGACATCCAACATGTCTTCACGATGAAAACTACAAGGACCTAAAAAGGGAAAGAAAGGTTAGTACAGACAATGTAACTCAAAATGCTTCATCAGAGACAGCGACTGCTTTGTCACTTAATGTTGATAGAGACGGACAATCAGTCAGCACCTCAATGATAGTACCTGTTTGGGTGTCATCAGCTGCAAATCCACATAAAGAGAAACTAGTCTATGCTTTACTAGACACCCAAAGTGACACAGTCTTCATTGATCGAGATGTCAGTCGTGAACTGCAAGCAGATGTTTGTCCAGTGAAGCTGAAACTGACCACAATGATGGGTAAAAATGCAGTTGTAAACAGTGAAAGGGTGTCGGGTCTTCTAGTAAGAGGCTATAGTTCAGCCACAGTCATAGAACTGCCCAATGCTTACACAAGAGACTATATACCTGCAAATAGAGATCACATACCAACCTGTGAAACAGCTAAATCTTGGAGTCACCTGTTGCCAATAGTAGACCAAATCCCGCAACTCCTCAGCTGTGAAGTGAGTCTCCTGATAGGTTACAGCTGTCCCAGAGCACTAGCGCCCAGGCAGGTGATTGTAGGCAAAGGTGAAGAGCCATATGCTATTCAGACAGATTTGGGATGGAGCATAGTTGGTAACACAGCTCCTTGCCTGGACACAGATATGGCAAATAGTCTCTGCCATCGCATTACTGTAAAAGAAATCCCCCCAGTTACACCCATTGATGTGATACGTGCCTTGGAAAGTGACTTCAAAGAGACAGATGGAAATGAGAAAAGGGTGTCTCAAGAGGATCTCATTTTCCTTGACAAACTAAAAAGTGGCATAAGGAAAACAGAACAAGGACATTATGAAATGCCGTTACCGTTTAAGGAAAGACCACAAATGCCAGATAACAAACAACTTGCAGAGATCAGACTCAGTCAACTCAAAAAGAAGTTCCTACGAGACAGGAAATACAAAGACGATTATGTCAAGTACATGAGTGACATTATCAAACGAGGTGATGCAGAGGAAATAAAGGTGGATGGACCTCTTGGTGAGAATTGGTACATACCACACCACGGCATCTACCATCCACAGAAACCAGACAGGCTACGAGTGGTGTTCGATTGCTCAGCCAAGCATACAGGTACGTGTCTTAATGAGCACCTTCTCAATGGTCCTGACATGATAAACAACCTGACGGGTGTACTTGTACGCTTCAGACAGAATCAAATAGCAATAATGTGTGACATTGAAAAAATGTTCCACCAGTTTGTTGTCAAAGAGTCAGATCGTAACTACCTCCGGTTCTTATGGTGGAAAGATGGAGACATCAACACACAGCCTCAAATGTACAGGATGACAGTACATCTATTCGGCGCTGTATCGTCACCAGGCTGTGCGAACTACGGACTCAAACATTTAGCCAATGAAAACAGTCTTGAATATCCTCTTGGCTCCAAGTTCATATCCAGAGACTTTTATGTAGATGATGGGGTTGCAAGTGTAGAGACAGTTCAAGATGGCATACGGCTAGCACAAGAAGCACGAGAACTGTGTGCAAAGGGTGGTTTACGACTACATAAGTTTGTGTCTAACAGTAGTGCCGTTCTAAGCAGCATCCCCACATCAGAGCATGCAATAGATATTAAAACAAAGGACTTGATGTTTGACGAAACACAAACAGAGAGAGCTCTAGGTATTCACTGGAACATAGAAAAGGACAGCTTTACTTTCAACATTGCACTAAAGGACCAACCTCCTACACGGCGCGGAATATTGTCCACAGTTGCAGCAGTATATGACCCATTGGGATTTGCAGCTCCCTATCTTCTCAACGGCAAAAGGATCCTGCAAGAAATGTGTCGTCAAGGAACTGGCTGGGACGACCCGCTGCCCGAACATCTGAGACCACGGTGGGAGTGTTGGAAAGCTGATCTCACTCATCTCAAAAAACTGCAAATAAACAGGTGTTATATGCCTGCTGAGTTTGGAGATGTGGTAAAAAGGGAACTGCATCATTTTTCAGATGCAAGCACTCATGGGTATGGACAATGTTCTTATTTAAGACTTGTAAACAAAGACAGTGATGTACATTGTGTGTTTGTTATGGGCAAAGCTCGTGTGTCTCTCACAAAGGTTACCACAATACCAAGGTTAGAACTCACAGCTGCAGCAGTCTCGGTTACTGTAAGTAACATGCTTAGAGAAGAGCTACTGTATAGCTGTGTAGAAGAGTTCTTTTGGACAGACTCTAAGGTCACTCTAGGATACATAAATAACGAAGCGAGACGTTTTCATACTTTCGTTTCTAACAGAGTACGCAGAAGAGAAGAGAAGATACGCAACAACACAACGCCCCAGCAGTGGTTTTATGTCCCTTCAGGTGAAAACCCAGCTGACAAGGCATCCAGAGGAACAACAGTAAATGAACTGCTGTCATCTGACTGGCTCACAGGCCCCGCCTTCCTGTGGGAAAAGGTACTACACCTTCCAGCAAAAGAAATGATAGAACTCCCAGTAGGAGACCCAGAGGTGAGAAAAGTACAAACACTGAACATACAAACTGTAACTCACCAAAGTCTAAGTGACCGCATGGTAAAATTCTCATCTTGGTCCCACTGTGTCAGTGCAGTCGCATGTCTCAGAAGACGCTTGCTCAAAGACAAGTCAAACTCACTTTCTAATGTAAGTGAAAGACAAAATGCTGAACTCATAATAATCAGAGATTTACAAAGACAAGTATATGAGGAAGAGATAAAGACGCTAAGCAAAGGCAAACAGTTATCAAAAAACAACAAACTACACACACTGGATGTCATTTTAGACAAAGACAATGTACTCAAAGTGGGAGGAAGACTACAAGGCTCATCCCTTCCTAAAGCTTTCAAACATCCAACAGTCATTCCCAGAGATCATCACATAACCAAACTGATAATTGCACACTGCCATGACAGAGTTAATCATCAGGGCAAAGGCTTTACAATGAATGAAATACGGACCAATGGCTATTGGATCCCTAAACTAAGTCAAACTGTTGCATCCTATATTCGCAAATGTGTTGTTTGTCGGAGACTAAGGAGACCTGTAGAAGGACAAAAAATGAGTGATCTCCCCACAGAGAGAATAGAACATTCTGGACCATTCACATATTGTGGTATGGATGTTTTTGGATCATTTCTGTCTAAACAGGGACGCAAAGAATATAAAAGATACGGCCTCCTGTTTACCTGTTTCTATTCGAGAGCCATTCATGTGGAAATGCTAGAGGACCTATCAACAGATGTTTTCATAAATGGACTAAGATGCTTTGTTGCATTACGAGGCTCAGTCAGACAAATCAAATGCGACAGAGGTACCAACTTTGTTGGTGCAAAAAATGAACTAACTGCAGCTTTACAGGAACTTAACACAGAAAAACTGAAATGCTTCCTGGCAGAAAAACAGTGTGATTTTGTCCTTAACACACCCCATGCAAGTCACGCAGGTGGAGTATGGGAGCGACAAATTAGGACGGTGAGGAATGTTTTGAACGCCACACTCGCTCTCTCACCTGGCCGACTAAATGACACTACATTAAGGACATTCTTGTATGAGGCAGCAGCAATCGTGAATAGTCGCCCTCTTACAACAGACAATCTAAACGATCCCAACAGTTTGGAGCCACTCACTCCAAATCACCTTATCACAATGAAAGCCTCTACTGCACTGCCTCCCCCTGGACAGTTCGTCAAGGAGGACCTCTATGCACAGAAAAGATGGCGCCAAGTACAGTATCTAGCGGAACAATTCTGGAGCCGCTGGAAAAAGGAGTACCTCCACAACATCATGATCAGACAACGGTGGCATATGCCTAAAAGAAACATCCAAGTAGGTGATGTAGTGATGGACAAGGACGAGACACTACCACGATCAGTATGGAGACTGGGACGAGTCTCAGAGACTATAACAGACAAAGATGGACTTGTCAGAAAAGTCAAAATGGTTTATGGTGACAGAGAACTTAACAAAAGGGGTGAACGCTTAAACAAGGTGTCTACAGTAGAGAGACCAGTTCACAAGTTAGTGGTGCTATTAGAAGCATGTTAATGTTAATAGTAAATGTACTATTATTAGTAAGTAATAGTAAGTATTTGCGTAATATGTTCATATTTTCTATGAAATGTTGTTTCATGTGAGAAAATTATTTGTGTTTCAAAGTTAATGTGTTCAAAACAGCAAATAATTTGGTGGGAGTGTAAAGGACAAGAAAGTCAAGCTAATCACAATAATATAAAATTATTGTATAAATGCCTTTATGTTGGTAACTTCCTGTGTGAGCGGAAGTTCTATAAGGAAACGGCGTACACTAACGACTACTTGAAACGCCAAAAACGTAAACAAGGCAAAAGAAATGTGCACTCATAAAAAGTTAAAAATATAAAGGCTACGATCAGCTACGGTCGAAAGGGGAACAAGGTTAGTTCATTTACTTGTACCAAGGATGTGTTTACTTAACTTTGTTGATAAATGTGAAACCTTATAAGCATAAATCAGTTACATTGATGTAAGTTAAAGTATTAACTTTTATTGATTATTGTCGAGGGTACTGATTGTCCTTATGTTGTTTTGTTTTGTACCAGCTCTTACGTTGGTTTATGATCTGCAAAAGTACATAAAGAGTCATTGAACCATCAGTCCCGGCCTTCTTCCTTCGATTGGTAGCTACACTCACTGTATATTCATTCTCCAATCAGGTGTGCCACTTGTGCAGATACTGTTTTCTGTGTTTTTCCTTCTTTCTTTCCTTTTTTCACTCTCCTGACATTTATCATCCTTCCTCACGCAGCAGCTTGTTTGTTTTTGCTAATTCCTACATACATTTTTATACTATATAAATCTGCTCTGACGTGGTTTAGCTGGAGAGCATAAATTTTAATTTACCACGGTGTACCACAGTGTTAAAAGTTAGTAAAGGCCCCAGGTCTGGAGCAGGAGTAAAGTCAGGGTTATCTAAATCTGACCTTATTTTTTATCACTGTGACAAAGTTTTCATTTTACTCTTAATGCTCTAACTGGAAAAAAATGTTTCCCCCCAAACTAATTAAGTAGCCTATTGCCTCTTCTTCAAGAATTTTCTTGTGTTTACTTAAAAGACTTCCACCTTAGTTTCTCTGCTTTATTTGCTTATTGTTTACACTTTAGGAAGTGTATCAAGCAGAGATGCCCAGCAGGAAGACCATCAAACCTGTACTGAGACCTATGTGTTTGCTGTGGTGGGGGTTTCCTCACTGTAGTTCCTCATTGGGGCTCGATTAAATAAGCCCTCAACTTCAATGGGCTGCTGAGGTTTGGAATTACAACAACCCACTGAACATAGCATTGCATTACACTGACACACAATTACACACAAGCACAACTAGTTTTTATGGAACCTTGCACTTTAAACCCAATGTTTATGCATGTAAGAAGTAGAGCTGTAAGCCATGAATGAGTTACTTTGTGTGACTCTTTTAGACATTAAAGGGTAACTCAACCCCTGGTCAGATCTTAACTCCGCCCACAGACAAAATTTGAAAAGTCTTGTAAAAGTGGGCATAGCCCAGAGGAGACAGAGGGGAGGAGCTGAGGGCGAGGCTGAGTAGGGGGCATGCACCTGAGATCCACAGTGACTGATTGATTGATAGATGTGATATTGGTAGTGTCTTTGCGACGGAGCACTCCTCTCTCACCTGAGCTGGAGGGACTTGGTTTATCCATGGACATCGGGCCTGAGCCAGATCAATTCAAAGCCCAGCAGCAAAACCCAAAGCAGAGGCTGACGAGGCAAAGAACGGGGGCAAAGATGGTAGAGTAACATTGTC
The DNA here is from genome assembly GCA_036850595.1 of Rhyacichthys aspro. NCBI lineage: Eukaryota > Metazoa > Chordata > Actinopteri > Gobiiformes > Rhyacichthyidae > Rhyacichthys > Rhyacichthys aspro. The sequence goes on along the minus strand of CM072170.1, from coordinate 19,743,413 downwards.
ATTATGGGTAATTTAGGCAAATGTACAAAGCATAGACTGATGAACTGTAAGAATTTTTTTTTAAAAAGAATAATAATAATAAAAAGAATGCTTTAGATTAATTTTGATTTAGATATAGTGAAAACCATTTTGTAGAGAGAGAACCAAAATCCATTCAGACGAATGCTGCATTCATGTGACCTTGTATTTAACAGCATTAAGCATTTGTAAAAAAAAAAAAAAAAAAAAGAGAGAGAAAAGAAGGTAATGTTAAACCTGACTTATTTGTAGGATTTAATGCTAATATGCCTGCTGATTTACTCAGTAATCATTGAGTCATCAATAAAAATCAAGGGTAACAGTGACTTTAAGAGTTAAAAACAAATTGACCACAACAAACTAAGAACAACACGTTGATTACTCTGAATCGACGCTGTGTGAAAGCACTTGAACACATCATAAGCTACAGTAGACTGAGCAAGAACAGAGCAAAATAACAGACAAACATGAGCCAGTGGCAGTGTGACCCTAAATATGTGCCTTTGCTGATCTAAAAATGAGTATGTCTCTAAACACTGCTCTTCATGTTTTGTTTTTTGTTTTCATCTGTGCGTGTGTTACTCTGTATGACCAAGTTCAGTCGATGCAGTGACCTAGTTCTGACAGACAGGGACCACCTCAGGTGGGCGGGAGCTTGTACATAGGGCTGAACTGCAGAGGTGGTTACATGCTACAAAGCTGTGGTTAACATACATCATGATGTCATTATGATCAGGAAGTACAGTCTGCAGCGTTCAACCTGAAGAGGGCATAATTTGTAGAATTTTTTTTTTTTTTTCATTTTGTCACAAATAGGACTATAAACTATAAAATGTATTACTAACGCCCCATTTATACAGATCATCAACTAAAAAAATTGTTTAAGGGTTTAGTTACCCTTTAATGGCTGGGAAATGTAATATTTATTAGTTTCCAAATTCACTGTGTGCAGCCTCATCACTGCTCTGAGACATAGTGGAATGTTAACCTATAGCTGGAGAGAACTCTATTTCCCAGTTGTTGTTTTTTCTCAGGTGAAGGCCAAACAATATCACATTTTTGACACAAAGGGAGGTCACCAAATAAGACACAGAAGGGTCATTCACAAAAGTTATAGTACCACACTTACTTATAGTACCCCTGCTTGTTGTATTTCAGGCCCAATTATTTTCCCTGCTTAGTTTCCTCTACTTAATACTTAAGTTAACCATGATAATGTCTCCTCTAAGAGATAAGGCATTTTGCTGCTATGCTGATCTTACAAATAACAGGGCATTTTTTTGAAGTAAGTCTAACTTTGAGCATGATGCTGGGGATGCATTAAGAATGCAATTGGCCATAGATTGCTAGCTAATAGCAGAAAGAAGAGGAGGGATAAAAAGGTGCTTGTTACAAATTCCTTCCTCTAAAATGTGCCTGTCTACTCATGCATGTTATTAAATCAGTTGAGTCAGAATCCACAGGATATAGAAGATGGAATCTCAGCAAAACCAGCTCACCAAAGCAATAACTTATTAACGTGTGTTTGACATTCATAAATCAAAACAACACTCTGCTTAAATCCTATCCCTCACAGTCACACGCTGAGCCTCTTCATTTCACAGTTAGTTCACTACTAGCCGAAGACCTTGTGTTTCTCTACAGGTGATTGCTTCTCATCATTTTAGTCATGAAGGTAGCCCACAGCTCCTGTGGTCTTCATTTCACGGCTGCATTTATAAATTCAAGGATGTAATAAGACGGAACCTTAATGATGCATAGTAGACAAAATAGGGGTTTCAGCAACATGAGTTAGAAAAGGATAATTGAAGCCGGTTAAAATCAGTGGAAAACTCCAACTTTTGTGAATAGTGACAAAAAAAAAAAAAAAAGAGAAACATGCTCCTGGTAGAGATAAACCAGTTGAATCAAATTACTTCCCAGAATGAACCAGGTGAAGCAGCTGAAATATTGACTATTTTGACATTTCCTGATTTTATTGTCATTAGGTGCATTCAAGATGAGCTAACCATGGATGTATTGTTAACAGAATGATTAAAAATAATCATGGCCACACATTATTTTCAATGGACGTTGCTCATTGGCACAGGACAACAAAAAGTTTTTGGCTTCTGGGTTAATTTATGCATTATGTGACCCATAGAGCAGTTGCACTATACGGCACCCCTGCATGCCGTTTTGTTATACCCGCCGCTGGGTTCAACGTGATCTGTTGTGACCAGTGGACGCGCAAAGACTGGCTCGAGTGGTGACGTCTTAAAACAATAAAAAATATAATTTTTTGTGAATTTAAGTAAGAGAAAAAGTCCAGCATATGAAAATAGACAAAAAACACTACAAACCATGGGGTGAAACCACTTTTTAGGCCACATAGATTTTTTCATTGCAATACATTGAGTGGCCACTAATCAAATTGGCGGCAGAGGTAAGGGGGGTGGTGCCTTATCCAAATCTTATGCAACATCAATGGGTTTAACGTTACCTTTTTTTTTTTTTTTTTAAATGCTTAATGCTGTGAAATTTAGTACACTTAAATGCAATATTAGATCGAGTGGACACATACTTTGATTGTCTCTTGTGGATGTAAACTACTTTGACAAGGTGTGAAATTTAATCAAGCTATAAGCTTTGCTCTGCATGTAATTATACTGAATATGTAAGTAAACTTGCACTATAGTTAAAGCCACCCAGCATAACATTTATCCAGTTGCACCTAAAAATATATATTCTCCTAATCATTTGATGGTTCTTAGACATAAAATCGGTAGAATCATGCCTCACTGACAGAAACCTCCTGCAGATAGGGGAACTTTGGGAGCTTGAGCCCCTGCCCCGATGCCCAAAGCGCCCTTTTGTCAAAGGCACATTTTAATAAAACGGGTATAGCCTATACTGAGATCTGTATTTTGTTAGAACTGTATATGCCACATGTCAGGAGGAAAATGCTTAAAAAAATCCATTGCAATATTTTGTCAATAGAACTCGCCCTCTCAGTGCTCTCAGAGTCGCAGCTTATAGTTGTTTTTCTGTGGGCAGCGGTGCGCACACTCAAGTGTCTGGGATGGGCATCTGCTGGTGCGCACTCAGACTTGGCCTTGTACTGTGGCAGATGTAACTATCACGTTATAGCGTACTTGTCCTTAATAAAAAATATTGTGTTAAGTGAAATGCTGAAGTCACTGAAGTTGCTGTAATCCGAAGCACAGCACATACACGCAGATTTGCACAATGAAAGTCACACACACACACACACACACACACACACACACACACACACACACACACACACACACACACACACACACACACACACACTTTATCTTAAGCCTCTTTGCTCCGCTCTTCTCCTCTTGGTCTGGCGAGAGATGTGGTAAAATGGTAGCCGACACCATTGCTTTTCTGCAGCGCATGTAAACTTTATACAAAGACGTTGAGTCAAGCAGTCCTGTTTTCGCGAGCTTTTACCTTGCACCACTACATATAACAGTAAGTTGAAGCGAGCAAACTGACTATAAATGTCCCATTACCTCCACACTGAGTCCCAGTGGAGGGCAGTGAGCTGGAGGTGGCTGTCTCTAAAGCGGTGAGGTGTCTCCTTTTTCTCTGTCACTGTTCATAGAATGCTCTAGAGCAGGGGCCATAAACATGGTGCCCGCGAGGAAAGTTCTAAAAGTAGCAGTAGTCACCAATGAGCTCCTCATTGTTAATAATTATTGTGAGGAATCATTAACGTGATCAGACAGATGAATATCATGAGTCTATATTAATAATAATATATAATTAAAGGTAAACCATACAACTTTGTTATTTCAGAAGTGCGTATCAAAATGGTAGCCCTTTGTATTACTCAGTACCCTTGAAGTAGTTCTCAGTTTCAAAAGGGTTGGTGACCACCGCTCTAGAGTAACAAAAATGACTATAATAAGTCATTTTATGAAGTCCCTTTAAGCTGAACATTCCAGATAAAATACAAAAACAAGGTTAACCATGGTAAATCACAGGTGGAACTGTTAGGAAATCTGCACATTTACACTTCACTATGAACTATGAACTCTGTATGACCCTAAGGCTCTGGGGTATTTTCCAGTTTTCTAAAATAAAGCGGCTTGGCCGAACCCTTGTGGTCAACAACTTCCGAAACTTACTCCTCAACAGTACATGCACCCACATAAGGTTTTAGCAAACAGATAGTCAGGGTCATGCTGACCAGACCAGGAGAAGGGGGGCTGTCCAGCAATTGACAGTGAAGAACAGAAGCACAGCACCTGATAAAGAGTCAAGGAGGGGCAGACGCGCTTTTGGCTATAAAACTCACTTTAAATGCCATTTTGTAAGAATTTTTTTTTTTTTTACCAAATCACACATAATCCATTAAACATGCCATAGCTATACCACCCATTCAAGAAACATGGAACAAAGAATTGGAATGGAATCTGTGTAAGTGTAAGTTTTTGATTGTTCTGAGACGAGTCCCCCAGATTCTTTACAAAAGTAAATGATATCTCCATCAATATAGTTTAACAGCTGCCACAACAGTCACCACAGTAAACCTTTAAAATTGTACTTAAATTTTATGGGTGAACCAGATTTTTTTTTGTATATGCCTCTTTTTAAATTGGAGCCCCTGCCCTTCTGTAGCTCTCTGCTCAGACCCTGTACTGAACCCTAGCAGAGTGGAATTTGTACAAAATACACTGAAACCGTTTCAGAAGACATGTTTTTTTCTTGCATGTTTGGATAGTTTTCTTTCAAAAACAAACAACATCAGTAAGCATCATGCTGCTGTTTACACAGGGGTCTGTGCCCGTGACGTGGCTTTAAATGACTGTGCATTTAAAGATAGTAAACATTACAAGTGGTGTCCTGCTGGACACCACTCCTATTGTAACCTTGCACTGCAGCTGGATTCTCATTTTGCTGAAAACTACTGCATCAGTGATCTGGTGTAATTTAAGGCAGGATTCATACCCATTCAGAACTCCACAGAAATTCAGATAAATCTAGTTACATGTGACCCAGGTAACCTCAAAAAGCAACCACAGATCTGATATGTCAGAACAGATTCAGGGTGCATTAGATCCATTCACTAGATGGGATCTAATGCATGATCTGGATGGGTGGCTGAAAAGGGCCTAATTTTTATCTATAGCAATAATAACCTTGGGACAAAGCTTGCAATACTGTGCCACATGTGTCTGTTGTGTAATGTACAATAACAATTAAGCTCTGAATTTTGTGTGCTTTTTGATCCATGAAGTGACAGCAGGCAGCAGAGAGGTGCGGCGTGCTGACAAATCCCACATTAATATTTAAAGACTCTTGCTCTTCAGAGGCTGCAGCCCAGGGCCCTCTGCTCCATACAGCCTCTTCTGTGTGCAGCTGTCAATACGCCTTTCCTAAGACCACAATAACCTGCTAGACACCAAGAAGATAATACAACAACTGTGTTGACTTTTTATGCAACAGATTTACACAATCCAATAACTGACTCATATTCTCCAGACTTCCCTTGTTTACACTGAATTTTTTTTCTTTGCCTGATTGTTTGACAAACATACCTGAAGACTGGTGCCTAACATTAAGATGCTGTACATGGAGCAAAAAGGCAAAAACTTAGCTTATGCATCAATGATTGTTTTAATGACAAATTTCACAATGATGGGGATGTGTTAGATTCTAAATGAGGTGTCTAATTTTGGCTGCTGTAGTTCCACACTGTCCAAAGGCTTATAACAGTCAAATAAATGTGCTGACAATAGACATGACAAGACTGGACTCTTAGTGTTTCTATAGAGGATCTCAGTCCTCATTCATACATGACACCCACTCTGGGGTTGCACTCAAGACTGCCTGAATACATATGGCCCTATCATGAGCCAACCGTTCAGATCAAGCACAAACCACAGTCACTCACCAGAGTTTTTCCACTGCTAGTAGGCGTCTATGCACTCCATCAGTCTCCCTCTTTCCTCTTGCACACACAACACCGGCTCTGACAGCAACTGGCGGTGTTCTCTGTAAGTCATGAGCCTAAACTCATTTCAGATTAGCTTTTCTAACACGTCCCTCCTGCTCACTCTGTGATTGCTTTTTTATATTCAGCGTACATTTGATTGGCTTGCAGTGAGAAAGTAGGAGGCAAAGGGTTCATCCCAACAGGTTAGACGGACTCTATCAACACCGCTATAATTTCAGTATAATATGAAAAAATTATGTCGTAAACCAGACTTTGGAGACAATCAAGTAAAATATGAGTGTTGACAGACTACAGACAAATGGAGCTGTTGGCTTTACAACATTTCTCACATGTCAAGTTACAATATCCTGAGGTACAACATCTAATGCTCATGGAAATCAAGCAGCAAGGAGATGAAGCTGCTACATGGCTCAAAGAGGGACAAGTCACTGTTGTTTCTCTTACTCACTTACACTTACTTCACTTATTCACATGTTTCAGCATGTTAAACAAAAGTAGATGTTACTCTCAGGCCTTTACTTACAAAAGCAAAGGACAGCTGAAAAAAAGCTCACTTAGATTCACAAGAAGTATTCCCTATGTCGCCCAATCATTTTTTTGTTTTTTATAAAGAAATCCATAGTAGTGCACTATGCTTATTTGCCAAAAGTAATGCCTCTAAAAGCATGCTTATGTCATTCTAAACTGTGCTGTACCAATAAAGCATAAACTTGGCATTTGAGATTTTACAAAGCTAAAAGGTTAGGTGTGGTCTTTAAATTTTATTCCGCATCATTGAAGCTTTACTCTATTACAGGTATAATGAGACACAATTAGCACCCTCTCAAAGTAAAAGCCTACTAAAACTAATTTCCCTGAGGTTGTTTTCTGGAGAACATAAATACCTTGCTACATATTTTTGAAGAGGTCCTTCTGCAAAATGGTAAAATTTATCTACTTTTTTCAAATGGGCCTAAGCTGTGTACAGGCAGGGAAAAGTCACTTGACTCAAGACACGCCATTAACCTGATTTCACATCCAAGTCTACACTCTATTCCTCTGGCAGAACCAGGAGGATGGTCGAGCCACTCAGCCCTGATCAGAGCACCAGGCTCAGCATTAATGTTGTGCCTGAGGGCTGATTTCACACACATGCACAGGGGCTTATACCAGTGTCATCATTTTGTTTTGAAGGGATTGACACAAACAGAACCCCCACTGCAGGCACGTCTTAGAATTACTTCTTTTCAACCTTGACAAAGTGCATCCAGTTCTAGTCGGAGGCAAATGACACCGCTACCAGGAGAGTATGGAATATAGATCAGGGCTAATGTGCTCATATTTTATACAGCAGTGTTTGGTAATGGCGTGTATTCATAGTGTCAATGGCTGTGTTAAAGTGACAGCAGTGATCTGGCTAAATTATGACTCTGATGATGATCCCTGCCATCAGTAAAGCTTCACTCCAATATCACTAATGGCCAGTGTGGTAATTGAAGCACATTATATGTAAGGAGTGGCTGGGTGTCTTTCACAGAGTGTATAATTTATGCAGGGTTTTATGGACAGTCACACATTGTAGTCCAACTTTACTCATTTTCATGATTGTGTTAGACACACTCACTTAATGTGATGCATTAGGCACAAACAGACCGTCTGGATCTAAGTGTGTTTGTAGATGTGCCAGTGTACGCTTACACATAAGTGCAGAATCATGTGAATAATTTATAATTCTCAGACACCCAATGGAAGCAGAGTCTGATCAGATAAGAATCATTTTATTGCTTCAGTAAGCAGTAAGTGCATTTCAGATTGGGCTTTTTGGCACAAATCCACAGTGCATATTATCTAACAAACACAGAACAGAAAGATGTGTATTATCCACCAGCAGTCTTGCCTTGTCCTGTCTACTGCTCTTATTAAGCACAATGTTTAGCAATAAAATTATGGAAGGATACCTACATTGCTATAGCATGTTTGCTTGTGTCTATGTAACAGGCAATAGAATGATGCATGCAAGCATCTTGGACGTTTCATCCTGGATAGTGGTTCGGACACTCACTAATCCTCTACCTCCTTTGTTGCGCTTAGTGTACAGTCTCAGGGTGCTGGATTTGGGGTGGAACCCTCCATGCATGGTGAGGAGCTTCTGTGTTTTCACATCTGTGGTCTGTATCTCTTCCTTTGGCCAGCTTATTATTCCAGCATGGTATCTGATTACTGGTAGGGAATAGCTATTACTTGCCTTGACCTTGTTTTTGCCATTGAGCTGACTCCTTAGGACTTGCCTAACTCGTTGCAAGTATTTGGTTGTTGCTGCATTTCTTGTCTTGTCTCTTGGATTCTCCATATCTGACATTAACAGGACAGTGGCAAACAGAAGCATTTACTTACTTTTTTGTGAATGAGACATAATTTTTGTCAAAGCATTGTGAAACTTAAAGTTTAGAACACCAATGGTTGTTAAAGATACTTAATGTTTACGGCTTGGTTTATATACTGTAACACATAAGAACTGCAAGTTTTTATGTGTAAGATATTTTTGGCATAAATGTGTGTCAGGTGTGCAGATGATGAGCAGTGTAAAAGCTACTTAAACAGATATAAACATATGCATGCATTGCACCAATAATCAGATGGTTGCTATTTCTCTGTTGTGGGTTTGTGGGGAAAACCTTTGGCTGTATGGATACACATTTGAATATGTGGTAATAATAAGTGTTACTCACACTTTTAGTTGTCAAGTGTCATTGAACTCATTCAGAGTTCACACCCAGCAGTGAAAAGACAAACCTCTTCAGGAGTTTCCAAAACTGATCTATGGCTTTTCAGAGCATGATGGATAATTCACAGAAAAAGAAATACGACAATAGCAGATGGGAGTAAAATACTTCCTTAGCTAATACTGGTGCTGTGACAAGATCTCGCAAGAACAAAACATGTCAAGATTCCTGGTCAAGGTGAAGAGCAGTCTGGTGGTATCAGCGCGATGGAGAATGAAAGTAACAACTATTGGTGGTGGTGTGTGTGTGTGTGTGTGTGTGGGGGGCGCCCATGAGCACTGCACGACTTCCCCCTTTTTACTTCAATACATTCAAACACTTTCTATTGTTAGTTAAAAAGCTCATCACTTTGACTGACGCACGCACACGAGTAGAAGTGAGCTCCTGCCAGGGCAGAGTGGACTGGCAGAGGTCAAAGTAAAGTGAGGTAGAAGATGGAGAAATGCTGTTTATTTATAGGTTTTACTGGCAAAATTCAAAACACCCACACTCCTCTCCATTGCCGGTGTGATACAAACTAGTGTTTGTTTAGTTTAGTGAGCAGTGCATCACATACTGCTGATGATCCTGCTCTTGCTGCTCTTAAAACAACATTAAGTATTAGTTAGTATTTGGAAATCATCATGAGGTAGGCTACATTTCAGAAAATTTTACTTCTGTCAGATTTGCTCTCTCCACTGTATGAAGTAGCTGAATCAGATGCCAGCACAGAAACTGAAATATGTAAGACTACACATAAGAGGGTACTAAGAACCTTTTTATTATTTGATTTATTTCTGTGTCTTAATTAACTGTATTGGGGTCAAAACTATCAGCTGGTAGAATGTCTTGATAATTTTAGCATTTTAGCACAGGGCTTGATGGAAAAAATGTCGTTCTCGTTCTCATAAACCCTATCTCATGCCTCGTCTTGTGGGATTTATGGCTCATCACACCCCTACCTAGTACTTACCCATTTGCTGGATAAAATTCTTACACTCCATTTTGTCAATATAAAGGTCTACAAAGTCCCAAAGTTGAAACCCCTTTATTTTAACTAACCCAGATTATGAGGTCTCAGTTCAAATCAAAAGATTGTTGTATTTTTGAAAATTAACGTTTTGTAAATCGTCACAGAGAATGATGTTATTCTTTAGATTAGAAAATGTAACAGCATGGGGCTAAGCACTGAGCTGCCTCCCTCCCCCCTACAACAGAACACGCCCATCGCACAGAGCGTCCTCTTCAGCTTAGAGCTGCATGCACAGCACTTCACACGGGAGCCTCATCGCGTGGAGCACAGAGCCAAAAGGATGCTCACAGTGGTGTGTCCAGAGTGTGTTTGCACGAATGCAGCAAAAGGAGCTGGAGACGACTGTTCACATTGCAGGGACATGAGGAGAGCAGTGTGACTTCCATTGTATGCTGCTGGCAGCCTGAGAGGAGCTTTACAGGTAAACACTTCACACACATCACAGTAGCAGGCTCCTCTGGTTCAGGGGCAGGAGTTGGATGCTACAGAACAGACTGTCAACAACAAGCTTTACCTGGCTATATGACTGTGGCATACACATTTTCCACCGTTGTGAACTTAGCAGCGAGAGTAGTTTGTGTTGTTATTTGTTTGTTTTATTTGTTAGATGGTCTCAAAAGGTAAATTGTTTATAAACGTTTAGAAGCCTTTTCTTTCAATTTCAATTATTTTGGTTAGTTAAACGTCATTTTTAAACTTTTGATATTCAACAGAGCACCTTTACAAACATTTAAAGCACAAGTACTTTTACAGCATACATTCACAGTAAGGTTTTGACAGTGATGGGCAAGCTACTTGGAAAATGTAGTGAGCTATGCTACCAGTTACTCTACGTTAAATGAAGCTTCACTACACTAAAGCTACCCCTCAGAGAACTGTAGCAAGCTAAGCTACAGCATAATGGCCAAAGTAGTTTCCTACATTCAAGCTATTTTTTGGAAAACTTATGTATTCAGCTTTCAGATTATGTATAAATCTCAAATTTCAAAAATTGACCCATATGACTTGGTTTAAACATGGGCAAAGCTGAAAAAAGTCATAGTACAGACGGGAACTTGACACAAACAGAGCTTATAGTTAGTTATCATAGAGCTAATAGTTATGTTATAGGTATAAATCAGGGGTCTTCAACTCAATTGCTGGAGGGCCACAGCTCTTCACAGTTTAGCTTCACCCATCTTCAACTCACAGCTCTTTAGTAAGGTTCTGGTAATCCTGAAGAGCTTGATTAGCTGAGCAGCTGTGAGATGGAGCTGGAGACATCACTGGTATCAGTACTGGGGTGGTTGTCCTTGATGGTTTTGATTATTGTAACCGGACAGTGTTAAATTCCCGCTAATGTCCTTCAAACACTTTTGTTTTCGTTTTGTTAATGTGTTACATGTGATGATTGCTCTGGTCAAATCAAATCAAAGACAGGGCGTGCATAAAGGCGCATGGATGCTAGTGTTTATTAGCCGTTGCCAGTTTGGGTTGTGATGTAAAGAGAGGCAATGTACTAAATGATGCCTAATTTTCTTATTGAAATAGTGAGTAGAAACGTTAAATAAGTGTGCAGGGTCGTCACGATGTTGTGATGTAAAGTGAGGCGATGCACTAAGGAACGCCTAATTATCTAAAAGGAATAGCGCACAAAAGTCGAAAACTCGCTAATTGAATGTGCAGCAGATCACAGATGAACCCAAGCAGGAAGAGTATCATAAATTGACGATGAAAACATCATATAATGTTTAGTTTTTCCGAGAGCGAAAATAAACTGAACATATTCAGTATTGTCCAACTAAACAAAACGCAGAGGGCAAATATAGAGCACTGAGGTAGGTAAAATGCCTACCATTTGGGCTAACAGCACCATCTAGTGTGTTTCTTAAAAAAGACATCTTTGTTGTGTTTGGTCTGCATTTTAAAATGCCAGCAGTGAACACTTGGTGCAGCGGGCTTTTTGCTTACGGACCGAACTAAATGGATCACTTCCTGTTTTAATCCTTATTTCCTGTTTTTCTAATAAGGCGGACCACAAGTGTGAATGCAACCTTACTCTATCCCATCCACCTGGGTTCTTGTTCTTAGATTGTTTTTTTTGCTCCCTGGTCTCAGAAGACTGGTCTCTAAAAGTCTTTGTCTTGCACTGGTGACATCTTCTTCTGCTTAGTCCCGTTAGGTGTCACAGGTGGCTGGAGACTATCCCAGCAGCTTTGGGCCTCAGGTGGGGTACCCTGGAGCCAGTTAGTCACAGGGACTATTCTCTCTTGCATTCATTCACCTATATATGCATGTCTTTGAACAATGGGAGGAAGCAAAAAGATCCAAAGAGAACCCATGGTAACATGGGGAGGACATGCAAAAAACAGAACAGCCAGCCTGCGGATCAAACCCACAATATTCTTGCTGTGAGGCCTCCATTCACCACTCCATGAAATTTTCATTGATATTTTGACTATAGCACACAGGATGACACTTTGTCTCATAAACCTTTAACACTTGGTTAGCCTACTTTTAGACCAGTTGCCTAATATTCACAAATTAGTGGTGAACATTACCTCAAGGTTTGCCTTCTGGACATTTCTTGTTCCTGTCTCTTGTGCTGTGTCACATCAGTCTTGTTTGTTGCCATTTATTATGCCACTATATAGTATAGCAGCTGTTATCATTACTCTGCATTAGTCTCTACTAAAGGTTTAGTTATTAGGTAAATGCTTAAAGCTGTCAGGCAGCCAGTGACAGTGCTCAGAGTGAGGGATGTGTAGTATGTGTCTTGTGTGGTTTGCATCTAGCACAACTTTCATTTTTTCATTTCATTTCATTTCATCTTCTACCGCTTATCCCACTTTGTGGGGTCGCGGGTGGCTGGAGCCTATCCCAGCTGCTTTGGGCCTTAGGCGGGGTACACCCTGGACAGTGGCCAGTTCGTCGCAGGGCTGACACTTAGACATACATTGACAGACAACCATTCACTCTCACATTCATCCACTAGGGGCACTTTTTTTTTTTTTTTTAGAGTCACCAATTCACCTATACATGCATGTCTTTGGACGGTGGGAGGAAGCCGGAGATCCCGGAGAGAACCCACAGTGACACGGGGAGGACAAGCAGACTCCTCACAGAAAGACCAGAGTTAGCCAATGATGTTTTTTTTTTGAGTTGGCTACAATCGGCCAACGATGTTTTTTGGGTCGGCCGGGATTCGTACTCACGACCTTCTTGCTGTGAAGCGGGAGCGCTAACCAATCCGCTACCGTGCACCCCACTCTAGCACAACTTTAATAACAAAAATTCCATGCAATCCTAGAGCTCTTGTGTACACACAGTTAATGTATCCTTGAACATAGCGTTCAAACTCCTCTGCATTCAATGGATTGTATTCACTGCTACAAACAGCATTCTGTCTGATGTTGTTATGTTTGTTAATAAAAAGAACTATGTTCTATCATACCCTTAGAACTGCAATAACATAGTATAGTATAAGCCTAAAATTACATTGTGGTGTTTGTCACATTCTGGTTTGTGACATAGTCAATGCTTATAGCTTGATTCCACTCTTAAATAACTGGACAACTGTTCTTATCTAGGTATACAGTGCCATGAAAAAGTAGTTGCCCCCTTCCTGATTTCTCACTCTTTTGCACATTTGTCACACTTAAATGTTTTAAATAAATTTAAATATTAGACATAGATGACTCAAGTAAACAGAAAATGCAATTTTTAAGTGATTTTATTTATTAAGGGATAAAAGCTACACATGAAAATGCGTGAAAATGTAGTTGCCCCCGTTGTTAAATCAACTTGAATTAACAGATGAGAAACATTTGAATTATTTGACATCCATCAGTCTGAAATGGTTTACAGAGCCTTTGGGACTCCATCCAGCCCTGGTGACAGCCATTATCCACAAATTAAGAAAATGGTGAACCTTCTCAGGAGTGGCCGGACTACCAAAATTACCCCAAGAGCAGCAACAAGTCATCCAAGAGGTCACAAAAAGCCCACAACAACACCTAAAAACCTGCAGGCATCACTTGTCTCAGTTACAGTCAGAGTTCATGACTCTACCATAAGAAGGAAACGGGGCAAAAATTGCATCCATGGCAGGTTCCAAAAACCACCATCTTGATGATCCCCAAGACTTTTGGGAAAAAATTCTGTCGACTGATGACACAAAAGGTGAACTTTTTGGTGCGTGTCCTATTACATGTAAAAGTAACACAGCATTTCAGAAAAAGAACATCATACCAACAGTCAAATATGGTGAAGGCAGTGTGATAGTGTGGGGCTGCTTGGATACTCCAGGCGCTGGATGACTTACTGTGATTGATGGAACTAAGAATGCTCTCTAACAAAAAATCTTGATGGAGAATGACCGGCCATCAGTTCTTGATCTCAAGCTGAAGCGCACTTGGGTTCTGCAGCAGGAAAATGACATGGGGTGATCTAGCCAGCTAGATTATCTATCTTTACTTTTTATCTCCTTGCAGAGGATCTTGCGCAAAGGATGTTTTTACAACAACAGCCACCCTCCACCAGCTCCAGCAAGTGTGAGCAAAGGGGCAGTGTAACTGTCCACTTTTCCAACACTCTGTCCACTGCCTCAATCGGCGCTCCCTTGTGACATACTCTGTTAGATTTCACTCACGTATGCCTTTGTTTGAGTGCTAATTGAATGCAGCTGGATTCAGGCAGACACACCCACCAACATGACCTTGGCTTGTGCTTCAACTTTAGTGAGTGATTTTAGGCCCTATGGCATGGTGTGTCTTGTGTCATCACTCTAGTCAACCGACAATATTCAATATGTTAGACCAGAGCTGTGTAAACCAGTCTGAGAACAGTGCTGTTCTTACAGGAGAGTATTCAAAAGCATGATAGAAAAGCATTTCAAGTTAATTAATTGTGTTAATTACTCACCTGCAGTACTTCATCATTGATCTACTCATCTTCATGTTTTACGCAAAATGTACAAATTGGAACATTGCATTGCAGAATTATCAAACAACTTGAAGTCTATGATAAGCAGCATTTATCTTTTCCCAGAGTGGTAGAGTCGTCGTATCCAAAGTATCCAGATGAGCCAGTCTGAAGTATTTACAGTGTTGTGTTTGGGTGGCTGATGAATTTGTGTCCTGGTGAGTGATGGTAGAAGTAAAAGAAGGTAGCTGGGTGGGATTGATATCAGTGGCTGGTGCAGAATTTTGTCACCCCTCTGTCCTGACACCTTTCCAAGTCATCTTCTCCCAGTGTTGATTTATAGCTAAGGTGACCGCTCTCATCACTCAGTGGTTTTTCTACATTGGCATCCCTCCCTTTGCAGTCTGATCTGTTTCCCTGCAGCAGTGATTTGTGAAGGTTTGTGTGCTGTAGCATATGAAGAATATCGCCATACGGGCCTTTGTAAACTATAATGTTATAAGCTGCCTCCATTAGCCATATGGGTTCCATTCTCTACATTTGCTTGATGCAGTTGCAGTTGTACACAGTCCTACAGTGCAATCCACTCAGAGTGAGGCATTAATGTAATCACTACCTCTGCTGACCTCTCCACTGTTCCATCACATTTCTGTTGTTGTTAACATGCTTAACATTTTTTGTTTCTACTCACCCCCAAAAGCAGCCTAGGGACCACTCCTGCTTCTATTTTATTAATAAAGAAAACTGGACCAATTTTTCCTCCACAAAATTCTAATACATTTCACCAAACAGTGTAGCATTAGCTTAGTATTAGCTTAGGTGCGACTTCGGGGTCAGCACGGCAAATATCTCCGCCTTGTTAAACATTGTGATTGACAATATTTATTGTTGCTTTGCCTTACTTTTCTTTGTTTATGCTTTTCTTTTTTAAGTTGTTTTGCTGTGTTAAAAGACATATTCAGTGCTGAAAATACACCAGATCAGTAGCTATTAAACTTCCTGAAGCGAACTTCTGGCAAGATGGCGGACAGGGCATAAGCAACTTTTTTACCTCTGTTCGTTTTGTCCCAAGACTTCTATTCAAATTTCGTCCTCAAAAAAAAAAAGACTATTGAAACATATTCACAATCGCTAATTTAACTTTCTGGAAACAACAAAACCATTAAAACACAATGTCTGTTGCTACACTGAAGGATTTTCCTTTGCTCAAAACAGCTAGCGGTAAAGTGGGAACTTCACTAGCATTACGCAGCTATGCTACAAATACCGACACTGTAACTTAAAGAAAATTCAAAAATGTTTGCCGGCCTTGTTGAACAGAATTCTGTGGAAATAGCAGAAAACAATAAAAAATTGACATTCTAGAAAAAGAACACTCTGACCTCTGGATAGAAAACGCCGAAGTGAATCGATATAAACGCAGCTGGAACTTACGGCTTTCAGGGCTCAAGGAACAAGAAGGGGAAAATATCAAAAAGAAAATTAAGGAATTAAGGAAGATTTTTCCACATTGGGCTGAAAACATCGGAAATGTAGTAGACTCAGTGCACTGAGTTGGCAAAAAAGAACATGTACGCAGTCGCCATGTTATCATACAGTTTGTGAGGAAACTTGACCAGGATGCTATCTGGAAGACAACAAAAGACTCGCCGGTATGCAAGGATCCAGGAATTCACTTTGTTCAAGATTTCACCAAGGAAGACCGACTAGCGAGAGAGCAACTATGGCCTAAAATAAAACAAGCTAGGTCACTGGGTAAGATGGCTTATTACAAGGGTCACATTGCAGTAATTGATGGACATATAGTCACAGCCTAAAATTCAGATCACAGTTAAATGGCCACAGGAAGCAAGTGCAGTTGTTTTTGCTGTAGCTGCTTAATATTTTAACAGCAGACAATGGCAAGTAAAATATTTAGTGTTTTCATGTTCCTAAATGCTCGTTAAGAATGCTAAACAAGTTAAGAATGCTACATGCTCTCCAGAGTTGGTTTAAACAATCTAATGAAGACTCTAAGATTACTTTTCAAAATCTTTGTGTTCAGACAGAGGACAGCGTCCACATTGATTTCTTGGGAAAGTTATTGTCTCACATGGTACATCAAGATCTGCTGGAGTTGCTATTTTATTTAATAATTGCTTGGGTAAAATTATCACCAAATTCAGCAACACTGATCATTGGATAATTTGTGTGCTCCAAATAGATAATTCATCTGTAATATTAGGAAATATATATGGCTACTGTAATACAAAACAAAATAGAGGCCTTCTCACAGAGGTACTAGATAACTAGATATGCGACTGAAAATGTTATAATAGGAGGGGACTGGAACATGTTTAAGGATGAATGGCTAGATAGGTTTCCAAGTAAATTTACAGTCCCTCATCCCAATAATATGATAGATAGGGGGCAGGTGGCTGTTGTCAGCAAAACCGGCGGGTGTGTCATAGGCCATGGATCCCAAAGGGAAAAAGAAAGATAGCTGATAACATTAATATTGTAACGGAAGTTAAACTTAAAGCACCAAATATGGTACAGCAGAGTAATCACGTGGTGCGTCATTCTCTCCAGGATGCGCTGCAGGGAAAATAAACATTTAATCATGAATGCTCATTATGTATTTGTAGCCTACTTAGTCATTTTGATAGTAGGCTAATATAGCTAATATACACTTACAGCCTGTGTTGCCTTTATGTAAGGCTTATATAAGGCTTTTAATTTTTTGCGGCTCCAGACAGATTTTTTTGGGTTTTTTTTTGGTCCAATATGGCTCTTTGAACATTTTGGGTTGCCCTGCTCCAGAAGAAAAGAGTAGCCTCCTAAAAAAATGAAGACTACTGTAACGGTGTGGAAACCCTTATACAAGACACTTAATAAGATAATTATATATCATCAAATAGCCAGAAATGGGAATTGTTAAAATATAAATTTCGTCAATACAGTTGTCCCTCGCTATAACGCGGTTCACCTTGCGTGGCCTCGCTGTTGTGCGGATTATTTTTAGGGCAATTTTGCATGCTTTTTTTTTTTTTTTTTACAGCGTTTTTTACAGTATGAACACGCATTGTTTTCTTTGTCCTGATTGGGTAAGGGAGAACTCGCGCATTGTGTTCTACGTCCTGATTGGCTAAGGGACTGTATGTTTGCAAGTTTTCTCCCCGACAAAACCCACAATGTCGACGAAACGTTCTGCACCAACAAAGGCACCTGTGGTCACACCCAAAAGGCAGAGGAAGATGCTAAGGTTTGAACTTTGAGAGTGTTTAAACAAGAGAGAAATGTGAGAAAATGTTAATGCCTGTCTGAGAAAAGTGTATAAAGTGTGTGGTGAGGGGTTTTACAGCCTTAAAACATATATAATAATTGTAAAAAAATAAAGCTGACTACTTTGCGGATTTCGCTTATTGCGGGTTATTTTTAGAACATAACCCCGCGATAAACGAGGTACCACTGTACTCAATCTCATTTAGCAAACATGTTAAACACTTAAATACACAGGAAGAAGAAAATATTATAAAAGACATACTTTTAATTACCACTCGCTCATTGTTATCAGAAAATGATAAAATGAAACTTCTAATCTAATCTAGACAAAAAATAGGGAAGGAAAGCTTGTGATCAAGATCAAAGTGGATGGAAGAAGGGGAGAAACACTGCTTATTTCTGCAGGTTAGAAACGCACAGCAGAAACAAAATAATATAAAGTCTCTGATTGTTAATGGCATAGAATGCTGTGATCAATCTGTGATTACAAAGGAAATTTACTCCTTTTACCAAACCCTGTACACCTCTTCTTACTCCACTGAAAAAGCCGATGTTCTCTTGAACAGAATAAAAGATCTCATACCAAAAATTGATAATGAATTCAAAGACAAATGTGAAAAATATATGGACCCGTATGTACTAGACAAAGCTGTAATGTGTTTAAATCTAAAATTTAAGATAAATCTCCCAGTCCCATTGGTCTTACTGCTTATTTTTACAGACATTTTTGGGAATTACTTCAAGACTTCCTCTTTTAAGTTTTCAACAAAACTACAACTGATCTGACTTTACCAACAAGCATGAAACAAGGCATCATAACACTAATCCCGTAACCCTGCAAAGATAATAGTATTCTGGAAAACTACCGTCCAATCTCACTATAAATTGCTAATATATATTTATACTAATAGACTAAAAGTAGGACTGGGTCAAATAATCAGTGTAAGGCAATCAGGATTTGTTAACAAAAGATCTATACATAACAACATAAGACTGGTACAAGACCTCTTAGACTATAGCCACCAGATTGAGAATAAAGGCTTTATTCTATTCCTTGACTTCCATAAATCATTTGACAAGCTCGAACATCAGTTTCTTATTGAAATCTTACATTTATATGGATTTGGGTCAAAATTCTGTAGCATAATAGAATCGTTTTATAAAGATACAACTAGTACAGTAGCACTTCCAACAGGTACCACTCCTCGCTTTTCCTTAAACAGGGGTGTAAAACGAGGTTATAATATTATAATATATTTATTTTTATCATGGCAGTGGGAATGTTGGCAATTCTCATGAAAAATTCATAAATTGATAAATTAAATGTCTTTAATAAACAAGTGATTATAAGCCAGCTCGCTGGTCACACCACAATCTTTCTTAAAAATTTAGAACAAATCCCCAAAGTGTTAAAATTAATAGACCTCTTTTCAGAAGCATCTGGGCTAACACTTCTTATTAAATCCAGTGTGAAATATCTTGGAATACATGTGACCAAGGACACTACTGCTACTGAAACTTTAAATATACAAGATAAAATTCTTCAGTGCAAATCTAAGTTGAATATGTGGTTACAAAGAGACCTAACATTCTTTGGAAGAACATACTTAACGAAAATGGAATCCCTGGCAAGATGTATTTACCCAGCCTATTCTCTGGTCATTCCAGACAAAACCATAAAAACAATCAACCAACTAAACTTCAATTATATTTGGAAGAACCGGGCTCACTATATTAAAAGTCTGAAATGATCAAGGAATACAAAGAAGATGGATTACAAGTCATTGATTTTGAATGTTTAAATTTGGTATTAAAGATAAAATGGTTAAAATCCTTCCCGTTAGGAATAGTATTTGGTTCTGTCTCTCCAGATGATTATTTGAGAAAATGGGAGGCATTGAGTTTGTCCTTAAGTGTGATTTTAAGATAGAAAAATGGCCAGTTAAATTATCATCTTTTCATAAACAGGTGTTGTCATGTTTGAATCTCATGTACAATCACAACTTCACCCCGCATCAGACCCCCATATGGAATAACAGATATGTGCATATATGTGCTTTGTAATGGTAAATCTCTGTTCTTACAACATTGGATGGATAAAGGTATTTGGTCAATAACTCATTTTATGGCTGGTCAGGGTAATTGATTATCTTTCGAAAACTTCTGCTTGACTTATAGTATTCCATGCACAAAAGCTCAATTTGATCAAATTAGTAAAGCGATTCCTCAAGCAGTCAAACATCGTTAGGTGTTTGTCAAACACCTTTCATCGAACAAGATTTTCTAGGAAAAGAAATACCAAACAAAATTTCACGTAAACACTTGAATGATATTTTATACCCAATTCAAATAACTTATCTATCTTAAATAACTTTTATTTAGTAAGTTAGTAAGTTAGTTTTATTTAGTTTTATTATGTGTTTTATTTATTTTGTTTTATT
Organism: Rhyacichthys aspro; assembly: GCA_036850595.1. NCBI lineage: Eukaryota > Metazoa > Chordata > Actinopteri > Gobiiformes > Rhyacichthyidae > Rhyacichthys > Rhyacichthys aspro. The sequence continues at coordinate 19,723,037 of CM072170.1, read as the reverse complement.
TTGTTTTTTGTTTATTACAAACCGTGTGCCTTATTCACACAAATGTACATGTTGCTCATTCAAAGAGTGCCTTTTTGTTGTAAATGTACATGTACAAAAAATCTTCCTGGAGCAATGGTCCTTTTTTGAGAGTGAGATTTTTCGAGCATGTGATTGGCCAAGGTTTTCTGTTCCTGAATAGAGGTTCTCATCTATTACAATTCCTTATAACTGTAGATGGCATCATAACCCCTTTTTTTTCCCCAGAAATTATTGCTATTACAATATACTATTTGGGGTTTAAACCATTTTCTTCAACTAGAAGAAAAAATATCAGGTACAGTCTAAGTTTTGCCCATATATAGCTTGATATAAAGAACTGTTGTCATAAGGTATGTATCACAAATTTATTTTAAATATTTATTATCTTCTGGAAAGAAATGTAATAGAGTGTAAAGAATATTTCTTGCTGGAATTAGAAAGAAGCCCTTGCTTGCAGTCTTTAGGGGCAAACAGCCCACTGTACAGAAAATTGGTAAAAAGGTTCAACTTTCCATTTCAGTTTGACAGACGTTCAGAATTCCTCCCTGAAAGTTGGGGTGATGTCTGCTGCACAAACACTGTACTGAATGTTGAGAGTGTGGCTGAGATGGCTGTGCAGACACCTGGTTACATCTGGTTACTTCTGGACTCGGTCAACTGACTTCTGCTCTGCAACCCAAATCTCTGAGGCTGCAGTTTGAGCACAGTGCTGTTTTAGCTCTTTTTGCTGAGTGTTCCCTTTCTCTCAGCTGCCCTAACTGCACACACTGCACCTGACTTTACCCTTCATCATACATCATAATCACTCCCTTTCCTATAAAAATATTATAAGAGATATTCGCCCCTCACACAGTAGCACTAAAGCTGTAAACGGTTTGTCTTTTGACATAGAATCAGGTGGCAAAATCCCATAGAAATTAACAAGCATATTTACTTGGACTTGAAAGATCAGATTTTTCTTTCTCCAAAAGAAAACAGGATACGATTGTATGTATATGCTGTATCCCAGTTACTGACATTTCTCTCTATGTAAATTATGATGTTTTTTGAAAATTATGTTTATGAAAATGTCTTGTTCCAGAAGAAGCCAATAGGTCTTAATTTAAAGGGCACAGATTGTGGTGCATATTATGATGCTTCTTCTGCTGAAGACCCTTCTGCTTAATAAAGCTCTTAATAAACAACACAAGGTAACTGGTCACATATACCTTAGTCTTTTATACTTAAAATTACATTTTAAAAATAATACATTGCAGTGTGTGTTCTGTTTGGGCATGTATTTAGGGTGTTGCAAAATTAGCTTTTAATTGATGCATTTATTGATGCATTTATTGATGTCTTGAGCTATTTCTTTTCCAATAATGTATCAATTGAAATCCAATGTTACCTTACTGCTTTCTTTGGACAGTAGAACTCATGGCTGAGGCTGTTTGTCCTTCTTCATTGGTATCTGGCTCTTGTAATGTGATGAACTGCTTTTGAATCTGCTCTTGAAAATTGTTAAACAAATTTTTAAAGTCTTAAAGTCCTGTTGGATTTATGACTGAAACACTCATATTTACATGCTACTTGTGATTTTTCATTTTTTCTTACTCACGCTGACACAGTGAAATGATGTGATGGGCTACCGCTGCATGTATATGGCTAAGGTTGGACTAAGTACTATGCCCTTGCTCCCCAGTACACAAGTAGACAAATGTGTAAAAAATTGTTGGATGAACACTGTAGCGTACAACCTGTTGACCTCATGAACATACAGAATTTCCAGACATACCTGCTAATATAATATCTTTCTTGTGAACATGGCTTTAACCAGACGGATTTACAACTTTGAAGGACCTTTCCTGACAAAAGGCATGATCTGTGCTTAACATGGATGGCGCTGCTATAAATTATGAGGCCCAACAAACTCACTGTCGGTGCCTCATCCCTACATTCTTTCTCAGTTTTGTCTTGTTCAGTATTTTAAGTTTTGAGTTTTTCAGTGTTCAGTCCATTCGTTCAATAGTTTTGTTTGCTCGTATGTTTTAAATTTCTCAGAGCAACACCCGAGCCCTTGTTTATGTTTAGTTCATTATTTTTTCTATTGAGAGTATTTTTCTTCAGTGTAGCTTACTTAAGGTCTGCCTGTCCAAAGGATGTGTTTTAATAAATTTTTGGTTTAATCACTGCTACAGAAACTGTTTTGCTTAAAAGTCTACAAAGAACTCTAAGCGTTTTTCCAATTGGCAGAGACTTTTGAGAGACTTAACTTTTTTTATGCTGGACTCTGATTTGACTCTGATTTAACTGGCCATAAAGGCACAAATATCAAGCAGCCTGTCTCACAGACCGGCGATGCTCCTTACCTCTGACCCACGGCAAGCAGCAGCTCAGCTCTAGGCAGAGAGAACCTAGAGCTGATCCACCAAGAGCCATCCACAGAGGACCACCACAGTCAGCTAGCGCTGGGGACCCAACTCAAAACCATCATCGGCAGTACTGAGAAGTTTGGACCTGTTGGTACCGCCACCATTCCTGTTGCCTCCAGGCCTCTGATCTTTTGCCTCCAGCCTTGGCTTGGTCAGTAAGATCTACACATTTACTTGATACAGAGACTTAAAATTAAACCTCAAATTTAGCCTAACTCTTTTGGACTGTTTTTCTAAATTCATAAACGTCATTTTAAAATTTTCTCCTGAATAGTTTGTCTCGTTTATTGTTTCAATCCCTGAATATACTTCTGTTATTTATTGTTGATTCAATCTGCATATTCAAATGCAGCCTGTTTGTTAATTCTGGTCAATAAACATCATAATTTCTAATTAATTTATGCTTAAATTTCACTCACTGTCTGGCTTAAGAACTCACATTCAGATTCATATTAGGCTTTATTATTCTTTTCCTCTTTGAGGTGGTGCCCTGAAACAAATTAACTTTATCACTTAGCCTAATTATCTCTCTTCACAAAATGTTTGCTACAACACACATTTTAGACTGGCACAGAGACGTAGTTTATGCTACAATGGCACTTGCTAACTTGTTTGTTGGTTCAAGAAAAGATTTCAAAGAGGCCATCTGGAAGTAGGTTTGAAGATGAAGCTGAGTTCTGTTTCTCTCAGAGGGAGTGGTTCAATCTGAGAGTACTGTGATTGGTCAAGTTTGGAAACCCTTGTTAGCAGTTTGGATGGGCTACAGTACTGGTGAGAATATGTGGAGTTTCTAAGTCATCCAAGACATATTCAAGAAAAGGTTTCAATGAAGGCATCTGGACATAGGTTCGAAGGTGAAGATGTTTTGTCCAACTGCAATTGGTCGACCAAGATCCCCACCCATAAACTGAGCAATGTGGTCTATGCTGTCCAGTGCAGTGAAGAATGCAGTGAAACATGTCAGCTGTTTCTCAAAAGGATGTATCAACACACAAGGTCCAATCTTGGTGGGCCTGAGCAGTCTGAATTATGCACTTCATACACTTTATCTGAACAGTACAGCTTCCAAACCTATTGTTATACCAGAGTAGCACTGCAAGTAATATATCTAATAATCTCAACACATGTTGATATGTGGTTTAAATTATGTGCTGCATCTCCAACGTATTTCCCATCAGCGTGGAGACACAGTTTTTTAGTTTACTATACTGTGTAGCTGATCTTAACTTTAACAAATATGTAAAGGGAGCAAAAGACTGATGAAGTTTGATAGAACACCCTTTGTAGACCAGGTGAAGCGTGAAAAAAATGCTGTTGTATGAACAAGATCAGAGTTAAGGGCTTTAAATTAAAAATAAAATTAAGCATCAGCTTAATAATATATAAATAAATAAATAAATAAATAAGGCTCTAGTTTGACTCCAGTTTGAAAAAAACTACTTATCTGTTTTTAATCATTCATGTTTGACACCTAAAATATTATTTTTTTTGCATTAATTCTAATAAAACGTAAACATCAGCTGACGTCAAGCAGGTGGTTAATGATTAACCGATTATTGATTCTTATTCATCAATTAAATTTTTTTTTAAAAATGCACGAAATGTGCATCCCTGGTCCAGATGCCTTTGTAAGGAAATGCCATGTCAATGAGGGTCTTGGTCTGCCTTGTTATCCTAGTCGCCCCTTTAATAATTTCTGTATAGTTAAATTTTGTCATTATCGTTTTTAGTTTTGTTTACAACTTTTGTCAGACCAGTTGATTAAAGTCACCATACCATGTAGTAGTATAAAACCTGCAACTGATGTGCCACATATAAAGTTTATACAATTTAAAACTCCTGTCCCTGGTTGTAATATAACAATACAACACTATCAAAGTATGAAACATTCACATTTCTCCAGACATTCACTGATACACTCACACACAGAATAATCACAATATTTTAAAATAACAGCAGTTTCGGGTTGGTCTTGAGCCACACCTTAAGCCTGGAAGTGAACCTTTTAAAATAAGTAAGATCTTAATTTCAGATGGTAGTGCATTCCAGCGCTTACAGCTCTTAAAAGAAAAGGCTGTCCGAAAGTTGTCCGGCAGTATGGTATTTTGCAGTTTTGGTTTGTGGCGCCTCTGGTGACTCTGTTGCTGTTTGTCTTTGGATAAATTTACTAAGTGGTTCAGGTTAGATTATTAATGTGCTTGAAAATTCCATCCATCCATCTTCTTCCACTTATCTTTGGCTGGGTCGTGGGGGCAGCAGTCTAAGCAGAGACACCCAGACTTCCCACTCCCCAGACACTTCCTCCAGCTCCTCTGGGGGAATACCGAGGTGTTCCCAGGCCAGCCGAGAGACATAGTCCCTCCCGGAACACCTCCCCAGGAAGGCGTCCAGGGGGCATCCGGAACAGATGCCCAAGCCACCTCAGCTGTTTCCTCTCGATGTGGAGGAGCAGCGGTTCTACTCTGAGCACCACCCGAGTGACTGAACTCCTCACCCTATCTCTAAGGGAGCACCCAGCCACTCTTTGGAGGAAACTTATTTCAGCCGCTTGTATCCGAGATCTTGTCCTTTCAGTCATGACCCAGTGCTCATGACCATAGGTGAGAGTAGGAACGTAGATTGACCAGTAAATCGAGAGCTTTGCCTTGCAGCTCAGCTCCTTCTTCACCACGACAGATCAGTACATCGACCGCATTACTGCAGAAGCTGCACCGATCTGTCTGTCAATCTCCTGTTCTATCCTTCCCTCAATCGTGAACAAGACCCCAAGATACTTGAACTCCTCCACTTGAGGCAGGAACTCTCCACTGACCTGAAGGGGACAAGCCACCCTTTTCCGGCTGAGAACCATGGCCTCGGGCTTGGAAGTGCTGATTCTCATCCCAGCCGCTTCACACTTGGCTGCAAACCGTCCCAGTGCACGCTGAAGGTCCTGGCCTGATGGAGCCAACAGGACAACATCATTCGCAAAAAGCAGAGATGAGATCCTGTGGTCCCCAAAACCGACTGCAACTAGAAATCCTGTCCATAAAAATTATGAACAAGACCGGTGACAAAGGGTAGCCCTGCCGGAGTCCAACATGCCCTGGGAACAGGTCTGACAGCCGACAATGTCCCCAGTCAACAACTGCCCACCTCCACTATAAACAGTGTTAGCGGAACAGTGTCCAACAACAGAACACCACTCGGGTTCAGATCAGGGGGGCCGCTCCTCCCAATCACCCTCCTCCAGGTATCACTGTCATTACCCACGTGAGCGTTCAAGTCCCCCAGTGGAACAATGGAGTCCCTAGTCGGAGCACCTTCCAGGGACTCGAAGAAGGCCGGGTACTCTGCACTGCCGTTTGGCCCATAAGCACAAACGACAGTGAGAGACCTCTCCCCGACCTGAAGACGCAGGGAGGCGACCCTCTCGTTCACTGGGTTAAACTCCAACACATGGCGGCTGAGCTGGGAAGCTATAAGCAAGCCCTCTCCAGCCTGCTGCCTCTCACTGCGGGCAACTCCAGAGTGATAGAGAGTCCAGCCTCTCTCAAGGTGTTGGGTTCCAGAGCCCATGCTGTGCGTGGAGGTGAGCCCGACTATCTCTAGTCGGTACCTCTCTACCTCCCGCACAAGCTCAGGCTCCCTGAAATAAGTGAAAAGACCATAGCCTGCATGTACAGCAGGGCTGCCTGGTTTGGTGATTGATTTTTGATTGATTTAAAACAGTTAACATTGCTTTTAATTGTTTTTCAGAACTGTCTTTGTAAGATTTAGCACCAACTGATTTTGATTGAGCCTAACACCGCCATACATGCAGACAATAGATCAGCAGCCAGCTCTGGTGACTGCTGGTGGGTGCATAAAGAACGGCATCATCTGTGTAAAGTTGGAAGCTGGCACCCACGCAGTTTAAAGTCAAGTTATTTATAAAGAGACTAAACAGCAAAGGACCAAGTATAGAGCCCTGTGGTATACCCATTTTGATGTTCAAGAGCGAGAATTTATCCTGGGCGACTTTAACACTCTGTACTTTAGCCTGAAGATGTGAGGCACACCAATGTACTGCCGCGGTAGAGAATTTTTGGTTAAAAGCAATCTATGATTGATTGTATCAAAGGCTTTTTCAAGGCCAAGGAATACACCACATCACCCCTGTCTAGGGCCTTTTTCACATTTTCAATAAAACAACAGTTTGCAATTTAGGTTGAACAACCCAGTCTAAAGCCAAACGGCGGAGGGTGGAGGAGCTGACTGGCTTCTAAGTGGTCAGCCAGTTGTGCTGCGACAACTTTCTCAATTACTTGAGATAAAAAGGGTAAAACAGAAATGGGTGATAGTTACACACAGAGCCATATCTTGCGGCAGCGCAGGTGTGGCGGTGTTATATATTCAATCTTGCGTCTGGTGCAGCCATCTTGTGCCCATCTCCATCTCTGCCAGCCCCACGAGGTGTGGTGGTCTAAAAACCATGTGTGACATGGCACAAGCGGATGAGCTGGTCTCAAAGCATAAGTCAACATGTGGTCGCCCTTTTAAGCCCATTGCAAGTGAATACACAGTGGCAGTGGTAGGGACTAATTAAGGCATCCTTAAATTCAAAGAATGAGAATGCGAAATTGTGCACATGCTCTGGAAAAATAGTATATTCCATTTAATTTCAGATTTTTTTTTTCTTGTCTAAATTTTTTTTTTTGCCATTTTGATAAAGAAAAATCCTACAAATGACATTAAAAATCACAAATTAACGTTATTTGCGACCATGCAAAGCTCCGAAAAAAGCTGTTTGAAGAATCTCACATACGGTTCCAGGACTGTGCGTCAACATATTCATGATATTACTACTGCTCTGGCCCAATCCAGCTTGATCTGTGGTTATAGTTGCTGCTAAAACCTGTCTTATTCCAGAAGGGGCCATGCCTCTCGCGCAAAGAACAGAGTACAGTGTAGTTTATAATCCACATTTTCATATTCCATCTGATGATCCATCTCTTCCTGGAGTGTGGCACCTGTCTGCTCTGTCTGTGCGTAAACTCTCTGCTTTGTACAGAGCCATGGGGAGTACGGTAGCTACTAGTTTACCGCAAGCTCTCCTGTGTAACGACACACCACGAGATAAAGATGGGTCCCACTGTTTCCTGACATCCAGGAATTGTAAAAGTTTTCTGAGCTGACCATAATCATGCAGCTCCCACATGAATGAGGCCAATTAAGACGCGTGCTGATCAACCGGGAAACAGAAACGAAGACAGCTTTACATTAGTATTTTTTTGTTTGATAGAAAGTGCTTTACAATAAATACAACTATTATAAAAATATATGTATGTAATTAATAAATTTAATCATAATAATACTGTCGAATGGATGGATTGAATCTATGCTCATTTAACTGATCTCTCCTCTCGGCTACACTGGTGGAAAGCCCTGTCATTGGTTTAAAGTAAAACACATGTGACATTCAAATCCAGCCTCTTTAAACCTGCTCCATCTCTAGTGCGCTGCCTCTTTATACCTACGTCTCCGCTCTCATAATAGGATAAAAAATAGATTGTGACATGCCCCTTAGTGAGCTTCCGGCGCTGTCTCTGCCTGCGTTAGGATTGGGATGATACAGCCTATAGAGTACTGACTACCTGTTTTAAATACTGGTACATGACTGCTTTTTCCAGCCTGAATGAAATGTACAAGTTCTTATGGAAAGATTGACAAGATGTGTGAGTAGTTTAACTAGCACAGTTCTGTGTCTTTTAAGAAAACAGCTATTAATGTTACATGTATCATTTGATTTGGAATTTGAGAATTTACTAATTATGTCTGAAACGTTTACCCCCTGAATCTCTCTCTAATAAAAAAGGAATCTGTTGATGTCCTTCCAGATGGAAATTTGGGATAGTCTACACACTCAAAATCATGCATTCTCGCACATAAATCAGCACGACTCACCTTCGACCCAGAAAATTATGCCAAAAGTCTACGCAGTCATTTGCCGCCGCAGCCTTGCGGTTATCAGCCTTTGAAGTCCCCGGTGTGGACCCCGCCTGTGGATCTGTCAGGCAGGGTGACTCACCAGTCTGGCCGTGGTCGGTTGTACACAAGCAGCTGAGATCAGGTGTGTTCCACTGCATGGCTTGACGCTGCTCCAGTAGTTCCTGGCTCAGAGCCAACAATCCCTGCAGCTCCGCTCTGTGGAGCTCTGGGGTAGGCAGGGGTGGCGTCATCTGTGCTGCTCTACCTGTGTCAGGCCTCACCTCCACCACAGTGCTAGCCTGTTGCTCAAATATAGTTGGTCCGGGATTGAGATGTATATCTCCAGGCAAAAGTATGAGCACCTGTAGAACTTTAGACTCATACGCTTTGCCCAGATGTGATGTTTACCTGTTAGCATTGTTTCTGGTGCTCGTACATAGGCCCCTTGATGACCAGATGTAATGCAGAGTGCAATGTCCATGCCCAAACATATACAGCTTGGTTTGTTCACCATTGTTTAAGTTTGCCAAGTTACCCTTATGTGGTAAAATGTTGTAGGTCCAAGCACACGATAGCAGTAAGAAAATGTATGAAATACAATAGGGCATGAGTGGAGCCTAGTCACACAACTGGCAGCACTTGAAGCTCGAAACAAGAGTGCATACCAACAGGAGAATATTCCACGGAATTTTGGCACATTTTTTTTATCTGGGGCAGTATCTACACGTTTAGCTGTGTTGCTCATTCTATAAATGCACGATCATTACAAGTTGTACCTTATTTTAAAGGTGACCTTTTTTGAGTTTAGTTTTCTTTTCGTATATGTAGAGGATTTCTGATGTCTCTGGGCAGAGCCTTTTCTAAGGACAAATAACAATTTATCATCTATTAATCAATTTTAATTGATCTGGTAGTTCTTATCACCTACAGATAAAAATACTCCACCATGAGACCACAGATCAAGTGTCACCAGACCAGTTTAAAAGATGAAATATGCATAAAGTTGTGTCCAAAAAATCCAGAAAACCAGATGGATCCTCCTTCATGAAGCTGTGTTGGTTCCTTTTGAGGGGAGGATATACAATGGGAACCAGTTTCAATACACAAAATTATAAAAACAGATGGGTGGGTGTGGATTTTCACATCTACGTATCAGATTTTCTTACACATAACAATTTGCCCATTGTCCATTTGAAACCAGCTCTGTATTTAACATTCTTGTCATTTCAGATTCAGGAGTGTACAGTAAATTGTCCAGCTGTAAAACACTGGAAGTCATGAGGACCAAAGGGTAAGAGCTGAGCATTCATTTTGTGTAATCAGATCAAAGAAATAGTAGTGATACCAAGTGATGTAATACAAACAGAACAAAGCAACAAGAGACGCTAATGCTGACATTAAAAGAACCATGTGGGGAATTGGTTAACTTAATGTTAGAATGGTACAGAGTATAGACCAAAAGCACACAGAAACAGAAACAAAGTTTCTTTAACAGAAACTTAAAGAGTTTAAAGGTGAAACTGAATTCCCCTTTTTAAATTAATTACATAGTCCCTTGTGCTCCAAACATGTATGTTACATGTTTTGATCAAAATGTGGTAAGGTTTAGGTTATACAGGGCCCTGGAAAATGCTTACCTGCATGTTGACACCTCAGTTTCTGATGTTACCTCAGTTTCTGATGCACGACACTCCTCCTATCCTCCTACCTATCCATAGCTCCCAAGCTCTGGGGACAGTGGGCATTAACCAGTCCCGAACTAATCCTCCTCAAACCCGGAGCCACAGAGCTCCTTACACCCCATTCCACTCCAGTCCTCTGTGTAGCCACATATCACAATATTAAACATCCTCTTAGAACAGTAAGATATTGGGAACGTAACACTGGAGCAGCATGCCTCTTGTCTGTATGTCAGCTTATAAACTCATAACTGCGAGTACTGGCTCTGTCTACATAAAGCCTAACCAACAGTAGCATGTTTTTTTATGTTTAAAAGCGCTTTAAAGGTCCCAAATTATGCTAAATCAACTTTTCTGAGCTTTTAACAATGTTATAACGTTGTTTCTACCTCAAACACATACCCAAAGTTGTGTTTTGTTTCATTTGCGCATGTTTAAGTAATTTATTTAGTTTGAGCTACAGTCCTTTCAACAAGCTGTTTCACATAATGACGTCAATATGTGAAGCAAACCACTCCTCTCCAGGAAGTGCTCCTCCACACTCCTCCAGCCCCTCTCTCCTGCACTGTCAACAAGTGGCGTGCTCTGCAGCTCAGACGCACAAAGAGGCATCGCTGCTACTGTGTTAGCTTACTTACCGTCAATACTTTTACTTTACTTTCAATACACTGCACAATAGCTACCTTAGGAGTCTCCAGGCAGCATACATTCTCAACTTCAGTAGGCATTGTATGGCCATTTCCACATGTGCACCTATGAACAGAAGCAGTTAACACGCGCTATGCTACGGGCTACACCATAGAAACATACACAATAAATAGTTTCTCATTTACCAAGCAGAAACGTCTTGTAGAAGCCTTCGAGGTTTTTGTGTTTGCTCATGTTTTTCGAACTCAGAGTCAGACTCTGGGTCAAAGATATACGGCTCATTTACTCTCAAAGCCATTGCTGAAAAAGTTATTACTACGATGTACCGTGTTTACTTCAGTCTGTTTCCAGTGCAGCGCTAGCGTGATGTCATGAGTGGGTGGAGCCAACACGGGAGAGCTGAGCCTTAAAGTGACAGCGCCAAATCAGACCGTTCACTTTGGACTCATGATGAGAGCTCATCCAAACTGCTTGTATAAGATAGTTATTGAGTGTTTCATGTTGCAAAACGTGATATGGTAACCTAAATGTATCCAAAATACACTGTATAATGTTCAAAGTAGTATAATATAGGACCTTTAAGCGATAAACTGACATCAGTGGCAATCAATATACTTCTTCACTCAAGTCTTCGCTCTGCGGCATGTAAAGGGAAGTGACGTTAGAAGAGAGCCTGCCTCCTTGGATTGTTTCATCACAGTCAAGTATGGGTGGGCAGATAAATCTAAGTATCATTACTATTGATGCCAAAGTTAGTATCAGTATCCGATCAAAACCAGCGTAATGAGAACTATATTATTCTGGCTATTTCTCTTCTATATGTTCAGCAAATTACTCGAATTTCCTCGCCGAGTTTGTGTAAGCGCAGCTTCTCTTCCAGTCTCACAGTGCTCGTCTCTTACTCGGCTCAGGCTTACTTTGCCCCGCCCCATCCTCCCCTGCTCTTCTGGAGTAGACGGGGCAGCTCATTGCTTTCTGTCAGCCAAGTGTCCTCGTGGTGGCGGAGAGGAAAAAGAGTGCAATTTGGAGCAACTTCACAGCGATAGACTTTATTTTTACAAATATCTGCGTTCACAAACAAAAAAACAAAATCAGTTCTCCAGTTCTGCAGTTTTGTTTTAGTTAACAAAAAATATTTGTTCTTTGCTTAAAATCTTTGTCCTGTGTATTATTATGATCTTGATCATAATCAACTAACTAAAGGCAAAATGACAAAGCTCATTTAATGATCATGAAATTTAAAATAGAAAGTACTGGTATCAGTATCGGTTTCGGGAATACTTACATAATACTACGCCCTGTATTTACTTGGTATCAGATCAATACTAACATTTTCAGTATTGCCCACCCCTTACAGCGGAGCCAAAGAAGTGAATTGCTGATTTAAAGAGCAGGACCAAAAAGTGGAAGCAAACCTTATCCAGGTCACAGGTCAGCATCAGCTTCAAAAGGCTGGAAGGAACTGCTTGAGGTGCGTTTCAATCTTGCACTCAAAAGGGGCAGCACTGTTAACATTGAACACTGTCACTGTTAATTGTAATATACTATAATTGTTTAAAACACAACCAAACAACTTAATTTGAAAAGTTCGTTTTGTGTCAGTAAAGGTGTCTTTGTGCTACTCATTGTCCATGTTTGTTGTCATGGTTAGTAAAAGGACCCAGAAGCCAAACAAGACAGATTTCAAGCATAAGCTGGTTTTATTGTTTAAAAAAGAAAGGCTGAGTGAAGTGTGCTTGCAGGCTGATTCAGAGTGGCAGACATACAGGCAGACAGGCTGTATGTGTGGGAAGGCAGACGTGCAGCTGTGTAGATGTGCAGACGTACGTGCGGGCAGAACAGTGCTTGGAGTTACAACAAATTTACGGGTAATGGGTGACAAACCGGTCTTCTTGTATTGCTGTTGATTGTAAGTTGTCACCAGGTGTTATTCTCTGCAGCCAAGAGTAGCCATGCCCAGGTAGATGGAGATAGACAAATACAGAAGGGAGGGGAAGAGAGGGAATAACAACTATGACCTGCTGCCAACTGTTGCATCTGTGTGAGTATTTTGTGTGCTTATGTGTATTTAATTTAAATAGATCCTGTGATAGCAGTTTTGCAACATTCCAAACTTAAGTACTCTAACCCAGACCTGGTCCTGTGAGTCTTCCCTGCCTTGACCCAGTAGCTTCTCTTCTGGGTATGAGACAGGCAGTGTAGTAAATCACTCATCCATCAGCCACCCCTATCTTTATGCAGCTCCACAGCTCCTCAATCACTGTGGAAAATGATTAATCTCTTGTCTCGTATCTCTTTTCATGTGTCAGCACCTTAGCAGCTTTATAGGCTTATTCTGAAATGATCTGACAGTTTTGCTCTGAGAAATGGTTGAATTAAGAGCAGTGGCATGTGTAAACAAAACAAAAAAAAAATAAAAATAAAAACCAGGCTGAGCCCAACTGCTGTTAAAACTTTGTTGGTCCTGTAAAATTTGGAGGTTGCTTTGCACCACAAACTTTGTGCTGACTGACAATGGTCAGATGTTAAAATCTCTGTGCACCACATATTATGCTGATGATATTGTACTGTTAAAATATTGTTTACACTGAGCAAAAAATGTTGTTGAAGTTGCTGGATATTGGCAGGAACTGGAATACGCTGTCGTATACGCCGATCCAGAGCATCCCAAATATACTCATTGGGTGAAATGTCTGGTGACATCCCCCCACCCCACCACCACAATGGGCCACTCAATCCACAACGTGGACATCAACAAACCGCTCACCCACACAACGCCATACACGCTGTCTGCCAAGTCCCTGTACAGTGAAAACCAGGATTCATCCGTGAAGAGAACACCTCTCCAAAGTGCCGGACAGAAGATCTAGGAGGTGAAGATACTGGATTTGTGGGTCCTGGGCTGGTGTGGTTACACGTGGTCGGTTGAGGACGGTTGGATGGACTGCCAAATTCTCTGAATTGCCTTTGGAGGTGGCTTATGGTATAGAAATTAACATTAAATTCACGGGCGACAGCTCTGGTGGACATTCCTCCAGTCAGTGTGATAAAACTGCACATTTTAGAGTGGCCTTTTATCGTGGCCAGCCTAAGGCACACCTATGCAAAAATCATGCTGTTTAATCAGCATCTTGATATGCCACACGTCTGAGGAGGATGGATTGTCTCAGCAAAGGAGAAGTGCTCACTCACACAGATTTAGACAGATTTGTGAACAATATTTGAGAGAAATAGGCCTTTTGTGCACAAAAAAGAAAAAGTCTTAGATCTTTGAGTTCAGCTCATGAAAAAAGGGGGGCAAAAACAAAAGCGTTTATATTTTTGTTCAGTGTATAAATCACAAGTGGCTTTAATGTGGCACTGATGAGGATTTTGATCCTGACAGTTGAGGTTAGGGTAAACAAACTTAGCTAGAATAGCACATTCATTTATTCGTTAATTTTCTACAGCTTAATCCAGTAAGTACTGACTAATAGGATTACTGCTTAATCCAATTAGTTATAACTATAGTTATAATGCACTGAACAGTGGCAGTTGGTGCAAAATTATTATGATTGTCTTTCTCCAGATCTCCAGTCCCATGAAAAAACAGTTGCCCACTTCCTGATTTCTTAGTTTTTTGCACATTTGTCACACTTAAATGTTTCAGATCATCAAATAAATGTCAATATTACACAAAGATAACCCAAGTAAACACAAAATGAAGTTTTTAAGTGATGATTTTATTTATTAAATGGCTCTGTCAATTACTTTGTTTCTCATCTGTTAATTTATGATTCAACAAGGGGGGCAATTACTTTCTCACATAGGTATATGTAGGTTTGTATAGCCTTTTCCTAAATAAATAAAATAATCACCTGATTTTTAAATTTGTTTGATGATCTGAAACAGTTGAGTGTGAAAATGTGCAAAAACTAAGAAATCAGGAAGGGGGCCACCATTTTTTCATGGCACTGTACCTCTTTTGAATGATTATTAAAAAGAGGTAGAGTTTGTCCCTATAGACTCAACAGTCACTCAGTTTTACTGGCAAAATAAAAAACCCAGAATTTCTCTACATCTGCATTACAAAATATTAAATCAGTGGTTAGATTTAAAGCACCAAATTTTCTCCTTTACCTTTTAGCTATTTAATTACAGTACATGTTCATTTGTCTAAATAAAACCATCTGCAATGTGACATACCACCTTTTGACCTCAGGAACATATGGAATTTCCTGGACTAGCTAAAATAATATCTTTCCTGTGAACACAGCTTTAACCCAACGGATTTACAACTTTGAAGGACTTTTATTGACGAAAGACATGATCTGTGCATGGATATCGCCACTATATATATTGAGTCCTTCCAAAGACACTTTCGAGCCTCATTCCTGCAAAGAAAAAACTTGAGCAAACATTAAAGGATCAACTTTAACAGACTTAAAAGTTGCTCATTAATGAATAAAGAACCCTAAAGAAATGTTGTTTTAAAGGTGGAATAGAAGATGTTTTTGTAAACATTTTTTGTTATATTTTATAAATTTGTTTTTACTTGTATATAAGACATCGGAAAATGTGAGGTCTTGAAAAATAAAATTTATTACATGTCAATTGTGGAAGTGGTGGTGCCTTAAAAACATTAACCAATCAAAAACGCTCTCATCGCGTGTTCTATTGGTCAGTCAGCCTGTCAATCACTCCTGCTACATGAGGTCGGAAGCGTGTGCGTTCTCGTATTCTGTTTACAGCTGCTTTTGCGTTGCTACCGTTAAACAGCCTCACTGTGCAGCTTCACTGTCAGGCACAGACTGCTCCTTCGTGCAGCTCCATTGTCAGGACCACATAGTCATTTATTTCCCTGTTTTTTTCTCTTTTCTCTTTATTTATTTGTGTAGATAGGGGGGACAGTCTGTTTAACTAGCGTTAGCTCCATCCGTTAGCTTTAGTTTGTTCATCTAGCTACTCCTCGTTAGCTTCAGGCTACATTTATATCTAGTTAATATTTTTTGTCGTTAGCAAGGTTTTACACAATGGCTGCGAAGAACACTGATGAAGGTAACTGTAAAAGAAAGACTATGTTTGAGGTGGCTGCGAAAAGGAAAAAGATGAAAGGCAGATGAAAGAAACAAAACCAGAGTTCTTGGTGCATCGTTTGAGCGATAGCGAGCGCTGAAGGCACAGCGAGGAATACTAACGGACGCATTGGTCGCAAAGTTTCTGCTCGACAGGTAAGTTTTAGGCTCAATGTTTTGTTGTCATATTAAAAACTGCTAGTTGGGAGTATTATCTGGTGTTTTGTCACTGTATTTTGTTAGACACATGTAATGTTTGATCGCTATTCTTTTTGGTGGGCAGAAGTTAGAAGTTATTTCTTATTATTGTAAAACGTTACAGGCAGGGCTACTCTATTTCAATTTTCTAACAATCAATGGACGCGTGCATGTTGTTTTGGAGGCGGGACCTCGGAAAGAACTGTGAAACAAGTCGGCTGGTCTTGCGCATGCGCATTTTTCAAAAACTGGCTAAGAGTCGCTGCTGTCTGAATGTTCGCAAACATCTTCTATTCCACCTTTAACTGTGAATACATATGTACATTCTAAAGGACTATAATTATTGACCATAGAAACATTGTTTTATGTTTGAATGCAATGTGTTATTGAACCATATGTTGTTGATACATTTGGGTATTAATGAGTGTTTAATTGTTCCATAGTATTTGAAGCTGGTAATATGAAGTCTTAGCATAAGATCATCTTTAACTCCCCCTCCTAGTTGGACAAAGAAACTTTTTGAGGGTGTTCGCACCTCAAATCTGTTTAGTTCTTTTCACCTCATGTTCAGCTCAGTTCAGTCTTAGTTCAGTTTTGGTTCTTTCAGTCGTCTTAGTCTTTGTCTTTGTCTTTTCAGTTTTTCAGTGTTTAGTACACTCGATCAATAGATTTTGTTCATCTCTTTTCTTCAATTATTCAGGGCAACACCCGAGCACTTGTTTTTGTTTAATTCGTTATTTTTTACTGTAAAGAGTATTTTTCTTCAGTGTAGACTTCCTAAGTTCTGCCCATCCAAAGGACATGTTTTAATCATAATTAAAAGACTACACAGAACTCTGAATGTTTTTCCCAATTGGCATTTTTCATCTGAGACTTAACTTTCTTTATGCCGGACTCTGGTTTAACTGACTCAGCTGGCCATAAATGCACAGATTATCAGCAGCCCGTCTCACAGACCAGGGATGCTCCTGACCTCTGACCCACAGCAAGCAGCAGCTCAGCCCATGGCAGGGAGAACCCAGAGCAGATCCACCAAGAGCCATCCACAGAGGACCACAACAGTCAGCTACAGTCAGCTAGCCTTGGGGACCCAACTCCGAACCATCATCGGCAGTACTGAGAAGTTTGGACCCGTTGGTACCAGCACCATTCCTGTTGGCTCCAGGCCTCCAACCTCTTGCCTCCAGCCTTGGCTCTTCCAGTAAGATCTACACAGTTACTTGATACAGAGTTGGCATAAAGATTAAACTTAATCTAAACTTAACTAAAATTTAGCTTAACTGTTTTTAGACTGTTTTTCTAAATTCATTAACTGCGTCAATTTTCAATTTATTCCCGTAAAATCATATCCCAGCTTCAATAAGAAAGGTTTATTGTTTCAATCAATAAATATACTCTTGTCATTTGTTGTTGATTCAATTTGCTTATTCAAATGCCGTCTGTTTGTTTATTCTGGTCAATAAACGTCATAATTTCTCACTAATTTAGGCTCAAGTTTGTGGTTGTTTCTCTTCATGTACGGATCACTGTCAGGCTTAAGAACTCACGTTCAAATTCATATTAGGCTTTGTTATTCTTTTCCTCTTTGAGGTGGTGCCCTGAAACAGTTTAAAGTCCCATATTATGCTAAATCGACTTTTCTGAGCTTTTAACCATGTTCTAACGTTGTTTCTACCTCAAACACATACCCAAAGTTGTGTTTTGTTTCATTTGCGCATGTTTAAGTAATTTATTTAGTTTGAGCTACAGTCCTTTCAACGAGCTGTTTCACGCAATGATGTCAATATGTGAAGCAAACCACTCCTCTCCAGGAAGTGCTCCTCCACACTCCTCCAGCCCCTCTCTCCTGCACTGTCAACAAGTGCCGTGCTCTGCAGCTCAGACGCACAAAGAAGCATCGCTGCTACTGTGTTAGCTTACTTACCGTCAATACTTCTACTTTACTTTCAATACACTGCATAACAGCTACCTTAGGAGTCTCCAGGCAGCATACATTCTCAACTTCAGTAGGCATTGTACGGCCATTTCCACATGTGCACCAATAAACAGAAGCAGTTAACACGCGCTATATTACGGGCTACACCATAGAAACATACACAATAAATAGTTTCTCATTTACCAAGCAGAAACGTCTTGTAGAAGGTTTTTGTGTTTGCTCATGTTCTTCGAACTCAGAGTCAGACTCTGGGTTGAAGATATACGGCTCAGTTACTCTCAAAGCCATTGCTGAAAAAGTTATTACTACGATGTACGTTGTGTACGATGTGTTTACTTCAGTCTGTTTCCAGCGCAGCGCTAGCATGACGTCATTTAAGAATTGGTTCTTGAGTGGAACCGGTTTTCAATTCCCACATTGTAGACATTGATGTGGATGCTTATGTATGGCCTGATGACCATGCAAAATCTAGTATTTGCGTCTTATTTCTCTTTCAGGGCATGCCCAAGGCCTGGATGAAGCAGTTGTTCATCATGATGTTTTATAAGGAATTTGGTAACGGGATAGCTGGGACCCAATACTACTGGTTGAATGTTGTCACAATCAAGGCTCTCTGATCTTCCGAGTCGACCTTCTACTATGACAAGTCGGAGAGCTGGGTCATATTCAGGAGAAAGGGGCAGTTGTTTACTGGTTTTGGTATGGACTTGTTAGTTTTAAGGGCACTATATTCATCACAGAAGCAGTCTAACTGAACTCTTGGTCCACTCTAACGTGTCTTTTACAATGGATGTAGCACTGAGCCATGTCTTAAGTGCCTTCCTCTGCCGCCCCATAAAGCAGAATCCTAATTTCTTTAATGAGGTCATCCCACTTATTGAACTTGTTTTAGTCAGGAAAGTTATATATATATATATATATATATATATATATATATATATATATATATATATATGTATATGATATATATATATATATATATATATATATATATATATATATATATATATATATATATATATATACAGTATATATGTCAGAGTACCACAAAACATTGACTTTTTGAATTCTTCACTCAGTTCACTTTTGACTGGACACAGGGATACGAAGGCCAGCTGCTAGAATCCAAGAGAAAGGAGGGCCTTGGCTCAATTTATTGTGCTGAGACAGTTTCAGGAGAGTTTTTCTTCTTGTAATGTCTGCTGGGTTATGTATTGACTCAATATATCTCCAGTAGTTTGTGTCTGTGAGAGTTAGTATCTGGTGCCAACAAAAACTTTATGCAACAGGACTCAGATGTTATCCATGACAGTACAGTTGTAGAATCTGTCCAGAGAGTTAAAAATTGCAGTGGTACAGTCTAGTCAGTATTAAGAAGGTGAGCTTGCTGGGCACAAGATATAGCTGCACATAGTTCAAGTCGAGGGATAGAGAGTTATGCGAGATTTGGCCATAATAAATGGGTTTGGTTGAATCAAAGTGATGACTAAGTAGGTAGGTAGCTAGTAGTTAGGAGTAGCAATCAAGACAACCTTGTGTGCTATTAAGAATAAATGAAAAAAAAAAAAAAATTAACAATTCTATAATAATAATATTTTTCTAATAAACTTTTGGTGTCAAGTAGCAGGATTATTTAACATTAAAAACACATTCAAGTACTAATTAAGTTCAGTTTAAAACACACACTCACTCACTCACTCACACACACGCACACACACACACACACACACACACTAGATCTTAACGTCACGACAGACAGCATAATAGTGTGGATTCACGGAATAGTAATTCTATAAATCCCGGTTATCTATTTAGCCTGTCCAGTGCGCAACAACTTTATGCTATCCCATTTCTCCATTTAGCATCTAGCACCTCTCTGCAAATAAAACCTCAATATAGCTCTGTTTTTTTTTTTGTTTTTTTTACAGTTTTACTTCGTGGCACTTCAAATTTTTCTTCAAAAAGTCTGACGCCTTTATATTCATTGTTCGGACCTCTACAGTCAAATGGTGCGGCTACAGCTGGGGTCCTTCAGTCATGTGGTCAGTAGTCATTCAAAAAACTGCCTGAAAATTGGCCCGTATTACAATATTTTGAGCCGATGGTCCATCTCTAAAAGTCGGCCCAATATATTGGTCGATCTCTACTCTGAACACATGCAAAAAACACTCAAACACAAAACTAAAACTTACTGCAAACATAACACATGAAAACAGGACAGGATTGCTCAGAACTGAAGAGGATATTAAAGACAAGAGAAATCCATTGGTGATAGGAGTAGTCAGTAGTACAGAAGTGCTGTTAGAGGGTGACTGTGTGCTTCATCTAAGCCTTAACTTCAGGGCTTTATAAAAAAAATTTAAATAAATTGTCATCATTATACTCCAGTGCAAGAACTAAATCTGGTAAATGGGAACTGTTTGTGAGCTCTCTGGAGGGTAATGCTACTCTGCAACACCTGCAAGTTAATAATATCACCTTCCACAATATTTATACCAGGCAGCACTGCAGCTACCTTTATTATTATATAACAACACTAAATTGACAGGATCACCAGAAGAAGACTGTTATTGAATCCTAATTCCTACCTCTTTTAGGCAAGGCAAGGCAAGTTTATTTATAGAGCACAATTCGTACACAAGGCAATTCAAAATGCTTTACAGTAACAGTACATAAAATTAACAGAAAGCAAATAAAATCATTACATAAAACATAAATATAATCATTAATGAATTAAAACAGAATTAAAAGCGAAGAGTGCAGATAAAATACTTTCAGTTGTCATATGCACAGCTAAATAGAACTGTTTTCAGCCTGGATTTGAACGTTGTCAGAGTTGAGGCCTGTCTCACATCTTCAGGAAGACTGTTCCAGATTTTAGCTGCATAAAAGTGGAATGCAGCCTCACCATGTTTCGTCCTGATTCTGGGAACCAGCAGGAGGCTACTCCCTGAGCTTCTCAGAGCCCGAGGTGGTTCATAAGGCTCTAGCATGTCACAGATTTTTGGTCCGAGACCATGAAGAGACTTATACACGAGCAGAGCTGTTTTAAAGTCGATTCTCTGAGCGACAGGAAGCCAGTGTAGAGACCTGAGCACTGGACTAATATGGTCATATTTCCTGGTTCTGGTCAGGACACGAGCAGCAGCGTTCTGGATGTACTGCAGCTGTTTTACAGCTCGTTTAGGGAGGCCAGTGAGGAGGCCATTACAGTAGTCTAACCTGCTGGAGACAAACGCATGGATGAGCCTCTCTAAGTCTGGTTTAGACACTATACTTTTGATCTTGGCATTGTTCTTTAGATGGTAGAAAGCTGCTGATATTATCGATTTTATGTGGCTGTTAAAGTTCAGGTCTGAGTCCATTATTACCCCCAGATTTCTAACCTGATTTTTTGGTTTTAAAGAGAGAGACTCAAGGTAACACTCTCTCTTTGTTTCTGTGGGCCAAAGACAATAATTTCAGTTTTGAGTGAATCTACAGGTCCGTGATCACCTGCTGTCAGTGACACATAGATCTGAGTGTCATCTGCATAGTTGTGGTAGAACACATTATTTTATCGATCTAATAGAACACAGGGCAGTTATGGAAACTGCTGCTGATTTGTCTTCTATATGGGTTTCCCTCCTTTTCTCTGACAGTGCCCCTCACACACAGTCTATGGCAGTCAAGTGAAGCACCAAGGAAGTATCATGAATTATTAATTGTAATAAGTTAAGCTTCCAGCCTCTGTGTTTTATTGCATCCTCCTTTACTGCACAGTGATATTACTTAAATAGCAAGTCCAAGACAGACTGAAGCCATCAATCACAGAGATGAGAGCTGGAGATGTCGCTGCAAGAAATTAGGAGCATTTTAATAAATTTTGCTCCAACTACTGTATTAAAATTTATTGCAACACTATTGACTGAATTATAGCCAGTTTAAGAACTTCCCAAGAGCGTGTATCTTGTTGTGTGTATTTCTGCATAAAGACAGGATAGACTTTATTTGTGCAAACATTGCATTTTTGTGCTTTTTACTTTCCCTTCTCATTTTTGGCTGAGTAAGATGATTCTTTCTCCTCAACTTAACAGACTGCTGTATATAGCTTAACCTTTTTTAACCATACCACAATGTCATAGCACTGTACATTATGATTATTTGAGACTCTTTGTACACCTTGACAATGGAAACTGACTTGCACTTGTTGAGTCAAAAAGTGACCAACATTTTGTTAATTTTATCACAAAATCCAACATAAATCCCACAAAGTTAGATTCAAGGTTTCCATTTTAACTCCTTTAGGATGATGAAAAATGGCAGACGACAGCAGAAGAGTTAAATATGTCACACAAAAAACTGATCCCATGTCCCGGACCAACAAGAGATCCAGGAACAAGGAGACATGACCTTTATCTTCTTTTGATAATCCATTCTACAAACATACATAATTTTTAATAACCAATCATCTTCCTCTCACAGCGGAGTTAATCCAAACACATCAAATGTATGAGGCCCTTTAAGACGTTTGCAAGCGAGAGCCACAGAGCATCTCTCAAGGCTGTCAGGGTCAATCCAGTGAGCTGTGACGCCAATAAAATTGCGCTGATATGCAGTCCAGCAGTCTGTTGTGGTTGCTAGGTATTTGATACTTTGCATCCTTTTAATTTCATCTGCTTTCATTTCAGCAGTTATCTTCTCAATCTTGCTGTGAACTGCTGTACGAGACATTGCTATGTGATTGGGCTGAAGCTGCTGCAGCAGATTTTTAAATGGTCTACAAAACTAAAAGGGTGCAATCCTTGCACTATGAAGTTTATTATAGCATGTTCAACAGTCATGTGAGTAACCTTACTGGTCTCCTCCACTTTTTTAGCTGCTTACTGGTTGATGCACCATCAGTACACTCAACTTTCTTCTTTTTGATTGCAGTTGCTGTCAGCACAAGTATTGCATAGTATTTCTAAAGATGAGGGCTGTGTTTTCTCTGAAATATAGAGAAGAGAAAACACAGCATTCAAACAAACTACTCTACCACTGGTAAAATTATGCTGGTAAAGGTAATTCATAGTGGAATTTTCTCGAGTATGCAAGAGGTGAAGTCTTGTTGTAAACCATAATAAAAGAAACAAGCTTTTTGTATGGTTACACAGTACTCTTTAATATATTCTCTTATAAGATATATATTTTGAAATTATAGTAAACCTAGAAAAACTACAGAAATTGCAATGTCTTTAGTGTATGGTAAGACTAGAAAGATCGTCGCAAGAAACTTTGTATCTGCTTTATTCCACAAAAAAGTTAATGTTTTTGTGGCAATACACTATTTCATGTTTTATATAAATAAGGACTTATGCTATTCAATTACCTCAACATGCTTTTTTAGATTTGACGGCGAATTTTTGAAGGTGAGTAGCTTGTTTTTTTAGAGGGAAACAAAGGCACTGTAATCTCCAAGAATCGTTCTTACTGCCAAGGCATTAAAACAATTGCTTCCAGTATGGCCACGGGTGGGACACCTCAGGCTCACTTGTGCGGGCAGCGACGTCTTCCATATACATTACTTTGGCAAAACGGACTTCCAGCAAGATGGCGGACAGGACACAAGCAACTTTTTCCGTTCGTTTTGTCCCAAGACTCTTATTCAAATCTCGTCCTCAAACAAAAAAACTATTCAAACATCTTTACAATCACTGACTTAACTTTTTGGGAACAACAAAACCTTTAAAAGGCGATGTCTGTCGTTACAATTAAGGATTTTCCTCCACTCAAAACGGCTAACGTTAAGGCGTGAACTACGCTAGCATTACACAGCTACACTACAAACACCAACACTTCTACAATGGAAACATCGCAGCCAAGCAAAGCTAACACTAGCAACTCAGCCACCAGACAACCGCTAAACACTACTCCAACTAAACTGCCACCAGCCAAGAAAATGGCAACTGAAGCTGAGCCCTCATTAACTGATGTTTTAGCAGCCTTAAAAATTGTCGATATCAAAGTAGATGATTTTGGAAGACACCTTTACGAAAATTCAGAAATGTTTGCCAGCTTTGTGATACGTGTTGAACAGAACACCGTGGAAATAGCAGAAAACAAATTCAAAATTGACATTCTAGAAAAAGAGAACTCAAACCTAAGGAAAGAAAACGCCGCACTGAAGGAAAAAATACTCGAAGTGGATCGATATAAATGCTGGCTTTCGGGGCTCAAGGAACAAGAAGGGGAAAATATCAGAGAGAAAATCGAGGAACTCCTTCTTTAGATTTTTCCACACTGGGCTGAAAACATCAACAATGTAGTAGACTCAGTGCATCGAGTTGGCAAAGAAGAACACAGAAGCAGTTGCCAGGATATCATGCAGTTTGTGAAGAGACTTCACTGGGATGCTGTCTGGAAGACAACAAAAGACTCGCTGGTATGCAAGGAACGAGGAATCCGCTTTGTTCAAGACTTCACCAAGGAAGACCGACTAGCGAGAGAGCAACTATGGCCTTAAATAAAACAAGCTAGGTCACTGAGTAAGGTGGCTTATTACAAGGGTCATTGCAGTAATTGATGGACATACAGTCACAGCCTAAAATTCAGTTAGCACTTAAATAACCACAAGAGCAAAATACTGGTGTCTTTCCTGTATCTGCTTGATAGTTTAACAGCAGACAACGGCTAGTAAAATATTTACTGTTTTCATGTTCGTATATATTTGTTAAGAATGCTGCACTCTTTCTAGAGTTAGTTTAGTTAGTTTAAACAATCCTCTAAGTCTTCTAAGAGTCTAAAGTTTACATTTTGAAATCTTTGTGTTCAGACAGAGGACAGTGTCCACACTGATTCCTGTTTAACTTAGCTTTGGTAAGAAAGCTTTAATTAGTTTAAAGATTGCACTTTTCTTATTTTGTTATTTTTTTTTGTCTGTGTGACTGTGTGAGAGCTTGATAATATCTTTAATCTCTAATCTTAAATGTTTAACAATTAACACTAGAGGTCTAAGAGATACCATAAAGAGAAAGGCTTTATTTCTTTTTTGCAAAAGCAAAAGCTCACAATGTATACTACTTCAGGAAACCCATTGAAATGAATCAGATGAAAAATTTTGGACAGATCAGTGGGGGCAAATTAATTAATATTTATTTTCTCACATGGTACATCAAGATCTGCAGGAGTTGCTATTTTATTTAATAATTGCCTGGGTAAAATTATTGCTACCAAATTCAGCAACAATGGTCACTGGATAATTTGTGTGCTCCAAATAGATAATTCATCTATAACTATATATAGGAAATATATATGGCTACTGTAATACAAATACAAAATAGAGGCCTTCTCACAGAGGTAAAAGACAGCTACAGCTCAAAACTAGATATGCGACTGAAAATGTTATAATAGGAGGGAACTGCATGGTTAAGGATGAATGGCTTGATAGATTTTCAAGTAAATTTACAGTCCATCATCCCAATAATATGATGACTTTTGTAATGCTTTAATCCTTGTAGACCCCTGGAAAGACTATTGTCAAACAATAGTCTTGGTTCAAACCAAATGCATCAGCAAAATCAAGGCTTGACCAGTGGCAGATGTACTACTAAATTAAATCTCAAAATGTGAAATATTGCCAACACCCCTTACTGACCATTGTGGTGTGGAGTTATTAGTAACAACCCTTCTGCAATCCTCCAGAAGAAAAGGGTACTGGAAGTTCAATGCTAGCTTCCTAAAATATGATGACTACTGTAATGGTGTGGAAAATCTTGTATAAGACACTTTACAAGATAATTTTATACCATCACTTACCCAAAAATGGGAATTCTTAAAATATTAAATTTGTCAATACTCAATCTCATTTAGTAAACATGTTAAACACTTAAATGGAGAAGAAAATATTATAAAAAACATACTTTCTATTACTACTCGCTCATTATCAGAAAACGATAAGATGAAGCTTTCACAATTACAAACTAAACTGGACAAAATATACGAAAGGAAAGCTCGCGGAGCTTACATTAGATCAAGATCAGTGGATGGAAGAAGGGGAGAAAAACACTGCTTATTTCTGCAGCAAAAAAGCCTCTAGTTTTGCTTTTAAAATGACTATATCCTACATATTATCCTTGAGATAAAAAGACGTTTTGCTCGTATTTTGCACAAAATGTTTCCATTGCCATATCATTAACAAAATAATGTTGCTGTATCTCCATAGTTTACTCATTACAATACACAATACAATGAAGTGAGTGATCAGTTGCTAACCAGTCTCGAAAAAAAAGAGAAGAAGAAAAAAAGCCACAGCTGAGGAACAGAAAATATGTTCAAATAGATGTTCAATATTTAGACATTACAGTACTATACTATTGTATTTTCTAATCTTGCCTTTCACAGAGGTTTTGTGTGTAATGTTAATATCTGCTCTATTTTTAATTTTGATTACAAAGTGAGTATGACTAAAAGTCTGCTAAAAGAGCTGTGAAGGAATGTAGAGAATGTAAGTGTCATGATTCTTCCATTCCAAACCAGTTTTTCATTCCCTCCCTTTTTCCTCATCAGTCACACCTGTCTTCACAAGTGAAACCTGTTGAAATCAGCCCAGTATAAAAGCAGCCAAGAGCCACCTCTTCTCTGTCAAATTGCGCAACCTTTCAACTAGTGATGGTGAGATGAAGCGCCTTGAAGCCAAATGGTTCACAAAAAAGTTCATTTCTCGAGGCTTCATGTGCACACAAACCCCCTGCTGGTCAAAGACTGTTAGACAGCCAGATATATTATCAACATGTAATGCACTCAATAGGCTGTTGTCCTGTAACAGTGCAGCCATGGGAATGGCTGCCAAGTAAAAGAAAATCAGTTTGATAAAAATGATAAATGCACCTTATGTACAGTATCTTTCATGTAATACTTTGACGAATAAATTAAACAACACTCTAATTTTGTTAGCGGTGCCCCTAATGGAACTTGATTTTCCCATCTCCTGCACTCAAGCTGAGAGGACTAACCGCTCCACCACAGATGAGAAAACAGAAATTATCAAGTGCAATATGATAAACAATGGAATGGAATGTAATATTACTTGGCAAATTATCAGTAAATCATTTGGCTTATGTTTGAATAATTCATAATGACAGGGGCACATCTGTTGTTGCAGTGTTTCAACAAGGTCAGGGGCAGTGAATGTGCTTGTGAATATGAAGAGGGCTCTGAATGTGCTTGTCCAACAGGTTCATATATTGTGCTACTACTCGAAGTCTCGAACCACTTCCTGAACTAGCGAAGCTTTGAACGTCATCAGTGACGTCACTCGCCCTGAATGACACAAGCGTTGATACATGCTTCACTAAACATTTCCGGGATTACTCGACACACATTCCAAAACCTCGGCACGGGACAGCCCATCACTACTTTCAACTAGTGATGGCAAGATGAAGTTTCCTGCAGCCTTGCAGCCAAATGGTTCACAAAAAGGTTCATTTCTCGAGGTTTCATGTGTACACAAACAAAATGCACTCAATAGGCTGTTGTCCTGTAACAGTGCAGCCACAGGAATGGCTGCTAAGTAAAAGAAATCAGTTAATCTTGATAAACGCACCTCATGTACAGTATCTTTCATATAATACTTTGACAAATAAAATAAACAGTGTTCTAATTTTGTTAGTGGTGTGCCCAATGGGACTCAAACGTCCCATCTCCTGCACTCATGCTGAGAGTAGTAACTGCTCCACCACAGATGAGATAACAGAATTTATCAGGTGCAACATGACAATACAATGGAATGTAATATTACTTGGCAAATTATCAGTAAATCATTTGTCTTATGTTTGAATAATTCATAATGACAGGGGCACATCTGTTGTTGCAGTATTTCAACAAGTTCAGGGGCAGTGAATGTGCTTGTGCAACAGGTTTAAATTGCGATACTACTCGAAGTCTCGAACCACTTCCTGAACCAGCAAGGCTGCAAATGTCATTAGTGAAGTCACTTGCCCTAAACAACACAAGCGGCGAAACACGCTTCACTAAACATTTCCGGGTTTACTCGACACGCGCTCCGAAACCTCGGCACGGTACAGCCCATCACTACTTTCAACACACAACCATCCAGCCTACACCTGCCGCTTTCCTAGCACCAAGACTCCTGATCTCTGCGAGTACTTACCTGCATGTTTTTGATCAGCTTCCACCTCCTCGGCTACTCCGCTGCACCTTGCTTGTTGTCAACCTCCTGCCTGCTTCGTGGGTTGCCTAAAAACTAGTTATGGCCAGATGAAGCTTCTTAAAGCCTTAAAGCCTTGCAGCCAAATGGTTCAAGAAAAGGTTAATTTCTTGAAGCTTTATGTGCACACAAACCCCCTACTGGTCAAAGACTGTTAAACAGCCAGATATATTGTAGTTAATTTTATCAATGTGTAATACATCCAAGAA
The DNA here is from genome assembly GCA_036850595.1 of Rhyacichthys aspro. NCBI lineage: Eukaryota > Metazoa > Chordata > Actinopteri > Gobiiformes > Rhyacichthyidae > Rhyacichthys > Rhyacichthys aspro. The sequence continues at coordinate 19,694,746 of CM072170.1, read as the reverse complement.
TTTTTCTACAACAGTGTTGCCTTGGGAATGACTGGCATGTAAAAGAAAATCCCTCTTATTAATGCTTTTCATGTGTTCAGGCATCTAAATTTTATTATTTTGTTTATTCATTTTTATTTAAAAACAAAATATGTTTCACTGTGCTGGGGATCAGGATTTCTCCATTAGATACAACTTCTCCTGCTTTGGTGAAAACTCTTTCGCATGGTACAGATGAGGCAGGGGTGCAGAGGAACTCCACAGCAAGTTTGTATAAGTTTGGGTAAATGCTTTTTTCCCTCGCCCAGTACTGAATGGGGGTCATCTGTCCTGGGTATGCTTGGTTCTGCCAAATATCTTTGGACTTCAACTGTAGCATCAGCAGTCACGTTGTGATTTCTCTGAGTCTCCTTAACTGTAGCATCTAAATAATGCCAAAGTTTCCTGAGAAGCTTAAACAGATTGTGTAAGTTAAAGTCATAATCAATCCAGATTGACCTTAAAACAAAACAAAAATTATTACCAGGTCTTTCAGTTACAGCATCCTGATGCTGCAGCTGGAGATGACCTGGACCTTATAATAGTAGTGCATTCAGCGGTTAGTTGTTTTACTGCATCATTAGCCTTTGCTGGACTGGGGGGGACCCAGCAAGGTGGCCAGCGACATGATGCTCATACTTTGAAGGTTTTGGAGCTTGTCCCTAAGGAGCCTGATAAGGTTCTTGCTCAGTTCCCTTGCCAGTGGGATTGTAGCACGTTTTGTCTCCTCCTTTTTTAATATAATGGTATCCACCAGACGCTGAAGCATGTGAAATGTGCTATTATACCTTGTTTCAATCTCCTGAAGCAGTTTTAGTTTGGGTCTCCTCATTTGCTCCTGAACAAGAGAAAGTTTCTTCTTTAAAGACAAAAAAGTAAATTGTGTTAAGTAACATGCAGAAATATAAAACAAATACATTACCCAATGCAATACAATAACGTCAGTGAACAAACTTTTGCAGTTCTCCAGTATTTTTCATCAAGCATTGCCTTTACAGCCTAGAGGAAAGAAAGAAAATACATTTTAAAAGAAGAAAATAATTCATTTTCTAAAAATTCAATATTCTCAAGTAGGGGTGTAACGATACAGCTAGCTCACGGTTCGGTTCGGTTCACGATACAGGACTCTCGGTTCGGTACACTCACGATATAAAAACACATTTTGTTGCCAGAGTTATTTATTGCTTCTTGAGTGACAATAAAACTGACAAGCAATTCTTTTTGTTTTTTGGAACATTGTAAAAGTACAAATTCTCTTTGTTGCTTGCACATTAACTGTCTTACAAGCTAAACAGCTTTCTTGAAAATGCTGAAAATATTAGGCAAATTTAACACAACCTTTCTGGCAAGACAAAAGTAAATATAAGTATTTTATATGGAAACAAAAGTGCATATACATCTTTGCAATTGGCAAGGTAACTTAACTGTTAACATTTTTAAATGTAACTGAACATGTTGTTTCTGAAAGTACAGGCCTACAGTAGCCTAGGATAATGACATGTTCTTTTTTAGAAAAATCAACATGTCAACATTTTCTGGTAGCAGTTGAGACCTTTGACAATTCACTATGTCCCCAGCTGTAGAAAAAACACGTTCACTTGGAACTGAGGTAGCAGGAACTGCAAGATGTGCTTTAGCTAGAGGTGCAAGCATGCAATATGTGTGAGCCTTTTCTTTCCACCATTCCAGTGGACAACTTGTGAGTGGGAGGGGAGTCTCTTTCCTGTACATGTCTATCTCTTGGTCTATTGCTCTGTAGGACTCTGCTGGCTCACTGGTAGCAAAACAGTAACCAAAGAGGTCCTCAAGAGCTGTCTTCTTTGCAGGAGGTTGGCCCAATGTAGTCCCCTCAGGCTCTTGTGTTTGTGTGGGACTCTCACAGGTACTGGCTCCTGCAGCTTCAGTGTACTCTTTTCCATATACCTAAACACACAAACAATAAACACAGAAGAAAATTAAGTTAGCAGCATATTTTTATTACAAACCTACAGTAGTTTTAATAACATAAATAATTACCTGCAGCACTTTATCCTTCAGGTGCTCAAAAACAGCCTGGCGCTCATCCTTTCCAACGTGAGGCAGACTTCTGAATCTTGGGTCCAGAGCTGTACTCTCCATGAGGTAGTCATAAACATCAGTGTACCTGCCCTGCAGCTTATCCAGAATAGCTCTCTTCATGCTTGCCACAGTAGCTGTGTCTTCCTCGCTGGGTGACATACTTTTTTTAATCATGTGAGTTAGTGGCAAAATTAAGGACACTGTGGGGGTTTTCTCATTACACAGTACCTTAGTGGCAGTTTTTATAGGAGCGAGCAGCTTCACAATGTCCTCCGCGTCGGCAATATCATGGGCATCCAAAGTGTCAATGTCCCGTGTGTTGCGTCGCAGTTCTGGGCTGACGAGTTGCCGTCACAGCTGCTTGTTGTTCGAGGCGCTCTAACATGTCTAGCGACTGTTCCAGCGGGTACTTACGTCCATCACAAGCTTATGTTGCGGTAGGTCCAGCAGTTTTTGTTTAGCTGACAAAATCGCTGTGGCGGTGCTACTTCTGTGGAAAAACCCTGCGACTCTTCTCACATGGCCAAGCAAGCGGCTAACTCGGGACAGCGTCATAGCCGCTTGTGTGCACAGGTTTAAAGTATGGGCTAAGCATTTGATGTGAGGTCCGAGCCCGGCTTCTCTCACCGCTACGTCCATATTTCTAGCATTGTCGGTAACAACAGCCACATACTGCCCTTCCACCTCAAGTTCCCATTCCAAAAGCGCAGATTTTAGGACTTCGGCAATATTTTGTCCGGTGTGAGACTCAAACAATGCACATGTCTGCAGAACAACACTCTCCATGCCCCACTGACTGTTTATGAAGTGAGCTGTTATGGCCACTCTTTCAGAATTTTTAAGGGCTTCTTTCACCTTTATTTTCACCTCTTTATAAAGTGCAGGGACTATAGATTTGCTGAAGTGTATACGAGACGGCATGTGATATTTCGGCTCCAATGTGTTGAGGAGATACCTAAATCCTTGCTCGTCTACAGATGAAAACGGTCGCATGCTTTTTGCAATGTAGATACCGATGCTCCGTGTTATCTCTTTGGCATGCTGACTTGATGCCGAAAGTGGTGGTGAAAATACTTGCTTGAGTGTTGTTTGGCCTTTGGCTAGCTTTACAGGTGGTGGCGATGACTGAAGTTTTTCCTTATGGTGACGGTGTAAGTGGTGCAACATGTTGCTCGTGTTAGCTGTAGTGTAAGTAAGTATGGCTCGACAGAGTTTGCAAATAGTCTTTGTTCGGTCTACAACTTTGTTACCATCATCTTGCCTTCGAGCTGGGAACCCAAAATGCTGCCACACAGAGGATTTGAAATTTGTCGGAGCGTCCTCAACTTCCACCTCCTCCGTCTCCATGTCCTGTTTCGGCTGAACAGGCAGCTATTGGCGGCAGGTACAGGGACAGCTGAACTCACCGATCTTACTTAGTTCTTAACAGCACAGTACAGTAGTTTTAACTTCATTTCGCAGTACATTTTTTACTTGCACGATGCATATCGTCGTTTTTTTGGTTCGCGAAATATCGTGGCACGGTGCATCGTTACACCCCTATTCTCAAGCTTTGTCCATGTCACTGAACATACCTTTCTTGTTGGGAGGACGTAGGTTGGATCGAGTTTCGCCACAAACTCCCTAAATCCTGTGTCCTTTCACAATCATTGACACCAAGGCTTCATCCAGCTCCTTCTTTCTGGTCAATGGAAAAAAAAATATTTAAAAATGTTTTATGAATTAGTAATGAATATGTAATAGGAAGGGGAAAGTATGTTCCTACAGTGGATATTTTTGAATAACTCACTTGGGCTTGGTCCAGCCACTTCCCCCCCTTATTTTCATGCATAGCACGAAAATGCCTCTACATGGATGAAGTGTTTTAGTTGTACCCAAATTCTTTAGCACACAACAAACACTTCACCTTAGATTAAGAGCCAAAACAGTGAAAAAATAAAGTACACTGCATAAGAAAAATAAAACACACCTAATAATATTACTGAAAGTGTACTTACCTTATTGGGATAAATCAGATCAAAATGCTCCCACACAGGGGAGTACTTTCTCACAGGCTCCATCAGAAAAAGCAGCAGTATATCATAATGCACCTCTATTTCAAACACAAACCAACAAATCAAATCAAAAACAATAACCCACGAAGTGTGAACAGATCCACTGACGTATAAATATGTTCATAAATTGTGGTGGTGTTTGGATTTTCTCACTGACTCTGAGGCAGCACATAGCCACCTGCAATTAAAACAGGGCTCTCGCACAGTTACTGACTACTTTTGACATTCTCTCCCGTCAAAGGGGATTCAACATACCTGCATTGCATCAAGTCTTTATCCTTGGGTTAGCAGGGTACATGAAGGATGAGTTGGTCACCCGTGACTTACCTCCAGACCTGAACGACCTGATTCATGCTGCCATTCGTATCGACCAACGCATAAGGGCTTGTCAAGAGAAGCGCTCCTCCAGGGTGTCATCTTGTCCTGTTCCATCCAACTCCCACCTGCCTGCTCCATCTTCAGTGTCTTCAGCCACGACTCAACCATCTGCTAAAGTGGCTGAACCCATGCAGACTGACCACACTTATCTCAGCCATGAAGAGAAGCTTCGTCAGCGGTGCCAATATCTCCTGCCTTGTGGGGGCCCAGGCCATGTAGCAGTGTCCTGTCTGTTTAAAGGGCCAATCAGCAGGAACCTCCTAATGAATCAGACCACTTTTCTACACAAAGCTTCTTCTTCCTGGGGGTCCACAGACACTGTCCACTTTCCTTGACTCAGGCACTGATGCCAGTTTTGTGGACATTAGTCTTGCTACCCATGTAGTTCTCTGCCAGAGCACTAGATGGCTATCTTCTCAGCACGGTTACCCACCAGACAAGTCCTGTGACCCTTCTCAAAGAAGGAAACCACCGCTTCCACCTTCTTCACTCACCACAGATTTCCCTTATCCTTGGTTGTCCATGGCTCCGCTGACACCACCCCCACATTGACTGGAACTCTGGGGCAATCTTGGGATGGAGCAGGTCCTGTCATTCTGTTTGCCTGCTGGCCGACCTAAGTCAATTCCAGCTGACACAACTTTTGACTTTCCTGCCAACATTCCTGTGGATTACTATGATTACAAGGATGTGTACAACAAGGCTAAGGCTACCTCTTTGCCACCTCACCGCCCCTTATGACTGTGCCATTGACCTCCTGCCTGGCACGACCACACCTAAGGGATGACTGTATTCTCTTTCAGCACCAGAGATGGAAGCAATGGAAACAAATATCAACGACGCATTGGCTGCTGGCATCATCCGCCCTTCCTCATCTCCTGCTTGGGCCAGCTTCTTTTTGGTTGATAAAGAGGATAAGGCACTCCATCCTTGCATTGACTCCTGGGGCCTAAAAATCACTGTAAAGAATCGCTACCCACTTCAATTTTTGTCTTTGGAGTTTGAGTTGCTTGAAGGGGCTACAATCTTCACCAAGTTGGACCTGTGCAACGCTTACCATCTGCTTTGAATCAGAGAAGGGGATGAGTGGTAGACAGAGTTCACACACCTTTCTGCCACTATGAGTAGTGACCTTGTCATGCCTTTTGGATTGACCAACGCCCCAGTGATCTTCCAGACTTTGGTAAATAACATCCTGAGGGACATGCTCAACAAATTTGGAGAGATAAAGATGTCATCTAGGTACACGAAGACAGAGACCTGAAAGAGCCTATCCACCATGCCCAGTTAGTCCTCCCATGGCTGCTGGAGAACACCCTTTATGTAAAAGCTGAAAAGTGTTAGTTTCATGTCCCAACCATTTCACTTCTGGGTTACATCATGTCCCAAGGCCAGATCCAGATGGACCCTTCAAAAGTCACAGCTGTCCTTGATTGGCCAGCACTCACCAATCGGAAGCAGCTGCAACGTTTCCTGGGCTTTGCTCATTTTTACCGGCCTACAGTTCTTTGGCTGCCCCGTTGATGGCCCTAACCTCTTGAAAGTTCCCCTTCCATTCGTCGGACGAGGCTGAGGCAGCTTTCACTCCCTTGAAGGTCCGGTTCACTTCAGCTCCTGTCCTCAGCATTCCAGACACAACAAGACAGTTTGTTGTTGAAGTAGATGCCTACTCATCCCCAGCAGAGAAATACTATAACATAGGCAACCGTGAACTGTTGGCAGTCAAGCTGGCCCTTGAAAATTTGGCTTTGCTTTTGCTTGAGCTCTTGCTCTGGCCCTCTGCTCCAGCTCCAGTTGCTGCCCTGGCCCTCTGCTCCAGCTCCAATCCTCTGCTCCTTTGGTTAACCCTTTCTGTGGTTGTGCGCATGAGTCCTGTCCCCAATAATTTAAGAATGTACAGTGCCATGAAAAAGGTGTCTGCTTGTCTCTTGTGTCTGATTTCTCATATTTTTGTATATTTGTCACACTTAAATGTTTCAGATCATAAAAGAAATATAAATATTAGACACTTTGTAATTTTCAAAAAACCTAAAATACATCCACCTTTCAACAAGCAGTATGACAAGAAAATGTCCACGGTGTCATTGCATGGAAATGAGAAGAAGTGTCAACACCCTCCTTAATTTTTATTTCACATGCAATATCTGGGAAAACAGGGACACGTTTGTGTAACATAAGTTATTCATCCCACATCAGAAAGTTCAGTTGACTAAGCAAAACCTGAAAGCTCAATAGGACCACAATAATAACAATAATAGTAATAGTCAGTGGATTTGTCTCCAGTGGGGTCATCATTCATTTTCAACATGCACCTCCTTGTACCTGCTGTATGTGTAGCGTCAGTAGTCCATCAGTGGATCCAATAAGAGAATCTGCACACAGTCCTCCTGTTGCTGGAGCAGGTTGAAACTACAAGCGGCATATGACATGGGACAAACTAGCTGCGGTACAGCAGCTCTCACTCTGTTTTGTATTGTGTTCATAGAAAAAGTATTACGGTAGTGGACTAATACGGTGCGAATACTGTCTCAACAAACATTTTACAACAGTTGTGTTCCACAATACAGTCATTAGCGGCTGCAGTGTGAGCCCAGTTTCATCCACAGATAAACACATAACTCTGTAGACTCCCGTGTTATTGACCGCTTGTCACCATTATTCATGTAGCATTCGTCACAACAAGCGGAGCTTTCGACCTTGTTCTTTTTTTATCAAACAGAGGTCAACCCCACTGAGGTTTACGGCACAAACCTCACATGTTCGTGAAAGAAATTGTCTCAATTGTGTACCAGACTGTAACTTTGGTAAACAACATTTGCTATAACTAACGCTTAAACTAAACTATGTCTTTTCATGGTCCTGGGGTTTTCTCCAGAGAACACCAGCGCTGACTTGCATTTAGTCCTAAATTTTTGATTCCTCCTCTATAAAACAGTGTCTGCTCTTGCTAATGTTTACACAGTCACTCCACTCTCCGTAACTGGCAGATACTCTTCCGGGGGGAGGGGCAGCTTACCTGTCCCAAAGACGGATATGCACCTGATGCAGCTGATGTGGTTGAGGCAGAATGACTTTTACGGACCGTAAAAAGTATTTTTTATGATCATATCTCTTGAATAAGACATATTTATGCACTTGGAATGCTGCCAAGAGAGTTAAAAATCTATATTTATGACATTCCTGAGTATCTTAATTTTTTTAAGAATTTGCAAAATCTTGCAAAATGGTCCTTTTAAGTGATGGTTTTATTTTATTAAGATAAAAAAACCTACCAAATCTACCTAAATTTGTTGCCTCCTTAACATAGTAACTGATTCTGCAGCAGCAATAACTGCAATCAAACAACGAATGAGTCTTTCGCATCGCTGTTCTTTGCAGAATTGTTTTAATTCAGCCACATTGGTGGGTTTTTGGGCATGAACCACCTTTTAAGGTCATGCCACAGCATCTCAATCAGATTCAAGTCCAGACTTTGAACAGGCCATTCCAAAACCTTCACTTTGTTTTTTTATGAAGTGGACTTGCTGCTGTGTTATGGATCACTGTCCTCCTGCAGAACCCAAGTGTCAGCTTCACCTTGAGCTCATGAACAGATGGCCGGACATTCTCCTTCAGGATTTTTTGGTAGACAGCAGAATACATGGTTCCATCAGTCACAGCAAGTTGTCCAGGTCCCTAAGCATCAAAGCAGCCCTGAACCATCTCACTACAACCACCATATTTGATTGTTAATATGTTCTTTTTCTGAAATGCTGTGTTACTTTACACCAGATGTAACTGGCACATACCTTCCAAAAACTTTTGTCTTGTCAGTCCACAGAATCTTTTCCCAAAAGTCTTGGGCATCATCAAGATGGGTTTTTTTGGCAAAAGTGAGATGAACCTGTTGTGGCTTTTGCCTTGGAACTCTGCCATTGATGCCTTTTTTGCCCCATCTTTTTCTTATGGCTGGGGCATGAACACTGACCTTAACTGAGACAAGTGACTGCAAGTCTTCAGATGATTGTGGGTTCTTTTTTTAACCTCTCATATGAGTCGTCGTTGCACTCTTGGGGTAATTTTGGTAGGCCAGCCACTCCTGGGAAGGTTCACCATTTTCCCCATTTGCGGATAATGGCTCTCATCGTGGATGTAGCCCCCAAAGCTTTAATAATGGTTCTGTAACCCTGTCCAGACTAATAGAAGTCAATTACTTTTTTCTCATCTGTTAATTCATGAGTTAACAAGGGGTGCAATTACCTTGTCACATAGGGCTAGGTAGGCTTGTAAAGCTTTTTCCCTTGATAAATAAAATCATCACTTCAAAACTGGATTTTGTGTGTACTTGAGTTATGTTTGTCAAATGTTTACATCTATTTCATGATCTGCAAAATTTAAGTGTGACAAATGTGCAACAAAATATAAAGACAGGAAGGGGGCAAACACTTGCATGACACTGTATCTTTTCAACTTTAATTAAATGAGCCAGTTTTTCAGGTATGTGGACTCTGCATGTAACACAATCTTTCATGAGAAAACCCTTATCCACCATGTTGGCCATTTATGGTTTGAGAGACACTATTCCGGACTGCTTCAGAATCTCTCTGTCACTGATAGAGCCTTCTTAGAGAGGGGACATGAATGTTACAGGGCCATAAGGGCCCATTCCAATTAGACTTTTAAATGTTCTGTGGGATATGTAGTTGGAAAACTCCTCACTTTAAAGGAGGAGAGAGTCAGGTGTTTGGCAGCAGAATTCAGTGCAGTCCAAGATGATGTGAGTGTCAGAGTACTGATGGAAAACCTCTGGAAGGTTGGCTCTAATGATCTTCATCCAGCCAAATGCACACATCAGTACTGTATAGAGAAAATCTGACCAGGTGTTGATTATACGGCTCACTGTAGATTGATGATTTTAAAATCTGTGGGCCAAATCTCTCTGCACTAAACCAAGTGTCAGGTAGGTCATGAAAAGGAAGAACTCATCAGTCGGCTGAAGAGACTCTAAAAAAATTTTAAGAAAAATGTTTTATTGTTATATTACACAGAAAGACCATTGTGAGGCTGAATAGTATCCTTTGTCTATCAAAACCTAAGCTCACAAGTTGACCTATGATACAAGTGAATATACATCCCCAAACACGGTTAAATGTCATTACCGTTGCTGGCAAGTGTATCTCTCTCTGTACGGCTTCCCACACTAGAAAAGGGAAGGACCATAGGGTTCCACTCAAGTTTGATTGTCTTTATTGTTCAATTTGCAGTAGATAATAGTAGATTGCAGTAGTTTGATGAAGTTAGCATTTAGCAGTTGATGGTTAGGTAGTTAGCAGGTTGCAGTAATAGGAGTAGCAGTAGCAGTAACAGGTGAAAAACCTTCAAAAGAAACAGAAAATATCTGCATAAGCAAACCGATTGATACAATTTAGCTTTCACAAACAATGAACATTTTACATGTGTAGTAAACAGTTCAAATTAACATTCAATCCCATTTAATTCAATTCATTCAAATTTCACCTTTTCATAAACCCTATATATTAAACTTTTATTCAACTCATATTTAATTTATTTAATTATTAACCTACCAATTAACTGAACTTTTTACCATTTAATTTTACAGTTTAATTATTCAAATTACAATTTCTTTAAACACCAATATTAAAACTTGATGCACTTTCATTGGTTTATTTTAAACCGTTTTGGTAGATTTTTAACTAGTACTATTAATTATCCATAGACTACTATAAAACACCTTTGCACTACAAAATACTTCTACTACCTAAACTACTTTTTAATCAGTATTTTTTTAAAAAGTACATTTTAGCATATATACTATTATTGGCAACCCGGGTAGAAACAAAAAGTACATGCTTTTCCCGTACAGACAATTGAGTTCAAACGCGTGTTCTTTTACCCTTTTGCTGCTGCGTCTGTCAGCGCCGATGCACATCAGTGACTGACTGGTACGACACTTTAACTTGTGCGAGGTGCGCCCCGCTGATTACGGCAATTGCAGACACCTGTAAAGGTGCGTGCACGCAGCCGAGAGAGCAGCCCACTGTCACGCAACGCACACACACAGGAACTAGGAACAAGGTGACCGGTCACGCCCCTGCTCAGGTCGCCACAACAGTTGCATTGACAGAATGACGACCATAACCAGTGTGAGCTGCAGTCCGTGCTCTTGTGACAAGCACCAAGCTCAAGTTGACTCCAAAATGTCATCAAATGGGCGTGACTTGCAAACCTGTAGTGAGGACATATTTGTTATGTTATTTTAGTAAATTAAATATAATTTGGTGGTAAATACAACAGAGCTTACAATAAAATGTATTTGATATAAAGAAACTTGTGTGAGAAAGATATTACAAGAGTCAAAATCGAATTATGTTTGTGGCGTTCTGATCCATGTCCCCGTTTTGGTTTAGAAGCGTAGCTTGTAAAAGAAAATTATAATTCAGTAAATTAAATTCAACGTGATTTAATAACAGATCACATAAAAAGTTACATGGCCATGGGCTGTCATACAGAGCAAAAATGTCTCCTGTATTCAAGCTGCTATACTAACAGTGCAATAATATTTTATATCTCTAAATTCTGAGTCATGCACACTAAAAAATGCTGGGTTATTTTAGTAACCCATTTGTTGGGTTGAGGCTGCTGGTCACAGGTTGGGTTATCTTGACCAAAAATTGGGTTAGAATGAATAACCCAACCAACTGGGTTAGGGGTTGGCTTTACAACAAGAGTCCTGTCGTCTTTGTGCCAGCGCCCGCCATTTTTCCAGAGCAGACTGCCATTTACTGACTTTGAGCTTTTCCAGCCAGCAGGTGAGATGGTTAAACTTTACAACATTCAACTTTGAATAGGTTTTATGGTGACTAGTGTAATTATGCATTTTAATTTCTTCAAAGGTTTTGAAATTTAGCTAACTTCAGGGGACTTTGTAACAGGGATACCATGAGAACAAGGTAGCTCACACTACTGTCATGAAAAAAATGTTTGACCCATGAGTTTAACATAGATAGGTTGGTTAAATGTTGTCTTTGTTAGTATAGAATTCATGTAGCGGTACAAAAATGTTGGAATTTTTACTGTTTTGTCTAGTCCGCTCCTCGCAAACTTTCCCGACCAGAGGGCGCTAGCTAGCCATCAAGCTTTATTATCGGCAGTAAATTAGTGATGGGTGGGCCGTGAACGAGCTGGCTATTTTAACCGAACTATGGGAGCCGGTGTTGGGTTTCGTCTGCAAGTCTTTTTTTCTCCTCCGCACTATGCAGATGCAATGAAATCAAACATCGAGAGAAAGGGTGCGCTGTAAAATGGTCACAACAGGGAGGATTGTAAGCTTTTTTAACAATCTTTGTTTCATAGAATCACTGAGATACTATTCACTAAAATCTTACAGCCGATGATTTTATAATAAATATAGCTTAACGTTAGCCTAATAAAGGCATATCTACAAAAACTATGCGTAAACACACATAGGCTACCGCTGATGTATTCAAGTATAAAGGAACCTTATTTAACAACCAAATGCAGGCTACGTCACCGGAGTTGGTTATATCCTAAATACTGGAGCACTCAGCACCACCACCACTGACACAGAACAGCTAAAGTTAACAGTACAGCTACAACAATGCACGGCAAAGTTCAGCGATACACTCAAGTAAAAGAGACAACATTTGTGCAGCAGTCAATGGCCAAACAACATCAACAAACGGACATTGATGACTCATACCAGAAGATAACAAATACATAAATGACATATGCTCCGCTTGTACACTCACAACCACAGCTTAAATGCTAACAAAAACAGTGCACTCACTCACCACGTTATCGGACTCGTCCTCCATATACAGGCTACATCCAGCATTAGTCGCCTGGCTCACCTCTGTAAAATCCAGAAACACATTTCCAACTTCTTCACATCCACTTTTGTCATCACTGGGATAAATTTCCATCTAAGAGTCGCCGGCTGGATAATCAACTCGTATGACGTGTATTACAGCGTTAGCTTTCACTTGTTTTGATAGAAAACCGTATGTTGCTGTTAAACCAATAAAATGTCAGGAAACTGTTTGCGCCTGTCCAACTTTGCCTCTGGTTGGCTACCCTTACTATGACGTTAACAGTCTACCTCTTCCTTACCCAATCATCATCACTTCGCTCTTTCTCACTTCCCTAAATAGACTGAAAAAAACTTTGATGCGCTTGTGGCTATGATGACAGCTTGGTTTGAAAGGGAATGCTTTGGTGAACTTAATTAAACTAACGGGCTGCGTTATATTGCCAGTAAATGGAACGGGGTACACTAACTACACGATAATGATAGAACAATTAGCGGAATAAAAACAAAAGCAAGTATTTCTCTTCCCAACATTGGGAGTTCTACTGTAGTTTCAGATAGTGCCAAAGCAATACATTCACCAAGGGCATACCTAATGGTAATGTTTGCATTTATATTACATTAATTCTTGTATTTATTACATTAACAACTCATGGCTCTACTAAAAGTGTGTGTGTGTTTTTTGTTTTTGTTTTTGATAGATGGATGACATAGATATCTCTGATAGATGTGATTGTTACACAAAAACTTGTTGAGTGGAAGCTGGAGGACCTTATCCCGACATTTGAAGGTATGTAATCTTATCTTAAAGTATGTTATCATACTGGCTTCAATTGGATGGGGTCCTTAAGGTAAGTGATAACCAAAGATAATCAAACCAGCATGCATCAGTTTCATCCATCTGAGGAAATATATAAATGGCATGTTTCAATGTGGGATATTATATATTGTATGTAAGCATTATGTATAATGTTTCATTACTGTTATCTAAGTAACAAACAGCTATAACTGATGAACATGTTGCAGCCTGTTTGCAGCATAAATTTAATATATTTAATTATCAACTGTGAACTGATTTATAATGTTTTAAAGTAACTTATTAATCTTATGAAATTGTTAATGTCTTTAACCTAAAGATAATATTCTTGTCTCATTCTAGAGCCAACTATCACGCCTGACCGGGCAATACAACTCACTGAATGGCTGAAGCACAATATCTGGCCATCAAACCAGATTGTGCAGTACATGCTGGAAACAGCAGTACATAGAGCACAGTGGATCCGGGCAAATGGAACAATGCCAGTTGAACAAATAATAACAGTTTCCATGTTTAGTGGACACACCAGGAATGGTAAGTTTATTTGTCACAGAATACTGGGCTGCAAACTTTTCGCCTTTCAGTAAAATTCTCTGTTTTTATCTTGAAAGAGAAATTTTGAGGGGGCAAAGTAAGCAAAGTAAAATGTTTACAGTACCATTCTGACCACCACTGCAAACTTGACTTCTGCAGTGCAAGTGAAACACTGATAAAACTGAATAAAAAGGACTGATTTAGAATTGTAGCATGTATAATAATAATAAAATAAACTTTGCCACGGGTAGAAAAAATATGTACGTGGGTGCCCCAAGCTTGAAATTTGGAGAACCACAAGTCATAGCACAGTGTTTTCCCACTTGTTAATGAGATTAGCGACGATGTGCTGCTTGTTAACAAGGACATGCATTTCTTAAACCAGGACTAAGAGTGAAAAAAGTGCTATTGTCACCATCACTTGAGTATTCAGTTAAGCCAGGGGTCGGCAACCCAAAATGTTCAAAGAGCCATATTGGACCAAAAAAACAAAACAAAAAAATCTGTCTGGAGCCGCAAAAAATTAAAAGCCTTATATGAAGGCAACACAGGCTGTAAGTGGTATGTTAGCTATATTAGCCTACTATCAAAATGACTAAGTAGGCTACAAATACATAATGAGCATTCATGAATAACTGTTTATTTTACCTGCAGCGCATCCTGGAGAGAATGACGCACCACGTGACTACTCTGCTGTACGATATTTGCGACGCGCTGAAACGTGTGTCGCAGGCTATGACGCAAATGTTGAAATTTTATATTTATTATACACATTTTTACAGCATTGGAAAGCGTTAAGAATGTTTGTGTCATGTTTGTCCTCCCACAGAAACCATATTAAAACAAAAAATATATCCCCCCCCATCTTTTTCCATTTTCATACATTTTTGAAAAAGCTCCAGGGAGCCACTAGGGGGCACTAAAGAGCCGCATGCGGCTCTAGAGCCGCGGGTTGCCGACCCATGAGTTAAGCTATAGTGAATTGAGTAACTGAAGTGAAATTCTAACAAACCTTGACAATATTTATAATAAGTTTGCAGCCCTGCTTTTGATTCATATGATTGACTTGATTTGGCTCATTTGAAGTGTATCTTTTTTCCTATGCTAAGATTACCCAGGACTTCTCAGTTTTACATCCTGAAATTGCCGGGAGGCTCACGGAAACATGGAATTGCAATTTCTCAGCCAAGATAATAGAGATGGGCAAGAGGGAGATGACTGCTCAACAATTTCTAACCAATAAAGCATCACTTTCAGCAGGTATGTTTATCTATCCTCTTAACACCCACCTAAGAACATCTAAGAACTTTTGTAGCAAATAACCTATGGATCTGAACAAGGGCTGCTTACATAAACGCTACCAGCAATCATTACCATTCAGCTTACTGTGAAGCTAAATGTATGCACAATGAAAGCGATGGATGCACAAACTGTGACTTAATTTCATTCATTATCCACAATATCTTGTTACATTTACCTTTATAGTTTTTTGACCATCTTTTAAAAAGTATCATTATTACTTTAGCCATTTAATTAAATTATCTGTGAAATTATGTGAAATTATCTTTATTGTCCAACCACAAATTTAAAAATTCACATATCCAACACAGTTATTTCTAGAGGTCTGAAATCTTACTTAGATGTTAATTACAAGTAAGACAATGATTGTAGTGTATTTCAAATGCCAATTCTGAAGTATGTCCTTGGTATACTGTTATTGAATTATAATTTTTAATAACAAATTTTTAAAAAAGGACAAATATTTTATATCTGCTGCAGTTTAGATTGTGCTACTCACACTGCAATCACACTCCCATCAAAGGTATACCAAGGTGACGGTGTATGTGTTTTAGAAACCTGCAGGAGCACTTTCTGGTTTCATGTGTCTATGTAGTGCAGTGAAACCAAGTGTTTTCATGTCTTCAAAAGGGGACGCATAAAGGATTACCGGATTATTCAAACGTGTGAATGAAAACAAAATACTAGGAATAGGACTTTTCACATGGAAAAGAATGCAGCCGAAACACTGTCATTATTGAATTTTGAAAGGTCTATATTGCAGATGCACAAGCAGACATGGCATTACTACTTCTTCCAGTGCTGCTCCCAACACCCCCATACAAAGATGGGAAGAGGGTCTACCGTCCCAACAGCCTGGAAACAAGGAAAGCCTTTATTGACATCCAGCCAGTGAGTCAAGAAATTTATTATGCTCCAATGTACTACTATTATTTGTTGGTGAAGGGATCAGAGATGGTCTTCAGGATTGAAACGTAGAAGGACAGATGGTGATAAACTTTGCAAAGATGACTGAAATGGCTGTAGTTAATACTTTTTTGTGTCAGCAACACAGGGTGACATACAGTTAGGTCCATAAGTTTTTGGACAGACTCAAGTTTTGTTATTTTAGCTTTTTTTTTTTTTTTTTTACCAAAACTATTCAAAATTCTTAAAGGTCAGACTCTCAGTTGTAATTTGAGAGTATTCACGTCCAAATTGGAGAAAGGGTTTATGAATTACAGCTCTTTAATGTGTAGCTGCCTCTTTTTCAGGGGCTCAAATGTAATTGGACAGTTGCTTCAAAAGCTATTTCTTAAGCTGCATGGGGTATTTCCCTCATTAATCCATTATAAACTGAGCAGATAAAAGATCTGGACTTGATTCCAGGTGTTACATTTGCATTTGAAAGCTGTTTCTGTAATATCACAACATACAGTATCTCAATGGCAGTGAACCAGACCATCCTTAGGCTGGATAAAAAAAAATGTTAAAAAAACAAAAACAAAAACAAAAAATGTTCACAACATCCATCTCAGTGTAGAACACTCTCCAGGAAGTAGATCTATC